>ML677334.1:74200162-74232849 GCA_007922305.1 Dermatemys mawii
ACCCTCCAGCCCTATAGAGCTGTTGAAAACCCGCTCCCTTGCTCTGCTCTGCGATAAGCCTCCCACCATCCTTATTCCCTTCCCCCCGATTTGCGGAGTAAATAAAGTCTCTTTTTAAAAAAGCATGCATTCTTTAATGATTCTTCACAAACAAAGGGGAAGACTGGCAAGATAGCCCAGAAGGGGTGGGTGAGGAGGAAAACCACCAGTGTGGTGGATGGGGGACAAAGACACAGCACATTTTTAAAACTTTTCTGATAAACTGAGCCGCATGCTGCTTGTGTTGTATTGTGGGATAGTGTGAGTCGGTTCCCGGAGCCTCCCCGGTCCCCGCGTTCTCACCCCGCGTCTGGGTGGGGAGGCTATGGAACTTGGGGAGGTGGTTACACAGGGGCTGCAGAGGCGATCTTTGGTCCTGATGAAGCTCCACCAGACACCGGAGCATGTCACTCTGATCCTCCATTACCTGCAGCATTGCTTCCATCCTCCTTTCTTCCCGCTCCTGCCATCTCTCCTCCCGCTCCTGCCATCTCTCCTCCCGCTCCTGCCGACTCTCTTCCCATGCCGCTACTGCTGCCCTGGATGTGCTCTGGGACTCTAAAATTTTTTCTCTCCATGCTTGGTTTCGAGCTGCCTCACTGGGGGAGAAATTCATGAGCTCGCCAAACAAATCTTCACTTGTGCGCTTCCTTCTCCTTCTCGTCTGCGCTAGCCTCTCCGAAGGGGATGTTAGCGGGGAGGGGGGGGACCACGCTGGCTGTAGGAGGAAAGAAGGAAAAGGGTTATAAGATAGATACATTCTCCAGGAAAAAGGTTATAAGATACTTTCTCCAGAACAATGGGAACAGTCTTTCACAATGAAACAAAGTATTCACAGAGTGCATATGCTTTCTGTACAAGGTCACATTTTACACCTTAAATTGACTGCCTGTAGCTTTCCTGTACAGATATCATATCAGACACCCTCTCCCAGGGCCAGGCAACAGAAACCACCATGCAGGCAGCCATGGTAAGCCACATTCTTTCGGTTTGATCCACATTCTTTACAATGCTCTCCTTTCCCACAGTAAACTGCCCCCCCCACCGCGTGGCTCCCTGCTGCTGCAACAGAAGCAGCTCAGCCCCACAAATACACACATGCCCCCCCAACACAAGCAGCCCACAGCGTTTTCTCTTCCTCCCAACACCAGCACCCTGCTGGTCTCATGGAGGTTCCCTGCTCCCGCACACACCACAACCCACAGTAAACCACCGCAACCCACAGTAAACCACCCCCCCCGGGCCGGGGGGCTCCCAGCTGCTGCCAAAGAATGAGCCGCCCCCCCACCCAAGCTGAGAGTCACTCACCAGAAGTACCTTCGCTGACTTCTCCATCTGGGCTACCGCTTTGGGAGGGTTCTGAGGGTATTGGCTCCAGGGTAATAAACAGTTCCTGGCTGTCTGGGAACAGAGTCTCTCTGTTTGCCTGCTGCTGCGTGGTATCATCTTCCTGATCAGCTTCATTGTCATCTGAATCGTCATTCCTCACTGTTACCCCATCAGAGGAGTCCACAAACACTGGTGCAATGGTGGTGGCCCCCCCCCCCCCCCCGTATTTGATTTAGTTCGTTTTAAAATTTGCATGTCCACAGGGGTGCCCCAGAGTGTCCATTTGCCTCTTTTGCTTTCTGAAACGCTTGCCTCAGCTTCTTAATTTTCACACGGCACTGCTGTGCCTCCCTCCTGTGGCCCCTATCCAGCATGGCCTTGGAGACTCTGGCAAACGTGTTGGCATTCCGTTTGCTATTACGGAGTTCTGCCATCATGGATTCCTCTCCCCAAATAGCAATGAGATCCTGAACCTCTTTTGTGGACCATGCTGGAGCTCTTTTGCGCTGGTTGGTCTCCTGTGCTGATGAGCTCTGCATGGTGAGTGTCCTGTGCAGGTGAGCTCGCCACGCTGGCCAAACAGGAAATGAAATTCAAATGTTCCCAGGGCTTTTCCTGTCTACCTGGCCAGAGCAGCGAGTTGAGACTGCTGTCCAGAGCGGTCACAGAGGAGCATTGTGACTGCTGTCCAGAGCGGTCACAATGGAGCACTGTGGGACAGCTCCCGGAGGCCAGTAAAGTCTGCATGCGTCCACACTAAGCCACAGTCGACCCAGAGACATCGATTTAAGCATTACTCCCTTGGTTTTGGTGGAATACAGAAATTGATTTTGAGGGCCCTTTAAATCGACTTAAATGGTTACTGTGTGTGGACGAGTGCAGGGTTATGTCGATTTAATGGCACTAAAGTCGACATTACCTCGTAGTGTAGACCAGGGCTAGGACAGCGCCCTGGGCCTTTGAATTATGATGTCAGGAGGCTCATAAGAATGGCCATACTGGGTCAGACCAATGGTCCATGTAACCCAGTATCCTCTCTTCCAACAGTGGCCAATGCCAGATGCTTCAAAGGGAATTAACAGAACAGAGCAATCATTGAGTGATCTTTCCCCTGTCATCGGCTCTCAGCTTCTGGCAGTCAGTGGCTTAAGAACACCCAGAGCATGGAATTGAATCCCTGACTATCATGGCTATTAGCCACTGATGGACCTATCTGTCCATGAACTTATCTAGTTCTTTTTTGAACCCCGTTATAGTTTTGGCCTTCACAATATCCCCTGGCAACATGTTCCGCAGGTTGACACTGTGTTGTGTGCTTGTTACATTATGTTTGTTTAAAACCTGCTGCCTATTGATTTCATTGGGGATCGCTAGGTTCTTGTGTCTCGTGAAGGGATCAGTTACACTCCCTTATTTACTTTGTCCACACCAGTCATGATTTTATAGCCCTCTGTCGTATCCCCTCTTCATCTTTTTCCAAGCTGAATAGTCACAGCCTTTTTAATCTTCCTCAGATGGAAGATGTTCCATACCTCTAATAGTTTTTGTTGCCTTTCCATGTACTTTTTCCAATTCCAATATATCTTTTTGAGATGGGGTGACCAGAACTGCTTGCACTATCCAAGGTGCAGACATACCGTGGATTTATATAGTGGCATTATGATATTTTCTGTTTTATTATCTATCCTTTCTTAATAATTCCCAACATTCTGTTTGCTTTTTTGACTGCTCCCACACATTGAATGGATGTTTTCAGAGAACTATCCACAATGAGTCCAAGAGCTTTTTCTTGAATGGTAACAAATAGTTTAGACCCTATCATTTTGTGTGTATAGTTGAGATTATGTTTTCCAGTGTGCATTACTTTGCATTATCAACACTGAATTTAATCTGCCATTTTGTTGCCCAGTCACCCAGTTTTGTGAGATCCTTTTTTTTAACTCGTAGCAGTCTGCAATGCCTAGGTTTTCCTTAAGTCCTCGATTGTCCGGTGTCCCCACTAGTTGTTTGGCAGGCTTCCACTTCTGATGTAATTAAAAAAAATTCTGCTGTTTGTTTGAGTCTTGCTAGTTGCTGTTTAAATTCTTTTTTGGCCTGCCTAATGATATTTTTATACTTGACTTGCCAGAATTTATGCTTCTTTAAAGTTTCCTCATGAGGATTTGATTTGTGGGTGTTTTGTTTTGTTTTTTAAGAATGCCTTTTTGCCTCTAACTGCTTCTTTTACTCTGTTTAGCCATGGTAGCATTTCTGTTCTCTTACTATTCTTTTTGATTTGTGGTACACATGTAACTTAAGCCTCTACTATGGTGTTTTTAGAAAGTTTCCTTGCAGCTTGCAGGCATGTCACTTTTGAGACTGTTCCTTTTAATTTCCATTTAACTAGTTTCCTCATTTTTGTACAGTTCCCCTTTCTGAAGTTAAAGACTACTGTGCTGGACTTCTTTGGTATCCCCCCTACCATTCCCCACAAGAATGTTAAATTTAATTAAATTATGTTTGATATTATGAACCATTTGTAGTCACCTCTTGGACTAGATCCTGTGCTCCACTTAGGACTAAATCAAGAATTGTCTCTCTCCTATGGGTTCTAGAACTAGCTGCTTCAAGAAGCACTCATTAATGGCATCTAGAAATGGTGTCTCCTGAGCTGACATCTACCCAATCAATATGGGAATAGCTGAAACCCTCAATTATTGAATTTTCTATTTTTGTGGCCTCTTTAATCTCCCTGAGCACTTCGCAATCACCGTCACTGATGTAATTGAATGGCCCTTTTCCATTTGATTATTTCTCTTTAATTCCTACCTGTATTCTAACAACTTCTATCCTCCCACTGTGTGGACACAGCCCTCTCAGCTGCAGAGAAACAGGTCGTTAGGTAATTGATAGTCTGCTGTGGAAGGGCTGCACAGTCCAAAGAATGGCATTAGATAACCACTCTGAAAGAACATTTCGCCCACATAAAGCTCAATTACTTGCACAGTCAATTTCATCTATATGGGACCTGATTTTTCACAGGCACTTAGCATGCACAGTTATCATTGAGTTCATTAGAGCTGTAGGTACTCAGCTTCGAGAAATCAGGCTCCTGGGGGTCTTAAAATCAAACTAATTAGGGAAATATAATTGCAAAAGTAACAAGAGATTCCAGCCAGAGAGTTTTGAATGTCATTTCAGTGTAGCCTGCTCCCTAGGAAGCATAGGAAAGTTGACAAATGACAATGGGATTTCTCTTGGTAGGAGCAAGGATTAGGCTAGCTTCTTAGGGGAGAGGGGAAGTAGAAACCTTCATACACAGACAAATTATTTGTTAAGGTAAAGTATGGAACATCCTAGTAGTGGAAAAGCTCATGGGGACGGGAAAGGTGGTTGCATACATTTTTGGGGAAGAAACTGAGGTAGCCAGGGCAGCATTATCTTTAATGCACCCATTTCCTGTATAATTGAAGTCATTCAAGCTACTTGGATGTGTACGTACTAGAGCATCAGATTGCATTTTTAGATTTTACCAGTTTTCACTTTCAATTGTTATTGAAAATGTAGACTTTATTTAAATACCCATATAATGCCTGCATTTACTTTATTAATGTTATCTAATGAACTGTGACTATCATCTAATCCAGCAAACAGATTTTAACAAACTGTGAGTTCATGAGTTAATAAGCACATTGTAAATTTACAATATATCAGTTATCATTTAGCACGTGTTACATTTTCATTTGAGTGGTATCTATACTGCAGAACAGATAAACACCCTTACAAATAAATTACACTCAGATTCTGACAGCCAGATCCTGCTCACAGTTACACTTAGGAAAATCTCCTAAATTCTATTTTCTATAGTGTAAATTCCTTTTTCTATAATTTCACTCTGTAAATGAGATTAAAATTTGGCCCAAAGTCTTCAGATTTAGCTCTAATTCTTGAGGCTAAAATTCTTTCTTATAGGCCTTTGGTCTCATTCTGATCTTGCATAGCAGTTTTACATTGATGTGACTCTGATGATTTGAATAGAGATACTCCTGATTTATCCCTAAATAAGAGATCAGAATCAGACCATTGTGAGGAGTTTGGTTATAGTTCTGTGTCCATAACCATGCTGAGGGATAGTCCACAGGATATATATGCCCCAATCATGCAACAGAATGCATTTATTTTATTTTGATGCACAGAGCTCTCTGTTTGGAAACAGTAAACAGTAATAATCTTTGCAGTCTATACAGCAATAAGGGATGCAAACTTATGTTTTTGTCATGTGTTAGTGATGATTTTAACAATTCATGCTGTGCACCCTGCACTGATTTTTTTTTCCTCTTAACCACACCATCTCTGAATGAGGTTGCTTATGAAAATTGTAAGGAAGCTTTCAAAATGTTTGTTTCCAGAAGTAAATGCTGAGCACAACAGTGTTCAAGAGGAATGCCATTTAAAGAAGTCAGATACAAGCATGATCCCTGTGAAAAGTCATATAGAGTTAATTTAAACATGCTTTTTATCAAGATTTGGTTCAACAATTTTCATAGTTAACAGCTGTTTACCATAACTGGTCCAGCAACATCAAGCCGGTTATCCACTGTCAACCCCCTCATGTTTACTTTAAACTTTCCTGATGACTTGAACATTGCAGGTAGTACTGTTTGGGTCCCATCTACTTTCCCTACACTAAATAAAAAAAAACAGGCTTATATCCAGACACCTTTTTTATTATTATTGTTTTATTCGACTCCAATCCAATGCCATGCATCAAAATGTTGAAGCTATAAGGTACATTCAGTTTTGAATGTGTCAGGCCAAGGAGATGAGGAATACTTATTGGCCAGAGATCAATGCCATCTTTCTAGGTTTCTAGCTCTTGGATCAGGTTGTCAGCAAAGCTGTAGCCCTTTTTCTTGGTTTCGCTGCCCTTAGGATCAATCAGTTGTCTTGTTGATCATGTAGGCATTTTATTTCTCACAAGGAAATTGTATTTATTGAGCCTAATTGAGCCTTTATATAAGTGGAAGCAATTCCCCTAAATCACCCTAGACTTCTTACTCCAGAGCTCAGTTGGTGCCATTGTTCTTTGCAGTGGTGACAGGGGCCCTGAAAGCCAGATCTGGCCTGCCAGGCGTCAGCTGCTCAGGTCCACCAAGGGCTCAAAATGTGACCTTGTATGCATTGTACATGGGACAAACACAGTACTGGCTCTCTGTTTGGATTCTGAACATTCATATGGAGATGAGCAATTCTTACCACTATATTTAAATCCAACTGTATTTAAAGTGCAAGTTTTTATACTGGGTCAGCATGTCTGAACCTCAGATTGATGCAAAGTAACAAAGTTTCTAGCTGGAGGTCTCAGTGCTCCACCCCACAGAATGATAATCAGAAGCACGCTTGTACTCATTCCCTATCTTATCACTTCTTGTCTTTTACTGTGGAGAAAGCCATCTGAAGAGCTTGATTCTTCTGTGCCACAGAGTGGTTGCATACCTGTATGAAAATTCTCACCCATCTCCCTCTCTTGCCACATTGGTTCCACTGTTTAGAGGGCCCTCTACAACTGCATACAAGGATTTTTGATTGCTGATTGGCACCATTTTGGAACACATCGGTTAGCAGTGAAATCGATTCACATTATCCAAGCACTGTATAAAAATTAATGAACCGCACCATTTTAAGCTAGGTGGGTTTTATTTCTAGCTTGGCCCAAAGCTAGACATCCTGATACAAATACCCCAAACCTGTGGGGTGTTTAGGGGTCCAGATTTGATCCTGTCTCTATAATGGATTGAAACAGGAATCAAATATCCCTGAATACAAGAAAAGTTTGGATTAAGACACTGATCCAAACTTTGTGTCTTGGGCCCATCACTAGTATTAATATTTTGTTTTTAAGATGTGGGGGATGGAATAAGACTAAGAGATTAACATGTGATTTACCCAATCTGAGGAGAGATTTAAAAGACCTGGACTTTTCAGCTTAGAAAGGGACAACTAAAGGGAGATTTGATAAATGTCTATAAAGTTGTGAAAGACGTGGAGAAAATGAATGAGGAAGTGCTATTTACTCCTTCTCATAACACAAGAAGCAAGGGTCATCCAATGAAACTACTAAGCAGCAGGTATAAAACAAAAGGAAGTACTTCTTCACAGAATGCACAATCAATGTTTAATTCATTGCAAGGGGATGTTGTGAAGGCCAAAACTAGAAAGTCGTCCAAAAAAGAATTAGCTATGTTCATGGAGGGTAGGTCCATCAATGACAATTAACCATCATGGTCAGGGATGCGACCCCATGTTCTGGGTGTCCCTAGCCTTTGAATGTCAGCAGCTGGGCGTGGATGACAGAAGAAGATCACTCAATGGATACCCTGTTCTGTTCATTCCCTCTGAAGCACCTGGCATTGACTACTGCCAGAAGACAGGTTACTGGGTTAGATGGACTATTGGTCTGACCTAGTATGACTGTTAGGAGACAAAGAAAGAGGACTAGGGAGGAAGAGAGTCAGTCAGTGGCAGCCTGTACCACATAACAGTTCCTGGCTCTGAGCTGCATACCCACTCAATTAGACCATTCTGTCTACCCCTTCATTATACCATTCATAAAAGAAAGCATTTCTGAAAAATGGACTTTATCCCTGAAGGAAGCCTCAATGCACTGGAAAGCATGTTGTGCAGCTAGACATCTGCTCTGACATGAGTTGGGGTTTTTTTTCAGTGTTTGCCTCACAGAATTTATGTCTGTTTGATATGCTCAACTCAGTAATAAAAGCTGGCCAATCAAATACTGCTGCATGTTGGATATAGGCTCATTAGTCATTTATATTGCTCACTATAATATCTAGACAGCAAATTAGCACTCTATTCAGCCCTCCCAGGAATTTAGAGTTGGGAAAAAGAAGATAAAAGGACCCCTGGTTCCTGAATTTACTGTCAGGAATCAACTTGACACATACAAAATTGCTTCCTTGGGGAAAAAGATAGGCTGATATTTCTAAGTAATAAGAGGACTTACCACCTGATCTAATTGGGTGGAAATTCCAGTGGGCTCTATTAGAATCATTCAACTAGTTACTTTTCATTTATGCTGCTGTCCGTCGATTTTTTTTCCTGGTCTTCATTGGTTTCTACTGGAGGGGCCATAACTGCACGAATCAGCTGACCAGACAGACTCAATCCACTGTTCCATGCCTGGTTGGCCAACTACAACCAACTAAAAAGTTTTAATTGGAATTTCCATTATATCAGGGAACCCCCAAATTTTCAGAACCTACATATTCAGATTGTTACTCAAAGTTTGCATGTGGTCATGCTTCCAAAATACATATTGAAATTGATAGGGTTTTGTAAAAATACGTAGTTGTACCATGGTTTCAGATGTCCTCAAGACCTGTGTAAAACTCAGGCTTGCTGTTATATTTGAACAAATTATGTTACGTATCTCAAAACATATCAGATTTAATATAGTCAATATAGAACAGCATAGTATTTGCAAAATGCAACATAATAATGGATATAGAAATATGTATTATTACACTTTAACATTTTATTATATACATAGACAGAATTGTATAGACTCCATGCAAAGTACCTTGTCTCAAATGTATCAAACTTTGTTTTTGTGTAGAGTTGTCACCTCATTAAGGGTCAGTTTGTGAAGTCCTTGCTGAAGTCTACAAGGCTACTTATGAAATACTGTACTACTCATTGTAAATAAGGATATCAGTCTGGCCTTATGAGTTGAATCCAACTCCCACTGAAGTCAAGGAAGGTTTCTCATTGACTTCAGTAGAAAAGTGATCAAGCTAAAAATGCTACTTTGCAGCAGAATGATGGGAAAGTGCTTGAAAACATGCATGATCATGTTTTCATAATATATTTAATAAAAGGATTTGTAATATATATTTTGATGACATGATTTTGTCTTGCATTGACTAGATTACATATCACTTCACTTCAACAGAGTTGCAGCTGAGATGAATTTGTGCTGCACCAAGACCGATATGTATCACTGATTTTTCCCCCCATTTTAAAATCAACATTTTTTTCTCGTTTGAATTAGTCTCTGTTGTGACAGATTTCAGTACCAATAACCCATTTTACAATATGTTTGCACTGGCAAACAAAAACACATCTACAGAGAAATAAATTAAACAATACTCAGACATTTCTAAGTAACATGATTTATTATTATGCCTCAGAGAGGAGTTAGCAGTACATCTGGAGCTTTTTCTGTATCATTTCCACACCATTTACTACTTGAAGCTTGGGAAATTGCTTGCCTATGTGATGTCATTGCTACATAAAATTCATGTTGTTTACTTTCATCTAGAGCTGGGCCTGAACACTTCTGAATCTTGTAGGGGTTGTTGGGGGCTTTATATCAGAACCTATATGCAAACTTTATGGCTGGTCATTTTCTCTATAGTGGGACAACCCCAGATTTGAATAGCCCCAAACTACTTGTGCTTTGAAACTTGGCTCTAGATCCAAATTCTGTTGCTCAGCTTCAGCTGGTCTTATCCATACATCCTATTACTCTTGTTTTCACCCTTTCTAAAGTTGTTACATCTGCAAAACTCCCACTGAAGTTATTTGCATGCATGTGCAGAGACATAAGGATCAGACCCACAGAACTGAGTTGCCCAGCACTGTAAATATGACAGTTACTGCATGGAGGAAACCACACACTTTTTCTCCATCCTTAACAAAGTACAAGCAGGTCTGGAAATTCAGGTTGAAATGCAAATTTAAGCCCGCTTGCACAATTGGTGACCATATAAGAATAAGCAGCATATTATCAAGGACTTTCAATTTTGTGGAGTGCTCGCTTGAACCATCAGGGAAACGAGAAGGTGTTTATAATCAAAGGAAAATGGATAAACCAGAACTTTAGCCTTCAGTTGTCAGCACCGGTATACTATATGTCAATAGGAATAAGAGTTGGCTTTGACAAGCATACATCTTGCCTGCTTTAGTCAGCCCAATTTGAAGCAACTTGATTTAAGTACAGATTTCTACTGCAGCAGCAGGATGCTTATCAGCAAAATCCATTAGCTATGAACCCTGTTGCATTGTTTTTATTTATTTTTTGGAATAAATTGCTGCTGCAGAAAAGGAATAATATTCTAGTATCCTTGTTGTTGACATACTGTATAAGGCTTAGCACTGACTTACTTCCAAAGTATACTGGTTTCATAGAGTAAAAATATCTTATCTAGCTCGTTTTAGTCACCAGCTTGATTGTTCTGTCAGGCTACCCGTATATTTAAATAAAACAATATGGAATTCTCTGGAAGAAAGCAGATAACGTACAAACAAAGCAGTAATATAAGATTGTGCTTTCATTGGGCTCAATCCTACTTTCGCCATTATTCCATTAATTCCAGTGGCAAATTTTCCCTTAGTATGGAATGTAGGATCTGGCTCATTGCATATTTTTACTAGTGCTTTGTGGGAAATGGGAAACATGTTGCTACCAGGAAATATCCTACGTAGCAATAGATTTCTGCTGATCCAAGTCATTCAGAAGGTAAAACTAGTTTTATATTAGAGCCTGGATTCATTTTAAGTTGTTCAGTTTAAAATATTTTATTTACAAAAACTTATAGATACAGATCTGCAGCAGGTATAAATCACCATATAGCCATAGACTTCAGAATAGTCAAAACTTTAGCTCTCTGAACTAATGGAGTGAGACATGCCCAGGCATCATGAAAAAGAATGAGGAGTACTTGTGACACCTTAGAAACTAACAAATTTATTTGGGCATAAGCTTTAGTAGGCTAGAACACACGTCATCAGCTTATGGCCAAATAAATTTATTAGTCTCTAAGGTGCCACAAGTACTCCTCATTCTTTTTGCGGATACAGACTAACATGGCTACCACTCTGAAACCAGGCATCATGGGGTGTGTCATTTAGATATGTTGGAAGATCACACTAGGACT
The DNA here is from genome assembly GCA_007922305.1 of Dermatemys mawii. Lineage (NCBI taxonomy): Eukaryota > Metazoa > Chordata > Testudines > Dermatemydidae > Dermatemys > Dermatemys mawii. The sequence continues at coordinate 74,211,466 of ML677334.1, forward strand.
CAATTGTATTGTGTCACAGTAAATATGTGAACCACATCACAAAGCAGCAGCCTTTGTTCAGTGCAGATTATTACTACTTCGGAAAGGAGTCACATAAATTAGATCATTCCCACAACTATGAGCTGTGAAGTAGACAGGAAGATAAGGTCCTTTGCCAATAGTATATGTTACAAGTTTTATTGTGTCCAGAATATTTTGCTCAAAAAATAAATTATTTGACACTAAAGTGTTTCAGTGTTTACTAATAACTACTAATCTCGTATCAACATGATTTTTGGAGGGCACCTTCTTTGAGTGCTATAAATAAGTGTTAATTTATATCTAGAATTATGTATCGAGGAGCTAAGAAGGACTAACTAACATCAGAGTTATAAGAGAACCCTATAAAGTCTTACATGTGAGGCTTATACATGAAGACTGACTTACCCTGAGTGGTCCCAAGTGATAGATGTTATCTGCAGAAATCATGTTACATATTTATTTAAACTGATCATCAAAACAGTTTTCTAAGAAACATGCACAACATGTTTTAAAGCATTTATTAAAAAAACACTACATGTGAACTATGAATGTCACATCAGTAACCACTTCTATATTTTAAAGAACATTTTGAGTGGCAATGAGAATCAGTAGTGAAAAATATAGTTCTGAAAGTACAACATCTGAATGGGACCACTGCAACGGTAGGTAATAATTTGAGCATACTAGTCTTCTTTTAATAAAACCCTCCGACTATGCTTCGTATTCATGAACCCAGTGTTTTTGATTTCCCATAATAATTATTTAACTCCGCCTCGTAATAAGCATTTGGATTTCGAGGGGATATTGTCAATATTTTTTGGCAAATATTTATTTTTGCTTTGTAGGCCCTTGCTTATAGTTAACAAGAAAATTACTACAAACACCTGCTTCAAATTTATCATTTACATAACTCTAAAACAGTGTAGAATGACACACTTCATCAGACAACAAATACTAAATTAATGCTTCATTTATGCTCAAGTCATTTAAGTTCACTTGTGTCAGCTAACTAATTGGGCATATGTGATGGGGCTCAATCTCTGTTACCTTCAAGACAAGGGAAAGGACCCCAATTAGTCATAGTCTACACTTAGTGAAGGGCGGGAAGAGGTGCTAAATACTTGCCTCCTGAACACAGGAGGCAGAGCTAAATATAGGTAGACTGAGGGAGCTCAGTTGGAGGGAGAGACTACAGAGGAGACAGGACTCTGTGATGAAGAGAAGCCCTGGACTAGAGCTTACCAGGCAAGATACAACAAGGGAACTATAGTGAAGCCTGAAAGGGGTGGAAGGTCAATTAATTTGAAGACTTGTTGGTGCTACCCGGTAAGGGGTTGAAACATATATGTGGCTCAATCAGAGGGTCAAGCCACAGACTACCCTCAGGGAGAATTGGGAGATGATGCAGGCAGAGCAAGGGGGATTATAGGTCTGAGAAGGAGTACAGCCAGGGATAGTAGAGTTGAGGACCCCATGCAATGCAGTGATGAGAGACAAGAAGGTGCCTATTAGGTGAGGATATATGCCCACAGCATAGCAATACCAAGCAAATATAGATAAAATCACACACAGAGAAACTATGTTAAAATAACATAATTAAGATTGCAAAATCCATTACTCAAAAAGCAAAAAATTCAGAATTAAGGATGCTTGTCAAGAATTAGAGAGGTGTTAGTCTGGATCTTCAGAAGTGACAAAGAGTCCTGTGGCACCTTCAAGACTAACCAAAGTATTGAAGCATAAAATTTCATGGGCTAATACCCACTTCGTCAGATGCCTGTGTAATTGTGATGGCCTGGCACCTTGGCTAACACTCCAGGGCTACTACAGTGTTAACTGAAGGGGATCATGTCTTGGTAGCTGCGGATGGTAACAACTCTTATCATCCTCTGCAGATTGGCACAGTGTAAAACCTATAACACACTCTCCCAATTTAGTTATACAACCTTAACCCAGCCTCCTTGTGTATTTGCATTATGATACCCTTTCATTACATAGTCACATACTATTTTTTCATATGACCCCTGCCTCATTCAGTGCACAGGATGGAGATGCTCAGGGGATGGTTCAGAAATGTGTCATGAAGGAAATTGTTGACTATAGGACTGCTGCTTTACATGTTGCAGAAGTTAGAAGTGTGTAGTGAATGAGGCAGGTGATTACAGGAAGAGAACAGAAGGTCTCATGCATGACAGTTTAACTCCGGCCTAGAGGATGGAATTTTATCCTTGTCATTGCTACCAAGTTCCTGTGTGATGTTATGCAGGTTGCGTAAACACAACTTTTCAGAGGTGGTTTCTAATGGTCTTTCCTCATTTTCTGGGTTCCTGACTTCAGATCCTGGGGTCTGATTTGTAGAAGTGCTGAGCACTCACAATTGCAACTGAATTCAATAGGGACTGTTCTTTGAATATGTTAAGTACTATATATAATGCTACCGGCTCTGAAAAATCAGGCAATGGGCGACCTTAAATTTGGTATTTTCTAACTTGAGACTTTGCAATCTTAGTTTGAATATATGTCTATATATTTTGAGTGTGAATATATCTCTATATATTTGCTAGGTTTAAAAAAAAACTGAAAAAACATATTCCATTATGTGACATTGTATTGACACCCACATGGTTCATCAGCAGGATTTCAGCCTTTAGCTATACCACACAGATTTCTCCCACTTGAGCTAATGGAGTAACTGATAGCAATAGTTCAGTGTCATCCTCTGTTTGGACTGGCAGTAGAGAGGGATAAGACTCATAGACTTTAAGGCCAGAAGGGACCATCCTGATCATCTAGTCTGACCTCTCCACATCATAGGCTATAGGACATCACCCACTCACTCCTATAATAGGCCCATAACCTCTGCCTGAGTTACTGAAATCTTCAAACCTTGATTTAAAGACTTTACATTACAGAGAATCCACCATTTACTCTAGGTCAAATCAGTCAATGGCTCATGACCCTGCTGTAGAGGAAGGCAAAAACCCCATGGTCTCTGCCAATATGACATGGGAGGGAGAATTCCTTTCCACCTCCAAATATGGTGATTATTTAGACCCTCAGTAAATGGGTGAGACCCACCAGCCAGAATTCTCTGTAGTAACTCAGAGCCCTCCCTGTTTAGTTTCTTATCTCCAACTGTTGGAGATATCTGCTAATAGTTGACATGGCTGAGTCGTATGCCATTGTAGGCAACCTCATTATACCATCCCCTCCATAAATTTACCACGGTCAGTCTTCAAAGAAGTTAGGTTTTTTAACTTCACTCCTCCCCTTGTTTCATAACTTCACTCCTATGGTGGTTAGAAACAATTTAATTTCAAGCCTAAACTTGTTGATGGCCACTTTATGTCCATTGGTTCTTGTGCCAACATTGGCCCTTAACCTAAATAACTTCTCTCCCGCCGTGGTGTTTATCCCTCTGATATATTTATAGAGAGAAATCATATCTCTACTCAGCCATTGTTTTGTTAGGCTAAACAAGCCACGCTCCTTCAGTGTTCTCTCATAAGGGAGGTTCTCTATTGCTCTGGTCATCATAGTAGCCCTTCTCTGCGCCTGTTCCAGTTTGAATTCATCTTTCTTAAAATGGGAGACCAGAACTGCACACAGTATTCCAGATGAGGTCAGCTAGTGCCTTGTCAGTAGTACTAACACTTCCTCATCTCTACTGGAAATACCTTGCCTGATTCATCCTAAGATTGCATTAGCCTTTTTCATAGTCACATCACATTAGTGGCTCACAGTCATCAGCTGATATATTCAGGTCTTTTTCCTCCACTGTCACTTCCAACTGGAAAGTCCCCCTGCTTATAGCAAAAATTATTGTAGTTAGTCCCTAGGTGCATGATCTTGGACTTTGCACGATTAAATTTCATCTCATTTCTATTACTCCAGTTTTGAAGGTCATCCAAATCTTCTTGTATGATATTACAGTCCTCTTCCATATTAGCTATAGCACTCAACTTTGTGTCATCCACAAATTTTAACGGCACTCCCACTTTTTGTGCAAAGGCCATTAATGAAAATGTTAAATAAGATTGATACCAAGACTGGTCCTTGAGGAACTCTACTAGTAACCTCCCTCCAGCCTGACAGTTCACCTCTCAGCATGAACCATTGTAGCATCCTTTTAACCAGTTGCTTGCTCATCTTTCAATTCTCATATTAATCCCCATCTTCACCAATTTAATTTATAATTTTTCATATGGAATTATATCAAATGCTTTACTAAAATTGATCAACTGATTGATCCGGCATGATCTACCTTTTGTAAGTCTATGTAGTATTTTATTCCAACTGCTGTTTATCTATATCTTTAGTTATTCTTTCAAATTTTGTTCTAAAACTTTGCATACAATTGAGGTCACACTAATAGGCCTGTAGTTTCATGGATCACTTTTTTTCTTAAATATATATATTATATTTGCAATTTGCAACCATGTTGTGTTCAGTTTATTGTGGACTGTTATATGGAGACAAACATATGGGCTTCTTTCATGGAGACTTTATTTTTGTTTTTCATGTTGGTTTATTCTCTGAATCTAAAGTGTATGGTTGCTCTGTGAGTATGAAAAACATATTAAAAGGCATCTGTCCTTTTAAACGGGACTCATATTGCATCCATTGGTCTTATTTCTTCTTACTTAAAGAAAAGGAATGGGACTGAATTTTGGTTTGGCATGGATGTATAGCACATCTACTTGCTTTAAGACGCAAACTCGGCACTCTACCACCGACCAGCAAGCAGATATATATTTAGTAGCACTCACCAAAATTATTCTTGGTAGTAAAGAGCATCTCTAGTTAGAAACCATCTGATTTGATCATTATATTGCAACGTAAGTTTCATCTGTCCAGAAATAGTTCTCAAGCATTTTAATTTGTGTGTGTGTTTCCTGGAAAGGCAGATATGGAGAGATCCGGCTAACATCCTCTAAAATGACATTGAAGCAGCTGTTTCACAGGGGAGGATGTATACAGGACTAGTGGCTGTGCAATTGTCATTCATACAGAGAACGGTCATCTCTGTGTGATGGCATTTTTAAAAGCTTTTCCTCTCTACATATGAATGCCTCTGGAATTAATCCAACCCAATTCTCTACCAGCTTCCTTACTAGTTGTTTCTGGCCATTACCTCACACATTTCCATCAGGGGGAAGGAGTAGCTGGCATAGGATATTCATGTACAAGGTAGTCAGCTGTCTTTATAGATTGATCTGAAACACTGAGCAAAATAGCCTCAGACACACCAAGGTCTCACAGAGTAAAAGCTTTCTCTAAATAATCATTTCCCGCCTACAACTTCACCCATTCAGAGATGGCAGTCATCCAGATTATGATGGGGCAGCCACTTCTGTTCTCTAGTTTTCCTATGTCCTGCTATCCTTGTGATTATATTCTGCTTAAGAGACACCGGCCAGGGATCACAATTCAGGGACAGATTCTCCTGTCATTTAAATCAAAGGTAACTCCATTGAAGTCACTTGAATTAGACACATCAAAATGGTATAGAGTGAGTAAGAAATCAGGCCCTCTGTTACCGAAATGAAACATTTTCATTTCCAATTACTGTTTACCTCTGTCTTTAATTATTCTTTCAAATTTTGTTCTAAATCTTTGCATACAATTGATGTCACACTAATAGGCCTGTAGTTTCATGGATCACCTTTTTTCTTAAATATATATATTAAATTTGCAATTTGCAACCATGTTGTGTTGCAAATTGCAAATTTAATATATATACTTAAGGAGTTACACTCCCAATATTGAAGGTCCATCCTGGCTTGCAAAACTGAGACTCTGGAAACCTTATTTCATACTGTTTCAAAATCAGATTCCATTTTCCTGACAATTTGCCATGTATCACCCAGGTGACAGCCCCCTTTTAGAGCTAAATGAAATATGTATGTTTGTGTTAGTATTGCTGAGATTGCTGTCAGATTCTCATCATGCCCATGTCCCTTAGCCCTTCCAGAATACAATTTTCCATGTAGTTTTTTGGTTTTATTTGCTCCTCTAATAACTGGTTTAACATCTGAAGATGTTATGGGCTGTCTTTGTAAATCTCTCTAAACTGTGTTTTCAGCCTTATTTCATTTGCAGACCTCTAAACATTTTAAATGGAGGTGAGAACCCCTTTGGAAATCACAGACATAGTCTACAGACCCCCCAAGGGTCCACAGACCACAGGTTGAAAACCACTGCTCTCATATAACTTGGCAATAGTCAGAACATGAAATTACAGATAGCTGAAGGAAAATATGCCAGAGTAACAAGTGTTAAAATAACAGGAGTAAATGTGACATAATCCATGTCACATTTAAAGCATGAAAGCAAGTATCTGATCAATGTAAATATTGACTCTGGCTTCCTAACAATACTAATGTTGTTAATTTTTCTAATTGAAAGAGAAGAATATTGGCAGCTCAAGTCAAATACAGCAGAACCAGTTAGAGAAGCAGCTCTTTTATAAGGCTAAAGACTTAGAATTTAATCTATAGTTATAAGGGACTCAGTTCTCTCCCCTGCTGTGGCTCCTTTGTAGCACAGAAGGGAGCAGAACATCTTCCTGAAGATACCCCTTGGCAAGGGGCTTTCCTGGTGGCAAAGGACAGGCAAAGCTGCCCTATCCAATACCACTCCTCACAGCCCCTGGTGTATTAGGTAAGCCTGGGATCCAGAAGAGGAGAAGGAAGCATGTAGAGATAGAAAGGGGCGAGGCTGGGGTTCCCTGTAGAACCAACAAAATGCTCACAGATGGCTCTGGGAAGCCACCTTAACTTATGGGCTGGTCTAAATTGCACTGGAGGGCCAGATCCACAAAATAGCTTAAAGCCTTCTTCCCCAATTCTCATTTAGCCATCTCCCTGCCTGGGTTATGTCTCCAGAACTTCTTCTCCTGAAAGGTACAGTTTAAAATTAATGTCTGTGCATACTGTCTTATCACAAGCTATAGAGATTTCTGAAGAATAGCCCAGTGACTAGGACAAGAGCGAAGGAGTCAAAGTACCTCAGTTCTGTTCCTGGCTCTGTCACTGACTTACTTTGTGATCTTAGACTGCTGTGTGCTTCAGTTTGCCACCTGGAAAATAACACTTATCCTCATCCGTACAGCACTTTTGAAATCTCTGATGGGGGTATAAAGGTCTTTCAGTGCCTTTAAACCTTGCTAGAGCCTTTCACAGACTTCTAAGAAGAGGCAAAACAGAGAACAGTCTGGGGATTTAGGTGTTAATTCTAAACCAGAAGCACTCCAAGCAAAGAGCTAATTAGTGCAGGTGAGTCCTTTAGGATCAGCAACATAAACAAGGGTGTGTTCTCCTCTGGTCTACTGTTTCATTCTTATATTATTACAATAACTCAGGACAGAGCTATGAAAGTTTCCAAATGCTCATGAGAATACTATAGTGATTGTGATAATGATATACATACAATCCCCTCAATGCAGGAGTTTGCCTTGGAGTCTTGACTGTCTCCTGAATACACCTGATGAGTTTTATTTGAGTTTCCATTCTGACAGAAAATATTTACATTACAAATGTTCAGTCCTGGCCTTTTTTTCATGTCTGTCCACTTTTGTGTGCCTCCATCTGCTGACTGTGCTGCAAAAGTCTCTTGAACTTTTTTTGTTTACGCAGAAGTTCTACGCATGTGCTAAAGCTGATACGCGAGTATCTTTTAGAGCTGGTCAGAAAATGTGAATGAGGATGATTGTGGAAAAGGATCCTTGTTTAAAATGTTTCTAAACAGCTCTGGAACTGCCTGGTTTGTAAACTCAGAGGAGGGAGTTCCCCAGGTAGCCAAGGAGACCATATGCCAAAGAGTTAATTTTTAAGCTCTGAAAGTCTGCCAACTTCCTGCCTTTATTCCTCTCTCATGCCTTTTGCATAGTGGAACCCTGTCCTTGGGCTGCTATAATTCTTTTGCTGTAGCTATCCCTCTATGCAAAATGACTCTCCCTCTCCCCTTCATTTTAGATTATTTTAGGATTTGGAACAAGTCATGCCACCTGATAGTTTCCCAGTTTGTTATACTGCCTGTCATCTACAATTGCCAGAGAACTTTAGCACAGAAGTACCATGGTGTAACTTGACTCCTCTTTGCACCCCCCCATGTTTATGTGTCTATTGTAAATCATAATCCCCTCTAAGTGAAAGGGCAGTCTTGCTCTGATCCATGTGGATGAGATGCTACCTATGTACCAGAACAGAAGGAGGTAATGCTCAAAAAGTAGCTTAAATTTGTCTTTGGGGGAATGTGTTTTAGATGGAAGCATTTCAGTGCAGTATTTGGTTTCACTTGAGGTACTGCAGAGCTATTGAATCAGCAGCTGAAACCACTTCTTCCTATCCTTGCATGTCTGTATAAATGTTTTGATCAAATGAAGGTAAGCTGGCTGCTCTTCAGAAACCCTGTTGCGTTCCAAGAGGACATAAGGATTCTCAGCTGCAAGCCTGCCCAAACTGTTTGATCACTTACAGCTCAGTGTCTTACCTATTAGTACTTAGCTTGACTCTTTAAAATAGGTTCATTTTTTAATCCATGTGTTTGTGCTGCTTCCTCACAACTGGCCAGAACTCTTTCAGTTTTTTCTCTAATTTTTCAGATCCACTGACTGGAAAAAACATGATTTGAATAGAATAAAGTAGGCAGCCTAGGGCGTTGCCATTAGATATGGTTTGGGATACTCATCTAGTTCTGTGGATGTGGCAAGTTTCATAAGATCTTGCAAAAACATGATGGTTACTTTAAGCTCAAGACCAAATCTGTCTCAAAACAGAGGGCTTAGGTTTTTTAGACCTTAAGTTTGTCTGTGTTAAGTTTCATCCACAGCATTCAACATCTATGTCAAGAGTTCTTATGCAAACTCGAATTCACCAGAGCTTCAGCAAACAGTTTTTCTGAAATCATAAGGATTATACTTGCCTGTTGCCTTGTGAGATCCAGTGTTCCCTGTTAAACAGCCATAAGTGGCATTTATTATGTGTGCACACTGCATATTAATCTACTTGAAACTCTGAAGTGAGGGAGAATAAAACTCTTGGCCTTCCCTGTTTTACTCTCTGTTCCTTATCTTCCGTGGATAGAAAAATGTAGCCTGCTGTAGAAGCCCCACATTTTATTTTATTCTCTTTATTGCAAAAATCAGATGGAAAGACTGGTGTTTGATAAACCAGCACTTCATTCTATTACTTAAGCTCCCTTTATAAATAGAACTGTAAGAAGGTAACAAAAGAAATTGATTAGAACCTCAACAAATTAAGGAATATTTATAAAGACTAACTCATTGCTGTTCAGCAGGCTGGTGTGAGGACTGAGCACCAGTTAAGCCCCAAACAGACCTTAAATAGGACCTAACTAGTGCTTGGGCCTTGGGCTGTTCCTGTCTATACATGAATATGTTTAACTCAATGTGTTTGGAGAAAGTTACTTTAAAATTACATCAGTGAAATGTGAAGGGAGTTGAACAAGAGAACACTTTAATTCAGTGGAAGAAATTGTCGAAAAGCACTGCTATAATTTCTGGCACCTGACTCCAAAGATTCTGTCTTATGCCATCGGAAGCCAGTTCTTCTTTGGGCTGCTCTAGCTTACATCCTTAGCTGCTTTCAGAATGTGAGGAACTGATAAGTAGCCTAAAGCCACCTTTGCATCCCTTATTCCTGTGCTAAGCACAGTATGGCGAGACAAGGCAGACTGGGCCCGAATGTACAATGAAACCAATGAATAAAATTAGAACAGATGTCCAGGCAGATTGACAGCTGCGAATCACAGCAGATGTCATGCACCCCATGCAGTGTAACATATTCCCAGGCAGTGCAACACTTGCAGTGTAAAACATGCAGTGAACTACAGCATTTTACCAACTAAATAAATCAACTATTAGTATAATCCTGCATATCATTTCTAAATATCTATGCTGTTTATAAATTAGTGGTTCCAGATATGGATCTAATTAAACCATCTAATTAAAGCATTACTGTGTGTTGACTAAACATAGTATCAACGATACTCGCTTAGATTAATAAGAACATATTTATTGACGATTCACAGCTGTGCAATAGACATTTTGATCAAATGACATGCAGCAAAAGCCAAAATATCTGTTATCGCTGTTCGTCCTCAAATATGTTCTCAGTCATCTAATCATTCAAAACACAGCAACTGTCTTACTATATCAGAATGAAAAGAGTAGAAACGCCAATTAACTTGAAAAGTTATCAAGGTTCTTGTAAATCAAGGGCCAGATCCTCAGCTGTACTACAACCCCACTTGGTACTGATACGGAATAAGGGGTCCAAAGACAGATTTAAGCCACACTTACCTCTCCCAATACTGAGGTCATTATGGCCTAACCCCAACTGAACATGAATATGACATTCAAAACTAACAGCTATTTGTTCATTCACTGTAAGTATCGCCTAACTTGGCTGCAAGTAGAGAAGCTTTTTGCTCTTTTGTTTCACGAATTTCTATTTAGTTTAAAAATTTTTTAAAAAGCATTAGAAATCTTCGGAGGCACCTCTTCACTGCCCAGCAACTGTCTGGGGCTGCCAGCACCAGTCTCCAGTTGTCTTACCTTTAGTGAAAGGCTGTTCTAACACACATAGAGTGTTGTTGTCAGACACTTGCTATGACTAGCTATTACATGTGGGCAACATTTTTCAAATTCTCATATTTTGACAAAACAACACAGGAAAAAAGTTAATAAAATTAATTTTCATGTGTTTTTTGGATTGTTCACTGCTCTACAGAAATGGTTCTCAACCCGGAGTCCAGGACCCCTGGGAGGCCACAAGCAGGTTTCAGGGGGTCCTCCAAGCAGGGTCAGCATTAGATTTGTTAGGACGCTGGTAGAAAGCTGAAGCCCAGGGCCCTGAGCCCCTTAACTTGGGTTGAAGCCAAAGTCTGAGCAACTTAGATTTGCTGGAGCCCTGTGGTATGGGGTCCCAGGAATTTGCCCTGTTTGCTACACCCTAATGCTTTTATATGCAGAAAACCAGTTGCTGTGGCACAGGTGAGCTGTGAAGTTTTTGTATCCTGCTGGGGGGACCTTAGAAGGAAAAGGTTGAGAACCCCTGCTCTACAGATAGAGGGACACATCTTAGATTCATAAGAACTCTAATGTAGGGTTGAAATTAATGTGATGTGAAAGAGTATCAGAAATCATGTGATACATGGATAGGGCCTCTAAGCTCAGACCAGTAAACAAAATTCTTCGAGCAGGGAGGCTTGGGAGAAACCCTGATTTAAGCAAGGAAGAGACTGGGAGACCCACAGGAGAACTTGATAGTCTGGGTAGGATATAGGTTTTTGACCGGAACACCTGGTGGAAAAGGGATCTTGGTGGCTCCGGTCAGCACCGTTGACTATTGGGTTGACGGCGCCATGCAGCAGGGGTGGCAAGCTCCCTGCTAGCCTCTGCTCCGCACAACTCCTGAGAAGCAGCCGACATGTCCCCCCTCCAGCTCCTAGGTGTAGGGCAAGGGTGGAGAACCTAGGGCCTTTTGGCCATATCCGTCCCCATGGCTAATTCCATCTGGCCAGTGATGCCCCCCTCAACCCACAGCCCACTTCTGCACCCCAAACCTCTCATCCCTGGCCCCACCCCAGAGCCCACACCCCGAGCCAGAGCCATCACCCCTGTCATATCCCAACCCACTGCCTCAATGTGGAGCTCCCTCCCACACTCTGAACTCCTCATTTCTGGCCCTGCCCCACAGCCTGCACCCGCAGCTGGAGCTTTCACCTCCTCTCGCTCCCAACCCGCCTATCATAACGAAGATTATTGAAATGAAACATAAAATGAAATTGTGCAGGAAATGCACATTTTTTTCTAATTGAAGTAGGTTTTCCCTAAGGGAGGACAGTGCCATTTAATCAGATTTTTCCTGACATTTCATTTACGAGACTGGGGTTTTATGGAGATTCATGTCATGAATAACAAATGTGCTGTTTTGTACTTATGTTTCCAAGAAATTTGGAAAGTTTTCTGATAGAACTTAAGTAATGCAATTGTCTTTGCCGGTCTTAAAACCTCACTTTTTAAAAAACTGCTTATACAGTGGACAGTAGTACATGGGTATTTTTTTTTGATGGACTTTACTGGAGACTCTTTCTTGTTGTAGCAGGATGGGAAGAGACATAGCATTAAAAATATGGAGTAGGTACGGAGGTTAGAGAGGTCTGTTATAGTGCACCCAAATCTCCTCTCACTCCATTTCATTTCTGTTGAAAAGTTGTTTGTAATTGTTTACAAAATTTTACTGACACTCAAGGCAGCAGATGGATGCATGTTTATAAAATTTATTTTATTATTATTATTATTATTATTATTATTTGTGTTACAATATTGCCCAAAAGCCCCAGTCCTGATCAGTGGTCCACTGTGCTATATGAAAACATACAATACATAATCCCTGCCCCACAGAGTTGACAGGCTCACTTTAAGATGCAACATGTAGGTGTAACCAACCATCTGCAAAAGGAGGAGAAGGAGACAGTGAGAAGAGGTTCTCACTACACTGCTGACTAATGCACAGTGTGATACTAGCTTAGTTCGTTTTATTTACACAACATTTGACCATTTGTATTTTACCTCTAGCCTCTTTCCAGTTCTCTTGTTGTATTTATAAAATTATGTGGACATTACTCTTTATAGAAACATGATTTACTGGTGCAAAGGTTTATCCATTTCCTGTCAAAACAATAGATTCCAGCTGTATCTACATGGACCCTTTCCCCCACTGGGCATTTCTTCTGTAAGGGGGAACCATAGTCCTAGTCCCAATGCTTTTGGCTTGGAATTACTGAAGCTATCTAGTGCTGTCCATATTCCCAAAATGATAATGTTCCCCACTCCAGCTATATTAGGCTATAGAGCAGGATTGATTAAGGGAACACATGGATTTCCATATTTTGAAGGGCTTCTTGGCTCCTTCTCTGACTTGTTCTCCTAACACTCCCAGGGGCCTTTTGGTTGATTCAGCCAGGATACTGCTGGGGATTGATGTAGGCTAAAGTGGCTCCACACCCACTCACAGTTCAGTTACTGATTCTAATAGACCAAATAGACCAGAAATTTGTATGTAAGAACAAAATTACTTATAATAGGACAGCTGTTAACCCTTTAAATGTAAGAAGACAGCAAGCAGCAAATCCACTTTATGCCAATATTGTGGATTTGTAATTATTTTTGCAAATATCAATTTAACAGGTTACGGATTTTCAAAATAATGCTTAATTTTTATATTATAATCTGGTCCATAAACAAAAGGGCCAGGTCAGGTCAAGCATGTGAGGCAGGCTACTGGTACAATGTAACACAATACTATCTGCAGTAGATTGGGTGTTCAGCATCTAAACCAGGAACCCCACCCCTCAGATTGCATTCAGGCAACTACTCACTGAGTGGAGGGGTTTTTGCTGGAATGGAAAATAATATCCACAAAGGAGTAACTCTTGGCACTGCTTGCCTTGCAGCTAGTTCTTGGTTGAACAAAAGTTATGGCAGAAAATCCTAGACCAAATCCGCTGTTGAGAAAGTGTCAGGCAGTAGCCAACATCATAAGCTGTATAAAAATGAAGGACATCTGAATGATTGCAACAATTACAAAGGAATCTGTCTACTTAGTGTTTCTGGCAAGGAATTCCCATGAGTTGATCTCAAAAATCAGCAAGTTCTTGTTGAACATTTATATCCAGAGAGTCAGTGCAGGTTCTGTGCCAACAGATCAGTTATCAACACAGTCTTCATACTAAGGTAACTTCAAGAAAAATGTCAAGAACAAGAAAGACTTCTCCACATGGCCTTTATAGATCTTACAAGGTCTTTTTACCTGTCAGAAGAAAGGATCTTTTTCCAGTAGTTAGAGAGAACTGATTCTCCCTGACTTCTCATCACTTCACAATTTGATTTAGGCCTTTTATGATGGGATGAAGGCTACAGTCCAGTATTATAGTGATAAATCTGATAGCTTTGAAATCCACAGTAATGTCAAACAGGGGCATGTTCTGGCAACAGTACTCTTTGGTATATTCTTCTTTCTGATGCTTCGTCATGATTTCTCATCTGGCACTGAGGGTACATCTCCAGAAAAGACCAGATAGGAAATTCTTCAACGTTGCAAATCTAAGAGCCAAAAGCAAAGCCAAACAACTTCGTTTCATCGACGATGCAGTGCTCATCACACATAGTGAAGAAGATATTCAGAAACTTTGCAATAGACTAGACTAGATTTGAACTAGATCATGCCTAAAGGAGACAATTGTGGCACAAGGTGTGTTGACTGCACCAGAAGCTTCAGTAGCTAACACCACTCTAGAAGTTGTGCACAAGTTCTTCTATCTAAAACAGGGGTGGGCAAAATTTTTGGCCTGAGGGGCCACATTGGGGTTCAAAATTGTATGGAGGGCTGGGTAGGGAAGGCTGTGCCTCCCCAAACAGCATAGCCCCGCTCCCTCTCTGACTCCCTCCCACTTCCCACTATTGACTGCCCTCCACAGAACCCCTGACCCATCCAACCCCCCATTGTCCCCTGACTGCCCCCTCCAGAGACCCCCACCACCCTTAACCACACCCCCGAGACCTCCTCATCCAAACCCCCCACCCGCTCCCTGTCCCCTGCCTGCCCCGACCCCTGTCCACACCCCTGCTCCCTAACAGAGCCCCGGGACTCCCATGTCCCATCCAACCCCCACATTCTGCATCCCCTGACTTGCCCCCCCAAGAACCTCCACCCCATCCAACCCCCCGCCCCCGCTCCCTTAACCCCTGGCTCCGGCCCCAGCCCCTTACCACACCACTCAGAGCAGCCTCTGGAGCCAGACATGTTGCCATTCAGCCTTGCCCCACAGAGCACTGCCCGTGTGGCAGCGTGGCTGTGGAGGAACAGTGGAAGAGGGGCTGGGGGGAGCTTCCCTGGCAAATTCAGGGGCCAAGCAGGACCGGCATTCAGGCTGGATGTGGCCCATGGACCGTAATTTGCCCACCCCTGATGTAAGATCAACTGTTACAGAAAACTTATCTCCAGATGCAGGCCTAATTATTTTTAATAAATATACTTTAAAATATGGAAGCATTGATGCTTAATGTATCAATTAAAGCCTGATCTAAAATGGGACTCTGATGGATCTCAACCATATAAAATACATTTATACTGTCTATTTATACTGGGTGGGACAAATACCTGGTGTTACAACTGACTTCTGTGATGTTACCCAGGAGTGATTTAGTCTAAAGCAACACTCCTGGAAAGTCAGCTGCCAGATTCAAACAACTCACCACGACTGTGTGGGATAACAGGAAACTAACATTGAACACCCAAGATATGGGCCTACTAGACATGCATTCTGAGCATACTGCTGGATGGTGATGAGCCCTGAACCACCTTCAGCAGGCACTGGGCTGACCGAGACTCTGGTTCAAAGACATTTGCAAGAGCGACTATAAAGCTTTCAGCGTCAACATTGCAAGCTGGGAGTATGCCGCTATCAACAGCCAAACTGGAGAGCAGCATTGCACTACGGTATTAAAGAGGCTGAAGAGAGTGTCTGAGAGAGAGGAATGTGAAGACTAATGTGCAGCAGGCCTCAAGTGATAGTAGTGCACTGGCTTCATCCACTGGCCCTACACAGAGCACAGATGAGCAAAAATCTTTGCAATAGATATTGCGCTAAGAATGTGAGGTTTTTAGCTACTCAGTGCTGCAGCATGACAGATAGTAAGTAGGGCTGTAAAGCGATTAAAAAAATTAATCACGGTTAATGACACTGTTAAACAATAATAGAATACCATTTCTTTACACATTTCGGAGGTTTTCTACATTTTCGAACATACTGATTTCAGCTACACAGAACCCAAAGTCTACAGTGCTCACTTTATTTTTTATTACAAATATTTGTGCTGTAAAAATAAAATAGTATGTTTCAATTCACCTCATACAAGTACTGTAGTGCAATCTGTTAATCAGGATAGTTGAACTTACAAATGTAGAATTATGTACAAAAATTAACTGCATTCAAAAACTCAAAAACAAAACAATGGAAAACTTTGGAGCCTACAAGTCCACTCAGTCCTACTTCTTGGTCAGGCAGTCACTCAGACAAACAAGGTTGATTACAATGTGCAGAAGATAATGCTGCCTGCTTCTTATTCACAATGTCACCTGAAAGTGAGAACAGGTGTTCACTTGGCACTGTTGTAGCCGGTATCACAAGATATTTATTTGCCAGATGTGCTAAAGATTCATATGTCTGTTCATGTTTCAGCCACCGTTCCAGAGGACATGCATCCATGCTAATGAGAGGTTCAGCTGAATAATGATCCAAAGCAGTGCAGACTGACGCATGTTCACTTTCATCATCTGAGTCAGATGCCACCAGCAGGGTGATTTTCTTTTTTTGGTGGTTTGGATTCTGTAGTCTCCACAACAGAGTGTTGCTCTTTTAAGACTTCTGAAAGCATGCGCCACACCTCTTCCCTCTCAGACTTTGCAAGGCACTTCAGATTCTTAAACCTTGAGTCAAGTGCTGGAGCTATCTTTAGAAATCTCACATTGGTACCTTCTTTGTGTTTTGTCAGATCTGCAATGAAAGTGCTCCTAAAACGAACAACATGTGCTGGGTCATCATCTGAGACTGCTGTAACATGAAATATATGGCAGAATGCAGGTAAAACTGAGCAGGAGACATACAATTTTCCCCCAAGGAGTTCAGTCACAAATTTAATTAACACATTATTTTTTTAACAAGCGTCATCAGCATGGAAGCATGTCCTCTTGAATGGTGGCCGAAGCATGAAGGGGCATACGAATGTTTAGCATATCTGGCATGTAAATACCTTGCAATGCCGGCTACAAAAGTCCCATGTGAACTCCTGTTTTCATTTTCAGGTGACATTGTAAATACCATAAATGTAAACAAACTTGTTTGTTTTTAATGACTGGCTGAACAAGAAGTGGGACTGAGTGGACTTGTAGGTTCTAAAGTTTTACATTGTATTGTTTTTGAGTGCAGTTATGTAATAAAAAAACCTACCTACATTTGTAAGTTGCACTTTCACGATAAAAGAGATTGCATTATGGTATTGTCTGAGGTGAACTAAAAAATACTATTTCTTTTGTTTATCATTTTTACAGTGCAAATAGTAATAAAAAATAATAATATAAAGTGAGCACTGTACACTTTGTATTCCATGTTGTAATTGAAATCAATATATTTGAAAATGTAGAAAATCATCCAAAAGTATTTTATAAATTTGCATTAGTATCCTGTTGTTTCACAGTGTGATTAAAAATGTGATTCAACACAATTAATTTTTTTCAGTTAATCACAAATTAACTGCAATTAATCAACAGCCCTAATAGTAACTGAACTGCTTTGGTGCTTACACTATCAATTTCTGAGACAGACCACTGCCAATTAAACAAGAGGCACAAGTACACTTCACTTAGCGGTCTACTGCAAGAGTCTTCAAAGTTGGGTGCATGCACCCCAGGGTGTGTGTGCGACCCCCTCCATGGGAGGGCGCGTTGTCCCAGCGCCACTGCAGGATCGGCCCTGGGAGACCACCGAATTTGGAAGCGGTCTACTTTTGTCCCGCCGAAATGACACTGAAAACAGAAGCTCTCTATTTGGCGGCATTTCAGCAGACACACCCCGGGGCCGTGAGTGGACGTAGAACCGCGGAAAGGGGCCGCTGAAGAAAAAGATTGAGGAACACTGGTCTGCTGTATTCTTCCCTCACATAAAAAAGTTACATCACTTCTTTGGTAGAAACCAAACAGTAAAAAGTATATTCCAGTGAACAATATTGTTCTACTATCTCTCAGTATCAGAGACATGTCTCACAAGTTTCACACTAGTATTAATTAAGAATAATACCCAAGGCTAGGACAGTTCCTAACTGTTTAACACGCAGAGCTACACTTTTATGTCAGGCTTTCTGCTCTCTCATTTACAAGCATAGCTAAACTGAACTATTACAAAGCTAGCATCAAGGTCATTGGCTTTGCGAGGAAGATTTTCACTCTTTGCTCTCTGTGGGCCTACTTCTGAGTGATGTTGAGCAGCTAAACAGTTTGTTTCTGTTGCACAGGATCAATTTCTTTTAGTTCATGTAATTTTATATATAGGATATGCCCCAACATTTGAGGATTAAAGATCTTCTACAAATAACAGGATAATCAGAAGATAACGCCTCCATATAAACCTTGATTTGACTTCCTTATATCTTAATCAAAGTCTTGCTTTGAATTTTCACTAAGGGGAAAGTTGAGGCTGTAAAAATAAAATTGAAAAAGACAAGACCTAAGTAATTTGCACAAAAAAAAAATCAATTTGTAAAAATCTTATTCGCAACCTATTTTGCAATATCCTGGTATTCTTGCTGAAACATTTTGGGGACTATTTAAAAAAAATCTTCTTTGCTTTCTTGCTTAACTCACTCATAACTGTTTTTAGTGTTAGATACAATAGAGTGATCTGTCCACTGAGAGAGAAAATACCTCATTTTTACCCAAAATCTAATTAAACACCAATTTGATTTTTTTCTTAAATGCTGTAATGCAAAGCCTCAACCATTAAACCAATCCAATTTACTATAGACACAAATTGTAAAGCAAAATCAATTTCTGTGCATGATGATTTACAAAGTATAAGCTTAAAATGTCTTAATGAGTCTAGTGGAATTGGTCTCTGACAGAGCTATGAACTAGTGATCTAAATATAAAATCAAGAGTCAGGAACCCCATTAATTCTGGATATTAGCTCTGGCGCTTCTTTTGGGATGCTGGGGCAAGTTCCTTAATCCCTCAGGTTTAGTTTCTCTGTCTATGAAATGGGGATAACATGGCCTACTTCTAAATCTGGGATATTGTAAGACTTATCTAAATTGTGTAAAACATCTTGAAGAAAAAATCATATTAAAGTAGAAAATACTATTGGTGCTTTTTTAACATAATTTAGAATAGTCCGAATTCACTTAACTCTAATTTTCAGTTTGCATGTGTCTTATCTGCAGATTCTGTTTTTACCTTTCAGGTGAAAACATTTCCCTCTCCATTCATGCTCACCCTGGAAATCTTAGATTCCCTTCTCTCAAGAACAGCAGGCTTACAAATAAAGAAAATGCATTGCCAGTCCAATGTTTCTTGAGAGCTCTGATTTCCCATAGGAGACTGATTTATCTTCCTCCACTCATTGAAAATTTTATCATGCAGTGGATGAAAAATACTTATATCTTGTGTGGCATACGGCTACTACCATAACAGCCAATGAAAACTTTAGCCCTGGCCCTCATAATAATGAGGTCGCTAAACCTCATGACATGCGGTGTATCTTTAAATGAGGTTTTGTTAACCAAGGTAACATAAGTCATTTCTGATAAACTTTCTCAGGCTATTCAGAATATCATATGTATAGTTAGCTTATTGACATCTATTTCACTTCCAGCAGTTGGTATACTCAAGAGGAGCTGGGAACATTTTGTGCTTTGATCATGCTCTTTTATATATCAGCATGTTTTAACAGTCACCACTGTTAGTCAGCACTGGCCAGCAGTACCACATAATGGTACCTGAGAAACTAGTTATTTTGCCTATAGGGAAAGAAAGCAGCATTTGGCTCCCATTCTGTGTGGTGACTGTTGTCAAATCTTTACTCTCTGAATAGCAGTACAGTGTCTTGTAAAGTTAACTAAATCCTATGCTCAAATGTGCAATGGTCCTTTATGTATAACTGCAATTATATGGTGCAGTAAGTCATAGGACCCACTGAACCACAGATGGATAGACATTCTACTTAAATATTTTCGGTGGCAGGTCTTTTTCCCACTTGAAGGTCCTTTATTTATTTTATTTTATTTATTTATTTATCTCTTTGGACACCATTCTAATTAGTGGGAACTGTCCATATATCTCAAGGACAAAATTTGATTCTGATTATATTAATAACACAATGAGAAGAAAGATGGGGAAATAACTGAGTTTTTAACCCACTTGGATTTCATTGCTACGTCCTTGTGAGCAGTCAGTGAATCCAATGAGAAGAGGTGGATGGTGGTTATAACCAGAAAAAGAAACGGTGGGGTTCAGAGGAAGGTGAATGTCATGATTTCTAAGTGGCTAGGAAGCTTTGTGCTCAGGTGATCTGATTTCCTCTCATGTACAGTAGTGGTGGAGGGCGGGAGGGGGGGACAGTGGAACCCAGTTGTGAAGTTATTCAATGTCTGCAGAAGTATCAGGCCCAAGGAATGAGTTAACTGTGGGAGAGATGGTTCAGTGGTTTGATCATGGGCCTGCTAAACCTAGGGTTATGAGTTAAATCTTTGAGGGGGCCATTTAGGGATATGAGGCAAAAAATAGGGATTGGTCCGTCTTTGAGAAGGGGGTTGGACTAGATCATCTCCTGAGGTCCCTTCCAACTCTAAGATTCCTTAAACATTTGTTTCACTGGATTTTGTGAGGAATAAATAGGCATAGACACAAGATTCACAAGGTTCATCTATAATTCACTGCTCTACAGCCAAAATGCTTCTGAAATAAATGTAGTCAAACTTTACTAATTCTGGGTCACTGAGAACGAAAATGATGCTTACAATTGTTGATTGGCTCTAGTTTTCAAGATATGCTATTGGGTCAGTATATACAACCCTTGACATGGGAATGGCAGAGGTAAGTGAGTTATAAAGGGAAGGGATCTCAATTTAAACCAGAAATGACTAAAATACATCGTTGACTGGATCTATGAATAAATCTATGACTGGTTTTGGACAGTACTTGCTTTTTAGGCAAAACAATGAATGATGCAATCTGAAGATGGTATTGCATCATAGATGATATGAATTGCATCATGTTATTCCTAGAAGTCATGGATGATGCAATCATAACGAAGCTTACATCACTCTGCTGAACAAATTGCCCTATATCAGCTCTAGAAATCATAGTGTCGTGCTCTCTTATTTGTCAGTGTTTGATTTTGCAAAGGGACACATTTCTGTTTAGCCAAAATGAGCAGAGATGCCTCGTACTTGTGTGAACAGTGCAGATAACTTCTGCTATGTTTGTGGTGAAGTGACTTTTGCATCACAAAAGCGCAGTATAACCACTATGGTTAAGAAAGCCTATCACCTTTATTTTGGCTGCAAAATTGGAAATCAGGACAAGAGGTGGGCCCCACACATATGCTGCAACACTTGTGCAATAAATCTTCGCCAGTGATTGAACAGGGAAAGGAAATCTATGCCTTTTGCAGTGCCAATGATTTGGAGAGAGCCAACAGATTATACCAGCAATTGTTACTTCTGCATGGTGCCTCCAGTTGGGAAAGGTGTGTCAAAGAAGAAAAAGTGGACTGTGCATTATC
>ML677334.1:74237849-74293972 GCA_007922305.1 Dermatemys mawii
AGTTAGTCTTTGAGGTGCCACAGGACTCTTTGTCACTTCTGCAATTCCAGACTAACATGGCTACCCCTCTGATTCTAATCATCTGAGAGAATGCCCTTCCTCTGCTTGCATCACTGTACATAATTTTCTCTTGCCCCATGAAAGAGACTGGTTTATTTTAATACCTCAATGTTTCAGAAAGATTTCTGCTCTTAGACAAAATAGCTGCTGTTAATCATCCATATCTCACATAGTGCCCTCAGTTAGTCCACCATGTTGCAGAGTTGAGAGGATGACTCTTGCTGTGTCAAGTATGAAAAGACCAGGAGTAGTAGTTGAAAGGGTAGAATGCATTCTTTTGTCCTTAAGATTTGTGCACTATTGTTCAGTGCTGTAGGTGCTCTTCTCATGGGTGCCATGTGAGATAAATAAGTAATAATAAATAGTAATAAGAAAATAGAGATTTTTGAGTGCTAATTAAATACCATATATGCTTCATTTAAAAAAAATTGAATGCTCATTTCTGTAGCATTTTCACACCTTTCATTCTAACTTGTCTAACAAAGGATCCTGATACAGAGTGGATCTCACACACTCACTGCCTTGGTGGCAGTTTGAGGTACATAGCTTGTAGCTACTGAATTTCAGCCAAATAAAATGTTTTGTGCCAGTTTTGAGTCTGAAGGTGACACATTGGTACACACAGTTCTTTATAAGCAGACAAGATGAGAACTAGTCCCTGAAGCAGTACCTTACCTGTAGTAATGCTCTTTGATCAGCGTTAGATGAGCACTTTGGCACACTCTTCTCTCATTTGGGTCCCTTATTAGGGAATGCACAACAGAATGAGGAAAAGGGATTGTCACTTCAATGACAGTCTCTTTTAATGGAACCAGTTCAAAAACTAAATCAAAGTTTCATTCCTTTTCTTAAGTTAGTGCTGACTGCTAATAATTGGAAATGCAGAGGAATAGATGCCACATTGCTCTGCATGATAATAAACCTTTAGCTCCCTAAAGCTGTGTTCCAGCACTCTTAAAAGCATGTCACCAGGGTTTTCTGACAATATCTTCATTTCTCCCAGGATGTTGTACTAAAAGTAGGAGAGAGGGACTCTCAAATACCCACAGCTTATTAACTGAAAGGAGGCAGGTCAAAAAGTTGCCAGGCGGTAGAAATACCTGTAATTCAAAGGAACAGAAAGAGGCCAAATTCTGCAGTCTTTAATCAAACAAAGCTCCCAGTGCAGCTCAAGCCCCTCTGTACTTAAAGCGATCCTTTCTGTTTTCCTTTCTTGTCAAAAACTAAAACCTCGTCTTTTATGACCACTGCTAACATCTCTAGCTATGCAGATGGCAATAAGATTTTTTCATCCTCCAGGGCACAAGTGATCACCAGCAGGAGTCAAGAACCTCCCACCCCATCCCCTACATAATCAGCTGGGTATTTTGTAGGTCAGAGTATAAGCCACCTCTAGAAGGAGTGTGAACCAGGTGGACCAATTGCCTGATCTGGTATGCACATCCAGAAGGGAAAGACTCAGTTAATTACACTGGTTTAATAACTAGACCAACATAACAATAAAATCATTTTCACTGTGGTTAAAGAGTAAAATGGTCATGGGGAAAAATTGACAGGAACGTGACAGAAGCAAACGTACTAATTGACAAAGCACAGTTGAGGAACACAAGATCAGCAACTCAAAGGTGGGTTTTTGTTTTGTCCTGTGATAAATTAACCCCTAGAGATAAAGGTGAAGAAATAAACGCCTGGTCTTGACTTCATATTTATTAGAGCTTGTCAAAATTGGCCTTTTTCTTAAAGATTTTTGTGGAAAAACTTACATTTCTTTGAAACTTTTTTTCAGTAAAAAATGGAAACATTTTCTATCTTCTAAAACAACCAACCATTCTTCCATTTTGGGGTTTTGGTTTTTCATTGAAAAAAAATTTTTTTTTCATTTCTTTCAAAAACAACTTTTATGGAAAATACCATTTTCTGAGCACTTCTAATATTTATCAAAGCGTACTGAAACAGTGGTGAAGACTTCACCACAACATCTGTCAGTGCACTCCATCTTTAAAATTACGATAGGATCTAGGGAGCTAATTATGGTTGGCCTTGAGTAAATGAGTTATATAGTAGAGAGAGTTCCTGGAGTCCTATTCTTCTGCACAATGATACTGTACCAGAGTCAGCCATATCTTGGCTGCAAGCATTGGAGGGTGGGTGCAGTCAGTGCTAACAGCCATCATCCCTGAGGGGATATGTTTTAAGTCTGGTGCTTGCATGGCTCTTCACATTAGAAAGCATCAGCTGGTCATGCAGTGCTATGAGTGCATCCTAATGCTTTTTAAAGATGTAGCTGAAATCACTGCTCACCACATTCCTACCATCACCCCCATATGAACATGATGCCTCCCTCCGTACTAAGTGCTGTTACCAGAGCACACCTCACCCCCTTTACCACTGGTTAACCAGGTTATAGGTGTGTAAGTTACATTTCTAGGAAGCAGGAATCGTGGAAGTTGTATGTCTAATTCAATCAAACTAGATAGGACTTGACATCTTTGGGATAGATTACATTTAGATATATAAAGTAAAACTTCTCCCCATCCTCCAAATGTGGTAATTTTCATAAATTTAGTCTCCCCAGATCCTCCAAAAATTTCCTCTGGAATGGGTTGTTCATTTAGTATCAGTTATTTTGGATATTTGCTGGTCTTTAAAAAAATGAATTGCATGGCATGCTATTTAAACAGCAACCTTTAAGCTGTTTAAAGGACTGGAAAGCACTGGATTAATCTTCTTACAGCCCATATGGCCAGATGTTCCAAGGACTGTAAAGGA
Source organism: Dermatemys mawii (assembly GCA_007922305.1). Taxonomy (NCBI): domain Eukaryota; kingdom Metazoa; phylum Chordata; order Testudines; family Dermatemydidae; genus Dermatemys; species Dermatemys mawii. The sequence continues at coordinate 74,240,679 of ML677334.1, forward strand.
GCACAGGTCACAGTTAACCCGTGTTCAAATGGCTTTCTCGGCAAGAGGTCTTTATTCCACTTGATGAATCAAACTGGATGGCATTTTTATCTCTAGTATTGGTCACAGTATTCCGCTTTATCAGGGAGAAAAATGATGTTCATGAGCATGCCCTTGGATTGCACACCAGGCGACACTGGGAACTATCCAATAAGCTATTATGATTTATACAAGTCAGCAGTATTTTGGCAAAGATATATGTGTAAAAATGGAAATGACTATTGTCATTCAAAGGGGTGGTAAGGAAAACAAATTTCTGCTTCAGGAAGAACAAATAGATACATAAGTGAATTGTAAAACTAGTGAATGTAGGCAGAAGAGTAAGGGCTGAGAAGGAACTGTACTACAAATTAAAACAGATTCTTTTATGAACTGATAAACAAAGCACAATGAATAACAATTTGAAGATACAGTTAATGTATAGATCCATTAAGCATTCACTCCAGCCACACTCTTCCTGATATCTCATTTCCTTCTAAAAGAAGATGACTTCACAAAATGCTTGTTGAGTCTTACTTTACAGACCCACTATTGGGCAAATTGGGACCTTGCATTTGTGTATATGTCACATCTGTGATAGATTCATTCATTAGAGTTGTAATCACAAATAGGTTACAGTTTCTTATGTTGTTTTCTTAGCCATTTGGATCAACTCCTATATGTTTATCTGAATGGGGAAAGCCTATAAAGACATATCTCTTTAGCTTAGAGAAGGTACATGGCAAATGCTGATTTTGAGTGCCTTTTAAAGGTGTAGAAAATTCATGTAAAGGTTTTATCTCCTAGCCCATATAACTTAGTGTCCAGTAATGAATAAGCAGTTTGATTCCAATGCTGTTAAAAGGAAGGTAATGTTTTTCACATCACCTAGCAACACAGAGAAATTTTTAAATTTGCAGATAATTTACTGGGAAATATAGTTGGGATTAATATGTTTGATCTGATTTATTTCAAGTTACTGAAAACTGTAAAACCATAATACCACACTAAAATCCAACAATATTAATCAGAAAAATACTAATCTTTGATCTGCTGCATAAGTAAACAAACTGCAGCCTCCTAGATTATACTTTCATGACTGAGCAACTTTTTGTGAGATAAGTATGAAAAATCCATTAACAGGGTTGAACAATGAACATAAAAAGAATAAAACTAATCTAATTTTGCCTGTTTGTATATGTTGATGTACTCCCTGGAAGACTTCTGCATTCCCCCAGGTGAACACATACCCCTAGCTGAAAACCACTGATATACATAATGTAGGGTTTTTTTAATCAGATGTGTTCTTTTACAGGATGCAAGGTCCAATCCTAGTTTCAATGGAAGTCAATAGTAAAATTCCATTGACTTCAGAAGAAGCAGGATCAAACCCCATGTTCTGATGCCAGTTTCATATAATAGATACAGCATAACATAGTTAAGCAATTACTAGTTAAAGGGAAAAATCAAACTGTGTAAGTTCAAAATATGACTTAAATGCTGAACATTTCCATTTATCTTTTGCCAAAATCCATGTAGTTGTTTATATGTTCTTATTATTTCCCCAAAGTATAGTTCAGCAGTCTTAAACAGCCTTACAGTAACTAACCGATAGGTCATATTTTGATTTCATTTACATAGCTGTACTCCAGATTTAACCTTGTATAAATCCAATCAGAACGTGGCACATTATGCTCAAGTGACAGAGAAAATATTAAACATCTCCTTTTATTTCACATGATTACATAAATGTCACTTTTAAACTCTCTGATGTAAATTTTCTCTTATGTGAAGTAATTACAACCACATTGTGAACCTCTTCAAACTTCTTCTCCTCTGGAGTTCCAGTAAGCACTCTGGTCAGATTTACCGCAAGTGAGTGCAGAATGGAAAACTGTACTGTTCTTAATGGGCATATCAGAGGACATTGACTGTAACATCTCAAAAAACCTGCACATTTGTGCAGTGTTGCTAAGTCAACTATACATGTCACCTGTTCAGTTGGGAGAGTTGACCTAAACAAATAATAGATCCCTGTGAAAAGGATTACGTTACATTGATAACTGCCCAAACCTGTTCTTTTTACTTTCTTTATAATCTTAACTTAGTTAGTGTTCTACCATAATCACTAACAATACAAATAATACATAGTAAACAAAAAAACCTTGGAACTAATTGGGACAAAGCCAAATATACTTGCTTAGTAACTTTGAGTGAAATTCTGCTCCTAATGGCAAAGACAAAGGCAAAACTCCCATTGACTGCAGTAGGACTAAGCTTTCTCTCTCCCTCTTTTTTCTTTTTTTAAATCTTGTATTCCTTTCTTCATTCCTTTGCTGGATCTTAAGATCTTATTCTGCAAGAAGCAGGACATCTCCTGAGAGATGGACTCCATTGCCATTGAAGCCAGCACCTCTCCGTAGTTTAAATGTAATTACTTACGTGAGCAGCATTTCTAACCAGTGTGAGTGTTTGCCCAATCGAGGCCTTCTGTTGCAAGCTGTTTTGGGCAAAGGCCCGTTTTTAATGTCTGTAAAACACTATGCACACTAGTGGCACTGTAGACATAACAACTGTATGGCCACCAGCTGGTAAAGAATAGTCCAGTACAAAGATATGGTAGCAGGTGCCATCTTTATGCAAATACTTTTAAAATGTGCAACTCTTAAAAGATGTTGAAAGGCTGTGATGTTAGTCATATGTGATGTCATACATATAATGTCCCAAAGTAACTCTCCCTCCTGCCCCCAAATAAGAGAATTTATCAAAATCAGTGTATTTTTTCTTTGTACACATCTTATAATAGCAATAATGAGCAAGCCACAAAAAAATTACTGGAGATAGAGGATCATGTGGGGTTTATGGCTAGAGGTTCTGCCCTTCTCAGGAACAGCTCTGCTCCTCAGATATTACTTCTCACTTCCGAAGTTTCTTAATTGAAACTCAAATTTGGACAGAGTAGGAGATGCAAGAACGTTACTGTTCCCCAAACCAAAGAGTTAAAACAATCAGTTGAAAAGTCCAAGTGATCTTCCATGGGCAACAAATTCTAAGTCTGTGATTAAAGCACAAAAAACTATTTTAAACCAAGTATGGACTCTGGAAGACTCATGTGGCGCATTGGGGCTCTGCTGAACTGCACTCGGCTTTCACAGATTTTCTTTTGCAGTGCAGTAATTTTTGTGATCTTTGTCTGGGATACTCACTGAGGGTCTGTGGCTACAGACGGTGCATGGGGCAGCACCGGGGAAGCGGGGAGAGGGGCATTTGGAGGGGGGAAGAGGCAGGAACGATCTGAGGAAGAGACCAGATGATACACCACTGTGCAGATCTTTTGTTTTATCCCCTTTGCAGTGGGGATGTATAAAGCATGTAGAGGGTAATTATAGCCCATAAAAGCCAGTGAAATTACCTTTTTGCATAGTGTCCCTGTATTCACTCTGTGGCCAGGTAGGAGACAAGGAGAGTCCTCCCTTCAAGGCAGGCAGCACATCTGCCCTGCATCTACCTGGTACTTGGACTGCAGGCTGAAGGTAGGATGTTGGCCTATGGGGAAACAGAGAGAAACATCTTAGGCCCTGATAATGCTCCTTACTCAGGCAAAAATCCCATTAATTCTGATAAATGTGGTGCTGCTGTAAGGATAAGGGGTATTTTTTCTGACTGGGTGTTTTACAGATTTAGGGCAGTGTTTTAGTTATTCACAAGCTGCTTGTCATGATATTTGAAGAGGCAGGATCTACCTTTGCTCTGAAGAATTTTACCTCTTAAGACTTCCAGAGAACAATAATGTAGCCATAGCCACTCAGGATATTACAGTTTTCACTATTGTGCTTGCTATGGATGCTCAAACTTCACAGCAAAAATGGAGACAGCAGCACAGGTCTTCTCCATTGTTTTAGCGCTATAGGGCTAATGAAACAGCTGAGTGGTTCTGATCTTCTCCAGGAGAAGACAGTGGTATACAGACACAGTTTTCATTATAGTAATATTAAAATAGTTAATTTTTACAAGGGAAGAGGGAAAAACAGCCAATTCATTTTGATGCAAAGAGAAGTAGTTAATATGGTAAAGGTGGCATTGATAGGAAATTTATAACTAGCATAGGCTGAAAAGTTGGAGAATGGAGCTAACTCCCAGAGATTTCAGAGTGCAAAGTATAGGTGTAAGTATTTTTAATGGGACGTAGAACCCATGTCTCTTTATGGTTAGACACACTGAGAAGTAGCGCCCATTTTAAATATTGAGAGGCATTTTAGGTTCTCACATCTACTCAGCAAATTTTGATGAGGATTGACATAGGAGAAATCAATGATTTAGTTTAGGAAATGTGCTACAATCTCATTTCATGGACAGATCTTTACTTCAAATCCAACTTCAAGCTGAAAATCTTTACATTTAGCTTTGTTTCTGAATTAATTTGTTCTCTGTCCCCTCCTACTCTCCCAGCCCTCTTCATATGTCTCCAAGACGTGCTCTATTAAGTAATCCTCTCCCACAATATACACCTACAAACAGAGCTTCTGGAGCTATCTCCAGAGGGATATTAGACTTCATTTCCTACAAGAGTGATTTTCATTGGAATCCAGAATTCTTATGGATGTATGAACTCCTTAGTTGATCTTTATTCCAATGTATGTATCTGCCAAAACCCATTTTAAAGATACCTGGAAGAGTGCTTTCTATTCTGTTGTGCATGTCACTGCATCAGTGGCAAAGAAAAGAGGGAAAACATTGTTTGTTATCAAATCATAAAACTCATGTTTTACCCATCCAACTCAGGCAAAATGCCACAGGCTAAATTCCTAGACCAGATTTTTGCTGGGATCGTGACAGATGTGACATTACATCCTTATGAGTCATACAGTGTAAAATTTCCAGGACATAATAAAGCACTATGTTTTACAGCTGGGATAATGATTATGATAAAAAAATGTTGTGCTAATATAAGTGTCGTTTGAACTATTTGCTGTAACATCTGTGGAGTATTCAGAAGACACAGATGTATTTGGAGACATTTCTTTTAATCTCTAAATAAATAACTACAAAGGAAATGGAAACTACCACTTTACTTACTGGGGAGGGGAAAGTCTTCTGATGTATTAATAGAAGTGGGCTCAATCCTCAAAGTTCAGAGCCAGATCAGGGTTTTTGGTACTTCACAGTCCACAGATGTTCAGATTCAGGCATTTGGTCGATTCCATTATAAAAATAGATCTGGGTTCCATTTTGACCACTCCAAAATGGGATCTTTGTTTGGACCTGGCTTTTTGCTTTGGGCCCATCTGTCCCTAGAAGTAAAAGAATAGTGGGTTTGAATGTAATTGCTCAGACTATTTTAGTTGTAATAATGAAGTACTTGGTATTGTTGTACCATAGTTTGACTTCTCCAGAATCACTGCAATATGGACTTATACTAAGTATTAAATGTGTATATGCAGAGCTGTATCACATAGATTAAAGGCAGATTTTGGTTGTTTTGTTGATAGTTAAAATACCTGTTCTCCAAGATCTGTGATGCAGAATTTGTGAAAATAAGAATAATTAATAGATTAAATATTTGAGGATGGAAAAGTGGATAATAGGAAAATCAAGTTTGCTGATGAAGTAGTGGATAGTGATTTTTTTTATTCCCTTATGATTTAGTTGTATACGTGCAATTAAGTGTTACTTTAAGATAAGCATTTATCTTGTATACATATTAAAATTAAATATGAATCTGGATGATTTAGGGGATTGTTAATAGGTTCAAACAGCTCTGTTTATATATAGCAAAAAACATAATCAGCCATTGACCATTGAATCGTGTGTGTGTGTGTGTAGGTACAAGGATGACCCTAACAGTGATACAAGGATGCAGCAGTATGTACCATAAGAACAATAACAAATGTACTCGACACTAATTATTGCTTCCCCATCATGCTGCTCAGCAAGACAAATGAGGGGCTGCCATCTTGTTTACATCAGTACATGACATAATTTTAAGTATGGGCAGAAATAGCTAATGCTCCTTTTACTTGTCAGGCAGCACTCTAAAAGAGAAGGGAAGTTGTTTGTCAATAGATCTTATTAAATAAATTTTGCAATGAATAATTAATCCAGCTAATTTGGCCTTTTATTCTGCTGTTGAAATATCCACGCAAGCAGATCATAATTTCCATTAACTTATCTGTTAACATTTATTCAGCTACTATTTTTAGTTCACAGTCAATTCTGCTGATTGATTGTGAACAGTTATTCAAAAATGGAGCTGTTTTGGTTAGTAATAATGGGTCAGAAGTTTCTGTTGCCTCATTAAACAAGTATTAGAAGTGCAAATACTGGTACCTACAAATTTAGCATTCAGTTTCCACAAACACTAATGCCAAAAAAATCTCATGATGAAAATCCGATGAAGTGGGTTATAGCCCACAAAAGCTTATGCTGAAATAAACTGGTTAATCTCTAAAGTGCTACAAGTATTCCTTGTTTTATTTTAAAAAATCTCAAACAGTTGGAAGTTCAGAGAAAGCAGCACAAAAGAGGCACAGATAGTGCTAAAGCAAAGTAATCTAAAAATCAGAATGAATATTTGTGGTAGACTTTTTTCAGTATTCTCCAAGCTCTGTTCATCAGCCAGAATGACAGCTCTTCCCTGACACCAGCAATTGATAGCAGGTGATAGGGAAAAGTTGGAGAAGTCATAGTCTTAAGAAGCTGGGAAGGGTGCTAACAAAATTTCCTAAACCGACTTTATCAAGGAATGTTAGATTTCTAATAATACTAAATGCACAGAACACAGAAAAACAACACTGTTCATCAATACAAGACATGCTTATTAACAGTGAGACAGTTTTCAGTATACTGTAATAAAAACAAATATCATCCCCCAACATCCTAATAGATCTCGGACTCCACAAGGGGAGCCTCTTAGAGGCAAAGGAACAACTGCCTGTAATGATCATCCTACAGTTGGTTTGAGAAGGACCTGAGCCACTTCAGGACACTTCCATTCATGCCTTTAGCCTCAGAAGTATTTGGTGATTAATGAGAGGTCTAACAGGATAATTATAGATTTCTTCCTTTAATTGTGGTCAGAAGGAGAGCATCCCACACAGCTGTCTGTCTCTGTACTTGTTACATAATGCCTTATGTCCTTGTGAAGGGTATTCCAAGCATTCCCTCCCTCTGCTGAAGATTCTGCTGCCATGGTGCACCCCTTTAAGAAAAGAGTGGCAGCAAATTTTCGATCTTCAGGATTGCCCAGAAAGCCTTCTTTAGGTGTGTCGCTGATGGAATCGTGGAGTCTGGGTCCTCCAGCCGTTAGAAGGGCTGGAGACAGACATCAGCACATCAGGACTTAGCAGGCCAAATGAAAAAGGGGCTGGCTGCTTCTATCAAATGACAGTTCCTGGTGAAAAGGAGTGAGGAAGGCTCTTATCTCTGCTATAACCCAGGAGGCCAGTTCTGGCTGACCACGCTTTGCATTTGTCATTAAGAAACCTTTTTGATTTACTCTGCAAGTGTAAGGTCTGATGGGCTGACCTGAGTTATACACTGGTTGGACTATTGAAAACCAGTTCACTAATTGAGCTTACTTTACTGCCTACTATGACTCTGGTGAGCTGAAGACTCAATGAGTAGGTTCTGCGATACTGGGAGCAGACTTGGAGCATTGGAGACTATCTTGTGAGCTTCCCCCTTACCTTGCTTAAAAAGAAAAGTTAAACACCAAGCATAGTGTGCTGTGCCACTATCTTTCAGTGATGGTTTCTCTAGTGTTATTTGGACTATTGCATTCCTTAAGGTGATAAGGTAGATTGTCCTCCTCAAAGGAGGTACTGACAGTCCATCATTGGGGGTCCCGAATGTTTTCTACTTGTTTACCATCTAGAAAGGGCAATGGTCAGAGTGACAGGTGGTGCCATCATTGCTTCTATCACTACATCTTGTGTGAATGGGTCAAACTTATGAAAGGGGCATATAGGGGAAAGGTAGATAGGTTCTTCTCTACCTGGAAGACATTGTAAAGGGTTATATGTTCTAAGGCTGACATCCCTCTTTCTAAACCTTGTGACAAGTTGGTGGTAACCTCCATCAAATCACCCTTGAATTACAGCCCCTCTGTTGACAGGTGTTAATACTTTCCCAGCAAACTTGAGTGGTTGCTGCTGATTCACCGAGGCATGTTGTTCATTTCCCTACCACACGGCTATAAGGGAAATACAAATGGCTTTCTAGGGAAAAGAGTGGTGTGAGCTGACCAGCCCTGAGCTAGGAAACCTAAGAGCAATGAAGACTCGGAAGGAGGTTTGAGCTGAACTTTGTTATATTGTTAATTTCCATGTTTCTGAAAACAGACTTCAGGAATGAGGTAAGTGTGGGCTGTCAGAGAGCAGGCTGGGAAAAGCATCTCCTCACAAACATAGTCATGGAGACACAGAAGGGCTCCTGGTTCATCAGCCTCTTCTGCTCACCTCCCACTCAACCATCAAACTACATGGATGCAGGTGTCCCAAACTGCAGTCAAAATGGGAAAGTCAAGGACCTGCCAGCGCTTATGTGAGACTTTGTTTCTTTTATTAAGCAGTTGTATTCGTCTCCCTTCTTATGGATCAGTGCAGGGGACCTAATAGAACTATAGAAACATGCAGAACCTGCTTTTTCCTAGACTAGAGAGTTGCAGTTCGGGGAGGTTCCATCAGCCCTCTTTGCCTCTGATTAGATCACACCACTATACAGCCCAGCATGTGTAGCTTTTCAGTACATGCATGTCCCAGAAAGCTATAAATTATTTTTGACAGAGAGGGCTTTTAAGCCGTTCAGTAGTGCACAAGCCCTGTGGTTTCAGATAGGCCACATCTTTTGAATAAGAAATTGTTTTAAAATTTGAAAAAATGGACGGGTACGTTGTTTGTTACATGCTGTGTTATGTGATGTTTGCTCCTCACTGTACTAGAAAGCTCTATGGTTCAGCAGTTTGAAATGAGGGATAGATTTGGAAAAATGATGTTCCTTCTAATTGCCAGCACCGCCATCTCACAAGGAGGAATGTGTAACTAATGGCCCAGACTGTATGACATCATGACACATCATAAAGTAATTGTGTAACTCCTAATTAGAAGCAAGCAAAATGCAGCTCATGCAGCTAAGCAGCCAGGTTGTAAACTACAGAAAAATTGTATATGAAATAAACTGCATACATTAAACCAGTGATTCAGACTTCCCTCAAAAGAAAGGCATATCCATTCAGCACACCATTCATGAAAAGACAGCATCCTCGCCACTGTCAAAGTGTCAGGAAATTGCTAAATTTGAGTTCTCAAATTATAGAATGTGGCTGTTGCATAATATTAAAAGTTAATGCTGAAGAATTTGGCTTATTCATCAAGGAGAGACATCTCTCATTGGCTACAACCTGGAGAAAGCTAGTGAAGTTCCATACATAACATCGTCTGCCAAGGCATGGCATTTAGAAAACAACTCTAACACTAGAACAGTGGCTCTCAAACTTCTCTCCTTTGCAAAGTATGAGGGAGATTGGTTATTCCTACCCACCTCCACCTCTGTGATTATGTAGGCCCCAGATTTATTCAAACACATGCCTAACTTTATGCAGATGAATAGTCCTATTCATTTCAACTTAAAGTTAAGCATGTGCTTAAGCATCTCATTGAATTTGGACCCTTAGATTACAAACTATTTGCGGTATGGACTGTCTCTCATATTGTGTTCACGATGTCTACCATAGGACCCTGTTCTTTGAGTAGCTAGGGTTGCCGACTGTGACTGAAGCTATTCCGGGAGGTTGTGGGTTCTTTTTCCAACATGACATCATTTTCTTAAAATAGCCTATTAAAATCTCCTGGATTGCTTTCAGTAGTCACCGGGAGATCAATCCCAATTCCGGGAGACTCCAGTCCAATCCTGGAGGGATGGCAACCCTGTAAGTGACCTTTGGGCACTATCACAATACAAAAAATAATAATTAATCATTTATTATTGATGCCTAACCTGTGGGTCTAGAGAGCCTCCATGTGTCTATTTACTACTTCAGTTCATAAATATGGGGTGTTTCTCTGTGTGCTTCTCATTCCCCCTCCAAATTCAGGTCTGGTCTACACTACACAGTTAGTTGACGAAAGCTGCCTTCCGTCAACCTAGCCATGGAAGTATTTTCATTTAAATTTAGCTCCCGCTGACTCTTTATGCTGATTTAATAATACCACACAGTGAATGTAATTAGGTCAACATTGCTTACATTGATTATTACAGGCTTTCAGGAGCCATCCCACAATGCCCCACACTGACGATATAATTGAAACAAGAGCTCCTGGTGAGGTGTCACACTGCCATCATGAGGAACCAAGTGTGCACACACAAGTGATTTAATAACTGCAGTGACTGCTGATGTAAGTTAGGTTAACATAATTGTGTAGTGTAGATATGGCCTCAGACAGCAACTTTCTCAATGTTATTGAAGAGTTGCTAGGAAGTGAGTTTTATTGTAACAGGAATTTAGGGCTCTGGGCTGAACTAAGTGATTTTATGTATAACTTTGTTAGACAATAACTTTGAAAATCTGTAGGGTCTGGTGCTAACCCTGCCAGAGGTTTGTCCGTGTTGTTATTGAATTGACAGGAGCATACCTAGAAAGGGCTCTTCATTTAAAGAAGACTTGTCAGCTGAGGGCTTGGAGGCTACCTAGGGTTCCAGAATATCTTGAGGATATTCAGGTTTCATCAAGAGCATTCTGCAGTATAAAATTCAGACTTTTTTTATTTTGAAGTTAACTTTCTCCTGTTCCTGAGGGTAAAGCAGTGGCTTTTTTAAGGTTATCCTGTGTGTGTTGCAGCACTCCCAATGTCTGTCACACTGGGTAAGAAGAATATGATGTGATGTCACAAAGGGGGCAAGGCTTTATTCTTAGGATTAATTGTGTCTCCTAAGAGTATAAGCCTTGCTCTGGGGATTGAGGTAGGGGGAGAAGGAGATGCACTGGCCAAACAGAGATTCCTGGAGGTATTATGCTTTTTTAAGAAATAATGCGTCTTGAGAGAGCACTGCATGAGGTGAGACTTGCTACACCTAGGAAAAGGTACAGCCAGCACTCCTCCAGTAATGCTGGTGCATTAGGAGATACCGCATTAGGGACCGACCAACAACTCGCCATTCCGAAAAGTATGCCCAAACAAAGTCATTTTGCAGATTGAATAGGAGGGTGAAAGACGTCCTTAGCCTCCTGGGTCCACTAAAATTATTTTTCCTTGAGTCATAGACATGGGCAGACAGTCACAATTTGCAGTACTAGAGAACAGATACAGCTATAGAACACTGTGGACACTGTGGATTTGTTAAGGCTCTGCTGAACTCAGAATGCTTTTTATTCAATTATCTTTAATACTTGAATAGAAAGCTTTGATTTAGGGTAATTACAATAATCCTGGTGGTGTTCCAGATAAACCCCCTGGAAAATATTCTGTGTTTGATTGTCAAAAAGCTTTTACTACAAGTAAGGAAAATGTGTCTTAAACTGAGATTTGAGAAAGATGGAGCTCAATGAGGTGGGAAAAAAATTCAGATGCTTAAAAAAAGTCCACATCTAAAAACTGTAGATTACTGTAGTAGGACCTAATATTGCTCCACTGACGTTAATGAGATTCTTGGTTTGTCTTAAATGGGAGCAACTTGAGCCCTATGAGGCTTTCAATTGTAACCCTTCTGTATGTAATTAAAACTCGGGTTAGCCTGCTGAAAACAAATAATGTACCGGGAATTTACCACATCATGAATTTCACTTTTTTTTTTCTTTTGTACCACACTAGGGTCTTTATCTATATATATGCTTAATGAATGGCATCAATCTTTTCATCAAATTCTTTACAATACCTTCAGCATCCTTTCAATAGACAAGTTATTCATCTGGTTGATCTGCATTTGAAGACTTTCTTTCAACCCAGGCACATAAGACTTCCCATTCCACTGTTTCAAACTTCACTGAATAATACCTGTCTTGATACGGACATACGAGTCACAGTGCTGTCACATGAGTTTGTTCTGTGCCTCCCCTGTGGAATAAACGTCCAGGAAAGTTTGGAAGTGAGCAACCACCTTTTCTGAGTCTCTGCCAGGTACCCTTACAGAGGGAGTGTTTCAGGCAGTTTAATTTCTTCCATTTTTGCCTAAGATTTTGTTTCCGCTTGGGACCACTTCATAAAGGTATGAGGCACATGAGTGCTGATGGTAGACTGAAACTTTATTTCCTGGCCTCAGTCTTCAGACATAAGTCAGTGTTACAAATCATAGGAGTATTTTGGGATGGGCATTGCTCCCCCAAACTGCAAGCCTCGGGAAGGTTCAGAATTTGCTCCTCCTCGCCCCCAGCATGGTTCCATTGGCCTGACTGGAGCTGCGCCCCCTCCCCACTCCCCAAATACAGAAGTCAAACTATGTCCATAGTTAAATAGGTTAATATCCCTGTCACATGACAAAAGTCACTCTCCTCTGACTCTAATGGCTACAGTTACACAATGTGCAGAATCCAGAGTTCTCAAGGAGCCAACATACTGGAAGAAATATTTAGTGCTTTATTATGGAACCAGTGAGTAATAACAGTTCAGATACTTTCTAATCTTAAGGCTTTCTGAGAAGCGTGTCCAAATGAAATCAAAGCACTTTCTTACAAGCACCATTTGGTGTGTGCAAAAATGAGTAATCATTTGGAAAGTTTATGGTTCCAGTGTGCACAGGCTCCAAGCTGATCAGAGAAAACAATTTGCTTCCAAAGGACTAGAGGTTAACAGGTCTCTGGTAAATAGAACTTATGTAAGCTGCAATTAATATGGAAGAAGCTGTACCAGGATATATACAGTAACTGCAAGGAAAAGTGTGATGTTTGCATCCACCTCCACATTCAGCCTCAGCCAGCCCATATGCTGCAGCTTTAGCACATTTTTGTGTGTGTGAATGATGTATCTGGCAAGAATGCCATCAAGGACGTTGTAAGCCCCAAGACCAGACATCAAGGGGACCACATGGAGAACTGAAAGTCCTCCACTGCCTTGCAGAAAGCATGTAAGTTGTTACTAAATGCATGTAAGATGCTGCTAAATGAGAATGAAGGTATTTTACACCCAGTTTGCATTCACTTTGCAGAGAGGTAAATGATTACATAAGATACAAGGCAGTTAACAGGCATTATATGTTTCAATATGTCCAGTGTAACCCAATCTTAATACAAAAGAGCTGGATAGAAAAACCTTCGACTTATAAATAGCATGTTGTTGATGTTAATATTGACTTGTAGGAAGCAAGAAAGTGCTTATGAATAGTTGGAAATTTTCCAGTAGAACAATTCTGTGTTTGGAAAATGCTGACTGGACAAATTCAAAATGTTTCATGGGGATGTATTGATTTCATCAAACTTCTTGATGGGAAAATATCAAAACATTTTGTTTTGACGAGGTCAAAACACTCCATTTTTGATGCTGTTGTTTTGTTTTGACTATAATTTTGAATAGAGTACAGCAGAATTAATATAAATGATAAAGTCAAAACAAAACATTTTGACCTTATCGGAACAAAACTTTTTGATAAGGTCAAAAAATATTTCGGAATTTTTTTTTTCACAAAAGAACCCCAGAGATTTCAACTTTTTGTCTCAATTTGGGACTAAATGAAATTTCAAAATCTCAAAAAATCCCACAGGACAGAAATTCAAGTGGTTTTTTGGTCTGCTCTAAGTAAAACCTATTACCACATTCTACCAAAAGGGTGCTGAAAAGGGTGGTCTGACTGTCTCTTTAAAGCTGTGGGTAACTGTCTCTCACTATGTGAGTAAAGGTTTTATAAAGTCTCTGTGTCTAAAAAGAGTTCCTGAAGCCAGGTCTCTTTCATACTAACAAATGGACAGTTGCCAAGCTACCAGTCTGGGTTTATTTTATCAATGCTTACTATTTGCCTTTCAGTCAAAAGAAGATTGCGAGACCATCTGAGCAGATAATTATGTAACTGTGAAAGTTCAGAGCACACTGAACAAAACAAAATATGTTTTGACTAATTTATGCAAAGGAAACATACTGTAAAGGTTCTGAAACCATCCTTCTAAAATCTTCGAAAAATACTAGTTTCCGTAGTAGCCTGGCAGCGGAAGAATTGCATCCAACCACTGTTCTGTCCTCTGAAACTGGAGAAGAGATTGCTAAACACTTTAGCCCCTCATTGTTTAAATCTGATTAGTTTGCCCATTCCAAGAATTACAAAATCATTAGTAAGGCTACTAAAAATCATGAGTTTAGCTTAAATCATGAGATTATTTTTAATACACTTTGGATTAGTTTTATTTACATTCTGGTGGTTGAAACTTTAGGGTCCATTCAGGTCGTGTTTCAAGTTTTTCTCCACAATCATAAAGGCTGGAGACATACTTTATTTTTTAAATGAATGCTGGGATTCTCATATATTGACATGGCTCCAGGATCTGGAGCTGCAAGAAAGACACCAAATATCATGAGAGTTGGCAGCATGGCCACTTGAAGGCATAATTTCAAGATTATTAGACTCAAAAGTCAACTTACCCACACATTTGTCCCACATTGATATTAGATATCAGTGACGTGTTGGGCGTTAAGTCCTTGGTGTAGCAGAAAATTAGAGAAGAGGCAGGACTTCAGAAAACTGGATTCACAACCAGCTCTGTTACAGACTTCCTATGTGACCTCATAACATGTGTACCAGATCAAGTGTTCACTAATTTAGCATGCCTCCATTTTTGCGTGCTGAACATAAATCCCCTTGTCTGAATTACAGGGGTGATGAGGATTCCGAACTTGAATCGGCTCCCTTGGTTAGGTGCCTAAATATGGATTAAGGTGCTAACTTTATGTGCTCGAGTTGAAAACTCTGAGCGTCAAGAATATTCAAGAATTTCAAAGTTCTTGACAAAGAAAGCAAAGTATAATTATTTTCTATTTCAGAAAGGGACTTGAGTACAGAAAAGTTAAGTGATTTGCCCAAGTTCATACATTTAGTCAGTGGCAGAGTTGGAAATAGTGCACAGGTCTTCTAATTTCTAGTCCCCTTCTAGCCTGCCTCCATGCTTCTTTATCTGAGTAGTTGTTGCACATATCAAATATATCCAGCCTCTCATGTACCAAGCACTCTTGTTTTGCATTTCCTCACAGGTTGCCATTTACATTTACAGGCTGCAGGAGTCTTACTTTTTGTATTTTCCAGTCTTTGGAAAAGATAAAGAAAACTCAATCCTGATAGAATAGGCTTCCAAACTCATTCTCCTCTCAGTATTACATCTGTCCATGTAATACTCTTCCACGTTGCACTGAAATTTAATTTTTCATGATATTAATGGCGTGTAAGAGATTATTTCTCCAGTCTAACTCAGTGATAACTCACACACACAAAAAAACATACTTTTTGCCTTACAGTGGTTGCATACAGTTGAGTACCAGACTTGAAACTTGTTGAAAGTTGCTGAGGACCCTCGTATTTAAAAGTCAGATATTCATTTTGCTTTTGCCCTCTAGATTTTCCATTTTTGATCACTTCTTATGTTTATATCCAGACCATGTCCATGCTAAAATAAAAAGTAAATGAATATCTGGTAGGTGACTGATCCACTTCTTTTTCATAGTGACTTGTGTAAGGCTTTGAATATGACTTTATGTTGCCATGGTGAAATCCAAACTGGGTTGATTAATAGAGTCTTTGCTCAAGCCCTTTTATTCAACCTCCTGGATCTTGCTTTCACTGAAGCCTATGACAATAGACTTCACTGTAGGAAGGGGTGTGTCCATTTTGATAGGTATAAGTATTCCAAACAGTTTCCCAAAATTCCAGCCAGTCAGCCACTCTCTGACTGACAAGATTCAACGTTGGAAACTTTAATTACATCAGTGCAGTTCAGGCTCACAGGAAAGGAATCTTTATTAATTATTATGGTATTTCTTCTCAAGTAACTAATATAATTCCTTATAGTTCTACTCTCCATGTAGCTGATGATTGTAAAACACATAAAACTCAGTGTAATAATGTTGTGCTCATTTTAAACACTTGAAAATTTTGCCTCCGAGAGAGAGACAAGATTGGCTTGGTATATGCATTATTCCCTAAAGGAATTAAAAAAGAATCTTACTTTCTATTTAGGGCAAAATTGGCCAGTTTTTAAGAGTGACCAATGCACTCTGCATTTCTCATAGTACCTTCAGTCCCAGGATTTCAAATGCATTTAAAACATTAACAAATTAAGTCTTAAAACACTTCTGTCAGTATATCCCTATTACAGCTGGAGAAGCTGTGACACAGGTTAAGGGTAAAATTTTCAAAAGCACCTAAGTGACTTAGGAACCTAAATCTAACTGAAAGTCTGTGGGACTCAAGCTCCAAAGACAATGGGACTTAGGTTCTTCAGATGCTTAGGACCAGAATTGCAAAGGTATTTAATTGCCTAAAGGTGGAGGTACATGCCTAGTAGTAATTATAAAAATGTCTACGCATGTTAGGCATTTAATGCCTATTGAAATCAATGGGAGTTAAGCATTTAACTCATATAGATGCTCGTGAAAATCCCAGTGGCCATCTAGTTACATCTTTGGGTGCCTAAGAACCTTTGAAAATCTGGCCCTTAGGCACCTTTGAAAATTCTAACCTCAGTGACTTGCACATGATTATACACAAGAGTGTATATGGCAGAGTGAGTAGCAGAATCTGGCAGTCCCACAAGACTGACCTTCCCCTCTCATGCAGGTTTATTTGCAGGGCAAGACTATGGAAGTGCTACTTTCTCTGCTTCATCTGAGCAAAATGAGGCATTTTACCTCAGTGATACACAATGTTTCCATCATGCAGGGGAAGCACACTCATAAGATAATATGTGCTGCCTTCTGTAGCCAATCAGTTCTAATAGCCACAGTGGCAGGTAAATGGGCCATGCCTCTTCCACACTTCCTTTGAGGTGACTTGCACCGCACGAGGTGCTTTAGGAGTGCAGCCCGCAGCATACACCACAACAACAGTGCTGTGGATGTGCCTTCCTCGTGCATGCAGGTACAATGGTTATGAGGGTGCGAGATTCCTTGTTCCTTCCTTTGCCTTTTTATGCAGCTGGTCACAATCTGGCTCATAATATAAGAAAGATGTTTTTAAAACCCATCAAATGAATGCTTGTTTTCAGGATATGTCCTCTCATTTGAAAGTAAATCTCTTGGACACAGAAAGATCAAATGGACCATGTGAGAGTGAGATGGAGTCTTCTACCTCATTCCTTCATGTTCACTAATACAGTAGTGACAAGGGTGAGCTCTGTATAAACCTGAAAGCTTGTCTCTCTCACCAACAGAAGTTGATTCAATTAAAGATATTATCTCATCTCCTTGTCTCTCTAGTGTTCAGGGACTGAGTCAGCTATAATAACTACTATAATAGGCACTTGTGGAATAGTAACAGATGTGCAGAAAAATATGTGGAATTCAGGATTTCAGAATTCATTTTAGTCAATGTGAAAGAGTTAAAGTTCACCTTTGCAGACTTATGAATAATTAATTCATCTATCCCATGGCCCTAGCAGTATGTATTGCATTGGGTGCTGGTTTTTAAATGTTGGCATTTGATTAGTGGAGCTTGCTTAATCTCACAGGATTTTGTGAGAGAAAGAGCAGATTTGAGGCTGCAGGGTTTCAGTATTTATCTAGTTTAAGTAATGCTGGACATATTACAAAACAGCACAGGGATTTCCATCTGTCTACCCTTTTTATGAATCTATTTTCTTAGGAGAACTTAAAGATTTATTACATTAAAAATTGGGAAGGATACCATAGAATTTATACATTTATTTACTATCGAATTTATAAACAGAGCAGTGAAGCTGTGTAGGCTACAGGCAGAAGAGAAGAAAGGAGTTGATTACACCCAGCACATGGAACGCCATAGAAACCAGATGAGTCCTGAAGAAAAAAGTTTTAGACACAATATCCCAGAAGCTAAAGGACAAATACCACAAGCGGTATAGCAAGGCACACCGGGAGGTCAAATGCCTTGTGGGAGTGGACAAATAGATTAAAAATTGATAATCTGGCAACACAAGCAGAGGATGCAGCTGCTCGTGGTGAACAAGAAACCGTCTACAAAATTACATGGCTTATCAGTGGTAAACAGCAGACACCAACAAACCCTCTCATCAGGAACAAAGACACCTACTAACAACTGGAAAAAAAAGAAATGTGCTGGCGCATGGCGCATTCTGCAGGCCTATGGAATTCCTTTCCATATAATCAAAGTCATCAAAAGCTTCTATTTCAACCTTATATGCAGTGCTGATCACAGTGAGCTCAGTTTTGAAGTCAAAACAGGAGTACGTCAGGGATGTGTCATGTCTGCAATACCCTTCAACTTTGCTATCAACTGGGTAATGCGACGTACAACAGAATATATGCCAAGAGATAATAAATGGACATTCTTCTCATCCCTTGAAGACTTAGACTTTGCAGATGATGTCACTTTCCTATCATATACCCAACACTATGTACAAGAAAAAACAACTTGACTCAATGCATTCAGCCAACAAATTGGACTGAAAATCAACCCCAATAAGACATACCATAACCTTTAATATTTGCTCACCATCACCAGTACAGATAGAGGATTATGTTCTCACCATTGTAGAAACATTCACATACTTGGGCAGCACCGTTAACCATGACACAAGCAAGGACATCCGGAACCAAATCAATAAAACCAGGAACACCTTCGGGAGCTTAAATACAGTCTGGAAATCCTTAAAATACAACACCCAAAACAAACTCAAGATTTTTCAGAGCTACATACTTTCAACTCTATTTTATAGTGCAGAATGCTGGTGAATGAGAAAGTATGACATGTCCAAACTATCTTCATTCCATACAACCTGCTTCAGAAAAATTCTCCATATCTTTTGGCCCAGAACAATCTCAACCCAAGATCTGTTGACACAGTGCAGCCAAAAGGATCTGAACTCCATCATTGCCAGGAGGTTTTGGAGATGGAGTCTGTTTTGGGTGGAAACTGATTCTATCACCAGAGTAGCAATAAGATGGACACCTGAAGGTAAGCGGAAATGAGGCTGCCTGAAAACAACATGGTGAAGAGCTGTGGAAGCCGAGCTGAAAAACCTGGGGTACAGCTGGGGAACCATTGAAAGATTTGCCAGAAACAGACAGGAGTGGAGGAGCTTCATCACTGCCCTAAACACCAGAGGTGTAATAGGAGCATGATGACTATAGAACTAATGCCAAAACATGATAATTCTCTTTAAATAACAAGTGACAACAAGTATAAGTTTGAGCCTAGAATGGATCACTTATTTCTAGAAGTGTCTCAATACTGAGTAACTGAAAAACACTAGAATGAATGACAAAGAGTCCTGTGGCACCTTAAAGACTAAAATTTTTTTAGAGCATAAGCTTTCGTGGGCTAATACCCACTTCGTCGGATGCAAGGTGCCACAGGACTCTTTGTCACTTCTGCAATTCCAGACTAACACGGCTACCCCTCTGATTCTTGACTAGAAGGAACGTATCCCTTTTACCAGTGTTCCTTCTTAAGCAGAATATTTTATTCTAATTCATAGATTCTAAGGCCAGAAGGGACCATTGTGATCATGTAGTTTAACCTTCTGTCTAACACAGACCATAGAAATTCCCCAAACTAATTCCCAGAGCAAATCTTTTAGAAGAACATCCACCATTACCCTTGGTAAATTGTGCCAATGGTTAAAAATGTATCCCTTATTTCCAGTCTGAATTTGTCTAGCTTCAGGTTCCAGCTACTGGATCATGTTATACCTTTCTCTGCTAGCCTGGAGTCCATGATCGAAAATTTGTTCCCCATGTACATATTTATACACTGTAACCCAGTTACTTCTTAACCTTCTCTTTGTTATGCTAAATAGATTGAGCTCTGAGATTGGGGTATCTCAATGTTTAACCTAACTATGAGTTAAATCTGAAGTTTTAAAATATAATAGGAGTGGAGGGACTTTTTCCCCCAGGTATAAGCTTAATTGGAGGATCCTGCTTTGTAAGCGGAGGGCAGAGGGAATGGAAGCAGAAGGATATAAACCCTCTTTTCACATCTTTCTTTTGGTTTCAGGACCAAGTTCTACCCTTGAACACACAAGTGACTTCTACTGAAATCATCTGAGGGCAAAATGGGACCATTCAGATATCAAAGGCTTGTAGTGAGAAATTGGAGGCAAAAATCTGACCACCCTCATTGCCATTATCATCACAGTGTCCTTCTGCCAGGAACAAAGGCTTCACACTCAAATGTTTTGTAAACCCAAAGAGATTTTTGCCTTTGTTTTTCAGAAAGGAATGAAAAGTCAGTTTGGATTAACTTTTAATTCTACTGTCTGCTGCAGTTTCTTTCAGCTCTGTTAATCATGAAAGGGCCAAATTTTCAAAATCTTTTGATGGATTGGCACTTCCCAAAGGCCAGTTTTCACACGGAAGTCAAATACTTGTGCATAAATATGTGATATAGCTTGATTTAATTAAGTCTTTTGATACAGTCCCACATGATATTTCTATAAGCAAATTTAAGAAAAGTAGTCTAGATGAAATTACTGTAAGATGGGTGCATAATTGGTTGAAAGGCCATTCCTAAATACTAGTTATAAAGGCGTTACTATCAAACTGGGATGGCATATCTAGTGGGATCCCATAAGGGTCAGTTTTGGGTCTGGAACGATCCAATATTTTCATTATTGGAGTGGAGAGTATGCTTACAAAATGTGTAGATGGCACTGAGCAGAAGGGGTTAAAACATTTTGGAGGACAGGAATAGAATTCAAAATGACCTTGACAAATTAGAGAATTGTTCTGAAATCAACAAGATGAAATTTGTCTGAAGACTAGTGCAAAGTACTACAAAATGGGGAGTAATTGGCTAAGTGGTAATACTTCTTAAAAGGATCTCAGAGTTATAAAGCATCATAAACTGAAAATGAGTCAACAACATAATGCACTTATGAAAAAGGATAATATTCTTGTGGTATACTAACAGGAATGTTGTATAAGACACAGAAGGTAACTGTCCCACTCTGCTTGGCACTGGTGACGCCTCAGTGTCCAATTTGGTGCCACACTTTAAGAAAGATGTGGATAAATTCAAGAGAGTCTACAGGAAAGCACTTGTTGACAAATCATTTAGAAAACCCAACCTATGACAAAAGGGTAAATAAACAGGACCTCTTTATGTAACCCTGACAGACCCCCCGCCCCAGTCATCAGTGGGTAGAATCAAACCAGGGACCTGTAGAGCTTAGTACATGAGACTCTACAACTGGCTAGTAGCTGAGGCCAAAGAGCAGACTCATTTTATCTCTCTTTGAGTGGTCTCGGTGCCACTAGATGGAACAGAACACCACACCCAGAAGTGTGTGAGTTACATTTAGGGCTGGTCTTCACTGGGGGTGGAGGGGATCGACTGCAGATACGCAATTTCAGCTACGTGAATCACGTAGCTGAAGTCTACATATCTGCAGCCGATTTATCTGCTGTCCTCACGTTGGCAGCAGTCGGTGGCGCACTCCCCCGTTGACTGCAGCTTACGCCTCACATCAAGCTGGAGTTCCGGAGTCGATGGGGCCAGCGCTGGCGATCCATTTCTCGCGTCTTTACAAGATGCGAGAAATCAATCGCTAAAAGATCGACGGCTACCCGCAGAAGTGAGGACGTACCCTTAGTCTTGAGAAAACACTGAGTGAGGACCTGATTGCCTTCAAATATGTTTAAGGATGTTATAACTAAGATGGTAATCAACTGTTCTTCATGTGCACCGAAGATAGGACACGATGTAATAGGTTAGATGTTAGGAAAAACTTTCTGTCAGGGTGGTTAGACTCTGGAATAGACTTCCAAGAGAAGTTGTGGAGTTCCACTATTTTTTTTTTATCCTATTATATGTCCATCATACCCCTCAGTCCTTTTTGTTTGAAATTAATCTGGTTCTTTCTTCAGTATTGCTTTTTCTTATAAACTCATTAAAAATATCTTATACTTATTACCTTAGACACAAAGCTGTTGTCTTATTCATAGGGTTATAATTTTTTTAAAAAAAGTTTGGATTTGTTCTGTCAATCCTTTCTATACTGTTAGAAACTTAAATTAGATCACTATAAATGCATCTCTTTCCATGAATATAAACCATCTTCTTCAATCTGGAAACTGAAACGTCAACATTTAGTGCAAGTTACCATTCTGGTTACACTGAAGTATACCCCCTTAAAATTAATTACGGCTTTTTTTGGAAGGATGGGTAACTAGTATTGCAATGGCTCTCTGTTGTCACAGGAATCTGTTCTTTAACATCTTGTTTGTCACAGCACATTAGTGTTAAGGGATTTGTTTTACATGAACTTCCATACCATATTTTCTTGTCATAATATCTGCTAAATGTATATGTTTTTATATCTCCTTTTTTTTATTGTCTAGACTGATTTTTTTAAATTGCATTTGCCAAACACTATATTCAGATGATGATATAATGAGATATACTGGCCATATAAGATAAAGGATTGTGCTATTCTATTCTAGAGTTGTGTTTTCCAAACTCAGAGCCAAAGGACAAAGGAAATAACCACTGACAGTGAGGAAGTACTCCTGGAATTGAATTTTGAAGCTTGAGAAGAAACCTGAGCTGATAAGTCTGTTCAGAGCCTAGGAGTGGAGCTTTGAAGTATGGCTTTGAGGCATGGCTTCCCTCTCTCTCATTCAGCGAGCCAGGAAGAATCCTGGGATTTGCTAGCCTCTTCCCTGAGACATGTTTGGAAGGGAGGGAAGATATAAACCACCCCCTTTCCTCACACGATGGGAGACTCTGAAGGGAATTGGAGGCAATGGCAATCTCTCCCAAAGCTAGGGAAAACTTTGCTCTCTTCCACCATTCACTCAGTAGTATTGCTGCCAGTCTCTGGGAGGAAAATGGATCCCCAGCTAGTACACATAAGAAAAAGAAACCCCAGGTAGGAGCCATTTTGTTTGTTTTAAAATACTCCATGAGAGAGACATCTCTGAGGACATTGGCCTTCTGTGAATAGAAACTATCCTGTGGTCTAATGATCACCATTGGGTTCTGCCACTACAAAACTGGACATTCAACCCCACTGTTCAGGTCCTCATTCCACTAACCCCACAAATGCATTACTTCCAGCTCGTTGTGTACTTCATTACCATTCTGTGGTTAACCCTGTATTCAGAGTGTCAGTTTCTTCCACTGTTTCACTGTCCTTGGTGTTAAATATTAACCTCTCATGTGGAATTCTAGCATCTCGGCAAATAATAATACATAGCCCTTACATAGGTCCTGGTTCAGTCACCCTTATTCACACTCTGCAACGGGCAGGGCCAGTGGAAGGATATTTCACACCCTAGGCAAAACTTCTACCTGACGCCCTACCCCTCCACCCGGGGAGCCCGCCCCCGCCCACCCAGTGTCAGATTCCTGCCACCTGGGGAACCCCCTTCTGAAGCAGCTCCCTGCCCAAGGAGCCCCCTCGGTGGCAGCTCCCCTCCACCTGGGGAACTCCCCCTGTGGCAGCTCCCCACTGCCTGGGAAGCCCCTCTCTGTGGCAGTCCCTTGCCCCACCTCCGCCTGGGGAGCTCCCTGCCCCTCCGTCTCCCCCTCCGCCCAGGGAGCCCTCCCGCCCACCCCCGCAGCAGCTCCCCACCCTAGCTCACCTGAGCTCTGCCTCCTCCCCTGAGCACATCGGCACTGCTCCACTTCTCCCGCCTCCCAGGCTTGCAGCGCCAGTTAGCTGTTTGACCCGGCAAGCCTGGGAGGAGAGGAGAATTAGACTAGGGCGGCATGCTCAGGGGAGGAGGCGGAGCACAGGTGAGCTGGGGCGGGGAGCAGTTCCCCAGTGCCCCCTTCCCCAGTACCTGCTGTGGGCTCCTCCCCTGCCCCAGCTCACTTCCACTCCACCGCCTCCCCTAAGCGCGCTTTTTGGTACCCCCCAACCACTTGGCGCCCTCGGTGGTTGCCTAGTTCACCTAGTGGTTGCGCCAGCCCTGGCAGTGGATACCAATGGGACTGCATGCAGAGCAGAGAGGTACCTCAGTGTGGGTCAGGCTGGCAAACTGGACCCATTGTGCTCTCCATGTTCTAAATGGTTTACAAATAGTGTTCAGTTAATCCTCGCAGCATCCCTGTGAGGTAGATAAGAAAATGTTTTATTCTCTGTTTTACAGGTGAGGAAACCGAAAGAGAGAAAGTGTCTTAGACCACAGAAAGAGTTAGTGACAGGGCTGGGATTAGTGTCTGGGAGTACGTAGATATTTTGATGACAGGTGCTCTGAAAGAACCTAGATAGATATAGCTCAATTGCCATGCTACGCTCAGACTATTAGCTAATGTCTCTCTCTGTGCCATTGGATTCTGCTTCCTGCCCTGTCATCTCTATAAAGAATACAGACATATTAGTGAAGTATAAATGATCTCACCCTTCAGAGGCTCTTTTACTATTCTTTACTTCTTAGTACCAAGATGTTCAGGCTATTTCTATAATGGTGTTTTCAGTCCCTCAAGTACCCTTGTAAGATGTGTGAGTTGGGGGAGGGAGGGAGGCTTTATAAATAAAAGGTATTATTATGCCTGTAATCAAGAGTGAAGCAAGCTGGGGCCAAATAGTTGATGTTTAAGTCTCTCTAGACTTTGGTTTTTCAGGACCTCTCATAATAACCTTTGTCTTCATAACTCAGCTTCATTTTAGAAATAACAGACAGGGGACTGTATTATCAACGTGTCAATCCTTCACAGTCTAACTCCAAAGAGAGAGCTTGGAAAAGATCTACCAAATTTCCCTTTGTACAGAGTCATTATGCGTAGAACAATTTTTATCTTTTGACCTAATTTCATCTCAGCATTTTGGGAGCCTTCAAGTTTTCTGTAATCATTTCCTCTGCTTTCAGGCATTAGGCCATAATATAGCAATCTACATTAGATCACTTCTTATTGCTGCATTGCACTCTGTTTTATTTAGCACTACTATCTTAGTCCAGCACTCTGTGGTTTTATCACATTGACTTCATCTTTAGGAGAGAACAACATATTCATTTGTTATAAAAGGGCTTTAAAGAGGATCAGTTAATATCTCTTTTGAGGTGAAAAATAGCAAGATTTTTAGAAAATTGAAGGGGATTGAATGACTAACATTGTAAATAATTACATAGGAAAACTGCAATAACTAATAGGTGATTTTTTTTAACCCCTAAAATCTGAAACATTTCTTAAAGCTTATGAGTTTTCCCACTACTTAGGAGATTAACAGTTCTAGACCACATGCTTAACCCTGTGGAAGAGCATTGTTCCATTTACCTCAATTCAGTTATTGCTCTGGGGACTAAATCATTTGTAATGCAGAAAGTGAAGCCCTCTCGCTACAGTAATTGTCTTTTTCAGAGAACACGATGTACACCTCTTTGGAGCCCACATAATTAGTACTCGAGAAATAAGCCCATCACCATTATTGCTGTTTTATTACAGTGTGATCATTTGTATCTAAACATGTCACTCTTTGGAGAATGTCTGTCTATGCCAGAATATGCTAATTAGCCCTACCTATTTATATATCTGGGCATTTATTATTGTAAATTTTAAGATGGGTGAATTTGAATTCCTTGGGTTATTAATTAGTTGGCTAAATTTAAAGTCAGATGTCACAAACCCCCCGAATAATTTCACCAATTAGTAAACTGAAGGACTTTCTATAAAGTGCTATCACAGGCAATTTTCATTTCTTCTGTACACCACTCCTATCACAGAGGAGGTAACTGCTGTTAGACTAAAGAAAAGCTAATACATCTAAATGAAATCACAGGTGTCAAATCTGCATGTGGGTATTTATTTTGCTACTTAAGACTTTGCCTTGATATACAATATTGAAGGAGAAGGTGGAAGCACCATAATTTTTCCAGTATCATTACAGATATTGAAACCAATGACAACCTTACTGAGAACAGGATATTCTGATTTAGGAAAGCATTGCTACTCAGGAAGGGGGCTTAAGCATATGCTCAAGATAGGCAGGTCTGAACCATTAGTTCTGCTCTTTCTCCACTCTGGTGCACAGTAATACCTGCCAAGGGGAGACTGAGGAAGTGGATAATCAGACTACTAAAACTACTGTTATTAAACTAACAGATTAAAACACTGAAATTCATTTGCGCTCCGGCCAGCTGAACTGCAAAAAAAAAAAAAAAAATCCATTAAAATCAATAGAAAGATTCTCAGTGACTTTAATATGCTTTTGCGTCAGGCCCTAAGTTTGGTTTTCTTCTTCATGGTAAACAGATGTTTGAACATTTCCTATCCTTAATAGGTTCCTTTTTGCATTAATTACTATATCGCTTAGTGGGATTTCTGGCTTGTCTATTTTGGGGCTATTTAAAAAAAGACTCCTGAAGAATCAGAGTAAACCTTTGTGTGCAATTACCATAATAAAGCTTATCCATTTTAGATAGTGGGCCAAAAGGGGGCTTCAACCCAGCCTTCATTTATGTGCATACCGCATTGAGCTTGCAACCGCCTGGATGGCCAGTTTTTGCTCATTACCATTTATGGTTCATTGGTATGTGATCACTGTTTCCTACACACACTCAGAAAACAGTGCAAATGCCCAAAGTCTAGAGTTTTGACCATTTGCCCTCTAGACTCCCTTTTGCAACAGATCTTTGGAAATACAATTCTAGCAAAACACCAGATCAATGAAATATTTGCCAAGCCAAAGACCTTCTACAAACAAATTGGACTAAATTAATCTCTGCAATGAACCTGGCCCACTCATTCTCTTTTTAGAATAGAAAAAGTCTGTGTAAAAGTCAGGAATCAAATTCTGCCCTCATTTACATCATCTGGAACTCCGCAGAAACTGCATCAGATTCCTGTCAATGCAGAAACTGGTCCGTAATGTCAACTCCAAAATTAATACAATGGGCTGATTAACCACTAATTTTACTGAGAGTAATAATGGCTATATATATATATATATATATATATATATATATATATATATGGAAGAGTAGACACTACACTTTGATCTTAGCTCAAAAGAGCCAAGAAGCAATAAAATAAAAATCTATTTTCATTGGCAAAAGTCACATGACTTTCCATTTGGCCGTTAGGGTGGCATAAGAACTTCCTGAAAGCCTGCCAGTTCTAGGAGTGTGATGAATTAGATGCTATTTTGCACACAAATACAGTAAGTGAGGAATTTTGGTGCTCTAAAGTGTCTGCAAATCTAGCTGGTAATTGACTCAATTAATTTCTGATCCTGTTTCAAAAAAAATTATATGCTTTGAACATGGAAAGACTGGCAGTGTCATGGATGAGTAGAGAATATTGCTTTAGTGAACCTTACAGAAGTCTGAACAGTTAAATGACCATTAATCTCCTGGAAAAAAGACCCGTGCTCTCCACCCACAGTCAGGAAAAAAGAATTCTGGCATCAATGAAGAATTTTAAAGGACTGTTAAAAATGTAATTAAATACATTGATGGTAATTATAATGATTAACCATCTATGGAATGTGCAATCAGTCCGTCACTAAAAACAACTTTTATACCTTTTGCAGGCCATGAATTATCCAGTCATTTTTTTTCTGGCAGCTTAAATGATGCCTACCTCTTTTCTGAATATTTTCTTTTCCATATATGAGTTGTGTTAATGGCCCACTCTTGCTCAACGCAATAGTTCAGATGACAAAAAAATAAAAATAGGTGTGGTATAAATAACCCCTACAATACATTTGAACAGAAGATAATGAATGTGGATAATGTATGTTTGTTGGAAAAGAGCTACAAACTAAGGTCAGGGTGGGGATTATTATGTTTTCTCTGTACACAGACAAGTCCTGGAATATTATTTACCAATGGGATATGGAGGACACAGAGAGAAAAATACTGTAGGAAGGCAAAGGACAGTTAAGGGTAATTGTAATGGGATTTCTATATTTAGCAAGGATGTGAAGCCACTTTTAGCACTTACTCATTCTTTCCTTGCACAGGTTGACAAACCATCTGAAGTTTCTTCAAGAGCATTTTAGAACTGAATCATTTTCAGGCTTTATAACATTGGCACTTAATCGAATGCCGTACATTAGATCCTAGTCCATTAAAATAAACACAGATATGACTGTCAGTAAAAAAGAGTTTGATACTTGGAGCCTTTAAAGTGGATAGGCAAAGCAGTTCACTGTATAGATTATTTTTCAATTACACAGAAACTGAAAATAGGCTTATTTATGTCTTTATTTTTAGGTGTATAAAATGTGTCCTTCCACAAAGCTTATCTAGGTCATGCCCAAATGACTGGCTATTAGTAATAATGAATGCCTTGGGATAGATTATGATTCAAGGCAACTTGCTCTGTGATAGTTCTGCTGTGCAATGGCTAGGGTTCATTTGTACAGCACTGTAGGTGTATATGTTGTTTTACATGACTGAAATCACAAGTCCCTGACCTGAGAAGACTACAATTATAAGTAGACAAAGCACGTCAAAGGATAACAGTAAGCAAAAAAGGAGGGGAAATGTGGGAGCAGAAGAGTTAAAACAGTGTGAAAGCATGGTATGTACCTCTGACTGGTTATTCATTTCACAAAACAAAAAAACACATGTGTGTTTAGCACAAAATAATGTTAATATGCTAGATTTCGTGGATAGGGTGCAGAGTGAAAGGTGAACCTTCAGAAAGGTTTTGAAGGAGGAGTGTGAAGTTTCATGGCACACTTTATTAAGGAATGTGTTCCACAAACAACGAGAATGCCTTCAATTAGTATCTGGTTGTGTGAATTAGTATCATTGCCCCAGTAGTGTATAGTGTGACAAAGCTCTGTCCTTATCTTCATGGATCCTGCGTTTCCTGGCGGATTTTTACTAGCCTCAGCGGCTCACTGTGACCCTCCACGGAGCCCTTCTCTCTCTGGAGACAAGGTCACAGCCTACTGAGCCATTTTCATCACAAACCAGTGAGGAGAAGCTATCCTTCCTGGCACAGTCTCTATTGTCTCCCAATCTCAGAGACTAATTAGGGGAGGCAGAAAGGGGGGAGCCCAGGCCTGCCCTCTACTCTGGGCTCCAGCCCAAGGACCCTAATAGTATCAGCTAAGATGGCTGACCTTTTATCCACAAAACACAATACAATTCCCTGGGCTACTTCTCCACAGCAGTCCCCACTTCTTCAAACTCCACTTCACCCTTACCTCAGGGCCTCCTTCCTTCTGGATGATATGTTGTCCACCACTCAGTCTCACCAACAGCATAACTTCCTTCCACAGCTCCTGACACCCACAGCCCACCTGACTAACTGGGAGGTTTTTATCTGGATTCAGCCAGTCCCTGATTGGCTTCAGGTGTCCCAATTAGGCTAGCTGTTTCTACTCCTTTCTAGAAGGTTCTTAATTGGCCCCAGGTGTCTTGATTGGCCTGGAGTAGCCTTTGTTTGGCTATCCAGGGAACAGGGACCTGCACACCCTGAGACTAATGTACCTGCCTTCCAGCACTCTCCTATATCCTTCTGGTCTGACTCCGTCACAATAGTTAATAGATTGTTTACAGAGTATAGTCCACACTGCAAGTGAGCAACCAAAGCCTCTCTGCTGCAGGTATTAGTACGGCCTCTGTCCTTTGGCATCTAAGGGCCTGATCCAACTCCCCTTGAAATCAGTGGAAAGATTCCCATTAATTTAGATTCCTACAGAGTAAAATCCTGATCCCACTGGTCAATGGAAATTTTTCAGTGGAGTCAGGATTTCACCCATTGACTTCAAGGGGAATTGGATTGTTCACTGCTTCAGTGTGAGGTTAATTTATTCCCCAACTGCACATTGCAGGTCTGGAGGAAAAGAAATCTGAATCCATGTAACTAATGGCTGCTTTTAACTCACAAGGATTGTACAGGCTGTGCTTGTCTACCCTTTTTGATACTCAGTATAGTATATTTCAACATTCTTCACCTGTACTTTTAACTCTTAAATCTTATGGTACATGGCAGATACAGTCAGTACGCTTTGAATGTCATAAACAAATGTGCTTTTGTCAGGTGCTCAACAGCAAGTTTGTCAGACAAAATACTGCTTCTGGAGTAAGTGCTAATATGCTACCACCGTTTTGCATCTCCTCTTTTGAAATCTCTGTGGCTAGTTAACTCGAGTTTACACAGACTTGCATGTGAAAGTGGGGTTTATATTAAATGCAGCCACACATTTGCCCATAGCTGCCATTCTGAGAGGAATGTGTACAGTGCATGGACAGTGCCCGTATCCAGAGAGCTATCATTAGGCAAATAACTGAATAGCATAAAGCCAAATTCCAAGTAACATTTCTGTAAGCAAAAGGAAGGGACATAGCTGCCAGACGTTTAAAGATAACTGTAATACAATATATTACTATGTAAAACATTGAAAAACCTATGTGCTGATTGAAACAAAGAGCTATTTGAAGAGCTATATAAAAAGGAAAAGGAAAAGTTTTCATTTATTTTATTTAATAATTCTACTTATTTTCAAAGCTCGCCAAATAGGAGAGGAATTACACAGAAAACCAGTACTCCAATGGTAGACCCTGTCATCTTAAGCATAAACTTTTAGCTGTTCAATTTAACTCTTTAAAAGAAGCCTAATGCTCAGCTTGCGTAAATCACTATACCTTTATTGGCTTCCAAGGAGCTGTGCAGATTGGTACCAGCTGTGGATCCAGACCATATTAACTACAGAAATGGACATTTATGTATTTCTTGTTTCATGAGGGGTTGAGATAATATGTTAATAGTCCTGTTTTTCAGAAGTGTTGAGCACCTGCTGTTCCCATTGAGCTCAGCTAGATTTATCAATGCCCAGCACTTCTGAAGAGCAAGCCTTATTTGTTTACTGTTCATTACAACATATTACTCTGGCTTTACATTTTCATCAGCTAACTATAAGCTCTTCGTTTCATCTTACAAACTAATTAGCAACTTGGAACTAAATGGTACATTCAGTTACACCCAGAGCCACAACACTGAAGTCCCTGGTGAAACTGAGAGCAGAGTCTGGATGTTTTTATAAAATTGTGTTCAACGGTTTGATATTAAGTTTCAGAAAGAAGGTTGTTTCTAAATGTGTCTTCCTTGGATTAATTTTAACTCTGTGCCTCAGATAAATATCAGAATGTCTTCCAGAGTACTGAGAATGCGTTCTGATAAATTTTAGACTGTTTTCCACTTTGATCAGAAGAGAGGAAAATAATATAAAATTCACCAGAACATATATATCAATATCTATATATTCCTTCAGCAGCTCCCAGAGCCCTGGATTCCTTAAAAATCATCCTTTAAAAAAATACACTACTCCTTTTCAAACATTACCATCCCCGCCCTCTTCCCCCAGGGACTTATCTGTATGACTTTTAGCCTCATTACATAGTTATCTTGACAGAATTGAGAGATAGTGTTAACCAATGGAGTTGTCAGGCCTTACTGCCATCAAGAAAGGCAGCCACCAGGGACTGGGATAGGGTCTCCTAAGCATCCAGGAAAGCATAACTACTCCTTTCTCTGGTGCAACTAGTGATGGGAAACTCTCCTATCTACTTAGTCTCTTTAGCCCCCATCACTTTAGTTCCTGAGCACGTCCCAATTGTTTAGCAGTAACAAGTTCTTTTCTTGTTCCCAGCCTGAATGAGAAGCAGCTTGATTAGTTTCTAGGTGTAGGGGGGTTGCTTGTATAAGGGTATGTCTACACTACAAACTTATGTCGATTGTATTTAGGTCAATTTTGTAAAGCAGACTGTATAAAATCGATTTTGTGCGTCCACACGAAACACAGCAAGTCGGCAGCATTCGTCCACACTACAGTGGGAAGCGTCGACATAGCAAGTGGTGCACTGTGGGTAGCTATCCCACAGTTCCTGGAGTCCCAGCAGATGCCATTTTGAGCTTTCTCCGTTCCCAAACCCACCTACCCCGCAGTGCCCCTCCCGCTGTGAAAGCAATTGCAAACAGTCATTTCACATGCTTTTGCTGCGTGTGCTGATGCCATAGCAGTGCAAGCATGGAGCCAGCTCAGGTAACTGCTGCTGTAATGGCTATTGTGAATACCTCGCGCATTGTTGTGAACTTTATGCTGCATCGTATGCACAAGAATGCGATCAGGAGAAAACTGCGCTATCAGGAAAGTGATGACAGTGATGAGGACATGGACATGGCCACTGACGTTTTTGAAAGTAAGGGGTCCGACAACTTGGCAATTTTGGTGGCAATGGGGCAGGCTCATGCTCTGGAACGCCAAATCTGGGCCAGGGAAACAAGCACTGACTGGTGGGATCGCATAGTGCTGCGGGTCTGGGATGACTCGCAGTGGCTCAGAAACTTTCGCATGAGAAAGGGCACGTTCATGGAACTTTGTGACTTGCTTTCCCCTGCCCTCTAGCGCGAGAATACCAAAATGAGAGCAGTCCTCACAGTTCAGAAGCGAGTGGCGATAGCCCTGTGGAAGCTTGCAACGCCAGACAGCTACCGGTCAGTCGCGAATCAATTTGGAGTAGGTAAATCTACCGTGGGGGCTTCTGTGATGCAAGTAACCAGGGCAATCATTGATCTGCTGCTATCCAGGGTTGTGTGTCTGGGAAACGTGCAGGCTATAGTAGATGGCTTTGCCGCACTGGGATTCCCTAACTGTGGGGGGGCTATAGATGGCACTCATATCCCTATCTTGGCACCAAACAACGATGGCTCAGAGTACAGAAACCTCAAGGGGTATTGTTCAATGGTCATGCAAGCACTGATTGACCACAAGGGACGTTTCACTGACATGTGTGTGGAATGGCCGGGAAAGGTTCATGATGCACATGTGTTCAGGAACTCTAGGCTGTATAGATAGCTGACGCAAGGGACTTTCTTCCCAGACCAGAAAATTACTGTACGGGGTGTTGAAATGCCGATCGTTATCCTTGGGGACCCAGCCTACCCCTTAATGCCCTGGCTTATGAAGCCATACATGGGATCCCTGGACAGGAGTCAGGGGCTGTTCAACTATAGGCTGAGCAAGTGCAGAATGGTTGTAGAGTGCGCATTTGGCCGTCTTAAAGCCAGGTGGAGAACCCTACTTACTCGCTCAGACCTCAGTGAAAGAAATGTGCCCATTGTTATTGCTGCTTGCTGTGTGCTCCACAATCTTTGTGAGAGCAAGGGAGAGACATTTATGGCGGGGTGGGAGGCAGAGGCAAATGTCCTGTCCGCTACTTACGAGCAGCCAGACACCAGGGCAAGTACAAGAGCGCACCAGGAAGCGCTGCGCCTCAGAGAAGCCTTGAAAAACAGTTTTGTGACTGGCCAAAATGCTGTTGAAAACCCGCTCTCTTGCTCTGCTCTCCGATAAGCCTCCCAACCTCCAGCCCCATAGAGCTGTTGAAAACCCGCTCCCTTGCTCTGCTCTGCGATAAGCCTCTCGCCCTCCTTATCTCCCCCCCATTTGCAGAGTAAATAAAGTCACTCTTTTGAAAAGCATGCATTCTTTAATGATTCTTCACAAACAAAGGGGAAGACTGGCAACATAGCCCAGAAGGGATGGGTGAGGAGGAAAACCAGTCGGTGTGGTGGATCGGGGGAGGGGGAAACAAAGACACAGCACATTTTTAAAACTTTTCTGATAAACTGAGCCACATGCTGTTTGTGTTGTATTGTGGGGTAGAGTGGGTCGCTTCCCGGAGCCTCCCCCCCGCGTTCTCACCCCGCATCTGGGTGGGGAGGCAATGGAACTTGGGGAGGAGGGGAGATGGTTACACAGGGGCTGCAGGGGCAGTCTTTCTTCCTGATGAAGCTTCACCAGACACCGGAGCATGTCACTTTGATGCTCCATTATCCGCAGCATTGCTTTCCTCCTTCTTTCTTCCCGCTCCTGCCATCTCTTCTCCTGTGCTGCTACTGCTGCCTTGTATGTGCTCTGGGACTCTAAAATTTTTTCTCTCCATGCATTGTTTCGAGCTGCCTCACTGCGGGAGAAATTCATGAGCTCGGCAAACAAATCTTCACTTGTGCGCTTCCTTCTCCTTCTTATCTGTGGTAGCCTCTGCGAAGGAGATGTTGGGGGTGGGGGGAGATGAAGCTGGCTGTAGGAGGAAAAAAGGGAAAAGGTTATAAGATAGATACATTCTCCAGGAAAAAGGTTATACGATAGATAGATACATTCTCCAGCACAATGGGAACAGTCTTTCACGATGAAACAAAGTATTCAGAGTGCATATGCTTTCTGTACAAGGTCACATTTTGCACCTTAAATTGAGTGCCTGTAGATTTCCTGTACAGACATCACATCAGACACCCTCTCCCAGAGCCAGGCAACAGAAACCACCATGCAGGCAGCCATGGTAAGCCACATTCTTTCGGTTTGATCCACATTCTTAAGAGCAATGCTCTCCTTTCCCACAGTAACCCCCCCTCACCGCATGGCTCCCTGCTGGTGCAACACAAGCAGCCCCCAGCGTTTGCTCTACCTCCTAACCCCCTTACCCTGCTGCTCTCATGGAGGTTCCCTGCTACTGCACCACAACCCAAAGTAACCCCCCCACACCACATGGCTCCCTGCTGGTGCAACACAAGCAGCCCCCAGTGTTTTCTCTACCTCCTAACCCCCTTACCCTGCTGCTCTCATGGAGGTTTCTCTCCCCACCCACAAACACACACATGCCACTTGGGATACTGTGGGAAGGATTCCTTCACAGTCAGATATATGAGCAGCCCAGCGGAAACGTCTGAAATTCACTGTCCCCTATTTCAAACAGGCTACCATGAACGATATCACTCTGCTGAGGATTACACAGAGAGATAAAGAATGGATGTTGCTGGAATTGAAGCAACAACCAGGAGCATATGCTGCAATGCTGTGTTATGCAATGGTCCCAGAGTACCTGATCCCAGGGTGGCGTGGTAAAGTTTGCTACTATGGAGGATGAAATAAGGCTGCTCTCCCCAGAAACCTCCTGCAAAAGGTTGAACGCTGTCTGCAGGACAGCTTCATGGAAATTTCCTTAGAGGACTACTGCTCCATCCCCGAATATATTGACAGACTTTTCCAGTAGCTGTTCTAGCCTTGCATGCATTCCAAGTTAATCATTAATAAATGCTTCCTTTTAAATCATGCCTTATCTTATCCATAAAGGGACACTCACCAGAAGTACCTTCCCTGACTTCCCCATCTGGGCTACCGCCTTGGGAGGGTTCTGAGGGTATTGGCTCCAGAGTGATGAACAGTTCCTGGCTGTCTGGGAACAGAGTCTCTCTGCTTGCCTGCTGCTGCGTGGTATCATCTTCCTGATCAGCTTCATTATCATCTGAATCGTCATTCCTCAGTCCATCAGAGGAGTCCACGGACACCGGTGCAATGGTGGTGGCCTCCTCCCCAGGATTTGATTCAGTTCATTGTAAAATTTGCATGTCCGCGGTGGTGCCCCAGAGCGTCCATTTGCCTCTTTTGCTTTCTGGAATGCTTGCCTCAGCTCCTTAATTTTCACTCGGCACCGCTGTGCCTTTCTGCTGTGGCCCCTATCCAGCATGGCCATGGAGACTCTGGCAAATGTGTTGGCATTCCATTTGTTGTTACGGAGCTCTACCATTACGGGTTCCTCTCCCAGATAGCTATGAGATACCGCACCTCCAGTATGGACCATGCTGGAGCTCTTTTGCACTGGTGGGTCTCCTGTGCTGATGAGCTCTTCATGGTGAGTGTCCTGTGCAGGTGAGCTAGCCATGCTGGCCAAACAGGAGATGAAATTCAAATGTTCCCGGGGCTTTTCCTGTCTACCTGGTCAGAGCAGCGAGTTGAGACTGCTATCCAGAGCGGTCACAGTGGAGCATTGTGACTGCTATCCAGAGCGGTCACAGTGGAGCACTGTGGGACAGCTCCCGGAGGCCAGT
The DNA here is from genome assembly GCA_007922305.1 of Dermatemys mawii. Lineage (NCBI taxonomy): Eukaryota > Metazoa > Chordata > Testudines > Dermatemydidae > Dermatemys > Dermatemys mawii. The sequence continues at coordinate 74,276,610 of ML677334.1, forward strand.
AAAGTCTGCATGCGTCCTCACTAAGCCACAGTCGACCCAGAGACGTCAATTTAAGCTTTACTCCCCTGGTTTTGGTGGAGTACAGAAATTGATTTTGAGGGCCCTTTAAATCGGCTTAGATGGCTACTGTGTGTGGACGGGTGCAGGGTTATGTCGATTTAACGGCACTAAAGTCGACATTAACTCATAGTGTAGACCAGGCCTAAAGAACTTACTGAGGGAGCTCCATGTCAGAGCAGTGAGTTTTGTGTGTAGTTCTGAAAGTGATGAGGCCAGTGGCCACACTTCTATCTTGCAGGATTGAGTGCCATCGAGGCCAGGTTTCCACACTCATGGTTCCAGTGGGATGCAGTGAAGTTGCAGAAAGATAATTTGGTAGTTCAGGCCAATCCAGGGGCTCAGGAATTAGGGAAGCTGGGATAAGGCAGCACCCCCTGCCTTGTGGTAATAATAGCGATTTAATACATGGCTTCCATCATATCCTGGGTTTACAGTTCAATGGCTTTCAGCACCCCCACAATAAAAATTGTTCCACCACTTCTGGGCCAATCCTGTGGAGGGCTTTGAATTTTGAACAGCCCTGAAACTGATCTCTGTTCAGTTGAGAGCCAGTGCAGGTTGCACATGACCATGCCAAATTGCTCATGTTTGTCTTGCTCCTGCTACCGTTCCCTTCCTTCTCCGGTCCCCATTATATCTGGGACACAGTGCCTTCCCCCAGCCAGGACCTGCTGCTTTCTCTCCTATTCCACTGGGAACATGCTGCCCCTCTGTCACCTCCCCCCAGCTCTTTCCTCTTCCTCAATGACCCACTGGAACCCACTGTCTCTTCTCCCTCCATTCCACTGCTGCTGCTTCTCATTCTAGCAGGGATCCTCTTTTTGTCCCTGCCCTCTATCTCTCTTTCTGCCCTCTGCTCCTCTCTTCCACATTTTTTGCTACTACTCCTCTTGCTTGTTTTGCACTTACTATTTTTCCCGGCATATTGAGATAGCTGAAAGGCTCTTCTCCAGCTCCCAGTTACCCAGGCCAGCTGCTTCACCAGTGACTTTATTATGGTGTTATGCATATCTACACAGCATACCTGCCAACAGTCAGGGGACACTGGCTGAGACATCTCCACACAATGAGGTGTCAAATGAGGACTGTCCCACCCAGCTCAGGACCTTGGCCAGATAGGTAACGTTTGTATATTTTTCAAAAATTCTCTTAACTTTTTTGAGCTTGAAATTCGATGGAACTCTCAAGGAAAAATGAGCTTTCAGATGAACTTTTCTGTCAGACAGCAGAATATCACAATAACAGGCTCTGCTGATCATATGTAAGGAAGTGTGTGTTCAGATGTTTGGGTGACTAGAAAAACACTACTCTCCTACACGCCCACAAGTATTTATTTACTGTCTGACTTCCTGTGCTGTTATCCCCAATATGATATCAGTTCTGCCCAGGGCCTGATTCTGATCTCACATTAATGTTGATCAGAAGTAACTCCGTTGAAGTCAGTACAGTTACACTTTAGACCGGTATGTAAGGGGACTTGGGCCTTCTGGGAGATGTGTTAGTGTAATTAGTTGACTGCACAGTTTGGTTGAAAAAGTCCAATGAGAATCAGAGTCAGACATATATTCAGAATAGATATGGTTGCTTTGAGGGGATTTCCTTGTAAAGTATGGCTTGCAATCTTAAAGAGATGGATGTATAAACTGACAAACAGATTCACATTTCACAAAGGTAAATTTATTTGTATTTTAATCCCAGATCGTTTCACTGAGATTTTACTGAGCATGGTTCTTTATTTTTAAAACAATATTTGGCCCATACATTTTCCTACTGTGTTGGCAAAGCAAATCCATAAGTGTAAGATGGAGAAAGAGGTTTTCTTTTTAGTTTCTAAAGAGAATTTTGTGCTTTAGAAAGGTTCTGGATTGATGGCCCCTAGTGCGCTCTATTTATCCACACAACAGGTTTAGAATTGGCAAGCTGCCCTGCATTGCAGCTTTGTGTGTGGTGTGTGTATGTGTATTCTCAGAAAGAACAGTCACACAAATCTACTTGCTTCAGTAATAATTATTTAAGACACAAGGTCAAAAAAAATTCCATAATTCATCTCATGATTAATGTTCTATTCCAATAACCCTATATCTACGATATCAAGTGATTAATGACATTGGTTCTCTTCTTTTGGTTAATGAATAGCTCTGCAGAAGAATGACAGCTGCACAATGTAAATATGTGCAAAAGTACTTTCTTAATGGCTCAAAAAAATAAAACATATACTTCAGTCAAATTGCAAGCCAGATCACATGTAAGTACATGGAAAGTTGTCCTTAGAAAATTGCATTGTCCATTTCAAAGTTGCTGTTTATTAATTTAAAAGTTGATAAAAGACCATTTGTTTCAATGTAATCATGTGGAGTTTCAGCCCTGCTCAAACAGAGTATACATATACTGTATACAATCCAAATCTTTCCTGGGGGTTGGCTTTGCACGTAACTCAAATAGAAATTGCAAAACATGAACTTCAGCCTCTATTTTCTCCTGTAGTATGGCTGTTCCTAGTGTTTTTTCATGTAGGACCGCCTGTGTCCCAGACCTTACTTTCCTCTACCCTTCAGCAAGAGGCAATCCTTTCCTTCTAATATTCTGTTTGAAGTTAAGATGTACCTGCCACTATGACTCATCAGTAATTACGCTGCATTTTTATCTGGAATTCTAGCACTTGGCATGAGGAATAATTCAGAGGAGCATTGCATCTATAGCCTGCCAACTGTGTTATGTACCTTCCTTCTCCAGAGTAAACCAATTAAGCACAATTCCCAGAGTTCCTTGCTGATGTCAGAAGATGCAGTTTTGCAGGCTTGACAGGTCTGGATAATTGAGATGATTTTCCAATAACTACCCAGAGTTCTGAGTAGTCCTCACAATGGGGCATCCAAATTTTTTGAAGTTAACCCATTATCAATTTAAAGTATTTCCTTCCTAGTGTATCAAGAAGAACTATTGAAATATTACTAGGCATGACTTTTTGCCAAAGTCACATGGCTAGCTGAATTTCTGAAATTAGAGGAACTCTCTCTTGTTTAGATACACATGAGCTCTGAAGAAAAGTCTGTGATCTATGTAATGGTAATTTTTTCAAAGTTAATTGCTGTAATATACACTTGCATCTCTCATCTTTACAATATCTACAGTGGACTAAAAATGTCGACCAGAAGAATATTAATATTTTTACTGATCATCATAATAGTAGACCAAGGAAAAATAATGTAATAGTCTATGAAAATTCTGGACCTTGAATACTGTCTAAATAGGTTTCTCTCAACAATCACCGAGAAATTCATTGTAATTTTCATTTTGGACTTTCTCAGTTCAAGGATATCTTCTCAGCATTTTTTATCTGTTCTAGTAAACCCTTTTCTACCATATTTCAGTTTGAATGTGCAATCTATATTACTATTCTGACAAAGATAGAAAATTGTTCTTTAGATGCAATTCATAATTATGGTATTTTAGCTGTGCCTTTTCGCTTCCTGTACTAAAATCAATTCGTGCCACATCTGGCAAGTCTGCATGTGTGACATTTGGTATTTTATGGTAACAAGATGTTCTGCTCCAAGGAACATAAAACTACTTTCCAAAATGGGCATCATGCAACTCTGTAATAAGAATATAAAAATCTTGGTAGGTGCTTTCATTGTGCTATCATTTGTGTTTAGGATCCAATTCTGCTACCTTTACCCACATTTACTCCAGGAGTTTTGAAAGGTATTATTTAGCATATGAAAGAGTGGCAGACTTATGTCCTTAAAGTGCTGTTGTACTCAGAAGTGTACATCTGTAAAACAAAAAAAAATAGCATATGGGATTCCATGTTTGTTTCTCAGTGACTCCACATCCACATTTTCATTGCTTGCAAATAAAAAGATGGCTTTTCTAACTATCAGCCCTGAGGACTTAACCTGAGACTTGGATGTCATGCTCTATTGTTTCTGGTCCTTCCATCACCAATAGTAAAGATTCTGTAATTGGAACTTCATTGACAAAAATGTTGATGATATTTGAAGCAGCACAGAATTCAGGTCACTTTTCCACACTGGCTCTACTGTGCTAATAGAAATAAAAAGTAGGCACAGTTCTTGCTCAAACACTGTACTGCAAAATTTATGCTGTGGCAAAAAGAAAAAAAATATGAAATCCTAGTTTCAAATAACAATGGCCAACTTTGTTTTCTGTTTTTATCTGGGAAGGATGTAAGAATACAATAGTTAACACCTACCTATAGTCAAGAAAGTGCAATATGTCCCACACAGCCTCCCCGAGTTTAATATGAGAATTCATTCATTTGGAAGATGCATTATAATCTTGTATATATTGGTGTGGAAATTATGCCTTGTCTGAGGTTTCTCATGACCTCATCTTGTTTTGCAGCTGTAACATTCTCTTATCTTATAGGGAGTCCAGAACAACTAACCTCGCTTTGTTTCAGCTTGAAAGCATTTGTCTTATCTTGTAAGGATTCCATATTTCCAGGTGCAGGGTAAGGGGCTACTGCGCAGGATTATACTGCATAATATGTAACCAATGACAATGTCTTTCTTTGTTATACTAAAAGGTATAAAAACCCATGTACTGCGGTACAGGGGCATTCCCTTCTTGCTTTTGCTTGACTGGTATCCTGCTATAGCAGAAATAAAGATCACCCTACTGGGGTGCCTTTGTCTTTTACTTCGGTCTAGTTCGTTTTATTCCCACCTGGGAACGGGCCTGGAAACCCCGAGGAGGGGGGTTTCCCACCACAATATCATCCAAAACTACAGGGAACTTAACTGTAAAAACAAGCTGAAGTTACAATGCTTGTTGTTTAATGCATCTTTATTTTCTTTACATATCATATGAAACTAAATAAATACATAAAATGTCAGGAAATATAATAAGCAGTAAAATGAATTAATCCATAAAACTGTCAATAACTTACAATGTGTAGCAGTGTAATACATATCTGTGAATTAGACTATGGAGATCAGTTGACAGATGTAGAAATTTATCAAAAGTAACCAACAAGCCAAAATGTGCTTTCCACCTGAAGTAATCACATAACTAAGGCCAAAACATTGCGGAGTCAGATCACTGCAATAACAACCATTTTGAATGGGGAAGAACCAAAGGTCTCTAGTTATCCCCACATTAAAAGGAACCATATAGCGGCAATGCTTATTAATCCTTCTGTGGAATATAGATTCCCTTCCTGGAGCTCAAATTTGATACCAAAAGCCTTAACAAAACAACCACTGAAGCCACTACACACTTTTTTAGCCTACTTTCTGTCTCTTAAAGTGGCTTTGTTAGTAGCATTCACCTCAGTGAGGAGGGATCAGAACTTGGAGCATCTGTGTTTTTCTCATAAGTATTAGTGGATATATCTGAATAATCACTTGCTTATTTAATAAATAGTTTTCCACGGTTCACAAGAAGTGGCATTGCCTTCTCTCTGTCCTAATCCTAACACATCCCAAGATGACTGAATAGCATAAACTGGTACTTAAAATCTGTCCTAAGAGCACAGAGCCTTATCAGAGGTCCATGATACTTCTTGTGTTGTATCACTCTCTTATAAAAGGGAAGAATGCCTCAAAAACCTCCATGCATGATGGATTAAAGAATGCATTTCTAAAACCTATAGAGCAACTGGAGAAAATCAACCAGATAGCATTATGCCCCACTTAGGTTAAGAGGTCTTGCACTCCATAAGAAGAAATGTACAAGGCCTCTGCGAAGTCATCCGTGCACATGTGCAAAGCACTACAAAGTTGATGTCCTTTCTCCCTCAAATACAGTTGTAACCCTTCTGCCCATCAGAGTTGGCAGCAACAAGGGCTGGGTTCAGTATCCAGGGGTTCCATTCCCATAGCACAATACAAAACCACCTCGAGCCCCCACACCGTGACCTGGGACAACCATATACCACCCCTCTGGGCGTCTGTAAGAGACAATACTTCCCCTCTCGCAAGCACAGAGTCTGAGTGTACCAAAGCCTTTTAATAACAGGGAGAAACAATGTGGCATTATATTGGGGAAACACCACAAACAAGGTTAATAAACCAAACCATGAACCAGAAGCCCCCCTCCCAGCAAATAGGCCATGGCCTTCCCTTTGGCTCTTGAGTTCCACAACCCCAAAAAGTCACTCAATAGTCCCAAAAGTCCAGCAGCCCAAGAGTCTCTGTTCTTGGTCAGTGCAGAGTTCAAAAGTCAATTGGCAGAGTCTTACCTCCCAGCCTGGGTGGAAATGGAGGGTAGGGCATGGGGCACCTTACGTGGTCCGAGGCTGACTGCGCCGCCTCTCTGTGGGGTTCCGCTGCAGCCCTCACCGCAATCGGCTCTGCTCGCCGATACTCGAACTGCTCTGCAGCGCCAGTCACTCCGCTAGCCGTCCTGTTAGCTGACACACGGACAGCTCTGCAGTGCCAGTCATTCTGTCAGCAGCACAAACGGCTCCGCTAGTCGACACATGGACTGCTCTGCTGTGCCAGCCACACGAACTGCACCCAGGAACCGCTTGGCTGAGTCCGCTGCCAGTCACACAAACTGCACCCAGGAACCGCTCGGCTGAGTCCGCTGCTTCGCTCTGCTAGCTGCACAAATTGCTTGGTGCCACCAACATGCCTTTAGGCTCGCCCCTACTTCACACAGTGCTCAGTGGTTTCAGCTCTTAAGTGATTTCAGCTCTTGGTGGTGGTGGTGGTGGTGTGGGTGGGCAGCCTTGGCACAGGTACACCAGCAGACCCAAAGTGAATTCAGCTTAGCAGGCTGAACCTAGACTCCTAAGGGAATCAAAACTAGCTCTAACATTCCACAGTGGAGAGAGAGACACAGTACAATAGGCCTGGGGGGCCCTTAGACAAGTCCCTCACCAAAAGATATAGAAACCTGCCCCTAGCCTCTCTCAATCTCAGAGCATTCTGAAGCGCATGGCCCTTGACCAGTGAGTGCTACTTAGATGATGGCGAGTCCCTCCATCATAACAAGGGCCAAGTACATGTCCATAGTCCTTCATTCACATGATCAGGGTAACATCACTTTATCATTTCTGCCCCAGTAACATAGAAAGTGGGGCTCCCACATCAGCCAAAGTGGCCATGTGGGCTGCTGTGAGCTCAGGCTAGGCGCGGTGGGTGTGCCTATGCAAATCGATCAGCCCCAAAGTTATTTTCCACTGCTCACTGCAATTCCCATAATTCACCACCAGATGTCAGAATAGATCTCATTCCTGACACTGCTTACACAGTCTTGGGAGAAGAGTATTTCTGAATGTTCTGTGTGAGTACTGCTTTGCACTTCCCACTGCACAGACTCTCAGGCATGGGAGACTGTGAGAAAGGACTATGTCCTTCTTACCTGTGAAATCTCTTTCTAAGGGCTGGTCTTCACTAGGGGGTTGGACTGGCTGTAGATACACAACTTCAGCTACATTAATAACGTAGCTGAAGTCGGCGTCTCTACAGCCGACTTACCTGCCATCCTCACGGCGGCGACGGTCGGCAGCGCGCTCCCCGTCGACTCCAGCTTACGCCTTTTTGCAAGCTGGAGTTTCGGAGTCGACGGGGGCAGCGCTGGTGATTGATTTATCGCGTCCTGACGAGACGCGATAAATCAATCGCCAAAATTGATTGGTACCGCGCGTAGTGAAGACAAGCCCTAATACACTGCCTGTCCAACAGTCTGACCCCACCCAAGGAGGAATCATTTATTTCCGAATTTAAAGTTGTGGGTTCTCGCCTTTGTTTCTCAGCTTAGAAAGGAAAATATGTGTGCATCAAGGAAAAGGCTCTGTTCGAGAGTCACAAGTTAGGTGACCCATCTTAGCTATGTTCATGGAGAATTTTTCAGCGTTGGAAGCTCTCATTCTGAGGGGATCCAGAAGTGGGATCTTAGCCCAAGGCTGGCTGTCAATCTTTGGTCTGAAAACTGAATTTCCTTCACCAAATTTTTCTCTTTTGTCATTTAAAAAAAAAGTCAACCAAAAAAATGCGGGGAGCAATTTTTTGTGTCATTCAAAAATTGACCTGGAAAATGCTTACCATTTTCCAATCAGCTCTAATTTTCAATATTTCTGACACATAGTGAATGCTGAGAAATTTGGAAAGACACATGGGTCTCATTCTCCATTCTGCTTCATCCGTTTTATGCTGGAAACTGACAGAGTTGCATCAATATGAAATTGGTGTAGCACAGTGGATCTTTTTTTTTTCCTTTTGTGAATATGATAGTGGAATGCAACAGTAGATTTATTCCCTTCTGATGCAGCCAGCATGGCTTCCTAGTGATGGTGCTTCAATTTACTAAATGAGAAACCTGGTTTGATTCCCAGTACAAGTCTTATTCTAAAGCCATTCTGCATGACCAAAATAAGAACTGTACCAACAGTTCTGGAAGTCTTCCTTATCCATGAAGTTGGAATAAGACCAGCTTGGAAAGGGGTGAACAAAATGAGGGGCTCCTGCGATTATGAGAAAAAGAACAGACAAACCGGGGAAAAGAAAGGCTCCCTAATGAGCATTTCTTTGGATTTAAGAAACCTGGTAAGTTAATAAATTTAGATTGAAATTTACTGAAGTTTAACAGCATGGTCTATATGTATTTATTCTATAAGCTCTTATTTTAAATCTTCAGTCAATGGGTATTCAACATGCAATAGATATCTTTTAATTCTTACTATCTTGAGACATTATTTACTTTTTCTTGCAGTTCTTTTACATTTTGGGACTCTTTTTTTAAGTCAGTGGGGATTGAGTACATGGGAGGATAACAAGACTGAGTCCTAACAGCAAATGCTCTTAGCCATTGTATGAAAGGGAGGCTTGAGAAAAGACTGTTCTGGATGACTAATTGCACAGGAAATATATAAAGAAACTTTATTTTCCAGTAGAGTAATTTCATCCTAGGCCAACCATATTTGACTATTAACTGTATATTTTTAATTACTTTAAAAAGCACTAGCAATCTAAATTAAGCTCCAGGAATTTAATGTCTCAGACTCCCAGAGCTGACATAAATTAATTAAATCTTCCAAACCAATCCACTTTGTTACATTTGGCATATCTGCAAATTTTTGTATAATAAAACATTGCATAGGATTTAGTAAATTTATTTAGCACATGCCAACAATGCAGCCCAAAACTCTAAATGCTACCAAATTAAGACCCTGGTCTCTCTGTACTAGAGACCTGTACTATGGATCTTTAACAGAGCAATATATATACTGACAGCTGGTGTATTTAGAGCATAAGTGAAGATAAGCTTCCCTTGGCCCTCCCTTCCCACCTCCTCCAAAAGGAAGAAGAAAAAAAGTCATTCCCAGTTTTGTAATTTTAGAAGTAATTTCATATAGGAAGGATAAGTATGAAGAATGCAGCAAGAACTCATCCCACTGAGTAGAACTGAAATGAGTTAGAAATGTATTTTCACCATCTGCTGCTTTCGTGAAATCTGAGGATTTACAAATTGCAGCTTTGTAGACAACTAAATCTGAGATTTGGTGACTGCTGAAAAATCTGTAACCTCAGGGCCATGTTGTGATATTTTAGACTCCATATCAGACATCCTAGATTTAGTTAAGTGCCTTCTGTGGGCCATGTGGGGTGAATTGTCTGAGTGGTTAATCTGCCCTCCCCGTTTTTACTGTGCACAACCATAATTAGAAAAATGGTGAAATTCTGCTCTCATGTACTGTGATGTACACCCTGGAGTAATACCTAAGTAACAGAGAGCAGAATGTGGCCAGAAGCATATAAAAAGGAAGTCAATACAAATGGCATAGGTGACCTGAGGCAGCTACAGTTGATTTACCAGATACAGTACTTGCTGTGACTCCATACTGAACCATTGCCGTAGCACTATGTAAGCATGCAGTTACAAGCAGATGACACCTAAAATTAAACTGCATCTTTAAGAGGCCTGCAGCAAATTACTTCCAGAGTTTCTTCATTCATCTGTTGTGATGAGTGGTATTTTGTGGTTACCCCAAGATCTGCTGAGACAAATGGCCATCTGTTCTGAAGCTCCATGCCTCTACATTGCTACCAGGCCCCATTAGCCTCCTGGTAGCTCCAGGGCTGCACAGTTTGGATAGAACCAAAGTTTCAGGGACTTCCTTACCAGCCACTGCTTCCAAAACCCCTTCTCAAAATGTGTTCCATAGTATAGAAGGGGAGCTATCACAAGTTGAAAAAACAGGGTCAGCATTAACTTGCATCTGCTCAAGTCTTTGGGTATGATCATGGAACAAAGCTGCAGAAAGGATTTACCCATTCTGATTTCAAATACAGACCAGCAAAATATTCCTGAGGACCCAGGAAAAGCATAGGAAGTATGCATGGAGCTGGGACTTCTCCTTTCCACACCTTCCCTGACCAGATTGACTGGGCTATACTACCCTCCACTTGTGGAAGCTCAAAGTAACACTAGACTCATGAATCTCTCTTGGGCAGATATTAGACACTAATGATTCCTGCTTGCCAATTGTTCTGAACTACATTGTGGTTTTATGATGTGAACAAAAACTCACTTTCACTCATGACTTCAGCAGGATATGGTTTAGAAGCAGGATCTTGCTTCTAAAGTTCTTTTAAACACCCCTTTTTTTAAAGTGAGATGATTAACATCAGAAAGAGGAGCCCCTGCTTACATGTACTGTATTACTTTTGAGGTCAAACTTTCCATCTAATCAGTATCTCTGAGGGTATGGAGTTGGCTTTGCTCTTCCTATACAATCTCTATTCATACCACCAGTTTTTCCTATAGCACAGCTACTTGTAGTCTCATTCCTGCTTCCAGGTATAGTTAGCTTTAATAGTTACAGTGGTAGTATACAAATAAGATGGTTTCTTATCATTTTTGTAACAAACTAGGTATGACCTACCATAGACTATGAAGGGGAAGTGTATTTGATGGAGTATAATGCAGCTTCTTTAGTTCTGGAAATATTCCCAAGAGAAACCTAGTACAGGAAATCCCTCTTAAGTGCCCTTTAATGTTTAATAAACTGTATTCTAATGACATATATCAACCAGGCAGGTTTTATTTGCATCTGTTGTCCTCTCTGTTTGGCATTTGATTGACTTTATTTAAAGTGGGATATAGATCAATACTAGTATTCTTGCTCACTACCCAGCACTATAAATAACCATGCATGCAAAGCAATAGGTAACATTTTTAGTGGTAATGTAAGCTTTCCTGTTCAGATTTAACCAACTGGTCCAACACATCATCAGCTGCTCTCACATGTTTTGAACACAGCATTCTGCAGATCAGCTGTAAGTACCACCAATAAGGCATTTATATTGAAAGAATTCTGAAATTTCTGTCCTCATTACATTCTGATCAGTAAAAAGACGGGTGTGAGTGTGGGTATGGGTGGGTGAGTGTATGTGTTTTCTTGTTATACGCTGTCTTAATACAAATTTCTCAGTCGCTCAAAGACATCAGTGGGAACTAAAAATCTCAGACAGGATGCAGTCAAGATATGGTCCACTGAGAACAACTAATAATGTCGTCTTCTGAGCAGGCTGATGCGGGTGTTAGGGGAAGAGGAAAAAGATAATTTTCTGTTGTTAATATTCTTTTCTGCAAATGAACCACAGACACTCTTTTTTCCATGAAATTTGCATAAAATAGCTGCAAAAACTATTCAGTTTGGCAGAGCTGCTTCACACAGAGATATTGTCAGGGAAGAGGGCAAGAATCTAAAGATGTGCCAGAACCTGACAAATTACTCTAACCAACTTCATCCCAACTGATATAGTGGTGACCAGATCCAGACACACTGTGCTTTGGTGATCAAGTATTTCTTTTGTCCTTGGAGAATATCTTTATTTCTTTGTGTGGGAGGGCAAGGGGGAGGAATGGCTGTCATAGTTGGTGTTAAGCCTGATTCTAATTTAAATTAAGGTCCCTTTGCACCATGCTGGTAATTGCAAAGGGGCCTTAAAGTAGGTGTAAATGCAATTTAAAAAGCCTAAATTACCACTGAAAGTAGTAAATCAGGCTGCCATAACAGTGTGAAGTGGACTTTGTGTAACTGGAAAACAGGCACTTAATCTTTAAACTGCTAGAAGTTGTGACATTCTGAACTGTAGAAACATTCCTACAAGGAAACCAGGAATACTTGTGGCACCTTAGAGACTAACCAATTTATTTCAGCATAAGCTTTTGTGGGCTATAGCCCACTTCATCAGATGCACAGAATGCTATGCATAGATGCTATAGCCCACTTCATCGGATGAATAGAATGGAACATACAGAAGAATGGAATTCATAGAATGGAACACACAGAAATTACCATACCAGTTCTAAGAGGCTGTTTAATTTGGATGAGCTATTATCAGCAGGAGAAAAAAGCCTTTTGTAGTGTTAAGCAAGTAGATCTATGTCTGACAGTTGACAAGAAGGTGTGAAGGAAACTTAACTTAGAGAAATAGATTCAATTAGTGTAGTGACTAAGCCATTCACAGTCCTTGTTTAACCCTTGGTTGATAGTGTCCAATTTGTAAATTAATTCCAGTTCAGCAGCTTCTCATTGGAGTCTGTTTTGGAAGTTTTTCTGTTTTAAAATTGACACCTTCAAGTCTGTAATAGAATGGCCAGAGAGATTGAAGTGTTCTCCTACTGGTTTTTGAATGTTATGATTCCTGATGTCAGATTTATGTCCATTTATTCTTTTGTGTGGAGACTGTCCGGTTTGGCTAATGTACATGGCATTGGGGCATTGCTAGCACATGATAGCATATATCGGGGTACTCCACAAACACTGTATGGAGCAGTTAAGTTTGACCACAAGCTAGATAACTAAACTTGGTAATCCTCCTTTTCCCGGTCTCTTCACTACTATGTTTATTGCCATCCCATTCTGTGCCATGTCTAATCTGGATACGTAAATCCTCAGGGCAGAAGTCTGTCATTTTATTTTTCTATAAATGATGCAGTGTAAATAATAACAAACAATTGAACTGGCAAGACAAATGTATTGTGTAATGCCTTAGAGTCACACCATACAAAGGAGGACTTTTTAAAAGTGATATGACAGCCAAGTTAAATACTAACTGGCCAAAGAGACATCTCTTCCAATTCCTTCTATAAATTATTAGTATCTGTCTAGGTATTTGGATTGCCCCCAACACAGTTCTGAGTGCCTACTGGTCAGGATAATGACAATGCTTCAGTCATGTCAAAAAAGATATATTGGAATTGGAAAATGTTCAGAAAGGGGCAACAAAAATGATTAGGGGAATGATTTCTGTATGAGGAGAGATTAATAAGACTGGGACTTTTGAACTTGGAAAAAAGATGACTAAGGGGGGGGATAGTGGTCTATAAAATCATGACTGGTGTGGACAAAATAAATAAGGACATGTTATTTACTCCTTCATGTAACACACGAACTAGGGGTCACCAAATAAAATTAATAGGCAGCAGTTTTAAAACAAACAAAAGGAAGTATTTCTTCACAGAATGCACAGTCAACTTGTGGAATTCTTTGCCAGAGGATATTGTGAAGGTCAAGATTATAAGAGGGTTCAAAAAGAACTAGATAAGTTCATGGAGGATAGGTCCATTGATGGCTATTAGCCAGGATGTGTCCTTAGCCTCTGTTTGTGAGAAGCTGGGAATTGGTGACAGGGAAAGGATTATTTGATGATTATCTATTCTGTTCATCCCCTGTGGGGCACCTGGTATTTGCCACTGTTGGATAACATGAGCTGGACCTTTAGTCTGATCCAGTATAGCTATTCTTATGTTCATGCCTTTTGTTCGTAGCTCTTAAAGCACGTTACTAAACTTAATTTAGCCCCACACCACCACCTGTGTATTTGACAACTATTATTATCCCAATTTTAAAGGTGAGGAAACTGAGACACTAAAGGGATATTCCCCAGGTAACTATGAGTTTATTGGCTTTAGTGGGAGCTACAGGTTTTTGGCTCCTATGAAAATCAAACCACTTTTATTTGGAAGCCCAAATATGCACTTGGAAGCCTAATTTAAGATACCTGGTTTTGAAAATGTTGGCTTAGCTGCAAGTTTTAATGACTCACGGATTATTGACATTTGAGTGACTTGTGATTTCATCTCAACTATGAGATGTTCTTGTAGCTTTATTCACAAGGTTTCTATAAAGTTTCTGATATATTTAATAAATCACAAAAAAATGTGCACAAGAGAAACAGTTCTCTGTATATTCATATATGAGATGTCTGTGTTCCCTCTTTTCCCCCCTGAAATTTCTACTACTAAGGATTCACTTTTACCAGAAAAATAAATTATGGCTATTGAGGACAGGTGCTTAGCTGTTATAAATTCGTATAGTCCCATTAACTTCAGTAGAGTCATACTGATTTAAAACAGCTCTGGATCTGACCCGGCAACTCTGTCAATTCAATTTCAAAAGCATTTTTGGAACAGCTGAATGCTAAGTGATGGGAATGTGACAGCAAAGATGACTTAGCTAATCAGAATTTCATGTGTATCTTGATACATTAATCCCTTTGTATACTATAATCTTATTGGTTTAAAATGCATATTTAACTGAGGTGACATTACAGCTGTGACATATATCTTTGTTTCAGCTATTTAGCCAGTTACAATATTGTTTGCCCGTACAAGGCACACTGATCCCTGCTGTGTTGTCGTACATGATTTAATAGGTCTTTTCTACCTCTAATTTCTATGCTGCAGTGATTCTAAATAACTTGAAATTTACCATGTGCAGCAGGAATCAATAATAATAGGTAGTGTACAGAGACAAAATAGAAGAAATGACTTCAGGCCCAGTTTTTAGATTTCATATAGGTGTAGGATTTGGTGTAGGATTTGGATTTACTCTACTATCCTTAACTTGCGCTTTATGGACCCAATCCAAAACCCGCTCATGTTAATGAGAATCTTCCTATTGACTTCAGTGAGTCCTGAATCATAGGCTGTGTGCATAGAATGTGTATGTAAAGATGTACTGTAAATGCATTCACACAGGCAGAGTTACAAACATTCCACAATTTAATCCCTTAGTTCTGGTGGATCAAAGCTCATAGCGCTTAAATGCTAATATCCTAATCCCAATTTCCAGTACCAAGAGGTTAATGTGTGACACTCCTTTAGTTATTTTTGATAAGACTGACTCATATGTTAGGCCAGAATTGATGAATCCATTTAGCAAATGGAAGGCCTGCTGAAAAAAAATATACAACTCATTCTTAAACCAAATTTGTATGGAAGCTGTTCTATATCCTTAATCATTTTTGTTGCCCTTCTGTGTACCTTTTCCAATTCTAATATATCTTTGTTGAGATGGGAGATGGGAGGCAGAACTGCATACAGTATTCAAGATGTTGGCATACCATGGATTTATATAATGGCTTTATGATATTTTCTGTCTTAATAGCTATCCCTTTCCTAATGGTTCCTAACATGCTGCATTGCTGTTATCTTTTTTGACTGCTGGTGCTACACATTGAGTGGATGTTCTTAGAGAACTATCCACTGTGTCTCTTTCTTGAGTGGTAACAGCTAATTTAGACCCCATCATTTTGTATGTATAGTTGGGATAATGTTTTCCAGTGTGCATTACTTTGATTTATCAACATTGAATTCCATTTGAATTCCATCTGCATTTTGTTGCCCAGTCACCCAGTTTTGTGAGTAGTTTTGTAACTGTATCAGCTGGGCCCTTTTTTCCATTTCTATGAAGAAGGAAAACTAGTCCCTTACATTTCAAGTTTCATATTTGTTATACAGTTAGTCAACACCTGTACTACTAGTGCTACTTTTGTTTAACACTGTAGGTGAACTTTCATTTGCAGGCCTTCATTTATCAGCACCATTCACTGTATTTAAGGACCAAGTGTGAAAGGAAGCAGTATGAAAATGGAAGTACAGTACACTGGCACCATTTTCCTCTTTGGAACTATGCTTTCCACTGAGAAAGATTTGGAAACTGTGTTCACATTGTTTATGGTTTCTCTGGCTTGTAGGGGAACATTTTACCCAAATCATGCTGCTCTGAAACAAGCCTCCTGCTGATAAAAATCCATAGAAGTTGCTTCTTGTCTTGTTGAATTATGTATGGTATGCTTCCCCAACTGATCCATTATAGATGCATCACAATAGCTCAATGGTGCTATGTGTGTGCCTATCTCTCATGATTCAGACTCACTGTCAAATTCGAGCCACAACATGTACACAAGGAAATCTGTGTGTGGCAGGGAAGAAGATTTCTGTTCTAGTCTGGCTTTACCAAAGCACACAGAGAAGCCACTCCTCAGGCCTTCTGTGATAGGATTGTCAGAGTGGCATTCCGGGGAAAATCAAAAGCCCAGGAGGCACAGTTTACGCTTTGATACACAAAAAGAGAAGGGTGCTGTGACAGAAAATGATGCAAACTCCCCTTTTTTAGGAGACTCTCAAGGAGCCAATGCAGTCTACAGTCAGAGGAGTGCACAGTCAGGATATATGATGAGCCCCACCACCATTTAGAACTACTGCCTCAATCCCCAGCACAGTCCCTGAGTGAGGGTCATTCAACTCATCTACCAAGTGTTGGAGGAGCAGACTAACGTACAGAGGTGTAATTATATTTTTCCCTGGGTCAGTCTGGGTGAATCTAGTGCACTGAGAAGGGTACTTCAGAGTTACTCTGATAACTTGATTCCTTAAACTCCACGGTGCGTGAATTTTTACACCTTGATGTGACATCAAAGGCAGCATTGCTATTGAGTTGCTTTCTGATTAATGTTAACTCTCTTGTTACTAATGCCACACTTATAGAACCAAGGGCAACAAATCACTTACCTCCCACCTTTTATCCTTCAAATGTGCATGGGACAATTATAGAAGCATGTACTTCAATTATTATAGAATAAATCATTTCACATTCAGAATCCAGCCACAGTACAATCACCATGTTTCTTTTAATAGCAATGAAATAAATCAATGTCTATTGCTTGCAGGTACAGTAAAAGCAAGTATTCTCTGATAAATACGTGTTCCTCTTTACTTTTATGTACAGAGACTATATCAGGCATGAAGGACCCTTAATACAGCAGCAAAGTTACAGCCTGCAGAAGCAATTATAAATAACTTGTCTTCTGAAATAATGTAACTGTGCTGAAATAGTGCCATTTCAGAGAAATCATAAAGAAAAGTATATAGTAGTGCTCTATTCATGCTCACATTATGGGCCAAATTTATTCTGAGTGTAACTCACAGATACTCGAACTATGCCAGGACTCCCCCTAAATGTATGTGCTGTGCACACGTCTGTCTTTGTGTGTGTGTGTGTGTGTGTGTGTGTGTGTGTGTGTGTGTGTGTGTGT
>ML677334.1:74293982-74414064 GCA_007922305.1 Dermatemys mawii
TGTGTGTGTGTGTGTGTGTGTGTGTGTGTGTGTGTGTGTGTGTGTGTTGTGAAAGAGAAAGACGTTTAAAAGACACTTGGATTTGTCATCTTTCCTCACACAGTAAATGATCATTTTCATAACTTTGGTTAATATTTCTTAATGATTAATCAATAACACAGATTCTGACTTTAAAGGCTGTCTTATCCAATGCTCAACCCCCTTGTAAAGATATTGGCAAATAGAGGACTCTGTCATCCTTACTATCCTCATTTTTATGGAGGTGTGGTTTATTTAAAATACAGCATTTTGAATGTAGACATAAGCTTTGTGTAATCTCTGGATAGAGATAAGCCACATAAACACCCTCAAGGTCTCTATTTGAAGGAAAAACTCTGAGTCTTTGTCATAAGTTGCCAGATGCGGGCAGTTAAAAGAAATAAATATATTTTATAGTTGTCGTGAACAGAACAGATTTCCTGAAGGCACAATCGGAGTATAATATATTTATACCATTTTTGTGGAGTCTTTGAAGAGGAATTTCATTGCATAGAGTGTTAAGGGAAATAGTCGCATTCTGATTGTGTTCACCTGAAGCATTTATTTTCAGATTTGCTTCTTTTATGAAGGCTCTGTTGAATTGTAGACCTACTGATTCACAGCCACAGTCATGGAAACATCTTGGGTCTCTGTGGCCTGGCAGACAACTGTACAGTCAGGAAGATTCAGCAGACATTTTGGTCCCTTTCATGCAGCCACACAACATTGATTTCCCCTTCGCAGTCAACTCCTCGTTGTTGGTACTTTTGGGGAACAGTGCCTGGTAAAAAGTCTTTATATCCCACATTGTGCCTGACCCTTACATAGCTATACAGCATGGGCAAGGGACTAAGGAGACTTCCCTACCCTTGCATGGCTGGCACAGGGACCATGAAGAATTGCACTCCTCTGGGCATGGAGACTGTTACCTCATTATTCCCCCATAAACACACAGCATTTTAAAGTGGCAGTATGGGGCAAAAAGTAAGTAGAATCGTGGTTCTATTAGCCCCACTTGCCAGGAGCAGAGCAGGCTACCATATGCACTGTGTGGATGGAATATGTTGCACCCCATGAGGGATTTCAGTAGTATGCACATGCATTGTTCTCTCTTGGGGAAGTGCTCCTTCTGAAGAAGTCCTGCCCCTAACACAGGACTGTGTCTAACTGGCACAATCAAGCACTAAATCAAGAAATAGGATTTTGTTCATGTAAGCTGCACTGCAAGCTAGGCAAAACTACCCTTCACTCCATCAAGCCCTTAAAGATTTATAATATACTTTAACTACTATGAGAGACAATTTCAAACTTTACCAGTGTCTGAGGGGGTTTCAGTCCAGTGAGCACGGAATCTGGATTGAAGTCCCCACAAACATTGATGCAGTTCAGAGTTTGAACCCAGATCCTAATCCAGATTTTACACTTGGCCCTTCTCTTTATAGTGGTCTGAATCCAACAGCCCAGAGGTGTAGACCTTCCCACCAAAACTCGAGATCCAGATACTAATCTTGTAGCTCTTACCTGTAAAACAAACAAGAGCAAAGACTACAAAATGGTTGTCTGCTGCATGATTCCTAGAAATATGGTAAAAACCTGACACAATTTTAAAATATTTCTATAATTCAAGAAAAGGTCAATTTTACAAAGATTTGAGCATGCTGACATTTTTTCTTATTTCTTTGGGGAAACTGATGGGGAACATCCACATATATCTATTAAAATCGTTGTGTCAGGTTTTGATTTTTTTTTTCTAATTAGGTTTCAATATTTTGAGTCCTGAATCACTGTTTTTTTAAAAATAAAAGCATAATTATGTATGTCTCTAGATAGTGATATGGAAATAATGCTACCATATATATTAATGCCTTTTCTGGTGCATAGGGAGGTGGAGCAAAATCTAGTAGAAAATAAATTTTCGACAGGATCTTGAAATTTTCCCATGGAATTCAATAAATATTGAATATCCATGCTATAGAATTCAATAGATGTGGTTCAAAAAAACCTATTCAAGAGTTTTATCATTCTCTATTACAAATTATAGATTTTTTTATTAATTTTGATAGAATTATATTAAATTATCTTTCATCCCTATTCATTTCTATAGGACTTTTCCAGAAGGGTGATTTTCAGAGGTGCTGAGCCACCACAGCTCCCACTGAAGCCTCCAGGAGCTGCAGATGGTCAGCAAATCTGAAGATCAAGCCAGGATTGATTAATAGAATTAAGGCATTTCTAGATTTTAATATATATGTATATATACCCATACATATATTACCATAGAACAAATTACTTCATGTGTTATTACAGCATAAATCTTGGTTTCCTTGTCAGCACTTGAATGATAAAACAGAGACATCTACTGGTTAAAATAGGGAAACTTTCTTGAATGACTGTGAAGCTGTAGCTTAGGCCTGTGAGATCTCCTTTCACTGATGTCTTCACATCACTATTAAGTTCCAAAGTTTTACTTTCTTTAGGCAGAAAAGATCTTGTGTTGCTGTTAGTCACTCTTAAAGTAAACATTACCAATACATTCAAGCACCATCTGGGGACCCAATACTGCTCCAATAAAAATGAATAGCAAAACTCCCAGTGATTTCAACAAGAGCAGAATCAAGCCCTGAAGTGTGAGAAGTTTGGAAAGGACTATATATAGACACCATTGCTAGGTTATAGAGGTTGCATTCATTAATATATGGACTATGGACACAAACACTTGACCATGCCCCAGGGTACACTGCAGCTGCTGTCATGGAAGGTCTACAAAGCAGCATATCCACGCAGTTTCAAAAAGTCCACAACAGAGTAATCCAGCTTTTATCCCAGGTTCTTGCTCCTGACTATAGGTTTGCTTGCTTGTATCTCTGCCCAGCACCAGCAGGGATCTGACCCCATACTTTCCTTAATATTTACAATCAAAAAATCTACTGAGGTTGTAAGAGACAGAAAAGATAGACACGAATTCACTGTTATAAATATTCACCTGCTTACATTGGCTCAAGTTCACTGATTTGACCAGGTCTGAAAATTGGTCAATTGAAAATTGGTCTGATAGATAGTGGCAGTCATCGGTTTGGAAGATCAGCCATACCTCATGTATTATGTTACCTCAAGAAGATCCAGGCCAGTGATAGGCAAAGTTGATTAAATGAGAATGGTTTAACAATGAACTTAAATATGAATGTCAAGTCAAATGTAAATTCAATTGACTAAGATTTTGGCTTTAAATAAACTCCATTAAGATATCAACAAATTTGAAGAACATTCACTAAGAGGTCAACCAAGTAACAGAATATCTGTGTTGCAGCATTTATGTATATAAAATCAAATACATCCAATTTTCTGCTTCAAGTAAAAGCTAAAAAACTACAGGGTTCCTGTATCAAAATGAGTAATGTCAAAATAAATCTGTACATCAAATAAGATGATTCCCATATGATCTAGTCAACAAACCATATTACAATTAATTACAGCTAAATGATCGTTCTTATCTGGTTTTTCCTTGCTGCTACTTGTTTGGCTCTGCCTTGTTTTACCTGCCATTTCTAACAACCTGTTTAACTGCAATCAGTAAATAGAAATATTTCACCTCTAGAGACATTTTCCAGCCTAGTTCAGTGGTATTCTATCTCAGAAATGAATCTCACTCCAATATAACCCTTATAAACTGCTAGTATATTTTCATATCTTCATTTATATAAGGAGATGATAGGGTTTTTTGCTATGTCTATACAATGCTTTGAAATGGAACTATGCAATTTCAGTGTTATATCTGGTGATGTGCCATGGTAAGTTATTCAGCACCACTTTCGTGGACAGCTCCACAGCACTTTGCTATTTAATGTTTCTGTTATAATCTGATTCTATCTGTTTGTCTAGATACATTATTATCACCATGTCAGCACTTCTTGGTCACCTAAAATGTCCTTAAGGCCAGTAGACTTTTGTGGTGTGCAAGGAATGCAGAATAGTGCCAACAGTGTGGAATGGTAATTTAAGCAACATAATTTATGTGGAAGTTCCAAACAGTCTCGCACATTGTTGGCAAAGATAATACTAAGCTTTGTCCAGTCTGGCAAATTGGCAGAACTGTGAAAAGCTTTCATCACAAAATCCAAAAACCAGGAAAACTTCATTCTGTGCTCATCAAAAGGCTTGTCAAGGTTTGTGGAACTTCTGAGTGAAGGTGGGCAAAAATTTTAGTGAACCCACACTTTTCCCCCATAGGTTTCAGGGAGAGTTTTATTGTTTCATTCAACATCAGGCATAAATTGGCAACATTGGTTGATTTTTCTCAGAGTCCCTGGTCTTTGTTTGAACCCCAAAGTGAAAGTGATGAAATCCAAATGAAGACAAACAAAAAGACCCTTGAATTAGCAAACACTTTGTAAATGGTAATTACTGGTTTTCATGCCACTCTTAAAACTTCTCTTTTTATCTTTTACATATGTTTTGGAGCAACACGACAAATTACATTTTAACTACTTTTGTCCCTTATATTTCCAGTAAACTTTAGCTAGAAATATATTTTATTATTCTTTTAATCTGCATTACATTGAATCATTGTATTCATTAAACAATTTGTGCTATATTTATAAACTAGTATCAGCACAACATCTGTCAATAATGTGATATTCGTGTTCAGTGCTTGATCCAAACCCCACTGATGTCAATGGAAAGATTCCTATTGACCTCCGTGGATTTTGGATAAAGTCCTCACTTATTAGAATGAACTAACATTTCTTCTGCATTAAATACTGCCTGTCAGTTTGCTATTGATTTCATGTCTCCATTTGAGATGGAGTTTCACTATTCAACAACAAAATTACCATAGTTGATTTGATAGATATTTTTATCCTAAGAGGGCAAGGCATAATTATAGTAGATTCTTCAAGTATGAACTGCAATACTAAGACTTCAACTGGAATTTTTTCCTATTTAACACATTATATATGTTGACCAAGACATTCAAGTTGAATGAAACAGAGACAGTGATGAATTGTAAAGAAGGCTGCACCTGCATTCACTCTTTACTTTAATGTGGGGGTTAACCCTATCCCCAACCTAAAAAAATGTATCAGGCATTTCTGTGGGTCCAATGCTATGTTACACGGCCTCATGCTCAATAACCAATATTCAGGGTTGTGCCCCCTTCTGCCTAATCCCTAGGATTCAGCCCACCTCTGAATCCTCTCTCCCTCCCACTGTGAGGGGGAATGAGGGTACACATGAAAAGTGCTTAATTCTGTGAAAACATAAGATCTTCCCTTCTTTCTCCAGGCTAATAAGATCCACCAGTTATCTTCCAGGTCTCTCCCTCATGTTTACCTCTGGCACATAACCCCTGTATTGGCCACTGGAGGTGCCAGTGAATAGTTAGGCCACCTCTCCCCACTCATCTCATTGCCTGATATCTGCCTCTGACCAGTTCAGTCTCCAATTTGTCACACGACATATTGACCCTGTGACTGATAAATGTGTACATCTTTCCTGTAAAGTTCAAGAACACTGTATCTGATTGTCTTGTGTATGATCACAGTATCACCAGTGTCCAAAAGGATTCTGGCAACTTCCTGGTTCACCGTCTTTCAGGCTTAATCCACCCGACCAAGAATGACTGCTCCCTGTTACACCTCCCTTGCAAGCATCTCAGACCAAACCACCTTTGTATTCAGCCACAGATATGTGATCCAGCCCATATTCCTGCTAAATCCTGATGCTTAAATTCACCTGGGGCAAACTGGCCCTTAAAATCTTGTCCAGCCATACACAGTATATTGGGCAAGAATATAAACGAGAAGATGCAGCATTATATGTATGGGGAGATCAGTGTAGAAAGTTTTTGTGAACAAACTGGAGCTAAGCAGGGATCTGAAGGAATAGAGGTCATGGTTCTTATTACACAGGAAATGAGAAACTGTGCCAAGCAGAAGAAGCTGTATGACAGAAGATGTGAAACAGAGAATTGTGGAAAAAGGCCCTTTCTCTTCTCTACCAATCTGGCAAGTATGCACGATGTTCTTTAAAGATGTTACAAAGAATGAGTGTCTATGGATTCTGTCTTCAAATCCTCCATAAGGACTCAATAAGGACTTCTAGACTGAGTCTTTACTCTTACATGCACCTAGCAGAGAAAGCCAGTAAAAAGATGCCATGTACCACTTACATGCCGCACAAGTGCTGCATTGTGATTCGACGCTTGAGCAGGACTTCTACATTGGGAGTTTATGGCATTCTGAATGCATATCTCTTCAAGGTCAATGGAGAAATTTCAAGCTGAGCCCTTTTAAAAAAACAATTTTGGGAAAAGTGGAATGTGAAAGGTCAGGAATTTAAATAATATCATCAAGGAAGGAGATCATGAGTAGCAGAGAGAAGCAGTTCAGAAATTACATACACTGTCAAAGTCTCATGAGATGTGCTAATTGTAATTGCAATATGGGTTTGATCAAATTTATGTTGTTTTTTTAAATTATGTTCCTCCTCTTCGTTGTGTTTAGGCCTCCGCAGGAGTCTGAAGTCAGGGATCATATTGGAGAGGTGAACTTTCAAAAGGGAAACTTTAGGAAAGGAAGTGCTGCTACAGCTGCATTGTCAAAGTTCCATTACCAATAATGGTTTGTAGGCTCAGTCACACACACAGCAGCATGTCAGACATATTGTGAGAGCTCATGGCAGGGATGAAATCAACTCGTGTCATCTCTGTACTTCATGTAGGTTCAAATTCTGCTCTGACTATTGTGGTGTATACTGGTGTGTAGGGGATGGCGTCCTTGAATCATCTCAGAGGATGATTCATAGCGGTGGGAGATAAAACAATTGGGAATGCTCCTTTCTGTTAGCACCAGGTGCCAACACTAGCATCTATACATGCTGTGCCAAGAGCTGAGCCATGCATATAAACCAACTGATCATGTTCCCAGGGAGCATATCTGGGCATTCCACCCCATATTCAGTGGGGCCCTAATGAATTGGTCCAAAACCTGTTTACATCAATGTTTTCCATTGATTTCAGTGGGCTTTGGATCAAGCCCAGGATGCATATATCTTCCCTCTCCTTGGGCAGATGCCTTAGGGGGAGAGACTCCCTGCACCCTAATACACCTTCACAAGACATATGCTCATAATATAGAAGTTATTAATAATGCTTCAAAAGCATAATGGGCTACTGGTGTTTGCTTTTCTTCTTTTCCTGATGAAAACATTTAGGAGCCCATTGTACCTGCATTCACATTAGCTGCAGGCAAACATCATAGGCTGTAAATTATTATACTTGGCACACATATAATTGTGTATAGCTTTAATGCTTGTGAAAGCCAGGCTGGCAACTAAAGTTCTGTCCACAGAACAGTACAGGGAAGGCAGTAACAGTGCAGATTTGCCAAACCCTCCCCCATCAATGTGCATCAGTTCCCTCCCAGACGTACTTGTGGTTTCTGTGCCCATTCGGTCCTTTCTCTGTGTGCCAGAAATGATGCCAAATGTGATGGTTGTATGTGTGATGCAGACAAAAAATGTGGAACTGGAAGTGGAACTCAATTCAAGGGGGAGAATACAGCTAATCTAGCTTTACCTAATTGCAAATGTAAAAAAATTTAAGCTGATTTCCTATACTGACTGATTCAGTTCAGATCTGAATTTTCTCTTGGCACTCTGGCTACATTTCAGTTTGGACCTAGTGTGTCCTTTCCACCTCTTCATACAATAATTTGGTTTTAATGAGAGTGACCTCAGAAGTAATTTTATAAAAAGCGTTGTTGAAGAGTGAGAGGAATGCAAGAATGACTTTCACATTATGCCTTCATGTTCTTCCTTTTTTTCTGTACGCCGTCTATGTAATGATCTTCAGATTCTGTATAATAAAAAAACAATGTTTTTCTATGTTGGTGTAATAATGGTCAATAGTTCGAGTAAATTAGATACTCAGGAACAAAGCCAGTTTTTAATGGCAGTTTAATATTGGAGATCTATCAAATTTCCTACAGGTTGCTGCTAATTCTTGCCATAAGAATACTGAAGCATCAGTATCTACAGAATCCCACTAAGAGTCTGATATTGCACTTTTGACATCAGTCGGAGTTTTGATATTCACTTCAGTACGATCAGGGCTTAAGTCTTAGTCTACAGAGAAAAGATTTCTATGCACACAATTACTTCAGAAACATTAGGCTAGCAGGAAATATTTAAAACACGGAATGTAGCTGTAGCTAAATAGTATAAGTTGCCATTAACACTTTATCAATAGATGATATGGATATTAATTTTTAACTCAGAAAGAAAAGATTAAGTAAACTCATTCTTGTCTTGAATTATAGTTCAATGGCCATGCTGTTTCAAAAGTGTATTGTGCTGCTGTTCTAAACTACTCAGAGAGAGAGTAGGTTTTCCAAGAGCGAAATGTGGACTAAGAAAGAACCAAAGCAAATTTCAAGAATAATGAGGTTTGTCTGTGAAAATTTGCATATGTGCCTGTAATGTGTGTGGGTGTGTTAAATGAATAAGCCTTTTAAAAGGATAAAATGTATGGTAAATGTCTCTCTATTCACAGGTTCCTCTGTTTTTTATGGTACCTACTTATTTAATGCTAAACATGATACCTTATTCTGTAGGTTGATTACTTGATCTCCTAATTAATCACAAAATTCCAGTTAGGCATTTGGCCAGCTGGCCCAGCCGTCTCTCAGATTTTTCCCTCAGTAATCCTAAATTTTGTGCAGCCACTCCAGCACTAAATAGCATGAGGCAAAGGAGCCTGGAGGAGGTGACAGGTAAGCTTAACTGCAGTTTGGCTCTGAGTCTCCAGGGCATTGTTTCTCGAAAGACTTGGCTGTTCCCCCTCTCACTTTCACTCGTCTCTCTCAGGCCTGGTCTACCCCACTTTATGTTGGGTAAGGGTGTAAAAAAAACCCAGAGCCCTAGGCAACATTGCAGAAGCTCTAGTGTAAGTGCAGTTATGCCAGCAAAAAGTACATTTTCCCAGTAAAGCATATTTTGTTCAGGCTGTTGGTAGAAGGTATATCCGCAAAAGAATTCCTTCTGATATAAGCTGTATCTCCACTGGGAGGGTATAGTTATACTGGCAACCCTTTTCTTGTGTGGACAGTTGCTGCTGTTATTATTGCTCCCCTGCCAGGCATTGCCTAATGACTTGTAAAATCTAATTAATTGCAATACAGGAAGTCCTCGGACTTCCAATACAATTCGTTCCTCAGAATTGCATTCGAAGTCGAAACGTTTTGTAAGTCCAAACCGCTTTTCCTATAAGAATCAATGGTATGAAGGGGGGATTGGTTCCTGAACCAAGGCCTGATACACTATTTTCACCACAATAACCCAGATTTTTGTACTAAATGAATTATAAATGACTACTGCTGTGACATCAGTGTATTTACTGTACAGTGTATTTTGTAAACAGCAGTCAAATAAACATACAAACTCACATATGCTGCTCAGAATGCTGGCAACACAGGCTCAGAAAGCCAGGGAGAACAGCACACATGCTGAGCCTCAGTCAATCACTGTTCAAGCTTTCTGATTGGCTGAGCCCAAGGCTGGGAGCTAATCAAAAATAAGCAGCAACCCTGCTTGGGAACAAGTATCCTGCTGCCTCAAAGCCAATCAGAAGTGACCACTTCCAGCTCCATATCAGTATAACGCAACCAGAAAGTGATTTCAAGCTAACTTTATGCAAATCAAATGTCATAAGGGCGAAACAAGCATTGTAAGAGCAAAACGGGCAGTCAACTGAAAAGCATCATAGGTGGCACCCAACATAAGTCGGGCGTCATAAGTCCGAGAATTTCCTGTAATTAAAACATACCATGTGGAATGATGCACAGCTTTAATTATACTGCAAAGTCTGAATGAAATAAAAACTTTAAATTCTTGCATGCAAAGTACTCCACTTAGGAAGGAACAAACAATTGCACACATACAAAATGGGAAATGACTTCCTAGCAAGGGGTATGCAGAAAGAAATCTGGGGTCATAGTGTATTGCAAGCTAAAGATGAGTCAACAGTGTAACATTGTTGCAAAAAAAGCGAACATCATTCTGGGATGTATTAGCAAGAGTGTCGTAAGCCAGACACAAGAAGTAATTCTTCCGCTCACCACCTTGATTCACTAAGTTGCACTCTCTTCTCTGGACAAGAAGATCATGTGTCCAGATCCTATCAAAGGGTTTGTTTTTTTATGCAATGCTAATATTGCAGTGCAGTGTTATAAGGGGAGCTGTACTTCAGAGTCACCCATTCCTCAGATGAGATCTTCCCTTCTCCAGTCCTACTGCACATTTCTAAAAGTACATGAGATAACCCCTATACCCTGACCAGCATCCCCTAACTAAAGCCAGGTCTGATGACAAATTAGACATACGCTGCTTTCATGATTTTATTATCTCAGTATAACTCTGTCATGTACTACCTGGCTATTTTATATACTGTTTATATTCTGCGGTAGGCTGAAATGAGGAAGCAATCAGTTTGGCTGACAGTAGCTCCCAATTGCAGTGCATATTGTTAACAACTTCACAGTTCCTACCTTGGCCACATTGATTATGTATTTATTTTTCCTTCAAATTTTTAAAATAAAATTATAGTGTTCTTAAATATTTTATAGAACCCAAGGATGTGCAAGCTACAACAATGTTTTTCTAGGATGCTGAGGTATATGCAATACCCCAGGCTTTATTTAGGCTTCAAACCTTTACACAGTGAAACCTGATATTCTAACATAGATGGGGCATGTCTCACCGTTGAGTGAGGAGTGATTGCACTGCAATATGGTTTGCTTGGGAATCCATTCCTTTGATAACTGACCTCAGGCCATGAAGGATTTCAGTTCCAGGATCACTTATTGGTACCTGGCTATGCAATATTATCCCTTCCATGTTCTCTTACCATCCTGTAGCAGTTTACTGATGTTCATTTCTTTTCCCTGAGTGGGTAGTGGGATAACTTTCTATTGGGAACAGGCCCCTAGCAATGCCCTGAATAGAGGTGTAATGATACATACAGCCCAGATTAATTAGAGCACAACTTCTTTCCTCACTCTGCTTGGACTGTGGGTTGAATGAAGACCACAAGAGATGGTTCAGGATTCATTGAGCACAAGTAGCTGGGTCTTATTGCCCTAAAATAAATGGTTCTCCTCAGAAGGAAGAGGGTTGACAGGAGAGACTCTGGAGAGATACACACCTGTCTGGGTTACTCCAAAGCATGGGTGATGGGTTCTACTTCGTATGTTTATTCTACATTATTCTGACTTGAAAAAAAAACTGGGGATTGTATCTGAGAATGACTCTCAGACATCTGTGGCCATTTTTGTTCGTGTTTAGAGAGCCGAGCCTGCTGTAAGTTACAGCCCAACTTGAAAAGACTGCTTTACCTCTCAAAGTATGAGCTAGCCCAAGCCAATGGCCCCTACCTCTGTTATTTCCATTGCGGTCAGTAAGTTAGCTGTCACATACAGGACAGATTTGTATATTGCTTTATTGCACTCCACATTTTTTTGTATATTACAGCACTTCTGGCTGCCTCATTGTGTCTTTGGAAGAACACCAAACATCAAAAGATGGTTTTAAATGAACCATTTCTGAGAAATGAGAACAAATGCATTTTGACTGAGCATCGATTTAAGTAGTAAAGCAGAAAATAATTAACATTAGTACTTTTAATGGAAACCTTGAGCTACTTATGGCTTTTTTTTAAAAAAATATACTTTTCCAAATAAAGTACTTCTATAGATTTGTTTCTCATAACTGTTAAACTTTCATAAATAATTTCAAGGCTGCCCATATTCCTTTATCTTACAAATAATTAAACTAAATGCTAAAACCATTAAATTCTGTAATATATTCTGTTCTTCTGTCATAACGCTAGCTATCTGAAGGAAAATGACCAGATATTCCTGACAAAATGAAAGCTATGAGATATTGACATGCCTGTTTCTCATTAAAATTAATGGCAAAATGTTTCTTCTTAGACTGAGGTCAAGGCATTTTTTGTAAAAGGTAACAATCTGTGGCACTTGTTCCATATAATGATCTGTGAGAACCTGATTTTGTTTGCCTTCAGGCTACTATATAAGGTTTTGCTTCACAACAAAGCTTTTGCCTAATCAAAGGGTCATTTCCTTCATTCTTTAAGTGTGCCCAAAATGTCATAGGCGTCATAGCAATGCAGGATCAGGCTCTTAAGGCATTCCTTTTTCTTTCCTAGTTTAGACTTTTCTAGTTTAAAAATTGATGTTTGATTTTATATGTGATGAAATGAGAGATGTGTGCGCTATGAATTGTTAAATTAACTAAACTGAATGATTAATTTCAGAACATGTTAATCAGTTTAATGGGGTGCTTAGTGGGGTCAGGTGGCCTAGTGGTTACCATCCTTAGTGCCATCCTCTCTGTGGGTAGGATTTGCAATCCAGTCCTTTTCTTAATCAGAGGGGCACAGAGGTGGCAGGAGGTCTATATCCTCTCTGGAATAGGGGTCATTGGCAAGGGAGCCTGGATCCACCCACTCAGTCAGGCTCCAACCCATGACCCTAGGAGGGTCAACCATGTCTCTCTCCTGAAGGTGCCTTCTGAGTCACTTCCTACTATCTGCCTTTCTCCTCCAGTCTGATATGAGGCAAAAAGAAAAGGCAACCAAAACTATCAGCCCCAACCAGGCTCTTATTCTTCCTCCCTCTGGAAGGCTTCTCTGGCACCCTTGTCAAGAATCTTCATGGGAAGTCTGTCCTCCTCGCCAGCCTCCCTCCTTCTAAGCTGGGTTGCTCCCTTTTCAACTCTTTCTTAAGTTGGAGCATTCTCTGCAGGCCTGGAGAGGTGGTTTTATCTAGGCCGTGTACCGACCTTTATTTAACCTCTTCAATCCCAGTTGGGGGTCATACACCCCATTACAATCAGCCATTCAGTTTCTCACCAGTGAATAAGGTTTAAAATAATTACATTTTATGCTGAACGCTAAAAGATGAATGTTTAACACAATTACAGAAACTGTGGCATTTTATATTCTTTGGCTGTGGAGTTAATTTGTATTAAATGAATATCACCAACCTTTTTATTTTAAAACTGTAGGCCAAATCATGCTTACCTTATTCACAAGTAGACCCTCTGGAGTCAGCAAGAGAAGCAGTATTTGACTTGGTGTGGGTAAATATAGAGTTTTTCTTTGTGAAAATCAAATGATAGAAAGAAAAGAAATATTTTAGATAATTTTGACTTTATTTGGAGCACATAACACATTTTTTTAAAGAATACAAGCAACCACTTACAAATACTTCTACTTTTAGCTTCCAGGCTGGTTTGCTAACCAGAGCCTTGTTTATTTTGTTTTACAGATTTTGGCCATTGTATCCATTCTGTTCATCGTATTGTCAACCATTGCTTTGTCTCTCAACACACTACCTGAGCTTCAAGAAATAGATGAATTTGGACAACCAAATGACAACCCCCAGTTAGCACATGTTGAAGCTGTGTGTATTGCTTGGTTTACTATGGAGTACCTTCTGCGTTTCCTGTCCTCACCAAATAAGTGGAAGTTTTTCAAAGGTCCATTAAATGTGATTGATTTACTGGCCATTTTGCCATATTATGTCACCATTTTCCTCACAGAGTCCAACAAAAGTGTGCTGCAGTTCCAAAACGTCAGACGTGTGGTTCAGATATTTCGTATTATGAGGATACTAAGGATCCTTAAACTTGCCAGGCATTCAACAGGCCTTCAATCTTTAGGTTTCACTCTCAGGCGGAGTTACAATGAATTGGGTTTGTTGATATTATTTTTGGCAATGGGGATAATGATCTTTTCCAGCCTTGTGTTTTTTGCTGAAAAGGATGAAGATGCTACAAAGTTTACCAGTATCCCTGCATCATTTTGGTGGGCTACCATCACTATGACCACTGTAGGATATGGTGACATTTATCCTAAGACTCTACTTGGAAAAATAGTTGGAGGACTATGTTGCATTGCTGGAGTGCTGGTAATAGCCCTGCCCATACCAATCATTGTGAATAACTTCTCTGAGTTTTACAAAGAGCAAAAACGGCAAGAAAAGGCCATTAAAAGAAGAGAGGCCCTTGAGCGAGCTAAAAGAAATGGAAGCATTGTCTCCATGAACCTGAAAGATGCTTTTGCACGCAGTATGGAACTCATTGACGTAGCAGTGGACACAGGAAAGCCTGGCGATCCAGCCAATTCAAAAGATACACCTGATGATAACCATCTATCTCCAAGCAGGTGGAAGTGGGCCAGAAATACAATGTCTGAAACAAGTTCAAATAAGTCTTTCGAGAACAAATATCAGGAAGTTAGTCAGCAGGACTCCCATGAGCAATTGAATAATGCTGCTGCTGCTTCCAGCCCACAACACCTGAGTGCTCAAAAACTAGAAATGTTATATAATGAAATTACTAAAACTCAGTCTCAGCCTAATCTTAATGCTGGCTACCAAGATCAGCCATTAAAACCACCTGAGTACGAGGAAGAAATAGAAATGGAAGAGGTTACTGGGCACAGAGATCAGCTGCCAGCTGGACATACAGATGTAATAACAGACATGAGAAGCACATCTAGTATTGATAGCTTCACCAGTTGTGCAACTGACTTCACAGAAACAGAAAGGTCACCCCTTCCTCCTTACCTTGGCTCTCACCTGCAAATGAGATTCCCGAGTGACTCTGTTAATCTAGAGGACAACCAAAGAACAAAGAGTTCTCAATTTGTATCACTCACAAGAGAGAAAATGTTTACTCCTAGAGATGTCACTTTTGACTATAAGCCAATTGACACTGCTGCAAACAATGATGGTTGTGGCTCCCAAACTCTCCTGCATGGTCATTTGCATTTTGACAGTGCCATGGAAAGCCCCAAAAGTTCTCTAAAAGGTAACAATCCATTAAAACCTAGATCCCTTAAAGTTAACTTTAAGGAAAACAGAGGCAGTGCTCCACAAACTCCACCAAGCACTGTGAGGCCATTGCCAGTAACAGCAGGAGCAGACTTTATACAGTCTACATCTCAGCATATTAGCACCATTCTTTTAGAAGAGAATTCACCGCAAGGTGAAAGACCCATCATGCCAGGTGCTGATACCTCGATGCTTTGCCAGGGACCTCCTAAAAGATCATCCCCTCTGTTTCCCAAACAAAAGCTTTTCACTTTCCCTTCAAAGGAGAGGAGAAGCTTCACTGAAATAGACACTGAAGAAGACGACTTCATGGAGATCCCTAGTGTGAAACACGAAAAGCAGCAGGATATCAAAACAAATTGCTTTGGGGACAAACACAATGATGGCATCCATTTAACAGACGAGCCAAGAATCAGCTCTTCTTCACCCAAAAGCATGGGTCACAACTGTACTCAAGACATTTGCCATGCTGGGGGTGAAGTAAAGAAGGACAATAACCCAGAAAGTTACAAAATGGAAAACCATTTATTTGCCCCAGAAATTCATTCAAATCCAGGAGAAACTGGTTATTGTCCCACACGTGAAACCAGCATGTGACTAGTCACAAAAGCAATAAAAAAAACTCTTCTTAAAACCACAGTTAGTAATGCCTGTGAACTAAAACATGGAAGCCTCAAAACAAAAACAAAGTGCATAAAATTGTTATTTTTGCATGGCATGAAGAGTTGTTTAGTTTGCGTACTGTTTAAGTAAAGAGTTCCAAGACTGCTTTTTGTAACAAACAAAAAAAAGGGAGAAAAAAATGACTCAAGAACAGTGAGTAAAATAAAGAGAGCTCTGTTAGGAGCCAGTGTTCTGCAAAGTCTGACATTTTTGATCCTTTCACTTTATGATTGTAGACAGATTTTAAACTCTGAATTTTTTTTTCTCTTGGTTACAATGAGTTTTAGAATTTGCACATGAAAGGATTAAAAGTCAATGCATGCATTCATAATGATGTGAAACAAGGTGCTTTGAGCTTGCAAAATGAATATAAATTTGTAAATAGTTTGGGGTCGGGGGAGAGTTACTGTTATCAAGGATCTGTGGACATCAAGTTTCCTGGGACACAGGTACTTCCTTCACAGCAACATTGCCTGGAGGATTTGTACAGACTTATGTTGCAAAATTGCAACTTCTGCTTAAAGCATCTCACATATCTTGCTTTCTGTTAAAAAGCTCATGAGTATATCTGTTTATTTAAGGGACTACAGTATTTTTAGTTTATCTGTGCTGTAAATCATAGTATTTTTTATTTGCATAAACTTTGTTGTTGCATTTGTAATTAAAATTAAGGATTCTTGAAAAAAGTAAAGATTTAATGACCAGAATTAAAGCATTTGATATTTTATATAAGCACTGCCAAAATTTCATAATTTATAACAATGCCCCATCATAACATAAGAATAAAAACAATACAATTATTGCTGTGGCAATAAATAGGGCCAAATGGCCATCTAGAATGAAACAGTTTATATCCAAAGAGTTCTCACTCTCAATACAATTCTTTTCAATTCTTATCTTTGCTGAAGAATTTTTTTCTTTCTTTTATTTGATGATCTCCTGGGGAACCTTTTTTAGCATTTTCCCCCTTTAACCTACAGGTCTCTTTTCTCTTTAACTGTGGTGCCCGGGTTCCAGCTGGAGGACAGAGGAGCAGTTATCTTGAAGGCTGTTGCCATTGCCACTCCATGGATCAACAGAATTTAATTAAAGGAAAATATCATCCACCCCATTCTCCCCAATGCCAAAGCATCTTTATTTTTAGGGTATACTTGAGCTCTGTCTCAGCCTTGGGAAAGAAAGATGCTGAACCCAACCCTAGCTTATAATGCAACCATGAAGCTCCTGCATGAAGAAAGCTATTCATTTTTTCTTATCAAGTACCAATATTACAGATACTAAAGAGCCAATAAATCTTTGTAAATAGATGACTCATCAAGTAGATTTTTTCAGTTCATAAATCCCCGTATGCCTGGTGAATAAGCAGATTCACAATAATGTAAACTAGCCAATATTTTTCCTTATGAAAAACAAACAAATTCATATTGGTATTTTCCTCTGATTACTTCAGAAATATTGAGCCTGATTCCAGGGCTGGCATAAACGTTTTTGCCTCCCTAGGCGGCGGCGGCATTTCGGTGGCGGCTCACAGGGTCCCTGTCCGCTTCAGCGGCTTTTTGGCAGACACACCCAGAAGTGCACAGCAGCCATGAGAACAGCCACCGAAAGCACCAAAACACTGCCCTCAAAAAACGGTGCTGCCCTAGGCGACTGCCTAGGTCACCTAGTGCTTGCACTGGTCCTGCCTGATTCTCTTCTTACTGACACTGGTCTTACAATAGTGTGGGCCAGCTCCTTGCCTGAGATGAAGGATTTTCCAGTGGTTAAGGAGGTAGCCTTGTACTTGACAGACCCAAGTTCATTCCCTAGTTCTACCACAAACTTTCTGTGTGACTTTAGGCAAGTCACTTAGCCCCTCTGTGCCTCAGTTCTCCATCTGTAAAATGGGAAGAACAATTCTCACAAGGGTCTTGTAAGAAAAAATATATTAAAGCTTGTAAGGCTCTGACAGACTGTTGGGAGCCATAAATGTACTTGAGATAGAGAGCTGGTGTAAATCAGCATAGGTCTCTTCATCTCAGTGGAGCTAAGCGAATTTACAGAAGCTGAGGATCCAGCCATGTGATTTCATTCACTTAAGCAGAGTTGTCCCTCTCTTCAGTGAGTGGGACAATCCGGTCTATGATGTACTTCTCTTAGAAGAGAGGACATTTTTGTTACAAAGCTGCCTTCCCCAGAAGACTACAGAGCTGATCATGCAGAGCTTACTCAGGTCTCACCCATGTAAGGGCTGCAAGATAGAACTCCAAATACCTGTTCAATTGGCTGGACCAAATAATAAGCACAGCTTAGTTCCTTGGTTTAAAACAGAAAAATCTTGAATTGTTGGTCTTTTAAGGACTTTTTTTTTTTTTTTTTTTACCAAAATGAGTCTATGTGTTTCTTGTGTGATTTGAAACCTTGGCATAAGATATCATTTCTCCCAATCAGTGTCTGGTCATTAATTCTCAAAATAAAAATGCACTTTCTATCCTTAGTTGCAGTCCAGCTAACCCTATTGCTACATATAATTGTATCTATTTCTATGGCACTCTGCTGAACACCTTTCAACCATTTGTTTCACTGTTTCAAAACTTATCTCTTGAATAATCTTCTATATTTATTTGTATTGTTTACTGGTAGATATTTTCAGTGACTCAGACTAAATGCCAGTCCATTTTATATGCCTAAAGTGTTGGTTGGTCCATATTTTCTGTGCACAGTTTTATGAAATCACACAATCCTATTTGAGCTGCCTTTAGGTTCTAGCCAACAAAATGAAAACCAAATGTAGTCCAAATGGAGCCCAATCCTTTATTCTTAACCTAGGGAAAACTCCCATTCAAATTAATGACTGATCAGGCAAACCCCCAGGTCTATGGTTCTGATGCCACAATGTGCTCCATACAGGTGGACCTCTGAACATGGTCAAAGCCCCTTAGAAGTCAGTGGCTTTCTGTACAGCAGCAGGAGTCTGACCACATGGCACTCATTGGAGCTTTAATCTTTAAGTTTCCCCTAAGTTAAATCAGTCCTTTATCAAGGCCTGATTCTGCTCCTAGTAAAGTCATTGAGAACTCAGTAGGTGTAGAATCAAGTCCTCATGTCTTGTGCAAGCACATTCCCATTGAAACCAATGGGAGTTTGGCCAAATAAGGACTGAATAAAACCAAAGTAGGACTTTGAGATTTGGCCCCTAGTAAAGTCAATGAGAGCTTTGACTGAGTAAAGATCACATAACCGAGCCCTTATTACCCATCATATTTGAAATATTTTCAGAGAAGCACAGAAACTTCAAACTGAACAGGCAAAGCCAATGCAGTTCTCATTAATAACAGTCAGTAATTTTAGAAATCTTGAAGGCAGAAGGATCAGGCTTTAGAAATGTTTTTTATTATAGTATAGTTCATATAGCACAGTGTTGATCATGCTGAATTATATTTCCAGGAACACAGGCTTGCACAGTGAGCATTTCCAGCCTAGCCTGGAAACAGGGGGCCCAGACCTGAACTCCTAACTCATGCAAAACTCCAGATTAAAATATTGACCCAAGTAAAGGCTGCAGGGCTGGGCATGTCTCTTCCTCCAACAAAGAATACATCAGAAGCATGGTCCTGGGTGATTTGATTCAGTAAAATTAATCCCTTTAAAATTATGCAGAACTACTTGACCTACATTTTTTTTTCTGCTTTTCCTGAGACTTCTGAGCCATTTCAGACCCAATTCTGCTCCTATTTGCCATATATTACAATTGAAGGAGACCTTTTAGATTTTTGGGGCCAGATTCTACACTAGTATAAATAGAGTGACTCTGGTACTCTGGTTACTCCAGATTTACACGCTCACCCAGGCAACTGAAACTGGAGTCTGGCTCTTGGTATGCCTGGAACATGAAGATCATTCATGAAGATGATTTTGAAATATAGGCAAAGAGTATTTTTTTAAAATTTGACACTGATTTCAGAATTCTGAATCAGAGTTGTGATTAATTTTCCATGTTTTAGCCAAATTTGCAGGGTTAAAAGAGATTTACATGTCAATCAGAACATGATTGTCTAAATGACACTATTCCAGATGAGGAGCTGAAAGTAATATATTTCAGAGGGTGCAAAGTAAATACATATAGGGTATGTCTTCACTACCCACCAGACTGGTGGGTAGTGATCGATCTTTTGGCCATCGATTTATCGTATCTCATCAAGACTCGATAAATCAATCGCCAACGGTGCTCCCATCAACTCCGGAACTCCAGCTTGCCGAGAGGCGCAAGCTGGAGTCAACGGGGGAGCCTGCTGCCGACTGCTGCCACCATGAGGATGACAGGTAAGTCGGCTGAAGATACGCCGACTTCAGCTACGTTATTCATGTAGCTGAAGATGCGTATCTTCGGTTGACCCCTCCCCATAGTGTAGACCAGCCCATAGTAAACTTTGGGTATATGGGATACATATGGTCTTAAGAATATAATACAGAGGATAAAGTAATTGCAGTACACAATTTGTATAAAGCAACTACACCTCTTTTAATAAACACAAAAAGCCTTTTAAACTCCATTTTATAGAACATGTGAACCCCTTATGCTGATGTAGCAATATAATGCACTGCATTCTCATTTCACTATTGGGCTTAGAAGTCAAACATTGCTAAGGTTAAAGAGGTGATTTGCCATCTGATACAACACCAAAGTAACTGAACAGCTATTTATTTCCACTGCCATACTGGTTAGAAACAAAAATACAAGGTTTTAGATACATATTTTTGCTTATGTATCTATCTAAAACCTTGTATTTTTGTTTCTAACCTTTAAATCAAAGCAGTCATTGGTTTCTTAGTTCCTATTAACAATAGCTATCATTTGGTTTCTTCTAGATTAAAAACATTGGCATGTTTTAATGGTTGTTTTTTATACATATGGATCAGAAGCTTATTTAAGGTTCTTTATGTCTATTTGGAGTGATGTTTATCCTGAAACTAAATCGCAAATCTATAAGTGAAAACAGAAATAGAAATTAGTTATGTTTACAAGCTAAATGAATTATAAATGAGAGAATTCTGAATACAATTTTTAGACTCTTTAAGAATTTCGTGGAATATTGAGTTTAAAACAATTTGAAGATCTTGTGCTCACACAGTAATTCATTAAATGCTTATGCTACCGCCTTTTTAAAATAGCTTTGCCACAAGGGCTCAATTCTGTTGTCATTATCATGCCAAACTGCAAGCGAAGTCAATGAGGAAAGTTGCAGGTTGGCCTGATAAAGGCTCCCATCCTAACTGATTACATGTTTATTTTCATTAATGCACAATTTTGGCTTTGATGGCAATGAAAAGATTTGATCGTGTAAAACACTTTAAATGAAACAATGGTAGGAAGAGGCTGTCCACAGTAGCCAGCACAGGTCCACCAGGAAGTGCAGATAGAATAAAGGGGAAGAAAGTCAGAGAAATTATAAGTAAACAAGGCATGCTGTCAATTAAAAAAATATATCTGTTGTTCTCATACATATATAATTAGAAAAATACAGATCTGAAATATAGCATTAAGGCTCTAATTCTGACCCTAACTCTCCTACTGTGCTTGTACAGCAGTTCCTATGGTTCTTCACTGAAAGTCTCAAAACAGTGAATTATGTCTCCATCTACCTAGTCTGTCTACCTGGGCATTTACATCATGATTATAATATTTGAACACTTTCCTGAAAAATAAACGCACAGTAAAGTCTCATTGTTGAGCTTTAGTTCTCCTCCCATTACCCCCAAATGACAAATATGGCTGTGCAAATACATAGAGAAATTCATTATTATGTATTATTAAGGAAATTTATCATGAGGGGAAAAGTCTTGCATTTTGTCTTGTGAACAGGGAGATTCATGCTCAGTGTAATCTCTCATGGAAGGGAGTTAAATTTCATCCTGTATTCACTGATGAACCAATATAGTATCCAGAACACTGGGATGCTTGCCGCACTTTGAACTGAACAGAGCTCTTTCAGAGCTATTGCCCTCATTTCCTGTTAACACATGCATTGTAACAGTCAAACAGTAGAACTATGGCAAAGTCAGCATACAATAGGCTGGGGAAAAGGCATAAGTAGAAGCTGGTGTTTAATTGCTATTTGTGCATATCGGAACAGTAAAAATGCCAGGATAATTCCAAGACAATTGACTGTCTATATGATTGGTGCTGCTAGATCCACTCAACTAAGGCTGATGCATAGTTTTTGGGTAGATTTTCAGAGACTCGCTTTCCCACTGTCACTTTCCTACGGAAGCAATGGACTTAAATTGCAGCAAGGATGGTTTAGGTTGGACATTAGGGTAAACTTCCTAACTGTCAGAGTGCCTAGGGAGGTTGTAGATATTTTATTTCAGCATAAGCTTTCGTGGGCTATAGCCCACTTCATTGGATGCATAGAATGGAACAGAAGATGCATTTGTATACACAGTATATATATACTCCTGCTGAGAACGGCCCATCCAAATTAAACAGCCTCTTAGAATTGGTATGCTAATGTACAACTTTTTTTTTTGCTTTCTGTGTATATAAATACATCTTATTTCTGTTCCATTCTATGCATCCGATGAAGTGGGCTATAGCCCACGAAAGCTTATGCTGAAATAAACTGGTTAGTCTCTAAGATGCTACAAGTCTTCCTCATCTTATTTAGGGAGGTTGTGGAATCTCCATCATTGGGGATTTTTAAGAGCAGGTTGGACAAAGACCTGTCAGGGATGGTCTTGATAATATGTAGTCCTGCTTTGAGTATAGGGAACTAGACTAGATGACCTCTCGATATCTCTTCCAGTCCTATGATTCTATGATTCCATTTCCTCAGAGGTTAGCTTCAGATAGCTGCTTTTCATCCAGGCACATATCTCTTTTATGTGCGGGGTAAATAGAAGGTGGCATTCTTAGCATTTGATCTGAGGGACAAGCAGAGGTGGACACCATCTCTAGATATTGGTATTTGAGACTATATGTCTCACACTTTCCCCAAACAGTTTTACATATATTTTGAATAAGAGTCTCACAACACTTCCCAAGTGAGGCTGTGGCAGCAAAGGTGCAATTTCCCATCACCACCCTCTATGATCATTCTAAGAAGCTCAGTGGATTTGCTCACCCCGAACAGGTCTTTATGGCATCCTAGAAGCAATTTTTAGTTGACTGTTGTAAGCTATTGAGAAATCATGCAGCATAGGTATGGATGTTTGTCTCTTATCCATGGACTAGAGGAAATCATCAACCTAAGCCATCTCAGTACTAGTGTGTGGCCTAAACCCTAGTTGAAAAGGATCTAGGATTCTAATGCAGGTCAAATGTTCTTGAAGGTGACTCTTTCCCAGCTTCTCCATCACTTTTTGCTTAGGGAACAGAGATTAGATGCTAAGCAGTGGTTGGTAATACTGGTTGCATCGCATGATGGCTTCTTGAACACTGATCTCAGCCCAAAGAACATGGTTCTTCCATATGAGAAGTAATACTAATACAAAGGGGTGAGTCAAAGATGGAGAAACAGGCATGTCTGTGTGTTTCCTCTGCTGAGAGTGTAAATAATACCTTTGGGAAATGTCCCACTAATTTAAGCAGAATTACCCATTAACTTCAATGAGGATTTCTTCTAAAACATCAGTTGAATCTGTACTATTGCCTGTACTATTGGCCCTGTACTATTACTTTAATGATTATTTGATATTTAATTTCCTTTATGCAGGCTAATAGAGGACCATGCTGATCCCTTCGTAGAGTTGGGGACTAACACACCAATTAATATTGATCTTCTTAATTAAAATTTTCCAGAGAACACAATACTAATTAATTCACCTAATTCAAAATAAAACATTATGCTGCCCAAACCTGCTAATTAAATTTAATAGTGATGTTTCGTCACTCTACACATTGTCTGTACTCTTTTGGTTAATGTAAACACTCATAAAATCTCTGCTGAACAAAAGAGTGGTCTGGGCTATTAATTTCATTGGGCTAAATTTTACCCTCAAGTAACACTTAGATCCTCCATTGACTTCAATGGGAGTCACACACACTGATCAGAAGGAAGAACAAAACTCAGCATGCACACTAAAACAAAACGAATATCCTAAATTACAGTGTCTTCAAAGGACACTTGCATATCTACACTGCAATTAAACACCTGAGGCTGGCCCATGTCAGCTGACCTTGAGCTCATGGGTCTCAGGCAGTGGGGCTGTAAAACTGTGGTGTAGACATGTGTGCTCCGGCTGAAGCCTGGGCTCTGGGACCCTGCCTCTGATAGGGTCATAGAAGATTAGGGTTGGAAGAGTGATGACCCTGGTCATCTAGTCCAACCTTTCTTAAAGCAGAACCAACCCCAACTAAATCATCCTGGCCAGGGCTTTGTCAAGCCTGACCTTAAAAATCTCTAAGGAAGGAGATTCCACCACCTCTCTAGGTAACTCATTCCAGTGCTTCACCACCCTCCTACTGAAACCATTTTTTCTAATATCCAACCTACATCCCCCACTGCAACCTGAGACCATTGCTCATTGTTCTGTCGTCTGCCGCCACTGAGAACAGCCTAGCTCCCTCCTCTTTGGAACCCCCCTTCAAGTAGTTGAAGGTTGCTATCAACTCCGCCCCCATTCTTCTCTTCCTGGGCTCCAGCTCAAGCCCAAATGTCTACTGCAGTTTTACAGCCCAGCAGCCCAAGTCCTGCAAGCCCAAATCAATTGATACAGGCCAGCTGCAGGTGTTTAATTGCAGTATAGACACTGAAGTGCTTATACAGAGTCTGACAGGGAATGTCAGGAATGCAACAATAAAAGTGTGCTCTTGAAAGGCCTGATTCTTCAAACATTTGTGTCTAAGTACCCTCTGGTCTCTCTATCTGGAAAGACAGCTGAATACCAACCATCACTTTTCAGGGATATAGCCAATCCTGCAGTCCTTGACTGGTCCTGCTCTTCTTATTCATGTAAATTGCGCCTTTTGAAATCAGTGGGACACTTGTGCGTAATAAAAGCTGGATTTGACCATTTGCGAAAGTGAAATTCTCGTCACCTACATTCCTAGTTATTCCAAGTGAAGGGAACTGAAGAAGCCCATGTATGATATTACCTAATGGTTTGATCATGTGACAGTCGAGATTAGCACTTCAGGCCTGATTCTCCAGTACTTTTCACCTTTGGTAGTCATTTACCCACGCCAGCTGGGTGTGAAATGGTACCAAGTGGGTATAGTAGGCTAGTGCGGGAGCTAATGGAGTGGGCATGTGACTGCATCCTGTGGTGGCTATACATTTAGCATGGAACCCCCTTGTCTTCAGTAGAATTACTCTTGGTTTACATTGGTGTGAATGAGAGCAGTCTGAGGCCTACTTTTCACAAGTATAAATGGCTACACAGAGTGGTAGAGAATAGGCCCTTGGACTGTATGTTTGTGCCCATCTGAAATGAGCATGTAGGGTAGACCTCTTTGATGCCTCAGTTTATGTTATATCTCACTTAATGGATGTCAGTTCCTTTGCTGTAAAGCAAAAATCTCAAAAACAAATAGCAAAAAATGACGTTTACTTTTTTGCAATTACAAGGGGAAGTACGTATAGTTTATACTGGTACATGAGCTAGAAGTTCAGAAAACAAAATTTGTTAGTCCAGATCCTCAAAAACATTTAGGCTGAATGGGAGTTAGGCGCCTAAATACTTTTTGAGGATCTGGGCCATTATTTCCATTCCTGCAGTCTCTAGGGAGCAAACCCATGGGAGTTTTTCCTATGTAGAACTGAAGAACTGGGCAACCTATTATGATTTTAGGCAAACCAAACAGTATCTATCACATGTTGCAAAATGGAAAAATAAAAACTTGTTGTGGAACAATCATGGGCACATTTGGTAGAGGCAGAGTTTTGGATTTATACCTTTATATTTTCAAAGAGTTATGCAGAGTTTTAGCCATCTAACTCCTGTTCAAGTTAAGAGGAGTCATGCACATAAAATGAAACATTTAGGGACTGGTGTACAAAGAAGTTGAGAGTTGACTACATAATCTATTATTTTAAGATCATTGTAAATATCAACTAAAATATGTATTATTTCATCCTTTATAAGTTATTTATTGTATTAGGTACAGTAGCATGTACTATAATTAATTTTACTGAGTTTAATGAATTTTACTTTGTATTCTTTTGTGAATGCTCTGAATGCTGCAGAAAAAAAGCACAACAGTATTTTTTTCAAGTTCTCTCGGCACAATAGCAGTGTCCTCACCTTGTTCCATTTTACAGAATTAGTAGCATTTCACTGTAAAATGCTTTGTTAACACCATCTCTTTTTCTTTACAAAAAAATGTTGCTAGACGATAAAAGCATAATGTGAGAAGTCTTGTCTAACCTCATTCATCTGCCTTTACAAAATGCCCCAGACTTGTGGGAAAATTTGCTGCTTTTGCTTCACATGTTGCTTGTCTTGCGGTGCAGTTGGGAATTATAACATAGGGCATTTTGCAATGGTAATTGCATCAAACATGCTTTGTTTCATTATTATTATATTTACTAGAACTGTTTTGATTTCATTTCTTTCTGCAGATAATACCATTTAACAATAGTTTACTTTTTTCAGCTCCCCACCTTACACCATTAGTATAATAACTTCTCATATTTAATGGTATTTGTATCAATGTCTCCATATCAGCTGCATTTTAACCTCATAAAAAAGGAACTGTGATTTTTTTTGTTGCTATACTAGATTTTGCTAATCAACTAAATATTTCTGCACCAATCAACATATTAATATGCATGTGGTAGTCTGTACAATTGTTCAACATCAAAATACCTGTTTGATTTATGTTAAATGTCTGTAAAATGAATGGCATTGTTCTCCATTTCAGTCTGATAGAATAAGCAGAATAGTAAATAAATGTGTAAATGAATCATCTGTGTCTCATTTCAGTTCTCTGCATGAAGCCACTTTACATTAAACATTGCATACATACCAATACAATAATCCATAGTGTCTTTAGATTTCATTA
This sequence comes from Dermatemys mawii, assembly GCA_007922305.1. Lineage (NCBI taxonomy): Eukaryota > Metazoa > Chordata > Testudines > Dermatemydidae > Dermatemys > Dermatemys mawii. The sequence goes on from ML677334.1 coordinate 74,320,560, forward strand.
TTTTACGATATCATGGAGGGAGCTCTAGTAGAAAATGTGTAAGGAAATAAATTAAGCAAATATGCAAATAAAGTCAGAATCCATTATTTTTTCAAGAAACTAAATACAGGGCTTCTAAGCTGTTTGTTCTCTCTCTATAACATTACTACTACTACAACTACCTTGCATTTTTATAGATCAAGGACCTCAGCACTGTACAAAACGGTAAATATTATTATCCTCATTTAATAGATGGGGAAAGGGAAACCTAGAGAGATTTAGCAGTGTCTTCAATTTTCAACAGTGTCCATTAATCTTGGGTGCCTCACTTTCTGGACACCCAAATTGAGACACCTATGGGCTGATTTTCAGAGATACTGAGCACCCAGGATTCCAGTTCAACATAACAGGAGCTTTAGGTGCTTGACACCTCTGACAAATAAATATTAAGAAGCCTGAGCATCCAAAATTATTGCACACTTCTGACAATGTTAGCCTTAATGCTTGGAAGCGTGGTATCCTCTGCATGGGGGATGAACCCAGCTTCCTCCACCCCCTACAACTCTGAAAAAAAGATAATCTGGAAACTAATCAAGTGAAAACAACAGTAGGAATAACTTGCACTGGGGATTGTGTTTCCTTTTAATAACAGTTTTTGATACAACCAAACATATTTTGTATACGAAAATGTATTTTTTCATATTTTTTCAATATGCAGAGGTATTAGAGAGTCTATATCATTTAGAAACTAATGCATACAACATTTTCCTCTCCAAAATGAAAGCTGTTTTTGATTTTCTGTGTCTGATCTGTAAAACAATGAAATAAAGATTTAGGGCCAAATTCTGCCCTTTAATGTGCATGTGTAACTCCTACTATTATTGTTTATATCACTGTAGAAGCCCCATTCAGGATCAGTTATATGCTGTACAAACACATATGTAGTCACTTTCTTGTACTGAAGAGCCTTTTCGTGTTGATTTTTAACCTCAGTGCTACTTAATGCATAAATCACATAGAACTTGGTAGCACAGATGAGTAAGTTTATTTTTACTCTTTGCAGCATCACGTGTTTCAAAGTATCTCCTAGCCCATGCACGAGGCATAGGAGACATTTATGTCCTGGCCCTCCCCTGCCAACAAAGTGCAGCAGCTCCTTCTCTCATGCCCATTGCTCTAGGAGTGGAATTTCCACTGACTTCAGAAGAGTCTCTGGGTTCCAAAAAGGAGCTGTGGGCCAATGCAGCAGCATACGCAAACTGATTATACTTGTTGCATTCCACACAGCATTTGATAGGAATGGACTTGATGATTCTAATAAATAAGTACAAAAAATTTCACTATTGACCTGGTGTCAGTGCAATTGATCTGCACTTGAACATGAAGTCAACAGGGATTCAGTGTTGGAAAGCAGACAGGCACTAGACCAGGCTATTTCATGAGAAGCATCATATCTGAAATGTAAATGGGATGGGAATTAGATAAGCAATATCTCCTAAGGACTGTGAAGGTGGAAGCATCTGCAGAAGTTCAAGAAGGGAGCAATGTCCAGGGACCAAATTCAAACAGCATTGAGACTAGTCATTTTGGGTAAAGAGATCATCCTCTAGTCAACTCAACAAGCAAAGTTGAAGCACTGTCTAAAGGTCGATATTGGAGAAAAACAGTAAGAAGGCAAAGAACCATAAGGCAGGTTGTCATTAGAAGCAGCCTGAATGTACTGTATGGGCCCAACACTAAGGTACTTACTCAATTTCCACTTAAACTTTATTCAGGAAAACCATTATTGAATTTAAACGGCTGAATTAGAAGCTGAGCAAAAATTGAATAAAGACCTCAGGATTCGACCCATATGAGGATTTGAGCCTTCTTCTGTCCCAAAATAGGATATAGGGAAAATATAATAGTGAATATTAATGATAATAATAATTACTTCTAAAGTGTTTGTATGCAGAGATTTCAAAATGCACTAAGGATAGTAAGCATCATTATCCCCACTTTGTGATGGGGGAAATGAGGTGCAGAAAAGTTTTCTACAGTCACAGTAAGTAAGTTTCAAGGGCAAGGCTAGAACCCAGGTTTACTGATTAATTACCTGCCTTATCAACCGTGTCCCATCAAGCCCCCGCTTTCTACATTGTATATTCAAACCTGATTGTTCATATAGCATGTTGTGTTTACGTTGACAGTTGGCCAACAGGCATTGTATGTAACGGAAATAACTAAAATCAGCCATACAGCAACATTTGTTTGTTCTGACAATTGTACATCTGTGCACTGAAGTCCCAGCAGGTTGAATTAGTGGACACAATAGTTTATAGGAATAAAGCTATCACAATTCTATGCATGTAAGCAGGCAGTTATCTAGCAGCTTCACTATTTCCAGCACTACTACTCCTCCAATCTGTAAAATGAAATGTTGTCAGGACTATTGAAACATAACTCTTTATTTTTTAACCAAATCATGAGCTTCTTACTCAGTCTTTTTTCCTTAGTCTTTAGATAGGCAAAAACTCCCTTTGAAGTCCATGGCAGTTGAGGGCACTTGGCACAACTCAAGAGGCCCTGAGCGTCCTGGGAACCTAGCATTTACCTTGACTAGCTAACACATGTGAAAACTATAATTGCCTGGTCCACGCTAGGACTCGACCACATGTTTATGCACCATGTGCCAACGCTTTTTTGACTAGCAAAGGCAAGGCCTTTGTGTCTGGATAATTACACTGAGGGCTGAGGGAGCTGGAGAGCTCTGCGTTAATGGATGTTTCCCATGCAAAGAGGAACAAAACTCCTGTTTTCAAAGCTTTTTCTTTTTTTGAACAAAATGTGGCACAGACCAAGGATCACACACAAGACCAAGGCGGGAGAAGCAGAAATGTGTTGCTAATTTGCCTTCAGATGTGGTAGTCTGCATTTTAACATGCATTAGCGAAGCTTTTGAATGGTGTTAAACTTATGTAATTGAGCTAACACAATAGAAAACTACACCTTTTGCCCATCAAGGCAGGGCCTTATTTGCAGCAAGTGAAGCAAGCAAAGGGAGTTCATTTAAAAATTCTACTGAATATGCATGGGTTGTTTTTTTTCATTTCTCACCCTCCTTCCAGATGCTTTGTACCATCCTCCCAGCACTATGGATTGACATAGCAACAATTTACCCTTAACTCTACTGGGACCACTTGTTACATTTTAGCTATTCCTATTGCAGAAGAAAAAATAAGTTGCATTACATTAGCACACCCTGTCATTTCGGTTACTATTGAAACCCTTGCTTTACATTACAAAAGAAATCTATCCATTATTATGATTTCTGCTCCTCTGTTACAGCTTTTAGATGGGAAACTTAGAATTTACGCTTTGTAATCCCCTTGAATGTCACTTTATTTCTAGCAGCTGGATCAGTGGCAGGAGGTGACTGTTGAAAATACTAGGTATAAGGCTGGAAAGTATCAGTCTATTAGCCTCACCCTCATCTACAAAGATTAAATTACTTCTTTTAACCAAAAATATTATTACACCTTAAAAAGATGTCAACCTATTACATTCAAGAATGGAGCATTATAAAGAATTTCTCAGTTGTTGTGCCCAGCAACTGGTAACTAGATGACATATAAGGAACCAGTGACATCCTCCCTTTGGCATCTGGGCTCACTGAACTTGAAGATGTCACACAGTTGTTCAGTTATCATTGTAACTGAACAACTGCAGTGGATCTACTCCTTATTTATACTGGCATAAGTGATGGCCTCATGTGATGCCAAGCCACAGTTACAGTACAGTGGTAGAAATGTGTTGAGGAGCTTGCATACTGCCTTCCTAGACTGTCTAACTTTTAGAATTTACAACAACAACAAAACTAGTTGTAGACAGTGCTGTACCCTCCACCCAGGTCCCTATCCATCCTGGTCAAGAACCAGTATGTTGTACTGGCAACAGGGGGGTGAGGAGCAGACCCTAATGGCTGAGGTGGTACCACCTGCCCCCAAGGCTAGGTGGCTCACAGGCATTGTATCCAAGAGGAGGATACATAGGATGTTGGTGATCAGGGACTCCCCTCTGAGGGGCCGGGGGGGGGGGGCAAGACATCCATCTGCTGACCTGAACTGAGGTCCCAGAAGGTGTGCTGCCTGCCTGGACCTGCATCTGAGACATTACTGAAAAGTTGGCAAAGCTCATCTATCCTTCTGACCACTGCCCTGTGCTGCTCATCCATGTGGCCATTAATGATACTGCCAGGTATGACCTTGAGCAGATCAGCACTGAATACAAGGCTCTGGGAGTGAGGGTAAAGGAGCGGGAGGCACAGGGGGTGTTCTCCATTCATCCTCCTGGTTGAGGGTAAGAATCCAGGCAGGGAGACACCCATCCTGGATATGAATGCATGGCTGCACAGATGGTATTGATGAGAAGGCTTCAGCTTCCTCAACCATGGCTGTTCTGGGAAGGAGTACTGCTAGGAAGAGATGGGGTCCATCTGACAAAGAAGGAGAAGAGCATATTTGCACACCAACTTGCTAACCTAGTGAAGGGCTTTAACCGAGCTTCAAAAAGGACAGGTGACAAAAGCCTATGAGTGAGCATAAAAAAGGCAACCTTAACAGAGGGCTAGATGTTGGGGTGGGGCATAGAAAATTAAAAGAGGGGCATAGGAGCAACAACTTGCTCAACATCTTACATGTCTTTACACAAATGCAAGGAGTATAGGAAATAAACCAGAAGACCTGGACATATTCATACATAAAATGAATTATGACTTACTTGACATCACAGAGATCTGGTAAATCTCATGACTGGATTATCAGTATAGAGAGGTATAGCAGGCAAGAAAAAAAGGAAGATGTGTTGCATTGGACCTCAAGAACATACACACTTGTTCTGAGGTACAAAAGAAGTTAAGAGGCAGAGCAGTTAAAAGTCCTTAAAAATAAAGGGGAAAAATAGGAGTGATGTCATGGTAGGTGTCTACTATAGACCACCAAATCAGGAAGAGGAGGTCAAACATCTGTTGGAAAAGTAATATTGAAAAACACAAAAGTTCTTGGAATGTACATGGGACAACTTTTTGTTTAAGTAAGCGGAGGAAGCAACCAGGGGGACAGCCACTTTAGACAAAACTCTGACCAACAGAGAGGAATTTGTTGCAAATCTTAAGGTGGAAGGCAATTTCGGTGAAAGTGATCATGAAATGAATGATTTCTCTGTGCTAAGGAAAGGAAAGAGTGAAAGCAGAATAAGGACAAAGGACTTCAAAAAAAGCAGACTTTAACAGAGAATAGTAGGTAGGTCCATTGGAATAAAATCTAAGCAATAAAGGAGTTCAGAAGAACTGGCACATTAAAAGCACAACTGCAAACTATCCCAGCGATAGGGAGAATAGTAAGAAGCCAGTATGGCTCTATCAGGAATTCTTTACTTACCAGAAAATCAAAAAGGCATCCTACAAAAAGTGGAAACATGGATGAATTGTTAAGGAAAAGCACAAGCATACAGGGACAAAATCAGAAAGGCTAAGACACAAAATGAGTTACACTTAGCAAGAGACATAAAGAGAAATAAGAAGAGGTTTTTAAAATATTTTGAGAGCAAGTGAAAGATGAAGAAAAGTACAGGTCCTCTACATAGTGGGGAAGGAGAGCTAATGACTGATTATATCAAAAAAGCTGAGGTGTTTTGCTATAATCAGTCATTATACTGAGGCCTATTTCATGTCAGTCTTCACTAAAAAGATTAATTGTAACAAGATACATAACACAATACTAATGACAAGAGAGGAGGAATATAAGCCAAAATAGGGAAAGAACAGCATAAAGAATAGTTAGATAAATTAGTTATATTCAAGTCAGCAGGGTCTGATGAAATTCATTCTAGGGTGCTTAAGGAATTATTAGCTGAAGTAACCTCAGAACTGTTAGCAATTATATTTGAGAATTAATGGAGCACAGGTGGTCCCAGAGGTGCCAGACGACTGACGAAGGACAAACAAAATGACTGTCTTTATAAAGGGGAACAAAGATGATCCAGGGAATTAAAGACCTGTCAGTCTAACTGTGATACCTGGAAAAATACTGAAATACATTATGGAACTATCAGTTTATAAGCACCGAGAAGATAATAGCATTAAAAGGACTAGCCAGCATGGATTTGTCAAGAACAAATAATGCTAAACCACCCTAATTTCCTTTTTAGACAGAAATTATTGAGCAAATGGATCGGGAGAAGCAGAAGACACAGTATATTTTCATTTTAGTAAGACTTTTGACACAGTTCCAAGTGACATTCTCGGGGAAACGTGGTGTAAATGAAATTACTATAAGGTAGTGTGCACAACTGGTTGAAAGACCGTACTCATATAGCAGTTATCAGTAGTTCCCTATCCTAATGGGAGGGTATATCTAGAAGGGTACCGCAGGGATCAGTCCAGGATCTGATACTATTCAATATTTTCATTAATTACTTGGATAATAGAATGGAGACTATGCTTATAAAATATGTATGACACCGAGCTGCGCGGGGTTACAAGCACTTTGGAGGGCAGGATTAGATTTCAAAACAACCTTGAAAAATTCAAGAAGTGGTCTGAAATTGACAAGGCGAAATTCTGTGAAGACAAGTACAAAGTACTACATTGAGGAAAGAAAAATCAGTTGCACAACTGCAAAATGGGGAATAGTTGGTTAGATGGTTGTACTGCTGAAAAGGATAGGGGAGTTATAGTGAATCAGAAACTGAATATCTCAACAGTGTGATGCACTTGCAAAAAAGGCTAATATCATTCTGAGGTGTATTCATAGGTTGTCATATTAAAAAGATGGGAGATAATTGTCCCACTCTAGTCAGCAATGATGAGGCCTCAGCTGGAGTACTGTGTCCAGTTCTGGGCACCACAGTTCAGGAAAGATGTGCATAAATGGGAGAGCGTCCTGAGGCGAGCAACAAAAATGATCAAAGGTTTAAAAAACCTGATCTATGAAGAAAGGTTAAAAAAGCCAAAGGTTAAAAAAGCGTTTTGGTAAATGTTTATACACAATCCTACACATTTGGACTTAATAAAGGAATTTATGAATATTTTAGTACCTGATGGTCTCCAATATTAATAATTTCTAATATTATTAATACCAACAGTATATGACCTAGGTAATCAAAATCTAATCAGTCATGGCTTCGAAAGTTAGACGTTTTTCATGACAGTAGCTATAGACCAGCTGCTATGGTTCTCCTTGCCTTGATGGGAAGATTCTGCTGGGTTTTTGTCCCCACTGGGATAATTTATGCAAGGTCAGTTTACTCAGGCTCCTAATGCGGCTCCAGATTTTGTACCTTAGAAAATATTGGGAAAATGTACTGTTAGGTGGATGGGGTTAAATATTAAATATTAAAAAAATGAACAGTGGGGCAGCTCTAGTTCTTGAACAGAATAAAATATGATTTTAATAAATATAAGTAACAAAGAAGTTAGCAAACAACAAATCAGTTCTCTAGAGTTATACAATAAAAAGATGAGTATATTTATGGATTTTTCCATAATGTTTCTGAATGCTTCTCTTCACCTAGGAGGATGAGGATATAATTTAAAATGGGTACCATTGTGTATACATTGTGTAGACAATATCACTATGTGTGAAAAATGTTTCACTTGAAAATTCACAAAGGGGAAAATTTAGAAGGAATTTTTTGGCTCAATTAGCATTTTCTATCTCCCTAGAATTGCCACATCATGTCACAGAAATGCTTGTAGAGCACTTAATGAAAAAAAATGGTAACTACCTGAATGTATTATTATATATTAACTTGACATTAATTTTGATATTTCTGTCAGAATAAACCCCTTTGTTACTCATATATTTTCAGAAGCATCGCCTTTCACAAAGATTAAGCTTTCAACGATTGACATTTGAAAGAAAGCATTAAAAATAATAGTGAAAAGGAATTGTACCAGTTTTAAACTTTTATTATTTTTAATGACAGAAAATAATTCTTTCTTCAGCTGGAATCGTTATGTTGAGCACTGCACCCGGTTTTGTTCAATAATTCACATCACACACTTTGCATCCTCGGGCATTACTTCAACCTCTGATCCTTTCTACCCCTTCTAGATGTAGCCTGATAAATCTATTTATGTCTCTTTCCTTCTGTCATCATTTTCAATGCTTTCACAATATAGTGTTGCGCCAAACCCTTACTTTCCCTCAAGCCTTTTAACACACATAGTGTTCAGCTAACCAATGCAGCCAGAAAATCACAGTAGTTTCAACACCTTATTTTCATGGGAAGGAAAAGTTTCTGAGCTGTTAGTTGCTAGTGTCTGGCAAACTAAGCTAAGAATGTAAATTACAGGCACTAGAACAGCTGGAATTTCTGCCTTCTTGACAAGCAAAGTTTCGGAGATGTTCCTAATAACTGTAGTAACTATCATGAAAATCTAGAGCCACATTCTGGTCTGAGTAACAACAGTGTAAATTGGAAATAATTCCATTGAAGTCAATGGTGTTACTTCATATTGCACCAATATAACTGAGATCAGAATCTGGCCCACAGTCTGAAAGCCCTAGTCTGCAAACCCTTACTCTAGCAGTCTTTGGCACATACAATGAATTAACATAAGGAATATTTAAATGAGTAAGAGGTTGTAGAATGGGCTCCTATATTTGTTTAATCTAAGGGCAGGTCTACACTACTGATTGTCAATCTAATTTATGTGGCTCAGAGGTGTGAAAAAGACGACTCCCCCCCCAACCCCAGTGACACAAGTTTCGAGCTGTCCATACCAGCACTATGTTGGCAGGTGATGCTTTCCCGCCTCGCTGATGGGAGAGCAATCTCTGAGCAGCATAGTGCATCTTCACCAGACGTGATAAATCAGTGCATCTGCACCAGTGTAGCACTGTAGTATAGACTTGCCCTAAGTGCCTAACCCTGGAGTCCTTACTCAAGTGAAACTCTGATGAAGTTCATCAGAAGTTCAGCCTAAGGACTGCAGGCCATGCCCTAAATTACTAAAAGAACATGGGAAACGGTCCATAAAACTGTGAGGAATACTGGTTTCTGGAAAGAAGAGGGACAGTTGCCAGAACTTTACTCTGGGTTAGGTTACCATTGTTCCTGTTAATGGAAATTTCATACACTAAACTATCAACACTGGTTGTATACTCATTGCAGCAACTGTGCTAATGGATATAGTTGGTCAGACTGTCAGCTGCATTCTCTCTATCTTTGTTTGACTCTTTAATATAGCTCCTCGGCAAAACAGTTGGGTTAATGTGGTAGAATAAAATACTCTTGAACTTCTTTTCTGTGTGTGAATTAATCTTTGCAGGGGGGAGCTGATCCCCATAGAGTTTGTGTCAGGATTGCCTCCCCACTCTGAACTCTAGGGTACAGATGTGGGGACCCGCATGAAAAAAGAAATAACACCCCCCGCCGCCGCCGCCAAGCTTATTTTACCAGCTTGGGTTAAAATGTTTTTCCCCAAAACACAACTGCTTCTGTGTCTGGACCTGGTATGCCGGCACCATCAAGTGAGAATGTCTCAAAAAACTATTGGACATGGGCCACTTGAAGCCCCTCTTTCTCTTTCCACAAAGCCCCCAAACTTATTCCCTCCCTGGGAAGCTTGAGAGAAAAGCCTCGCCTGATCCTGCGAGACGTGCCCGATCCAAAACCAGGTTCTTACACAATGGAAGACAAGCAGATTCTTAAAAGAAAGATTTTAATAAAAGACAAAAAGAAAGGAATAAATCCCTTATAACCATCAATAGAACAGCATCTACCATAATCAACAAAAGAATCAAGAACCCAAACCTCTCCCCTGAGGCAACTTTCTCCCACTGTTGATATCTCTGCCGAATCTTACAATATCAAGAAGCACCCAGTCAACACTCACCCCTGAGAACCTTCCAAGTGATAAAAAAAAACAGATTAAACTTACTATTTGACTACCTTACTTCATAGAAAGTTTACAGTTACAGTGAAAGAAATAGCTGTGATTCATCCCATAGCCGAGTTGAACAGAGAGAGACCCAGAGAGAAACTGAAACTCAAAATCCTTTGTCTCCTGAGGAATTTCTCATTGGTCAGTTGTCCACCTCTCAGGTTACCTTTAGCTTAACCCCTTACGGGTAAACACTAATTCTAGGTTACTTTATACTTATGACACGCCCCGACCAAGCCTAAGAAGGATTGGACCTGTTTTTTGGACTTGGGGACAGGCCACTTTTGGATAGCATTCACCTTGGCCTGTAGAGGATTGATAGTTTCTTGACCCACCTGGTGTCCAAGGTAGGTCACTTTGTTGAGGCCTATTTGACACTTTTTAGCCTTAACAGTTAGTCCTGTCTTTTGTATGCGCTCGAAGACCTTCCGGAGATGTTTTAGGTGCTCTGCCCAGGAGTTAGAAAATATGGCCGCATCATTAAGGTAGGCAATTGCAGATTCTCCCAATTCCACTAGGAGACTATCTACAAGTCTTTGGAAGGTAGTGGGTGCATTTCGCAGCCCGAAAGGGAGCACATTAAACTCATACAGCCCTGCATGCGTAATGAAGGCTGACTTTTCCTTGGCAGATTTTTCTAACGGTACTTGCCAGTACCCCTTGGTTAAGTCTAAGGTGGACATGAACTGGGCCCGTCCCAGTTTTTTCAACAACTCATTTGTGCGAGGCATTGGATAGTTGTTTGGGCAAGTTACCGCATTTAGCTTACGGTAGTCCACGCAAAAGCGTATCTCCCCATCTGGTTTGGGGACTAGAACCACTGGAGATGCCCATGCACTGTGAGAGTGGGCGGAAAGTGAAAGAAATAGCTGTGATTCATCCCATAGCTGAGTTGAACAGAGAGAGACCCAGAGAAAAACCAAAACTCAAAATCCTTTGTCTCCTGAGGAATTTCTCATTGGTCAGTTGTCCACCTCTCAGGTTACCTTTAGCTTAACCCCTTACAGGTAAACACTAATTCTAGGCTACTTTATACTTATGACAGTTCGTTAAACTGAATCCTCTAATGTTTGTCTCTGCAGCTACATCACATTAAGTGAGAATCATGCTGCTGATACTTGTTTTGTAATAAATATCAGCTTAATGTTCCATTTAAAAGTTAATATTTAATAATGCATGAAGAGGAGTGAATCTATATATGAATTTCAGAAATCCCACAAAAGTATAAACAAACCATATCAAACAAGTGCTAACAATATTCACTACAGCATCTACACTACAAAGTTTGCCAATGGAGCTATGTCGGCTAAGGCCTTGTCTACACTACTGGCTGGATCAACGGGTAGAGATCGATCTATTGGGGATCAATTTATCATGTCTCATCAGGACGCGATAAATTGATCCCCAGAGGCACTCCCATTGACTCCGAAACCTCAGCTCGCCAAAAGGCGCAAAGCAGAGTTGACGGGGGAGCCTGCTGTTGACTGCTGCCGCCGTGAGGAGGTAAGTCGATCTAAGATGCGTCGACTTCAGCTGCGCTATTCACGTAGCTGAACTTGCGTATCTTAGGTTGACCATCCCTACTAGTGTAGACAAGGCCTAAGAGCGTGGAAAAAAATCACACTTGTAGCTGACCTAGTTATGTTGGCATAATCCTCAGTGTAGACAGAGCTGTGCCAACAGAAGAGTGCGCTGTCATTTTAGCTAATGCTGTAATGTAGTGTAGCTATGCCAGCTGAACTCCTGCTGGTTTACACAGTGTCTCCAATAGGTGGCTCTGGCATAGCTATACCAACAAAGACTCTGTAGGTAGACAACACAGAGTGATACATCTAGGCTTTCATTTATTTTCAATTCTGTTTTTATTGTATGTCCACAAGTTATACACAATTACCAACGAAACAAAATACAACTATGATACAAGGATCTTATTTAGATTGCAGAGTCAAGCACTCAGACGTTAAAATGCTCAATATGCTGTTGCCCATCCATCCTTAATTTTGCCCTCTTGTCCATGCACCCAACTGGCAAAAGGTTTAGAAAATGGAGCTACAAGAATGATTTGAAGTCTGGAAAGCCTGCCTTTTACACAGAGACTTAAGAAACTCAATATATTTAGTTTATCCAAGAGAAGATTAAGAGATGACTTGATCGTGACATGCAAGGACCTACATAGGGAAAAGATTTCTGATATTTAATCTCTTTAATCTACCAGAAGAAAACATATATAACAAGTTCCAATAGTTGGAAACTGAAACTATGTAAATTTAGACCCGAAGTAAGGAGCAACTGTTTAACAGGGAGGGTAATTAAACATTGGAAAAATTTACCTAGGTATGTGCTGGACTCTCCATCACTCAAGAGTCTTTAAATCAAGACTGGATATCCTAAACAATACACTATAGCTAAAGCAAAAGTTATGAGAAATTATTTTGTGTGGTTCTATGGTCAGCCATTATGCAGGAAGTCAGACAAGACAATCATAATGGTTCCTTCTGGCCTTAATGTCTAGCAATTGGTTAATCCTGTGCACTGAATAAGGCAAGGATCCTGTGAAAAAATGCTATATGATCATATAATTAAAGTTTGTACCATAAGGCGTACACAAGAGCAGAATAAATGCATTATCCAGGCAAGTGTAAACTTGGCATTTCCTAGCTTTTGTGCACTTGATTTTGCAATCTAAATAACATTATTGTAAGATATGATATGCATATGTTCCTATTTTTGTTTAATTTCTCACTAGGGTGACCAGACAGCAAGTGTGAAAAATCAAAATGGTGGCGGGGGGGGGGGGAGTAACAGGACCCTATATAAGAAAAAGCCCCAAATATGGGGACTGTCCCTATACAATTGGGACATCTGGTCACCCTATTTCTCACACCCGAGTGATGTAGTTATACCGATGTAAGTCTGTAGCATAGACGTGGCCTAACTGCTTCTCCTAACAGAACGTCCCTCCTGCAGCTCTGCATGCCGCCAGGTTGGTGCCCAGGAAGGGCTTCATGCAAGAAGTGTGGGAGAGCAGGAGGCTGTGGAGGCGCCAGGGACGGGACGTCAGGTGAGCCGCAGCGGGGGGTAGCTGCAGGGGCGAAGGGCAGCACGGAAGAAAAAGCAAATGTGGCAGGTAGAGGGGCACAAGGAGGCCGCCAGCGGCTTTCCCAAGGCGGCAGGGACCAAAAACGGAAGGAGAGTCCCGCCCAGGACACCCCCATCACGGCCTGGGGCTAGGGCGTGGTGGGTGACGTCACCATTCCCCTCAGATCCGCACCTCTCCCGGCCCGGCCATCTCCCAGCCAATCAAAGCCCCGCTCACGAGAGAGTTTTATTGCCCGAACTTCTCCGGTCCCGGCCCAGCATAAGCCCCCCCCCCCCCCGTGACAGGAAGTGACGTTCATGGTGGCGGAAAAGACTCCGCAGCGGGAGCGGTCGGGGGCATTAAATGGAAGTATACTGAGGCCGACGTTTGCAGGGCGGAAGAGGCGCAGCCTGAGTGACGAGCACGCGCGTAGTGGTGACGTCGTACGGCGGTTACTGGCGGCGCGAGGCCTGACGTTGTTGGCGCGCGCGTTTGAAAACACAAAGCGGCCGCGCAGGGTGATGGAGGGGGCCGGGGAGGCGGAGGGCTCCTCGGGTGGCGGCGGCGGCCCGATGTCCCCCGGGCTGTTCGCGGAGACAGAGGCGGTCGCCGCGGGCTGGATGCTGGATTTCACCTGCTACGCGCTGTGCCGCCACTTCCGGGAGGGGCGAACGCGGGACTTCGAGTGGAGCCGGGACATGGCGCAGGGTGAGACGGGCTGATCCGGGGCAGGCGGGGCGCGGCCGCTCCGCGAGTGCCCGTCTCCTGCTGTCCGGTCCGGCCGAGGCGCGGGTGCGTTGCGGGCAGCGCGCTAGGCAGGGCCGCGTCTCGTCTCGCGTTGCCTTGCGGAGGCTTCACCGCGAGTGATGATCCCAGGCTGGGTCCCCGCACGAGCGTGACCGCCCCGCATTGGCCCTTGTCGCCCCTCCCTGTTCTGATCCTGTCCCCGGGCAGCTCGATTCCTCTTCCCCCTACAGGGGCCGAGCCCCGGTTGCTACTAACGGTCCCGCTTCGTGAAATACGTCGGCTCGCTGCTGAAGCTCAGTCTCGTGGAGCGCCCCTGTAGGGTAGGATTGTGCTTCGCGTAGGAATGTGCTACCGGCAGCCCTTATCGATACGTATGGATTGTAAGATACGGCTATCGTATTAAACTGCTAACCGAGGCAGCAAATGCCTACATGGAGCAGTTTCTGGCACTATAAAGTATATGAAATTGCTACGTGTCGAAATGTGCTCTCTATAGCAGTTACTGATACCTATAGATGGTAAGAAACAGCTTTTGTAAAAAGATGCTACTTTATCTGTACAGATTTGAAAACTCTTCTCATGGTTCAATCTTGGTAGGTCATGTTTTCTAGACCTTAAATTTTCACCAACATTGTAAGTGTACTCTATATGCCATTATCTCAATCATTACGATTTTGAATAGAAACATATCCAGAACTGATCCCTGGAGAATCCCACACGTTTTGCCCATCTTATTTATCATTATGTCTATCTAGGTTTCATTTGCTAGTTTATGAGAAGGTCCTGGGAGATAGTATCAAAAGCCTAAAGGCAAGATATACCACATCTACCACCTGTAGGCTTGTTACAAAGAAAGCTATCAGGTTGGTTTTACATGTGAGACTGCTTGAAATACCCTTCTCCCCCGCTTCTTTTTTGTTTTTAGCAGCAAAGTTGGACCTGTCTCTGCTGTAAGTAGCATGGTCTTACAAATATCATTTTCACACACACATACATGTGTGAAACTGCAAACTATAGGGATGTGCTGCCTGTAACACTGCAATGTGATGAAGCGAACTCCTACAGAAAGCAGTTTCTCACACCACTGGTATGTGAGACTGCTATCTGTAGGAATTAGTTACCTTGGATGAATTAGCAAACCTCTCAGCATAGACTTCTCAGGGCTGGGTACCGGCATTCCAATGCCTAGTTAATTAAGATCTAACCTACTGAGGCTACGTCTACACTACAAAGTTCAAAGTGCTGTCATGGGTGCCAGTGCTCCTGGTAATCTACCTCGATGAGGGGATTGGCTCAGAGTACTGGGAGCAGAGCCTGTCCACACTAGCGCTTTAAAATGCTCAAACTTGCTGTGTTTGGGGGAGATGGGGTGTGATTTTTTTTTCACACCCCATGAGCCAGCAAGTTAGAGCACTTTAACTTGCCAGTATAGATAATTCCTGAGACTTAATTCAGTGAAATGTTTTACATATATACCTCAGAAACAAAGTGATAAGGGATTCTGTATCTGATTGCATAAAGTCTCCGAGCAGTTTCCCAAATTGTCTTATCTGTTGCTGGGATTCCCTGAATTTTTTATTTTTATTTTTATTATTTCTGTTGGATCATCTGACTTCCACTCTGACTGAATTTCTGGCCTTGTGCAAAACTTTTTGTGTCAATCCACCAATGGGGTTCATGGGCCTGGATCCCTGATTATCTTGGCTAATAGCCAATGTACTTATCATGAGTGACTGATCTAATTCTTTGCTTAACTCAGTGTATGCTCATCTACTATTTGTAGATCAGCAAACATACATGTGGGGTGTGACATTATATTCTACATTCTTTATGAAAATATGCTTATGATATGGATATGGCATAGCTAATATATACTTTATGCAAGATGGCTGATGTTTTGCAATGATACCCCACATAAGACCTATTGACTGTGTTTATCCAAACTGTATGCATGTAACGTTTGTATCTGAGGCTAGAAATATTGACCAAAATACACTATTAGAACTTCACAGTACAGGCTTGAAGTCAAAGATCTGGAAAAGAAACAGTTGCTGAGAAAACTGGAATGTCTTGCACACTTTAACAGGTCCAATGCAAAGACTTTCCACTAAGCCTCCGACAGCTAGAGAAATGGAATTGTTACACATTATTATCTGTACTGCAGTTATCTGAAATCTTCTTACTCCAATTTTCTTTAAAATCTTCTGAACTCTGGCTCCATCTACAGGATACAGCAGCTAAGGAATGGACTGCTTTTGTATTCAGTATCTACAGTGTCCCTACATTACAAATGTAAAAGTTACAGTAAAGTATTTGTGTTTCAGGGGTGCTATCCAAAACTAAGTTCTAGTTTGTCTAGTCTATTTTGGTTTGAGATGAAGGCCAATGAAGTAGTGAGAATAAATTGTGGAACTATGTTGCTATTCAAAATTATATTTCTCTAGCTGAAGTCTGGAGTTACAGTAGTCCCACTGCTCTTGCTCCCCCTGTCCACACTGCAGTAGAACTGTAAAGAAATAGTGTAAAGGAAGCCTGGAAAGCAGTATTGTTTTTGTCTTATGTAAAGACATATCATTAATAGAATGATTACTGCTGCAAACAGTGTGATTTAGTGATGTTATCGCTGGGCTTGGGAGTCAGGCGCTCCCACATTTGAGCCCTGGTTAGCACAGTACTTAAGTGTTTTGCTGAATTGCTATTCTCCAATCCCAGCTCTGCCTCTGATGTTTGTGTGGTCTTAGACAAATTACTTGACCTCACCCCTTCCCCTAACACTCCTCCCCCACGTTTTACTTTTCTCATTTGGAAACTTACCCTTTGTGTTGTGAGGGTTCATTAATTCAGTTTGTTCAGCACCTTACAATAAATAGGAACTTTATTAAGGTAATATACATTATAACTTTCCTTCGCTGTCTGATTTCTTTTTTAATACCAAACTGCATGTATATATTAAGCAATGTTAAAATGCCATCCACTTCGTGAATCGGCTATTTTTAGCCCAAAGAAATATATAATGTCTGCTCTTTCTACTTACTTGACCCACCCTGGTTTTGTCTAATATTTCTAATTCTAGTGAATCCATTTAGAGTAGGCTCTGATGGTCATAATCCCAAGGTGCTTTAATTACCTCTTTCCAAAAACTTTCACACTAATAGGTATAATAGTAATATATATGCGCTCCTTTCCTTGTGCCTTAAGATGCTGCTGTTGCTATGGTAACTGACTGACAAAGCAAGAGTAACAGCTACAGTGAATTTGTTCTAGGTAATCCTATTTCCTTTGTTCGTTGTCTGTGAGGTAGCACATGACTTTTGGGATAGTCCCTAGAAATTTCTTTGAAGTCTCCAGTTGTATTTTATTCATCTCACTTAAGATTCTGAGCAAAACAAAAGCTTTCACTTACATGTGGTATTGTGCGATTCTGAATTTAGCTAAATATTTTACAGAATATGAATCTCTGGTGTGCTCCATCACTGCTGTAAATCTTAAGTCATCTGTCTTAACTGTGAATTTGATTATGTCCTTTCTGTAATGGAGAAGAGTTATTTACTAATGCACTTTTGAAAATGACTTCTAATACTTTTAAAAAGCGTTGACTAGTTTTCTAACCAAAGTAAAGTACTTTAAATCGGAGAAGTCTGGCAAGTTCTGTACCTCTTTAGTTTTAACCACAGTGTGGCGCTGCTGGAACAAAACTGACTAAAGTTTACTCTTTACTTTTTCAGCTATTATTAATGGCCTGTCCAAAATAGCTATTCATCAGATGAAAACCGTGTACCTGTGTCAGTTTTTGATACGAATTTCAGAAGGAAAAACACTTGGTAAATATTTATTTCTCAGTTTACTCTCTTCTCATTTTTTATGCAATTCTGATTTTAAATGGTTATTTGGATGAAGCTGATATGCTTTTCTTTACTAACTTGGTATGGTGCACCAGATGAGTTCTTCCTTCCCATCATCCTCCCCCAATCCCCACTTTTCTTTGTAACTGTGAATAATTAAATAGCTTGTCTTAGGTATATATCTTTCACATGATTACATTCAGACAGTATTCAACTTTTTTTCTTGTTTTTAAATTTAGTGTGTCTTTTTCCTTCCTGCCTTGTCAAGAGAATGAATAGGACTATTTCACTGGGCTTTTTGTGCTTCTCTTGTTGCTAGAGCACAATAAACACAAGGAGCGTAGTTCTGTGTTTGTTTTTTTTAATGGGAATTGATTATACAGTATTTTTATACTTCATTATAGGGTATCATTTTTATGTGTGTTGTCTGTTTTACTCAACAGTAACTTTTACAGTGAAAAGGGATGGTTCTCTCAAATTGCCATGTTTTGTCATTAAGAAAAAATTTTAAGATATTGCATGCACAAACTAGAGAGCACCTGTCAAATGTGGCAGTGTGACTAAAACATTTTAAAAAGAAAAGTAGAAAACATAATTAGTTCAAACTGAACTGTACTAATGTCCAGATTAAGCATCTTGTAAATCCCTTGTGAATTTTTCACATTTCTTAGCAAGTATGAATTTTATTCCACTAGGCCAATTACATTGCTACTAGTTTACAGTAAGCCTAGTCCATCCTACTTTATCTTTAGCAGCATACATCTTCATAGCAGTAGAAGTAATTGAGTCAGAATTTGTTGTGGGCAACTGAAATTACATTTCCATCTACAAGATTTAGCGTTGCTAGATTTAGCAAGATTGCAAGCGTTGCAAGATTTAGCTGCTAAATCTGAAAGAGTAAAACATACTTGAATAGAAAGGATTAAAGTATTTACAGCCAGTTTCAAACCTGCGTGGTGTTTAAACTGTGCCCTCCTTCTGTACCAGCAGGGTATTTGCTTTGATGGAGACATTTCTTTCCAGGGTAGGGAAGGTAGCAGTACCAGGTTATTTGCATTGGAAGGAAAGAGAGGTGGCTTTAATTTGTCTGGAGCTTCATAAGCTGCAGCTCACCAGGAATTGTGGTAATTTCCGCGTTGGTTGGCCGTGCCTATTGTCTCCCAGTTTGACCAAGCCCATTTTGTTGACTATAACACTGTACTCAAGCTACTGACAGACTTACTATTGTCAGAGCTTTTCAGCCTATTTTTCACCAGAAGTACACAAGAAGCTAATCCAAGCACTCTGTCAGTAGTAATGTAGTGTGTGTATTGATCATGTGTTCTCCAGAAAGATTACATACCAGTAGTATTCTCAGAATTGATAGCTTCTACAGATCTACACTTCAGAATTGTATGCCCAATCATGTGGACCATAGAAGACTTTCAAGCAATGCAGTGGTAGCGAGTATGTATTCGTGCTTCTCAGATCCAGTGTCTTAGAGTTGCTAAATGTGGGGTTCTTGCACCTTCCTCGGAGACATGTGGTGCAGCCATGTCTTAGGCAAAATACTGGATTAGATGAATCGTAGGATTGATGTAAAATGGCAATTCCTATGTTTCCCACTGCTGCTGTTCCCATACAAAATCTCTGTTACTCACACACTCTAGGGACACCCACCTTTACCCAGTTCCTAGGGATCAGGATATAACCAGGTTGATTTAGGCACCCCCTCGCCAACCCTTGCCCAGTTCCTATGGCTCCAGGTGAAAGGCACCTACCCTTACCTAATTCCTAGAGCTCAAGGCATACTCCTCTGCAGGTTTGCGGAGTCTTTAACAGTAAAGGAATCTTACACAGCAATATCTTAACCTCTATTAACGAACACCAGAACAAAATGCACACACTATACATACAGTGCTCACCACTCCCAATAAGACAGATCAACTTTTCTTGATGGCCAGTCAGGATCAGGTCCATCTGAGGGGCTCTAGTTTCTGCACATTGGCAGAGTGAGGGCTGGTGGCTCTGAGCTTTGGGGCTATGTCCTGAAGTTGATTCCCAAAGAACTTCCTTTCTTTCCTTTTTGGACCCCAGTTTATATAGTGAAACTTGAGTCCTTATGGAAAGTTCTCTCCTACCTCTTTCAGCTAGGTAATTTGCATCAACACAGATGCTTTTTGGCTTGCTTTTGGATCCAAAGCAACTCAGAGGCGGTCTTTAAAAAGGGCATTATCAGTTTCCACCAGAGTTCTCATTATTTTTTACTTTTAACTCCTGCTTCCAAAACCCATGGCCTGCCCTGGCCCCACACCGCTCCTGAAAGCAGCTGGCGCCACATCCCTGCTCCCCATGGTGGGAGGAGGTGGGGGAAAAGCAAAGGGCTGTGCGTGCTGCCCTTGCCTGCAGGTACCTCCCCCAAAGCTCCCATTGGCTGCGGTTCCCTGCAGGTAAGGGCAACGAATGGAGCCCTATGCCTCCTTGGGGGCCACATCTCAAAAAAGATGTATTGGAAAGGGTTCAGAAAAGGGCAACAAAAGGGAGTAGGGGTATGGAACAGCTGCCATATGAGGAGAGATTAATAAGACTGGGACTTTTCAGTTTGGAAAAGAGAGAACTACGGGGAGATATGATAGAGGATCTATAAAATCATGTCTGGTGGAGAGAAAGTAAATAAGGAAATGTTATTTAACGCCTTCTGATAACACAAGAACTAGGGGTCACCTTAATTATAGGGTGAAAATTAATAGGCAGCAGGCTTAAAACAAAAGGAAGCATTTCTTCACACAATGCACAGTCAACCTCTGGAACTCTTTGCAGGAGGACATTGTGAAGGCCGAGACTATAACAGGGTTCAAAAAAGAACTAGATAAATTCATGGAGGATAGGTCCCTCAATAGCTATTAGCCAGGGTGGGCAGGAATGGTATTCCTAGCTTCTGTTTGCCAGAAGCTGGGAATGGGTGACAAGGAATGGATCACTTGATTACTGGTTCTGTTCATTCCCACTGGGGCACCTGACATTGGCCCCTGTTGGAAGACAGGGTACTGGATTAGATGGACCTTTGTTCTGACCCAATATGGCAGTTCTTATGTGCTAATCATCCCCTTACACCCCAAGCTCTGTTAATGAGTTCTCCCTCCCAGGGATCATTGGGACCTAGTAGGGAATCCTGTTTCCCAGGGTTCTGAGAGAGAGCTCTTGAGAGACACCACTGCTCTAGGCTAATAGAAATTTGATGCTAGCCACACTTGTGGTTTTGAATTTTTCTTATTAGCAACATTATAAAAAAGTCACATGCATTAGCCACAATTCAATAGCCTATTTAGCCACATGTGGCTAGTGGTGAACATATTGGAGGCCGCTGGCCTAGAGGCTTCAGGCCCTAAAGGCAAGCCCCGAAAGGCCTTACTAAAGCCACAGAAAATCTCCTATGCTCCCAAAGTGCACTTAAAAAGTTTGGAAGATTCAGGAAGGGAATAAAAGCATAGAAAGGCCAGGAGATGAGTCCTCTGGCTCTTGTTCCTCCTGCTGATCCTCCACCGAGGAAGGCGAGCTGTGAAGCCTGAGCAGGCTACTGAGAGTTAGCCTAAGGTTAACTTTCTCCCCACGAAATCCTCCTGAGGCTACAATTACCCATTACTCCTCTGAGGACTTTATTAGGGATGAATGGAACAAGCCTGATAAGGGCATTCATATTAACCAGCAACCTCAGGCTCTTTAACATTCAAGAACCAAGAGGTTCTATTACTGAGATACTGAAGATTGATCCCATTGCAAGAATATGGTTATTCCTTCGGTGGGGGAGTTCTACCCTAAGGAACGCATACATAGAAAGATGGAAGCCACCTCTAAAGAGGGCTTTGAAGCCTGGGCTGTCATCCTCTGAGCATCTCTGGTAGCTACTTTGCAGGAGCAGTTTTTTCCTGGCTGGAATTGCTCAAAGATCTTAAGAACAGAGACCACCTTGACTTTGGTTCCACATTAAAAAAAAGTCTCCCTACCAACACTATTTGTAGCTGATGCCTCAATGGGTTCAATGCGGTTCTCAGCCAAAGGCCTGGCTTCCAGCGCAGTATCCAGGAGCCACCTGTGGCTTTGACCATGGAAGGTGGAAACTCTAAGCTGCTCCTATGTTTGGCAAAGTTTACAGGCTCTTTCTTTGTCAGCAACGACTTTATCCAGCTTTTCTCCAATGTGGCAACACCCAAACAGTTTCTTCCTCCCCCACTAGGTGCCCTCAAGAGAGAATATAAACCAGTCTTCATAGAGAGATGCGCTCCTTGGCCTCAGGAAGATACTAGTGAAGGGAAAACGGAGGAATCAAGATTTGTGTGTGTGTGGAGGGAAGAATAATCTGGAGGGACCTCACTCTCCTCCAAAATCCACTTTGACAGAGATCACATAGGTTTCCACCCAGAGTTGCAGCTAGGGGGCAGGATTTCCATTTCCTAGAGGAATGTTTTTTATTGACCACAAACAAGTGGTTCAGGAAACAGTAAGCCCGGGTACTCCGTTGAGCTGAGAGTTCTACCCCATCTGTTCTTCATCCAGTCACCCAGCTGGACAATAAAACACAATCTTATCCAAAACAAAGTATCTCTTCTGCTTATGAGCGTTTTTAATGTTTCCCTTAAAAGCAAAGTTCTTTTGTTTCTGCCTTGTACAGAAACACACCATGGGTAGGTATGAGCGTCATTCTCAACCTCAGAAAGATCAACGAATGGATGAAGTAGTTTTGGATGGAGACTGTGATGTCATCTCAGTCCTGGGAGGAGCGGAGGAGGACTCTGACTTCGGTAGATCTGGTAGACATATCTTCGTATCCCCATTAGACTCGACACCACAGACTTCTAAGGTTCACCTACAGCAGGAAATGTTATCAGTACTGAACACTCATATTCAGCCTGTCCTCGCCTCTCAGGGTTTTTACAGAAATATTGATAGTGATAGACTCGGGTTGCAAGGGATTCACCTGAACGCCCTCATCGATGACATTTTGATCAGAGCTCCATCACAGTGAACAAAGGGCCACACCTTGGATGTTGAATCTCTTTCTGCCAGGCATACAGCTTCATCTGTGCCAGGAAGAGTTCTCAGGTGCTATCCAGTATTACATGATCTTGTTGCAGAGCCACAGAATACCTACCATCTCCCTATGCTTCCAAATGCTAGTACACCTGGTGTTTGTGTATAGGGATTGCTCCATGGGCACAATCACTCATTAGAAGCCTTCATAGTGAAGGTGTGGGACCTGCTTCCTCGATCAAATATAATTCCTTACGATGATGATCAGCCTGCCACCATGTGTGCAAAGGCATGCCCATCTGCCTTCCAGATCATTTAGTCCTCATGAGTGATGCAGATTCAGCAACTGTGCCAAGAGCACAGTTTATATTCCAGAAATTCAGGAATTCTAACTATTCTTGACTTTCTCCAAGAAGACATATTCAGAGGCCTTCAGCCTAGTACCATTACACATCAGGTGTCCGCTCTTACTAGTGTGCTATTTGCAATATCCTCAGGCTTCGTGGCAGATAATCCACAGGGAGCTAGATTCCTTCAAGCAGTCAGACTAGCCAGACAGTGGGCAGGCCACTATTCCCAAATGGGTCATCTGCTAATTTGAGGGGGGGTTCCGGACAAGCCATCCCTGCATAGAATATCAGGGTTGGCAGGGACCTCAGGAGGTCATCTAGTCCAACCCCCTGCTCAAAGCCTCTGACTTCACTGGTGACCTTTTATTTACCCATTAAGACTTGTTCTCAGCACTGTCACATTCACCAGATGAGTATCAGAGCTGGCAGCCTTGTCTATACAAGAGCCTTACTACATGTCCCAAAAGGACGAGGTGTTGGTCAGGACACCAGAAACCTTCTGAAATTTGCAGAACAGCCACTTAGTCTACAGAAGACACCTTCATTAAGCACTGCAAAATGCTTCCTTTGTCAGAAAGGTGCTGCAGGCAGTAGACAAGAAATACATTTCTTCAGACTCTTTTATAAATGTCAGAACAGGAGCTTTAGAAAGGCCACTAGTTACAACCAAGTTTTATAAGTATAGTAGTAACTGAAGGAACAATAAGAAGAGAGAGAGAAATGTGTGTGTTATACATATTTTTCTACTGTCTAAAATTGAGGGCACTTCAGTTTTCTTTGAGTCTCCAACTGTACTGTAAGTGATATCAAGTGTGGCTGACTTTAAAACATCTATTTCAATATTTGCAGGAGATATGATAATCTGTCTATAGCTAAGAAAAATACTGAAAATAAAAATTTCAAAACTAAGGAAGATTCTCCCTCTTCTGCGTACACCCCATACAGAGAAGTGTTAGAATTTCATCAGTTGAAATTAAGAGGGGAAAAAGTGAGCCAGATTCCAGGTGTATGTAGACTAATTTATCCAAAATAAAGACAATTCATATAAACAATTATATTTAAACTTAATACCTGTGAGCAAGAATACTGAGCTAATCACAACACTGGAAGTATAACTTGCTTTAAAAACAAAGGCACAGTAGTGCAGCCACCAGTATGTGGGAGGGAGTTCAGTTCCTATTGTGTGTTGCTAACATTGAGAAGACTCTAATTCAGCTCTGCAGAATACCTCTGAAGAAAATGTGAGGCAGCAAATTCTCCACACGCTGAAAATATTTTGAAGAGACGTGAACTTTTTAAAGCCCTAATAGTCATTACGCACTGTAAAAAACAAACAAACAAAAATACATTCAATTAAATATATATAATGTGATAATTTCAGCTGTTAGGAAAATGGTGTCATGCTATTACTATTTGCCACTTCAGAGGTAGCTCTTTTTTCTAAACTTTATTTCGTTTTCTCTTTAAGGTCGTCGCTTTGAAAGTGATCAGAGAATTTCACCTTTGGAATCTGCCCTAGCAATTTGGAGATTGCTTGAAGAGCAAAGCAAACGAGATAACCTGCATGAAGATATTCATCGCTTAATTTTGATTCAGGTATATGTGTTGATCTGCATAAATGTTTTGAACAATCTAGACATTCACATACTCAAAAGAAAACTGCCTGAGTTCTAGTTCAACTTGCACTTGATACTCTTGGGGGAATTCTGTGTATTTTATTTATCAAAATACTACAATGTAGTCATTCCTGTTTTCCCCTCAGCGCTCATGCTGGGGGCAGACATCACAAATTCTCCATGAACAAGTAAAATTCTGCAGGGAATACTAATTCTGTGCAAATTGTGCATTGGGTAGTGGGGCAGAATTCCAGCAGGAGTAATTTAGTATCTGGTCTGTTTAGTGAAACAGTAGCTGAATTGAATTGAGTTTGTGTTCCAAGTTCCTATTTTCAGGCCCTTATAGTGTTTGACTAAATTACTGGCTTGGGGGTTGAAATTTTTTATGCTTGACTTAATCTAGAGCCCTTTCTTGAAGTTCTTGATGAAGCTCCATTTTGCTGTTTTATTTCTCAAACATAAGGTTAATGTTGATGTGGAGAAACTTTTATTGTGCTGAAGTGATTATTTATACAATACTGATCTTTACATTTTTGATTTTTAAACTAGTGTCACTTACACACTTGAAGAAACTTATTTTGGTAATAACTTACTAAATTGTTTGTTGCATACATGCAATATATGATTATCTGCTAATTGCAGTGATCTGGAACATTCTATATATTGCAACATGTTCAGGGTTTCTCTCTGGTAAAATTGACATTATCCATCAAAATAAAGAGATGTAATGTGATCATCTGAATTGGATTTAAAAATAAAATGAGGATGACTCTTTCGAAAACTGGAAAATATTACATATATGCAACTAGGATGAGGTACAGTTGCTGTTGAAACCATAAATGACAATTTCAGGGGGAGGTGTGAGATACACCATGTAAGCAGTTGTGGGATAATCTTCACCTGCAAAAATGTATATTAACCCCAACTGAGGTTGACTTAAGCCCTCAGGCATGGGGTCATTTCAAATTTTTTTTCTTTATCTATTAACATTTCTGGATAGTTCTTGCCATCTATATAAATGTCCAATCATTCTTTGAATCCTGTACTACTTGTTTCTGTTTCTTACAGCAAAGTATTTACCCACGCTGTATTATAGCTAGATGTAGAAAAATAATGAAATATGCACTCCTTTTTAATGTTCTTCCTCTAAAATTAATAGTTAATTTCTCCCACTATAATATCTTATGGGAATCATTTAAAATTCAAGTTCAGATTTTACGTAAGAAACTTATCTTACCATAGATTTGGTGCATTGTAAAGCTGCAAAAATGTAAGTTTTATACTTCCAGATTTTCTGAACGGTATTGCATTTTAGTATATCCTTAAATATAACTTATTTACCCTCCATTATAGGCTGTAGCTGTCCACCTAGAGAAAGGATACCTTAAGGAAGCTACAGAAGTCTTTAAAAGACTGTTTGCAGAACCAGAATCAAATAAGGTAATAATGGTAACTTCTGGCTGTCTTGGTTTTGGGTTTTTAAAGTGTGTTGTGTTTGGTTTTTTTTTGTTTTGTATTTTCACCTTTATGTAGAATGGGAGGGGGAGGCGAAGGAAATAAAATCAGGCTGTTCAGCTTGGGGTTTGTTGTTTGCCATATTCACTCTAACAGCCCTATTCACTCTCAATGAGAGAGGCAGCTGAAAGTAATCTTCCACGAATAGACAATACATCTTTGTCTAGATTAGGATTTCACCAGCGTAACTGGAATTCAGTGAACAATTTTAGTGATTCACAAGCAGAAATAGAATCCGTCTCATAATAGTTGTCAGTACAATTCAAACAGGAATAAAGAGCAATAAAAACTTACTAGTCTCTAAAGCAGATGATACTCATCCTACTCATAGGGATCAGATTTGATCAATAAAGACTTAATTTTTATGTAGTTTCTTATGAGCAGAACCACAGTCTAAATATTTACTAAAGTTCTTTTTCTTCTTAATCACAAGCCATCATGTGGTAGTCATTATGCTGAGAAACAAGGTAAATCCATCCATTGTTCTGCATGGATTGTGATGGGTTCCATAGCAACTTTGCATTTCCAAGAAACCTGAAAGCTTTCTAGATGTCTACCACCTGAATTTCATTTTGGTCATACTCATGAGTGTTTCGCCTGAACCACTTCATTATTCACTTCCTCTTTTATACGTGATATTTGCTCCCTTGTGGGAGTGTCCATTCCCACAAATTGCAGCACAAAGAGGAGTTCAAATTTAAAGTGTTGTCAGCTTCCTTAACATGAATTTGTAGTACTGTCTGCAGGATTTGGAAGGCTGTTGCCTAGAGTTCATGTCACATCTTCACCCAACTTTTTCTCATTGCTTTAGTGCTAATTAGCTTGTCTTTTTCTGACCATTGCTAACAATTGCTAACCTCTTTGAATGCTAATTTGAAGAGGCAATGTTGTTTACTAACAACTGGAGTTCTCTGAATTGTCTGCTTCGCTCTCCTTTTCCCTATTTTCTTGGAATCGTAGGAAGGTGAGAAGGAAATAAGGGACATTTGGAAAGCTTTGGAATCCATAGGTTAATGTTCATGCAACTCAAACACAAAGCTCCTTGAAATGGTTCTGGAACGCTTAAAGTATGGTACAGAACACACAATAAGGACCTACATAGCCAATACCTTCAGAGGACTCCAGTTACTAGTAAATAGCCTTCCTTTCTTGTACATTTTTGATAACTGCCATTCCCAGCCAGTGCAGAATAGAAATGTGTGAAGTGATATTAAGCATACTATAAAATACGTTTGCAGGTGTTACTTAGCCCAAAAATTCATGTGCTGTATGTAATTCTGAATTTTCTTTCTGTTCTAGGCTTTAGAAATGAAACTGGCCTTGATAATTAATGGGAATGATCCAGATCTGCCTTTCCTCCAGAGCTTCAGTTATAATCTCTTGATCAATAAAATCAAGTCTTATATTGATGTTTTCTTAAAAGAAAACTCAACAAACTTTCTAATCAAGGTATGCTGCTAAACTAATAAAACTGGTGCATGATGAGGCAAAATAAAGGGGATGGAAAATGTCCAGGAGATGAGTTGAACTAGAACAGTACCTTGAGCACTTAGAGCGAGAAGAGCCTTATCTTGCCACATGTGGTTCTGTTAATAAACCAGGTAAAGCATGTGCTTGAGAGATGAATCGAGAATAAATTTCACAGAAATTACTACAGAAAATAAGTTCTTAATGTGGGAACTGAAAGTATTGCACAACAAGCTTTGTTTAGGAAAAAAATGTGAAAATAAGAATTGTATGATTTAAAACTGGATCCTTTTAAACTTTTGTGTATGGGTAAGAGGACCACTTTTGTCATCTAGAACGGACTGTTTAAAAATAATTTAACTAGGTAGTGTCTTCTGTGTATATTATACCAATATTCTTAAATTCTGAGTTATCAGATTTAGTTTTAAATTTAAAATGGCAAGAAAGCTGGTAGGATCTATTCATACAAGTAGTACCATTGAATCTGCCTTTATAACAACATTTGCTCCCTTAGAATTGCTCTAAAATGTACAGCGTGCATCCCCCACATACCCTTGTTTGTTTGAACATGTACTGTATAGTTATTAATATACATATCATCAAATGTGTTTCTCTCTTAAATTGTCTTTGGTTATTGAACTTTGATAAGTGTTCCGATGGAATTTTAGTTCTATGCGTAACCTAATGAAATATATTCAAAGTAGCATAATCTTTATGGCAAAATGTTACTATTAGAAATTTCTTTAAAGTAACTACTTTAATATACTTAATGCTTTGTAACAGTAATATATGTTGCTACTTAGCTGCAGTTTGTGTTCAAATAAATACATCACTTGCTCTTACAATCTTCATAGGCAGCCAAAAAAGAGGTGGAGATTAAAAGATTGGAAGCAGCAATGTCGCACAATAAGCCTGGAAATACTATTGAAACAAATAATGAAAGTATTTTAGAAACAGATCAAAGGTTTGTAACTGAGCATCATACGAGTAATCATGTAAGAATATATCAGTGGTACTTGAAATTAGCTTAGCGAGTAAAATTTACTACTTTGTGGGTGGGTAAAATAAAAGCAGTGTGGCAATTTGTGGGACAACTAACTTTTTTTTCTTTTTTTTTCTTTTTTGTAGTAGCGTGAGGGAATTTCTCTTGCGCAATCTAAGGTTTTTGTGGGCAGGAGAGGGATACAAATGCAAGAGACAATGTGGGACTAGGTATTAAGGGACAGGGTTGGAGCAGGATTAAAAAAATAGTCCCGCGCAGGGCTCTACTACAGAGGTAAAAGAATTCTTCCAAAAGATAATGACCAACAGAAAACAAGTTGGTAGGTCTTGACACAGACTTGGTAAGTATTTATTGTAGATGCATATTTTTTAACTTGAACAAACAGTCTCAGAGAACAAAAGCTTGTGACAGTTAAAAACATTGAAATCTATTTAATTTTTCTTTATGCTCAAGCTTTTTTAGTCCTGCCCTGCAAATTCAGGGCATACTGATATATGAAGAGGAAAGAGCAGGGAAACAAGAGTTTCATGCCATGGTATGCTTCTGCCAAAGAGAAGGGGAGGAACCCATCCCTAGGTCACTGATCACTCTAGTAAATTAGATCAGTTTATTAGTTGTGGTAATAGTGTAGAAAGTAGTTGGGTCTCTTCCAAACCAATAACCCAAAAAACTGATTTGGAGTAGATCAAACGGTTTAACTTCTTAAAGCTTCTGTTTGAAAGCACTGACATGCTTTTAATGAGGGATATTGTGGACGTTTGACTGACTAAACTTGCAAATTTGGAGGCCGTTCACTTTTCATTCTGACTAAATGTGCTGTGGTGGTGGTTGAAATCCTAGATCTACTAAAAGTTGTTTCTCACTGAGAAAGATGGTGGGCTAGATAATCTTCATTGTGGATATAGTCCTCACTGCTACTGTTTTATGCTTGATCCAAATATTTCACTAAGGAAGGTAACCTGGATGCAGATTAGACTATAGGGAAGAGTAATTTTAAAATGTTGTAAGGATGATGCCTTACACTGTTTACATCTCTTGAGAGAGAGTGATGCAATACAGGATAGGGAAGTTTTAGTTGAAGAATACAAATGGTTTCCATAGGTTGTCTATAAGAAGGATTTAGAATTAAAGTTTGAAAATATGGGCATACTACTCTTTGAAAGACTTCTTTATAATTAATATTTCAATTTTAAGTATGTTTTATATTTAGTCACACATTCTTGTTGTTTGGCAGACCGCACGATTGCCACTGGTCTATTTTTTATGCGTTGGGTAGATTTAAGGATAGGCTAGTAATGGGTCTCTAAGGAGGTTAATGGTTTATTAGAGAGGGTAAAGTCACTTGGCTAGACAGAAGGGCTGAAGTCTAGGGGATAACTTTTAGCTTTTAAACATTTCTATTTTTATTTATTTATTTATTTATTTAGTAATCTAGAAGATCAGAGAAGTATTGCAAATGAATCATCAGAGAATGCAAGAGAACATCTGAAAAGGTAGAGAATTTTTTTTTGTTGCTGTGTCTCACTGGGGCTGGGTGAAATTTTGATGATGAAGGGTAAATTTTCCCAAAAATGCAATTTTGAGGCAACCAAAACTATTTGAGAATTCAGCCCAAATTCTTGAATAGTCTTGGCTGATTTTTTTTAAAAAAAAAAGCTTGTTCTTCTGTGAGTGATGGCATGTGTCAATTTCATCGTAGATTTTTGTTTACCTCATGCACAGATGGAGATTTTTTGTTTTCTTTCCCTCAGCAGTACCCATCAAGGAAGTTTTAGGGCTCTTTGTGGTCACACGCTACTGTGAGCTGGTATAAGAGGGCAGAGCTACCCCTGATTCCCCCCCCTCAGTTCCTTCATACTGCCAGTGATCGTTGTCCAGAATGTACTTCTAAATAGTAGAAAACCCTCAACCAGAATAACTTACCTGCCCAAGTGGAAGTGCTTCTCCATTTGAGCTCATGAGAAAGGTGTCTGTCTCAAGACACAGATTGATGTTTTGTTTGGGCAAGAAAAAATGAAAATTCAGTTTCAGTTGGGGGGAAGAAACACATTTTTTTTCAGTTCAGCAACCACACCAAAAAATCAGCTTGCATAGCTGTGTCATGTGTATTCCTGAATGTTTCAACAGGTCTAGTTGTTATATCTTTATGTATCTTGCAGGTCACGCAAGTGTCTTTATTCCTTAACACAGAACACCCTCTGGCAGCTAGAAAATGTGCCTTCTAATGGAATAACAAAACACAGAAAAACCAGTTGTCTTCAGAGTGAGTATGCTGTGGCTTTCATTAAGACTTGTGGTACACAATGCAATATAATGATTCACAGATAAATTATCTTGACACTCATGGGCTTTCAAAATATTACCCCTACATGACTGTTTTCCTCCCTTGAAATTTGCTATTAACTTGTTCTTCAAGTATGCCTCCATTTTTTGTCTGCCTTTGGAACAGGAAAGCAGCAATCATGGTGCCTCACGATTCTGCCTGATTTAGAATTTGGTCCCCAAATCTGAAAACCTGAAGAGCTAAAATTTGTACAATGATTTGACGGCACCAACCAACCAGAAGGTCTAGATAACAGTTGATTATGCTGTCCACTTCATGATTTATTGCACTTTAGAGTATATTTTTTATTTATAAGACAGCAGTTAGTACTGCCTGTCCTGGATCTCTGGCCAAGGTAATTCTGGGGAGAAATTCCTCATTTTGTGAGGGAGGAAGAAGAAACAGGGAGGCAGTGACTAGCTTTTTAAAAAAAGGCAGCTGTGGCAAAGCTGAACAGATTTAGGATATTAAGATAAGCCTCAGGGAAGTGGGTAGATGGACAAAGGTGCATGTAAATAGTTACAAGGTAGATTTTTGTACCATTTTATTTGTAGTAACGGAGAAACATTTAATGCTGTTTAGAATTCTTGTTAAATATTTAAAGTACAAGTAAAATTCTTTTACAGGTACAATCTCTTGCAGGAATTTAGTGGCCATTTGTAAGTATCCTTTTTTTGAGTACCGCAACAGATGGTCAGATTTTTCACTGTGCTTATCCCACCTAGACACTTACAGTAGTCCAAAGTAGATGTAAAAGGCTAACAAATCAAATAGTAATATTCTACACTAACTTTGTTCTTGCTTCTCATAGGTGTAAATACTACAGTGCAGAATTAGGTTCAGAATCTTAATCTTTATTGATCTTTGTGTGCTTAACTTGTTAATTTAGGTCTCGGTGACTTGCAGAATATTGAAAATGATGGAAAATCTCTGTCTCGCAGGCAAACTGGCCGAAAGAAGCAGGTGTGTATTGATTTTATGCTGTAAATGGACCTAAAATGACGCTACAAAATGTACGAGTATTCAATCAGAGGAAATGTAACAGCATTCTTTCCAACTGTAGTTGCTGTGCAGCATGTTGCTGCAAGACAGCATCCTTGCAAGAGCTTTGGACAAGCCATCGCCAATGATTTTGTCACACAGTAGCTTAATGTTGGGCTGTCACTTCAGTGAACGAAGTGCCCCAATGTAAGAGTGACAATCCATAATTGGGATGGAGTTTTCAAAGTAAACCTATTACAGTAGTCTGATAACAGGCAACTTCCCATAATGCTGCATTTTATAAAGGCCTTATCCATGAAGAAAATGTAGAATCTGCTTGTAGTCACTATTTTAAACACTAGTTACATCATAGATGGTACTTTAGTTTGTGTCTAACTTTAGGAAACCTAGAAATGTGAGTTTGATATAGGGATGTTATGTAAAGGGTTTTTAAAGTGCACTTAACTTTGCTTGGGAACACGACTCTACTGTTTTGAAATAGTACATCTGGTATACAGTAAACTTTCTGAAATGACTGTCATGATGACCTTTGAAATAATGATAAAATCTTCTGTCTGTTAAAGCTGGAATATAGGCTTCAGTTTTCAACCTAGAGGGGCACTCTAAAGAGATGGTCAGAGAGCACAATATTGTTGTAAATTTTGTTTGAGTCCCCAAACTGTCATTTACAACAGTCTGACACAGGCTGTTTCATCCTTTTTACCTTGAGTTCATCAGGAAAAAAATGAACTTATATTTTGAGGTTCACATTTTTAAGAATAACTTGAGAAAACAACTTTCCTAGCAATTTACTGTGGATAAATGTCCTCCTAGCTCCTTTATTCCTCCCTTCCTTAACCTCCTATATTGAAGTCAAAGTACTAGTTAAATTTACAGGTACATCCAATCCTCAGATTAGACCATCTACTAATATGAGATCCACCAACATCCATACCCAGAAACTAATGTGGTGCCTGTTCCCATATCTAAAACACTGAGTTGAAACATAATTTATTTCAAATAAATGCTTAACTGTAGCAAAATCTCCCAAATAGTTATGGGACCAACAATCTCCTTAGAACAGGGGTGGGCAAACTACGGCTCGCGGGCCACATGTGGCCCACTGGCTATTTTCATCCAGCCCGCGAGGTGGGGGCAGGGCCACTGTGCCGCAGGTCCCTAGCCAGGCCACCCTCTGCCCCCTGATCGGGGCCGGCCAGACCAGGCTGGCGTGCCGCGGGTCCCCGCGGTCCCGGACCTGCCCGCCCTGCGCTCCCTGGCCAGGGGCCAGGTTGAGCGCAGGGAGCTGCTGGGACCCGCGCTTCCTGGCCGAGGGCCGGGTAGAGCGCAGGGAGCTGCGGGTTCCCACGCTCCTGGCCGGGCCCGCCCTGCGCTCCCTTGCTGGGGGCACGGCCCAGCTTGAGAAGCCGATGGGCCCTGCACTCCCTGGCCAAGTGCCAGGTGGAGCGTGGGGAGCCGCCGGTTCCTGGGCTCCCAGGCCAGCCCACCTTGCGCTTTCTGGCCGGGGGCTGTGTGGAGCGCAGCCGCCGCACTCCCTGGCCGGGGCAGGGTGGAAAGCGGGGAGCCCCGGGTTTCCACGCTCCTGTGCCGGGCCCACCCTGCGCTCCCTGGCAGGGGGTCGGGTGGAGCGCAGGAGCTGCGGCCTCGTGCTCCCTGGTGGGAGCTGGGTAGAGCATGGGGGTCAGATCGAGGAGCGACCGGCTGAGTAAGGTAAGGGGGGGTAGGTGGTGGGACCCCGGAGTATGGTGGGGGGATATTGGGAGGGGACAGTCAGGGAACAAAGCAAGGGGACTTAGATGCTGGGTGGAGTCCCAGAGGGTGGTGGTTAGGGTGGTGGGATCTCAGGAGGGGGTAGTCAGGGAATAAAGCAAAGGGGCTTAGATGCGGGGGGGTAATGTCCCAGGGGGTGGTGTTTAAGGTGGAGGTGATCTCGGGAGGGGGCAGTCAGGGAAACAAAGAGCAGGGGGGCTTAGATAAGAGGTGGGTTTCTGGGGCAGCAGTTAGAGTGGGGGTATCTCCGGAGGGGGCGATCAGGGGACAAGGAGCGGGGGGGGGGGGTTGGATGTGTCGGGGGTTCTCAGGGGGGCGGGAAGTGGGTGAGAGTTGGATAAGAGGTGGGGTCAGGTTGTTTTAGGAAGCTCAGCCTTCCCTACCTGGCCCTCCGCACAATTTTTAACCCCAGTGTGGCCCTCGGGCCAAAAAGTTTGCCTACCCCTGCCTTAGAAGCTACAGATGTTTTATCAAAACAAAATTTTAGAGGAGCTGTTTGCCAATGGAGCTGTTTGCCTTAAAATATTTATCCCCTTCTTACCAAAACCTTGCGAAAGTGCTCAAAGCAAACACCTTCATCCCTTTCCTCTTATTTCATTACTGTTGAAGGTAGCAAAAACTGCCACTTAATAACCGGAAGAATATTGGCACATTGCCACATGATTTAAAAAACAAAATGCTTGTACTGCACCTGGTGCTAAGTTTTCATTCCCCACTAATACAGAAAAGCTGTGTGTGTATATTATCAGTATTTTGTTCTTTGCTGTGGTAGTTCTGCATCAGTAGTTAATTACAAACACATTTCCCAGACTTGTGGTGACTTCGGTGACTTTTGCTCATGAACAGATACCTTAGACTAGAAGCTAAGATGTTTAAAGTTGTTAACTATATAGTAATCCTATTAAAAACGCAGAAACCCAGCAACATACAGAAATGGACAAAAGATGGTAGGGGTGGGGAAAATTCCTAAATTCTTATGAAGAATGGAAAGAAAAAAATTCTAATTCTATGCAATTGCTCTCACGAACCTATAGAATGCACACTTTATCTTCTTGCTATTTATGTGCAATATTCCTTGTCAGTGGGATCTCTAGTATCAATATTACAGAGAGCAATGTTTCTGGTATTCCAAAAAGTTGAGTCGGCTCATCCACATAATTATGTGGGTTATATAAGACTGTCTGCTTGCATGAAAGAATGCTGTGAATGTCACAGAAAGGGTTGTTGACTTTTAAAACTCCCTTTTCCATGCAGTCTCTTTCAATGTTGGCTTTGTTTTGTAATGGCATTTTGTTGTAATGATTCAGTGCCCATTTGCAGCTTTTCATAGCAACATTTTTCACTTAAGCTACGTATTTCAGTCTGGTGCAACACTATGGAAAGGAGAACTCTCTCTAATTTCCAAGTGCCTTTCAATAGTAAATTTAACTCTACAAATGCAAGTGCCACTTACTTACTTATTTAGGGTGCTAGAGGTCTCCATTTTATCCCCTTATTTGTGTGAGAAGTCCTCCAGTGACCTGAGTAGCGCAACTGAAATGAGTGGGGCATCCCTTGCTGAAGCAAGGGATCCAGAATTGGACTTTTATTTATTTGTGTCAAAAAGAAAATTTAATTTTGAGGGGAGATGTGAGTTGGGGGGGGGGCGATTCAACTTAACTTGCAAGGATGTGTAATACTTGTTTCCAAACATGAGCAGTTACATGTAAAGGATTTAAGAGGAGTTTGTAGTAGTTTATAACAGAGGATTTAAACTGTTAGCTTAGCTTTTTGTAATTATTTGTCACCAACTTTTCAGTTGCGGGTCAGTGCTGGCTTACTCTTTTTGTGGCCAGATTCACCATTTGGCTTAACTAGTGGTAACTAGCAGCATTAGCATGGGAACACATCTAGCCCTGAACAAATCTAAGCTATTGAGTCTCTCAGTGTTTGTAAAGTCCTTCATGCTACATTTCAGAAATGAACTTTGGAAGGGGACACTCAAACTGTATGTGGAAGCTTGACATTTTAAATTAAAATCCAACTTATCTGAAATGGAAATCCTTTTTTTAGGAGAGGAACTTTTAGACTGTAAACTCAGGGTGGGGATGGGGTCTGTGTTTTTTACAGCACTTAACAGTGAGGCTCAGGCTCCTATCCTATTGGTATCTTCTGGGTGCTATCACAATGTAATTTTTAAATAATACATAGGAGTAAGAAAGGGTCAGGTGGCATAAACCATGTAGTTTAATGGACTAGCACTGCTGTAGTTATCCTTCTGGTAGCACTTCCAGAATAACTCGCCCTTACAGGGTTATTCCTTTATCACTAAAACTCTTTGTTATGATCCTGGGGTGAAAAATGACAACTGGTGAATACACTGAGATTTACATTACAAATGTGTTCACCTTTTGAAAGAACAGGGCAGAAGCAGGAGGAAGTATGATCCAATTCTGAAATCTGCCACTTATTGTTACTACTGTTGCCTAGTTCTCTAGCAGATAAAGAAGGCATAATTCTATATGGATATGCCAGATTCCTGCTCTAAGCAGTTTATAATATTACTTAAGATATTTTACAGCAAGGGATGGTGCAAATAGTAAAATCTGAGAATGAACAAGGTAACAGTACAAATTTTTAAAAGGGGGGAGGTATATGTTAGTTCCCTCTTAATCTTTCTAGGTGATAGGAAAATCAGTTTAATTCTGTATACAGTATGATGATTGCGAGAGCCTTAAGGTTCAGGGGTGAACATCAGTATTGGAAGGCTAGCTAGTGAGTCTTTTAATAGGGCTATGCATGTCTAAATGGCTTGCTTCATTTTTTAATGAATGAAATGATACCTGTTAGAGCTATAAAACTAGATTCCATAGCCTTCCCATTTGTTTCGGAATGGAATTTGAGATGTCTGAACCTGAAGCCTAAAGACTTTACAGTTAGAGTATTTAAAATGTTGGCCCTCTCCATGCTTTACCCTGAAAGTTGAGATCAGCTGGGACACTTGAGCTGACAGTTCCCCTAGATGTGTATGTCTTGAGTGCAGGGTATTTCCAGAGGAAGGGCTATGTTCTGGATTTTGCTTCTCCTAGTCATCTTTCCATTTGTCCAAAAGAAAGTTAAGTTGCTGTAGTAGTGTATTACAAGAACATTGTGCTTACTTCCTGGTGGGTTGATTTAAATCACCAATTATAGCTCATCTTTCATTTATTCAGATTCATCATTTTGATATTTAATTGTTTAAATATGGTGGAGGATGCATTTCTTTACTAGATTTTTTTTTTTTTAACTTGACTCAAATCAAAAAGTTTTTTATCAATTGCCAGCAGTTCAACTGTCCCTCCCTACACTGCCATGTGCTACTCCTGCCTTCTGCATTGGAGCTGCTCCCCAAGACTCCTGCTTGCTGTGTCGGGAGAGGAGGGAAATAAGGGGGCTAATGTCAGGGTGTTCTCCTCCCCCATGCTCCTGCACCCCACTTCCATAGAGCAGGGGGGGACACAGGAGAGGGAGCTCTCTGGTTTCTGCAAGCTGATCAGATTAGCAAGGCAGTGTACTTAAGAGTCTGTATACTTAAAGGGGAAAATCTCTCTCACACACTCAGAGTGTGTGTCTGTCTCTCTGTCTGCCCTCCCTCCTTTCCTGCTGCAGAGTGTGAGAGTTAACCCTTGAGAGCTCAGTTAATTGCTAGTTCATTTAGCAGTAAGGGATTCCCTGGGAAATATGCCACCCTTTGACTCCTCCACCTCAACCAAGCTTCACAATCATCATCACTGCGTACCAATATTAAATTGTTTGTTTAAAACTTTGTGTGTGTGTGTCTGTCTTGTCAGGTGAAAAAATTTCCCTGGAACCTAACTCCTCTCATTTACAGTCATTCTTATGGGGAAATTGGATTCGTTTAACATTGTTTTGCTTAAAGTTGCATTTTTCAGGAACGTAACTATAGCATTAAGTGAGGAGTTCCTTACAGGAAGTCAGACTAAATGACCTGTTTGTCTCTTCTGGTCTTTAACTCTATGACTTAAAACTTTTTTTTGAAGGTTGAGGTAGGAGGGTTTCTACTTTCATTGGGTTTGGAAGTTCTTTGTGTCATATTTGATAACTCAATGCATATTGTATGTTTTTACTTTTGTACTTGTAGGCCTATAATGATAGTTGCATTAATAGCAAAATACACTAAATATACTGCTGTAGTCTTAGATGAGTTTAGACATAGCATGGTCTTCTGGTTAGTGCACATGACTTGATATTTGATAGGTAGTTGCTTTATGACCTTGAGCAAGTTGCTTACTTCTCTGGAGCAACTTAAATGGAAATAATATACACGTGCTTGTATTTAAAATCCTAGATAAAAAGTACTAACAGTATGGAAAGAACTAACATTTGAAATGCCATTGGTGTTGCTATGTGGCATCTCTTTTTGATACTTATTTCTCAAGTGAAACTGTTGCAGAAATAGCTTCCTATGTATAGTATTGACTAAGTACTGTTTAATGTTTTAATGGTAATTTTGTATCTCAATTAATGTTAGTCTTGGTCTTCACTGATAAAAATTTTCAAGAGTCTGCCTAGCTTAGGTGCCTTAGTAAATTTTGAAGCCAGTGAGTCATTGGGTAGAATTTTCAAAATGCACCTATGGTTTTATTATGTGACATTCTGTGTGAAACTTCAGCAGCCCAAAATTTATTTATTCTAAAGGGGTATCTACTTATTCTTTAACAGCTGAACTGGTAATCTTTAGGCTGGATGCATATAGCCTCCAGTATTGTGGTCATTGAAAGAAAGTGGCAAAACCAACCTAGTGACTTGTTTAAGAAGTGTATGCTGTCTGACAGTTTGAGCAAAACCATGTGTAACTTCCAGTGCTCAACAGCAACTGCTTTGTTGGTAACGTGCAATAACAAATGTGTGTAAATCATCCAAATGCAAGCAGGAAAATATCTCCCAAAGTATCAGATGCAACTTGGAGATATAGAATTGACCTATCTTTTAATGTAGCATTATATGAATGCTTGTAAACTAATAAGTGAAATGTATGAAAATATTCTTTATATTT
Source organism: Dermatemys mawii (assembly GCA_007922305.1). NCBI lineage: Eukaryota > Metazoa > Chordata > Testudines > Dermatemydidae > Dermatemys > Dermatemys mawii. Next base: position 74,359,223 of record ML677334.1, read on the forward strand.
CTAGTATTTATACTAAATGTGTCAAATTAGAACTCTCTACAGAGGAAATTTAGTGTGTACCAATTGTTCTCCTCTTTCTAAAGCGATGGACTTGGGAAGAAGACAAGAGACTGAAGGATGGCGTAAAGAAGTTTGGAGTGGGAAATTGGAATAAAATTCTGATTCATTATGACTTCAACAACCGGACCAGTGTCATGTTAAAAGACAGATGGAGAACTATGATCAAGCAAAACATTGCTTAGTTGGACAGTGAGAACTAACTTCAACTCTAATCTTTATGGGAAAAGTGGGACAAATGTTGTTTAGACATCTAGCTTATCCAAATAATTTTGGTTATAAAGTGTTGTGGGCAGTTTAAGCTTATATAAAATAACTTCCCATGTGTGAATTCATTAATACAGTAATGTAAGAGTAATGTTTCTCTCTGTGAATGTATATAATAGGAAAAGCAATAAGCGATAAATGTAAGTTCTTAATCTTTTTTTTCCTTTAAAATATTTTAATATTTTGAATTTTTAAATTTTGCAAAGCAAAAGGTATCATAACTTATTCTAGATGGGCAAGGTAAAGCCTCAAAACTAGCATCCTGAAAGTGGAACCAGAACAATAAAAGGTATACATCATCTGTATATCCTCTCTTGTTTGAGTATAGATCTGTAACTTAACATAACAGATGGCATTTATCTGTATGAAGTGGATGCTATTACTCATGAAATGTAAATGTTTTACTTAATTAGCAAAATACTAATTATGTAGTATTAAAGATGTAAATAGAATGCAAAACGGTAAGCTGTATTTGTAGCCTGGTAAAGATATGCATCATTTCCAAAGCATTTAGTGGTGGTCACGTCCTAAAGACTTGCGTCTGCAATTACTGCTTTTTTGTAATCATCAAAGAGAATCAGATTAAGGTAGGTCATGCAGCATCAATGTGATGGTTTTGATCTCTGTCCAGCATTTCATTCTTGAGAGGTCTTGGTCAAAGTGCTTGTACGCTTTTATGTATTTGCAGGCATGACTGCACAAAACTCTTGCATTGCTAGTTTAAGATACTCTCCAAATTGTCTACAAAGGTTTTTTCTGTAGAAATACTCACGGCATCACTCCATTTGTAAAGATGCCATTTAGAAGTTACCTATGCTGCTGTCACAACTGAAAATTAATCCTAGTAGCTCTTTTCCAGAAGAGGAAATTGGCGTGGGGTGGAACGGGAGTAGGGAGTAATATTGTGATTGTACCTTCACTTGCAGGTCATTTAATCATCTTATGGGTGTCTCTTCTCCCATCCTCCCTACTGCAGCCTTGATACTCTGTTCTGATTCTACCAGTCAGGATGTGGAAGGCTTGAGACATGGTGCGGTATCCTGTTTAGTCGGACACATGGCAAGCCACTGTGCATAGGGGACAATATAGCTGGCTCAAAGGGCTGCTTTATTTTCCTCAATGTTCGCTAGTGAAGATAAACTCTGGGAAGGGCAGCTCATGTAAGTGCCTCAAGATGCTATTCGCTCATATGAAAAGAGCAGAGCGAGTGCTCCCTAAGGAGGACTGTGTACCACCTATTGCCTTTTAGGGAGTATTTGGGCTGTCTTTTCCAGTCTTAACCCTGTGATACAGAATGCCGAAATCTCAAGGAAAAGGTTTTTGTAGGTCAAGGAGAAAACACATACTGTTCTGTCCACCAGATCATGTTAGAAATTATTGTGGAATCATTAAGTTGCCTTTTCACAACTTTTATAGGTTAGAAGAGTACCATCATAATGAGTCTGGCAGGCAGCCATGGTTCATGATGACAAACAGCTGCTTCAAGGGTTAGCTGCCTATTTTTAGGCTCTTTAAACAAGTTGCATTAGGCTCTTCAAAATAACTCTCTCTCCTGAACACCTTCCTCCTGCCACCGTAGTGAATGTCAGAAGTTTGAGGCCTCTAAATAAGAGATTTCCTGCTTCATCTAGTTCATCCTGCTGGATCTAGTTCATGTGTCAGCATTCCATCAGAGCTCAGGTGTAAACCAGTTTTCTCTGAGATCCTCTCTGTCCCTTGAGCAAAAGAAAGCAGAAGTCAAAAGATTCCAGAAATGAGATGCTGCCTAGGTAAGCGGTGTAGGGTGGAACATTGGTCCACCTTCTTCTACAGAGACAGGAGGACCATATAGTTTGGATGGCCTCCACCCCAATAGAAGGGGAACAGGTTGGCCAGAGTAGTCAACAAGATGTTTAAATTAGTAATAAAAGGAAGAGTATGAATGAACATTCAGTACAAAATCAAGATGTAGAGAACAAAATCAAGGAATTGAAAGTTGGGAAGGAAAAAAAAATTAATTGCCTATATACCAGTGATAGAGCCTGGGTAACAAATGAGGAATTGAAATTGCTCATTAATTAGCATAAATTTGATCTAGGTGGCATTACTGAACTTGGTGGGATGAGTCTCATTATTGGAATGTTAAAATCAATGGTTAATGCCTATGTGGAAGGATCAAGTTGGCAAAAGGGGTTGGGGAATGCATTCTATCAAAAAGGGCTTTACCTGTTTTCAGGTCATTTATAACTCAGAAGAAAATGATCTTGAACGCTTATGCATCAGTGACCTAACAAAGCACAAGATTGGGCATTAGTTTGTGTCTTTTGCAGCCTACCAGATTATACTATGCAGCAGGCTGCCTGGCTTCTTGCATACTATCAACGATGCATAGGGGAAAAAGCTGCATGATCATAGGGGACTTTGATTTCAGTGACACATGCTGTCACTTTTAAGTTGCCAGTACTAAAACATCCTTGGAATTTCTAACTCAAAGTGTTGCATCCAACAGAGGGGATTCTAAACTTTGTCTTTAAAGAGGAATTCATGAAAGAACTAAGCATTAATAGTAACTTAAGTACAAATGATTGTGACTTGACCACATTTATCAAGTACAAAGAGAATAAAACTCACATCAGTGACATATATACATGGAGCTTTAAAAAGGCCAATTTCATAAAACTGAAAAGGATTGAGCTAAATCAACTCAGAGGAAGAACTTAATTAGAAAAATATAAATGATAATTGGGAATTATTTAAGACCACTTTACTAGATGCTCAGAACGCCTTCTTCCTTGATTTGTGGCTATACTCATTAAATCAACTTGTTTCAGAGGGGAAGTGAAGGTAGTTTTGTTTTTTTAAAAAAGGAGGGGAGGATGTTGATATAAATATAAATAGTAATATAAATCAGAAGCTAAGAATTGTAGAAAATGGATAAGGGAAGCAAAGAGATACAAGGAGAAATCTATGGCCAGAGTGTTAAGGACAATAAGGAGGATTTTTTAAGTGCCTGTTAGGAACAAAAAGAATCCTGCCTATGACATTGCTTCATTACTAGATTGAAATAGTAGAATTATCAATAATAATGCAGATAAGGCAGAAATGTTCAATAAGTATTTGGGGAAAAGAACTGATGATGATGTCATATCATAACACTCCATTCCACTAGTATTTCAGGATGATGTTAAAACAGCAGCTGCTAAAGTTGTTTTTTTGAATGAGCAGGTCTGATTAACTTGCATTCAACAGTTTTAAAAAAGCTAGCTGAGGAGCTCACTGTACCATTAATGTTGAATTTTCAGTAAGTCTTGGAACACTGGGGAAGTTCCAGAAGATTGGAAGAGGGGTGGTGTGGTACCAATATTTAAAAGAGATAAATGTGGTGACCTGGGTAATTGTAGGCCTGTCAGTCTGATGACAATCCTGGGTAAGATAACAGAGTGGCTGCTATGGGACTCAAGAATTAAATGAGGGTAATATAATTAATGCCAATCAACATGAGTTTATGAAAAATAGATACCATCAAACTAATCTGATATCCTTTTTTAAATGTGATTACAGATTTGGTTGATAAATGTGATAGCACTGATATAATATGCATAGACTGACTTGGCACTGGATGATGCTCTGTAGAACCAGAAGTATATAAAATTAACCTTATGCACATTAAATGGATTTAAAATCTGACTAAGTGATAGGTCTCAGTGTAATTGTAAATGAAAAATCATCAACTGGATGTGTTTCTAGTGGGATCCTGCAGCAATCTGTTCTTGGCTCCACACTATTTAACCTTTTTTATTAATGGCCTGGAAGAAAATTACGATCATCATTGAAAAGTTTACAGATGACCCCAATTTGGGGAGTGGTAAATAATGAAGAGGACAAGTCACTGATTCAGAGTAATCTGGATCATTTGGTAAGGTAAGCCCAAGCAAAGAGAATCCTAAGACTAGAAGGGACCTCAAGAGATCATCTAGTACAGTCCCCTGCACTTCTGAAAGGGCTAAGTATTATCTACACCAGTGTTTTCCCAAACTGTGTTCTGCAGAACACTGGTGTTCTGCACAATCTGAATAGGTGTTCTGTGAAAGAATTGTAATTTTTTAAAAAGGGTCTTTAAATTTTTTTAATTTTAAATTTGGCATATTTGAAGTGTAGTTTACAACTTTTTGAATTACTATAATTTAACATAAAACTCGTTTCCGGTTATTGATCTTGTATTGAATACCATGGCATAAAGAGAATTTTGACTCTTGCACTTTGATTTTTGTACTACTTTATACACACTTTCCAGTTAGAAACTGTTAGTTCAAGTTATTTTAAATTTTGTGTTTTGCTTTGTTTTATAAAAAATGTATTTGAGCATAAATAAAGCAATTTTTATTTGAAAACCAAATGACTACAAAATAATACAAGTGTTCCATAAATATGTACCAGGCTAAAAAGTGTTCTGTGGCCAAAAAAGGTTGGGGAACACTGATCTACACCATTCCTGACAGGTGTTTGTATTTCACCTGCTTGTTTGCCCTGTCTAGAATGTCCACCGTACATTCGTCATGGAAACACTTCCTCCTAGACTGCTCTCTGACAGCTCAAAATACTAGGGCCTTGCTGAAGTGTGACTAAGCTGCTGAAACACAAGGGCCTACACATCCTGAAAGCCTTACTCAGACATCAAATTGTAGAAGTGTAGAGCTGGAAGGTACAGAGATGAAGGAAGAAGGGGACACGCATCATGTCCTAATGGTGCTCTTGGTGATCACTACTTTCCACCAACCCAACACCACCCAATTTGTCCAGATTATTTTGAATTTTAATCCTATCCTCTGTGACAGTCAGACCAGAAGGATATAAGAGAGTGCTGGAAGGCAGGTATATTAGTCTCAGGATGTGCAGGTCCCTGTTCCCTGGATAGCCAAACAAAGGCTATTCCAGGCCAATCAAGACACCTGGGGCCAATTAAGAACCTTCTAGAAAGGAGTAGAAACAGCTAGCCTGATTGGGACACCTGAAGCCAATCAGGGACTGGCTGAAACCAGATAAAAATCTCCCAGTTAGTCAGGTGGCTGTGGGTGTCAGGAGCTGTGAGAGGAAGTTGTGCTGTTGGTGAGACTGAGTGTTGGACAACATATCATCCAGAAGGAAGGAGGCCCTGAGGTAAGGGTGAAGTGGGGTTTGAAGAAGCGGGGACTGCTGTGGGGAAGTAGCCCAGGGAATTGTATTGTGTTTTGTGGATAAAAGTCAGCCATCTTAGCTGATACTATTAGGGTCCTTGGGCTGGAGCCTGGAGCAGAGGGTGGGTACGGGCTCCCCCCTTTTTATACCTTCCATACTAGCCTGTGCTGAAGGTAACTCACTAGGCGGTGACTCTTGCCAATTATACTGAGAAAGGGAGGTCACTCTGGGGCCTAGATGAGTTTCTGAGGCCCCTAAATCTGCCAGAAAGCGCAGGAACCACAAGTACAAACTTGGAGCTTTATCACACCTCCAAAGCACGTGCAACCCCTCCCAACTTGGTATTGGCCACAAACTTTAAGTGTTCTCTCTCTTGCATTTATTTAAATCACTGAAGTTATTGAACAGAACTGGACCTAGAACTGATCCCTGTGGGACCCCACTAATTATGCCCTTTCAGCATGACTGTGAACAACTGCTAACTATTCTCTGCTACTTTCCAGCCATTTTTTTTTTTACCCACCATATAGTAGTTCCATCTAGGTTGTATATCCCTATTTTGTTTATGAGAAGGTCATGCAAGACAGTATCCAAAGCTTGACTAAAGTCAAGATATACCACATCTACTGTTCCCTCTCCCCCGCCTCATCCACAAGGCTGATAACTTTCTTTGACAGGGTAATCAAGTTGGTTTGATATGATTTGTTCTTGACAAATCCATGCTGACTGTTGCTTATCACCTTATTTTCTTCTAGATGTTTGCAAATTCATTACTTATTTGCTCCATTATCTTTCTGGGTACAGAAGTTAAGCTGATTGGTCTGTAATTCCCCAGGTGGTTGTTATTTCCCTTTTTATAGATTGGCATTATATTTGCCCTTTTCTGGGCTACTGGAATCTTTCTTGTCTTCCATGACTTTTCAAAGACTTTTCAGCTCTTTGAGTATTCTAGGATGCATTTCATCAGGCCCTGGTGACTTGAAGACATCTAATTTGTCTAAGTAATTTTAACTTTATTCTTTTCTGATTTTAGCCTCTGATTCTACCTTATTTTCACTGGCATTCATTATGTTAGACATCCAATTACCATCAATCTTCTTGATGAAAATCAAAGGAGTCATTAAGGATCTCTGCCATTTCCACATTTTCTGTTATTTTCCCCCCTCATAGAGTAATGATCCTACTCTGACCTTGGACTTCCTCTTTCTTTTAATGTATTTGCAGAATGTTTCTCTTTTCTTGTTGCCCTTTGTCTTTAGCTAGTTTGATCTCATTTTGTGCCTTAGCCTTTCTAATTTTGTCCCTACATACCTGTATTATGTGTTTTATATTCATTCTTTGTAATTTGACCTAGTTTCCACTTTTTAGGACTTTAAAAAAAAATATCCTTGATCTCCTGGTTAAGTGAGGGTAGTCTCTTGCCTTCGCTAGCTTTCTATCTTTCCTACACAATGGGATGGTTTGCTCTTGTGCCCTTAATAATGTGTCTCTGAAAAGCTGCCAACTGTCTTCAGTTGTTCTTCCTCTTAGACTTTCTTCCAATGTGCTGTTACCTACCAACTCCCTGAGTTTGCTAAAGTCTGCCGCCTAGAAATCCGTTGTCTTTATTTTGTTCTCCGTCCTACTATTCCTTAGAATCAAACTCTACCATTTCATGATTGCTTTCACCTAAGCTGCGTTCCACTTTCAAATTCTCAACCAGTTCCTCCCTCCCTCTTTGTCCAAATAAAATCTAGAAGTGTCTCCCCTCGTAGTTTTCTCTAGCTTCTGAAATAAAAAATTGTCTCCTATACATTCCACAAATCTGTTGGATAATCTGTGCCCTACTGTCTTATTTTCCTAACAGCTGTGTGAGTAGTTGAAGTCCTCCATCCCCACCAAGTCCTGTGCTTGGTGGTCTGTAGTATACCCCTACCATAACATCACTCTTGGTTTTTACCCTCTTTATCCTTACCCAGAGACTTTCAACAAGTCTGTCTTCTATTTCCATATCAACCTCAGTCCAAGTGTATACATTTTTAATTTATAAGGCAACACCTCCTCCCTCCCCCCCCCCCCTGTCAGTCCTTGAGCAAGCTCTACCCTTCTGTACCAATATTCCGGTCATGCATATTATCCCACCATAGCTCTGTGATGCCAGCTATGTCACAGTTGTGTTTATTTACTAGTATTTCCAGTTCTTCCTGTTTATTCCCCATACTTCTCATATTAGTATGCACACATCTAAGATGCTAAGAAATGTGCATTTTTAATAGATCTAGGAATAAAGAATATAAGCCATACTTACACTATGGGAGTGAACCCCATCTTGAGAAGCAGTGACACTGAAAAAGAGTTGGGGGTAGTAGTGGACAATCAGCTATGAGCTCTGAGATATTGCAGCCAAAAGGGCTACTCCAATCCTTGGATGCATAAACAGGAGAATTATTTTACCTGTGTGTTTAGTATTAATACCACTACTGCTGGAATACTGCATCCAGTTCTGCTGTCAACCATTCAATTGGGATGTTCATAAATTGGAGAAGGTTCAGAGAAGAGCCACAAGAGTGATATTAAAGGATTAGAAAATATGCCTTATAGTATAGTCACAAGGAGCTCACTCTAGTTTAACAAAGAGCAGGTTAAGGGCTTACTTGATTAGTCTCTAAGTACTAAATGGAACAAATATTTAATAATGGGCCCTTGAGTCTAGTAGAGAAAGCTATAACACAATCCAGTGGCTGGAAATTGGACCCAGACACATTCAGTTTGGAAATAAGACATACATTTTGAACAATGAGAGTAATTAACTATTGGAACAATTTACCAGGGATCATGGCAGTTTCTCCACTATTGACAATTCTTAAATCAAGATTGGGTGCTTTTCTAAAAGATTCTCCAAGAATTAATTAGTGGAAGTTCTGTGGCTGGTGTTATACGGGTCAGACTAGGTGATCACAATGGTCCCCTGGGGCATTTTAGTCTATGACTCTATAAAACTAAAGAAAGCTGGTGTCCATGATTTCAGGAATGGGCAAGCCTAAAGTGTTGTGCTGCAATAGGAGACTTGTCTTCCATAGTCTTACACTAGTCAAACATTCAGGACAGATGCTATATTGAAAGCAAGGAGTAGAGATACCTTCAATTAATTCTTGTTCAGTGCTAGTACAGTGGGAATTTCAAGTGTCAGTGCATAAGTGGGAAGAGAGCTAAACCAAAACTCAGTGCTTTTGAAAATCCTACCCAAGACATTTAGCCAGTGAATGGTGATTCAAGTACAGTTAGTCACTTTCACTGCTATAACCCAGATACAATTCTAAAGTAAATGAACATTTTTCCTTTGACATTGGTCAGTCACCTGTTACATCGCTGCAGCAGGGACAATAGGACAATGCAGTCTAAATTTACATTTCTCTCCAATAAAGGGTACTTCTTTTCAAGGCTAACATTAAGAATTATCTGCAATTTGGTACATGGGTGTTTTGTTTAGCATCACGTGCCAAGAAATCCCTTTTGTCGTAAGTGATATTAAGTCCTTGGAGGCTTTCCCATGCAAAACGGGGAGTAAACTAATTGAGTAGCTTTAATTTTTTTTAATATGAAGGTGGTAGTCTGCATTGGACAAGGGGAATACCTAGGCCTGGTCTTCACTAGCGAGGAGGGTCGACCTAAGATACGCAACTTCAGCTATGTGAATAGCGTAGCTGAAGTTGACGTATCTTAGGTTCGCTGCTGCCATAAGGACAGCAGGTAAGTTGTCGACAGCGGGCTCACCCGTCAACTCTGCCTTGTGCCTTTTCACGAGCTGGAGTGCCAGAGTTGACGGGAGTGCCTCTGGAATCGATTTATCGCATCCTGATGAGACATGATAAAATCGATCCCCAATAGATCGATCTCTACCCATCAATCCAGCCCATAGTGAAGACAAGGCCTTTAAGTACTAATCCACCTTTAAATGTTCAATAACATCTACAGCTGCGTAGACTTGTCTGAGATAGAGCACAGGATTTGAACTGAGATGCAGTATTAGTTCCTCAGTTTGTCCATTTAAGCATTTCTAGTGGGTTAATGGTGAGGGTAACTTTTCCCACATTTGAACAGAGCACATCAGCCTGCCTCCTGTGGACCAGGGTCTGTACCTCTGATATTGAAGGGTGCCTTGTAAGAAATGAAGAGGTAAGAACTGAAACTACTCACGTTGGAGACATTCAATCCTTTTAATTACAAAAAAGAAAAAAGCTAGCTCAGAATGTATTCAGCAGTAAAAAAAAAAAAAAAAAATCCATTGTAATATCTGGGTACAAGGCAAACATACACTCAACCAGAATGGCTCCTAAAGTCTTGTCTTTTTATAAATTCAATTAAAGTTCAGCAAGCAAGCGCAGTAGAAAAGTAGAGTTCTTGGGGCTTCACGAAGTGTTAAATTGATTTAAAGATGTTTGCCGATATTCTTCAAAGTTCTCCTTCCAACTTCTATGTAAAAATAAAACTATGCACAATAGGACATGAACATTGTTCCACTTGCCGAACTTTCTTCCATGTTCCCTGGCACCGAGGATTACCAACAGCTTGCCACCGGAGAACTTTATTTCTGAAATGTGACAAGTTATTTTTCTTTTAAAATTATTGAATGTGTTTGCAAATACTTTCTTTGAATTATAAATTTTACTTTTACTACAGTGCTAGATTGGATGCTTTTAGTAAACAACACTGACAGGTCAGACTTGATTAGAAATGTTTTGTTTCAAAGGCTAGATAAATTAATCTTATTCCTTATACTGTAAACTCTCTGGAGCAGAGCCTCTCTCTGTACAGTGCCCAATGCAATGGGGCCTCATTCTTGTTAGGCTGTTTGGACAAAATATACATGTTAATATATACTAAAGATTTGTATTCTAGTAATTCAAACTAAAAATTGGATTAAAATCTGTTCCAAATAGTTGATGATTTTTAATCCCTGTTTAGTTAACCACATTGAGTATATGGAGTTCAGTGGAGCAATTTGCCAACCTCTAACTGCTAGAGCTTGGGATCTAATTCTGATTACAGCACTGCCACTTTAAAGAGTGTGGTGGGCCTGCAGTATCATCTAGTTACGTTCCGTACAGAAGCTGCACCATTCTTCCTTTTTTATAGTACAACAGAAAGCTTTAAAACCACTACACTTGGCTGAATGACATCTAAAAATAAAATGAGATGTTTAAAGTTCTAATATGCACTTGTTAAATCACTAAATAGCTTGGCCCTGGTCTCAGAACTTTATGCTTTATTTACAGCAGCAGCTATCAGACTGCCTAAAGTAATGAACTGAGGCCTGGAAGAAGGGTTCCTTCAAGACCAGGGCAAAATGAAGAAGTCATCTCAGCTACAGCAGCTGGTCAATGTGAACTATTTCAGTTCCGCTTTTACATTTATCTTTCACCATTTCACTTCTCTGTAGCTACTGCTTAAACCCTGAACATTCTTACATTCTCTCCTGTGATCCAGCTGAATAGACGGTAAGTGAAATCAGAGCTCGGTGTTTTATGTTAAAACTACTAAACAAAAAGCATTCAGACTCCTAACATTGAAATATAGCTTTCATCCCTTACCCATCAGCACCCATACCATCTCCAGAACAACGACGGTTGCCAGTATTCATAGCTGGAGGCTGGCAAGCTACACACACAGTATATCCTTCTCGTAGATACTGCATCCAGCGGGCGTATGGCAGATTCTCCACAGTGCAATGGTGAGAGTGTGATTCAGTTTTAAATTCCACACAATATCTGCATGGGGGTGGCAAAAAAACAGTACCACTTTAACTGGGTTTAGTACTGAGGAGCATAACTATCAGACATTAGGATGTGCATCACTTATTCTATATCTGTGCATCCTACAAAGAGTGTTAGTGATATGGAGCTTAGGAAAGATGCTTATGAGTCATTTGCTGAAAAGTGGCTAAGTTACACACCCTTTCAGCCACGACCAAACTATGGACCTTGGTTCTGACACTGATGCACAGCCCAAGCATGACATAATGTACAAAGTTTCTTAAATTAGGATGAAACACTTTAGTGGAATGCAGTCTCCCAATCACTCCTATTCTTAATCCAACACTGAAAGAGAAAACTCGACACAGGCTAATTGTTTTCAGAATGCCTATTGGTTTCATTGGCCCAGGATAAACCGAGTAGGATAGAGCAGTAGAGACAGTGACTGAGTTGAGTAGATCTATGAGCTACATATTTGTACAGCTTCTGCCACACAACCCTAATAGAACAGCTCTTGCAACTGGAAAGTTCAGGCAATTTTGTTTATGCAGCGATCTATGTATAACTTCAAGCTACTCATAGTTACAGATTTACTTGACTTAGTGTTTGCTTTAAAAAAAAATAAAGCTGTCACTACAAAATTTTCTGTGACCTCAATAAATTCAGAAGAGTTAGCAAATAAAATGATGATCTGGACTGACACAGAAAATAAAATGCAATATGTACAGGATCACAAAAATTAAATATGTGGCTAAGGGCTGTATGCTGCCCTTAAATTATTTCATATCACATTAAATTTCTCAGTGTAGATAACCAAAATATACATGTGAGAGATTACCCAGCTTCCTCTGTATCTGAAGACCACAGTGGAGAGACAGCTCGCCTTTTTCTTTCCTTATTGTATTCAGAGGTCGTTATGAAGGCAGGAACTGAGGGGGGGCGGGGGGAAATAGTTAGACTAAGAACACAACTTTTATGAAATAAGGTAAACATCTAATCTATATTTTACCTATAGCATCAAGTATGTTGTCTTTATTAGAGAAATGATGGCTCACTAAAGATATCAGAGATGGAAGTCAGTGGTTTATTGAAAACACTTACAGCCTGAGCAAACTTCTCTACTCAACCCTACCAATGTCCCTCCATTCCAGAATGAGGCATGAGTGCAGTCTAGTCTCCGAGGTAGAACATGAAATGGCTGGGTTAGATTGTGAACTCCATTTCATAACCTCCATTTTCAATTAGACCTCCATTTTGTGTGATGTGCTAACTGCCTAAAAAAGGGGAGGCAGATCTACACTACAGAATTACCTTGGTATAATTACATCCCTGAGGGATGTGAATAATCCACACCCCCTGAGCAACACAGTTATACCAACCAAAGCACAGGTGTAGACAGCTCTATGCCAGAAGGAGAGCTTTTCCCACTGACATAGCTCAGGGAGGTAGATTAACTACACTTACAAGAGAGCTCTCTCCTGTTGGTATATAGCATCTTCATTAAAGTGCTGCAGTGGCGGAGCTGCCCCGATGCATTGTTTTAAGTGTAGACCCACAAAAGTTATGAAGTATTCCAGTCAGCTACTTGCCCAGGAAAAATGCTTGACACATCATTGAAAGACAATCTCTGAGAAGTCATCAAGATAATTTAGAGCCATTGACCATCTCCGAACTTCTGGACCATCCACCTGGTATGGAACAGGCGTTGGCAACTTTTGGCCACTGGCAGGCCAGTTTGATTATCTGGAGCATCTGCAGGCATGGAGCGCCGCAGCTCCCACTGGCCACGGTTCGCCGTTCCTGGCCAATGGGAGCTGCGAGAAACAGTGGCTAGCAAGTCCCTCATCCCGTGCTGCTTCCCGCAGTTCCCATTGGCCAGGAACGGCAAACCGCGGCCAGTGGGAGCTGCGGGGCGCCATGCCTGCGGACGCATCACATAAACAAACTGGCCTGGGCTGAGGAACATGCTAGCTACTGCTTCCTGCAGCTCCCATTAGCCAGTGGCTTTACTCTGATGGGCTGGGTGCCAAAGGTTGCTGACCTCTGGTATGGAACAACAAATTTTCAGCAGAGGAACGCTGAGAGGGAAAGGCACAAGGCTGCCAATGGCCAAAAGAAGAGTCAGAGCTTGTCTACATTTGAAATGCAGCTGCAGCACTTCAGTATGAACACTCACTATGGCAGTGGGTGGGGTTGTCCTGTTGACTTTTGACTCAGAAGGGGTGAAATCTCAGGTCTTTTATTTTGGAAAGTTCTGTACTTGCTAGTGCCTTTTAAAACTACACTGACTGTGGCTAAGAAATTCCCTGGCTACCCCTGTGTTCCTTGCTTTCACACTGTCCTCAAAGGAGTTAATCCAGAAGTTAAAATGCCCCCAACTAGGTAGAACTCTGGGAGAGTGTATGTGAGCAACTGAGGACTTGGGAGTTTCAGAGACTAGCATACTTCCCAACATTCCCAGTGGCTAAGTGGGGACAAGTCCTTCCCCTGGGGAGTGGAAGGCCTGGGTTTTGGGGGGTTGGGTGCTGCCCCTGAGGAATGGGAAACCCTAATGGGGAATTGCAGAACAAGCCTATCCTGTATTCACCCCACAGCAACAGCTTCTGTCATGTGGGTCTAGGCGGGTTGACTCCCACTCTAGGCATTGTGACCTTGTCCCTGATACAGGGAATTGCAGTGCTGTTCACATTTGGCCTGTCCCCTGGATGAGGGAGCAGCTGGGCCAAATTTTAGTGAGTGGCACTGCTGAACTAGGGTTTCTGGACTGTGAAGTCCCGTGTTCCAAGGAGGAGCTCAGACAAGAAGTCAGCTTGCAAGTGCATCCTTGAGATGCAGAACAGTGACTACACTACCCAGACCCAGGGGGCCTGAGCATGTGTGATCCAGCAGGTGGGTCAACAGACTGATGATCAGCCAGAAGGGGCACTGGGCCAAGATGTAATGGTCTCCATGTCCATTCAGTCCTAGCAAATAAACTGCCAATTGCAACTGGATTTTTTTTTGGTGGTGATATGAGCACCTCTTAAGTAGAAACTGCACTGACACAAATTCATTTCATATAAGTCACTAAATTGGCATCTGATACCATGCAAACCACACATCCTCATTTTGTTTCGACAGCCACACATGCAAATCAATTCATCGCATGCCTGAGTACCCAATTTGTTGCAAGAATACATGCACATTTATTTTGTTGGTGCATAGACTGGCAAAACCTTTGAAAAATTGCTTCTAACCTTCTACAAAGAACATAACTTAACTTCCTTTGTATTTCTAGTTTGGCTACAAAGGCCTTCATTTGCTTCTGACTCTACTCTGGTCCCATTGCCACTAGTATGGCTGAATGGTTATATTGTTTTCATCTGTTCACAAGGCAGGGGTAGTCAATCCCGATACAGGACTTATGTATCCTGTTCCTCCCCAGCCCTACATGCAGGTCAGTTGTTTTCCTGCCTTATTGCAAGCAGCTGCAATTTGTCCGTGTCTAAGATGCCACCTTCTTCCATGACTAAAAGAGATTCCAGAATGCCACAGAACAAGAGTACAAAGGAAAGAGTCAGGTGAGAAGGACTTAAAATGTTATTCTTGTGGGCCCCCCACTGCAATCTTTTGGCAGCAGGCTTTTTCTGGATGGACACACACACCACCTCTTTCATGTAAATGCAACAGCCAGGCCTGAGCCACAAGGAGCATGATTCAGAAGATCCATCTTCCAGCAGCCCCTGTGGAGCATAGACACCAGCAGAACAGGTCCCAAGGGACTTTTAAGAGGAACGGAGCTCAAAAGGACTTCTGGGAGGTAAGGGAATGCTGTCTCTTTAGGACTATCCTAACCCCTCTAGTTTCATGAGAGTTCTTTCCTTTTGGAGTCATGGCAAAGGTAAACTGGGCCTCTGCTGCCTTTGTTGAAAAGGTTCTTTTTACCTGACAGCTAAGAATTTTCCTGCTTTAGTAAAGGAGCTCCTGGCTCTACCATGACCTATTGATCCTAAAGGCAAATCAAGTCATCTTCATTTTCCCTGCTTGAAAAACCTCCCAAAGGTAGTGAGCTAGATTTGGATCTGGGTCACCAAACTGTTTCTCTCATTGTAAGAATAGCCTCAGAAGGTCACTTGAGGGGAATAGGTTTGCATGGTCATGCAAATAATAAAAATGTCATGGTCTCCAAAGGAGCAGCAAGACTTTCTGTTTTCCTCCCAAGGCAGCTCCTCTGGGGTGATTCTGCTTACCTCCCTCTCTGTTGGGAAGATGGTGGAAATAAAGTTAGCACTCTCAATTCAACACCTATCCCAAGAACTTACTTAGGCACTGCAGGTTGAACACTGACTTCTATAAACTGTGATGGTCCCACCTGAAGGTAAATTTATTAGTGGCTTTCCATTCCAAGCCTATGAACCTACTTCTGGAGCGTAACATCCTTTTGTGATTCCATGTACAGGTAAGTAGAAGGGGCTCTAATTTAACAATTTACATGGGAGTGGCATTCAGACTGCTACTATAACCTATGCCTCATATGCCTCCAGAATGGCCATCCCAATGGCTCATGCAGATCTGAGGGGACAGAGCCATTTGCTTCAAGCTGCCTTTTATGGTATGTAGGAATCTCGTGAAGTACCTTATCTCAGTTGAATCCCCTCAACAACATGTATCAAGCTTCCATTTTCCTTTGGAGCCATCTTCTTGGGTGCTTCTGCACTGGCTTAGAGAGCTCTCTGGATCTGTCTCTGGGATGGGGATATTTCCTCACCCTTCCCTTTCAGGGTCCCAGGCTGTTTGGAGATATGTTGGATATGGTCTTGGAGGATCCAATAAAGAGTGCCAGTTTTATGTGTCTGACACATTAGTGCAAATGCTTAAAGGAATATATCGTAAGATGGGTTTAAAAACTATTCAGTGGCCTAAGTCAGCAAAGTGAAGAGGAATATGTAGTTATAGGTTCTTTGTACAATAAACTCCTTGTAAACGCTTCCAATACTAATATATCCTCTGTAATTTAGGTGAGGTGCAGTCACCTTATACATATTGTTTCCTTTTTATTGGGGCTGATTCTGCAAGATGTTAGGTGCCTCCTGTGAGATGTGGAACATTAACTGTCACTGAAATCCAAACCTGGCCCAAAATGTGTAAGTAAATATTTAAGACAGAAAGAATAAACAGCTATGAAGTTATGAAAATAAAAGAGAGTTTTAAAAAGGAGGTTTGACGACCCAAAGAAAAGCTCTGTAAAGCTCCAAAGCTTGTCCACATCCACCAACAGAAGCTGGTCCAATAAAAGATTTTATCTCACCCACCATGTTTCTCTCAAAGTTTTAAAATGCATTTGTACTATGTAGACTTTAACTGCAACTTATTGTCATCAATGCCTGGGTCACGGGAGAGGGTGAAACTACCATTAAGTGGTGACGAAAGCCATCAATGCAATTTAAATAAATCAGAGTGAGAGTACCATGTTCATGTCCGCAGTCCTGTCCCTGGTATGTCAGGTATTCCAGGCAGCCAGACTTCTCTTCCAGTAGTGGGCAAGGTTCCCCACCATTTTTAGGTTCCTGCTTCACATAGCGTCTACGCATTCGCAAATTAGGCTTACACTGCTCTGCACAGCCACTCCAGTGACTCCACTCCCCAACGATGCACGGAAGAGCTACAAAGCAATATTTGAATATTACTAGCAGTCAATACCACTATCTTATTACAGTAGCATCCTCTAACAACTATAGTGTTAAGGTCATCTGGGAATGCCCCTTTACTAAGGGGTTTAAGATGAAACTTTCCCTTTCAGAAGATTATTCCATAGTTGTCCACTTCAGGGTTTCTTTCATGTTTCTCTGAATCATCTGGTGCTGGCCATGGTGGAGACAGGATAGTAGACTTGAAGGACCTGTGGTCTGATTTAGTACGGCAAGTCCTGATTCACTAAATTTGGTTTGAAGGAGGAGAGAAATAAAACAGCAGAGTTAAGGGGCAGCTACTCTTCTCCCCCCCTCCCCCACCACTCTTGGAGTTACTGGTTTCCCATTTTTATAGAGTATATTTTTCAAGATGACCTTGCTGCTGGTAACTTATTCCCTAAGTTGTGTGGCAAGATGGCCAACATTAGTATGGTGGGCCCTGCGCTTTTCCTGGCAGGGAGCTAAGGTGCCACCCCTTGCCCCTGCTCTTGGGGTGCCGCTGGTCACGTTAATGGCCCAGGAAGGTAGAAAAGGAGGGAAGCGGGGGAGGGGTCTGGATTTGCTCCTCACTCTGAGCCCCAGCCCCTCTCAACCCCAGCAGGTTCTTACCCTCTTCCCCCTTAGGTGAGGTACCTCCAGTCCTTTAGATGTAGGGGAAAATGAGTCTCCCTCCCCTGCTGGGGCAGGATCCCCCTTACTTTGATTCTCCAATTCTCTCAGTACATCTCCAAACTCCAGTTCTCTCTCCTTCTTCTCTTCCTGAAGCAGGGGGTTTTTATTAGGTTCCTAACAGGGCCTTAATTAACTCCAGGTGCTCCAATTAACCTGCCACCACCCTCCCTAGTCTACAGGGAGCTACACCTTAATTAGCCTTGAGTTTACATATTTCCCCTCAAGCACTCTACCACAGCTCCCTGACCCTCCTCTATCACAGGTCGTAGAAATTCTGCCTCCACTTTGCTTTCTTTTTGTTTATGTTAGGTGGTCCCTGTTTGCTGTGCATGACATTAGGTCAAATTGCCGTGTAATAACACTTTTCCTCTTCACCTCAGAATATTGAATAAGAATATGTATTATTGAGATCCCCTTTTAATCATTTCCCAAAGAACACAGTTCAAATTTCCTTAACCTTTCTTGACTGATATGGCTAGATACTACTGTTACTCCAGATTTAGATTAGTGTAATTACAATGGCATTACTCTACTACAACTGAGAGCAGGATGTGAGTGGAATATATTTTGATTTCTGTACACTTTGGTTACCCCTTTTCTGCCTTCATGTCCTTTTCTTTTTCACAATTAGGTGATAATTCACAATGTGATGCACAAAATTACAAATTTGGCCCCATGAGTTCTCTCAGATAACAGTAGAATATTTTACACTACCTTAAATTTGTCAGCATTTCCCATTATTATTAAGCACCGTGTTGGAGCCAATACTGCCCCTAGAAATTGCTCCTCTGTATTTCAAAGGCCACATACCCTTAGCAATAAACACTCTTTGACATCGTGCTGCCACTTGTTCTTTCTTTGTATCTTTGGGTTTTGAGGGGAAAGTGTTCTACTGTGCCAGTCACAGTCTGAGTGATAAAGGGAGGAGGAACTCCAAGAAGGCACTATTCTTTAGTTGGGGAAAAGATACATGGAGGCAGACAGCCTACACTTAAAATTTAGGTTGACATAGCTAGGGTGCTCAGTAGTGTGAAAAATTCACATTGTTGAATGCTGTAGCTATATTGATCTAGACACAGCTACATCAATAGACAAATGCTTCTGTTGCCCTAGCTGCCATCACTCAGGGAGATGGTGTTCTGACATTGATGGAAAAAAAACCTTCTGTCAGTGTAGGCTGTGCCTTCGCTAAAGGGTTATGCCAGCATAGATATGGCACCCTAGCTATGCCGCTATAGTCCCCATAGAGTAGATGTGGCCACAGACTACTGTATTCCTAGTCTGTTACTCCCAAGAATCATCACTTTTGAACAGACACTGAATGGCAAAAGCAACAAAGTGAAGCAGCTTCAGGCACGAGGTCTGAAAATAATAATACAGGTAAACCAGAGTTCTATGAATTCGAGTGTTAAGAATTTCTGTTTAATCCAAAATGCCTCTGGGTCCCCCCAGACTGTAAACAGGGTATTGTATTTAGACATGAATTTTGAAAATCTCAATTTTTACAAGCTTTGGGTGCCGTCTAAGACCACTGAACATCAGACTTGACCAATAATAATAATTAGTACAGTGTACTTCCATAGTAGCTTCCATCCATGAAGCTCAAAGCTCCACAAACTTTATTAATGAACGAGGCAGTAAATGTGTAAATGCCTCCCAACTGTCCGTTAAGTGATACTAACTCGGGTATGATTGCAATACCTGATTCAATTTTTTAAATAAAATTGTATAAACATATTGCTCAAGTTCTTTGCCACTTTCACATAATACCTCTTGTGCATGCTTCTTTGCATGGAAATTCTGTTCTTACTGAAAGGCTCCTACAATACAGATATTCTACAAGAGCTTTGTTTTGATTGTTTGATTGGTTTGTTAGGCCATTTTATTTGTCTTAAATAAAGGTGCACTAAGGGCTGTCTGAAGAAGTTCTGATTTTGATCTGATTCTGTTAATATAAATCTAAAGACTTGATATCACTAAATTTACTGGAGACAAAATACTTATAATTTGTATAATGCCTGTCATCTTAGATTCCAAAGTCCTTTGCCATTATTCCATTTGACAGATAAGAAAATGGAGGCACAGAGGATTAAAGTGACACCTGGGTCACATAGTTAATGGCAGAACCAGAAAGACAACTAGTCTTCCTGACTCTCATTCTTGTGATTATCCCCAAGATGAATTCTAAGATATATTAAACACAATGGATTAACTTCGTTCCTGGTTTCCCTGGAATCACACCAAGGCTTAATTGACTCAATGTGATCAGAATTCATAAAAAACGGTCAGGTTTCTATTTAAAAGTACAAAACTTCATATCTCTCAAAGCTTTGTCTTCAGGTTCTATGGAAAGCATTAGTTGAAATATTGATTGTGACACAGTATAACATGAATTAACATTTTTGGCCACAATGTGGCACATTGGGAATTCAAATACCAGTTCTCATGCACAAATTCACGAAAGCCTTGTGAATCATACTTGGAAGTGTTCAAACAGCTCCATTTCAAACCCTTCCAACAGCATCTTCTGGGGGAAAAGCCATTGTTTTGAAAGCAGATTTTGATTCAGAAGAAAAATTATTTTTCAAAGCAATTCCCTCAGAATTTTAGGAACACCATTCAATAAACAGCACATATGCCACGTTTTCACAGAGGGCTTATAACTCCTTTTGTGTTTATATGTCCTACCTCAAAACAGACTAATACCGTCTTTACTTTTCCAAGGTTCTAGTGGACTTCATTTTTCACCAGGTAAAATGCGTTTATGGCATACAAATATTGTATGAGGAGAAATACCAAAACACATGGTCAGCTCATTGGCATTTTCAATCCAGGAATAAAGGAAATGATCTGTTCAATTAGATAAGACGTTGTTTGTATTATACAGAATTCTTCTGACACCTGCTGGAATGTTTAGCCCAAGTATGGCCTTGCATTCTTTTTATGCCGCCGTATAGATGTATTGGATGAATCAGGCAGCCCTCTGAATCAGTTCAGGCTGTAAAAACTGGACCATAAGACCTCATGTTGATCACTTGAGAAAAAGGCTTTCAGAGTGAAAGTGCTTGTGATATAGAAGACAGAATTTAGGTGATATACTAATCAGCTTTTAAATTTTCAAGGTGACTCAATGATGTTACCTGCAGAAATTCTTAGTAATGGATCTGTTATATTTGATTCTTCCAAACGATCTCTTTCGTCATCTGCAATGCTTCCTTCTCTGGATGCATTCACTAAGGATTACATCTTCCTTGCATCTCTGCTCCATATTAATCATGATAAGCTTCTTTCTGCTCTATATTTTTCCTTTCCCTTGGATTTCCCATTCAAATTTTGACAAAACAGTAGGTCTGTCTCGTTTTACCTCTAAAAGCATGGACAACAGATCAGAAAAGATGTCCCTAGTGGATATAGATACTCTGAAAGCTACCTGAAAGAAAAGTTTTAGCAGCTTGTTTCCCAGATTCCAGAAGCAGGTAATAGATATATTATCCCAGGGTAAGAAACTCCCTAATGAAAAGGCCTTTGCTTTGTTTGTGATTTAACAGCTACCTTTCATTAGCCAAACCCACACCAGCATGACACACTGGCCTGAGAGTTCAGCTTTCCATAGCGTCATCTCATCAAAACACTGAGAGTTACAGATTTTGAAAACTGTTCCTATATGACGTGCTGCATATTTATTTGTTAAATTGCCATAATGAATTGTATTGGTCTTTACATTCTATTCATGAGATGATTCTGTACGTTACCTGAAATGGCCCGAGAATAATGGCCTTTTAATTGATGCAAATATCTTCTGTGACTGAGTGGAGAAATGCAGGCCTCAACTCTCTGGTCTCTAATAACTTACACAGTGCCACTTGTTTATATTATCAGGACAAATCTTGCTCCTCTTACTCACAGGGGTGGTCCCATAGGGTCAGATTTGTCCCTAATGCAAGTCCATTGACTTCAGTGAACTTGCATCCCTGATGAGTTTACTCCAGCACCCTATTTCCACTCATCTGCATCCATTTCGTCCAAAGTGGTGCAGCAAAATTATTTTCCCCTCCTGCCATTTTGCTCATGTCATTCCCTCTTCAGATGCCTTCACTGGTCCTCTCTCTTCTTCCATCTTAAATTGAAGTTTCTTGTTCTCACAACCCCTGTCAGAGGCAACACATGGAGGGACATGCGGGGTCAAGTGCCCCTCCAGACTGGTCTGCCTGGGGGAAGGAGAAGGGTCAGTTGCTTCTTATGCCCGCCACTCTGAGTCGCTGCTCCATGCTCCAGGCCTGGTTGCGGGGGTTCAGCGAGCAGTAGCTGGAGTCAGGGCCAGCGCTAGCCATTAGGCAACCTAGGTGGTTGCCTACGGTGGCAGGAGTTGGCGGGCAGCAAATTGGGGCCTCGGCAGCAATTCTGCAGGAGCTCAATGCTGGCAATTCAGTGGCGACTGCTCCTTGGCAATTTGGCTGGCGGCGGCAATTTGACGGCAGCTCAATGCCGCTTCCACCGGCGGCGGCATTTCAGCGGTAGCTTCTCCACGCCTTTTTTTTTTTTTTCCTTCGCCACATAGGGCGGCAAAAAAGCTGGTGCCAGTCCTGGCTTGAGTCCCCTCTCCCACCATGCACATTTCTGGCTCATTCCATCCAGTCTCTGGCAGCAAGGCCCAGGAGGGGAGTGGGCAGTCACCGCCAGGCTCTCTCAGGCAGCTGCTGCATGCACAGAGCAGCAACCCGGAGCAGCCAGCTTCAGCCATGTGAAAAATGGTTCATCCCGCTCCCTGCCTGGCCCGCCTGCCAGGGAGAGCAGCCGAATGTGAGGCAGGGAGAGAGCAGCAGTGGGCCAAGGACAGAGCCCTTCCTCCATCCCAGGTAATGTGGGGCAGGAAGAGCACGACCAACCTAGGCAGAGGAGACATGTGGGGTGGTCATGTGTCCTCCCCTTTAAATCGGGAGGCACAAGTCATCTATGCCTGACATACTATCTGGCCTATCTTTCTGGACCATATTGTCACTGCTTGGGACAGGAACCATGTCATCATTTTGTAAGCTCTTTGTGGCAGGGAGCCATCTTTTTTTTTTTGTTCTGTTGATTCAGATCTGTGTTTGTGCACCTAGCACAATGGAGTCCTAATCCATGACTGCGGTGGGTAGGCACTACTGCAATACAAATATAATAATGTTATTATTGCTGAATGTTTATATAGTGCAGTTTGCATACTGCTGTTACTCCAGAAATAAAAACACATGGCTCAAAATGTCATGTCCTATGTGTCTAACAGAATCTTAATTGCTTTAACATTAGGCATCAATCTTTTTTTTTTCCTAGGCAAACGAATGCAGTACAAAAAGCCTATAAGGCATACATGACAAGCAGAGAGTTAGTCCATGGGGCCATGCACAGGCCACGGGGTAAGACTCTCTACACCTGTACATGAAAAGGGAATGGAATGTACTAAGTACAAAAGAATATCTGTCTGTTAGAATCATTATTGCCCTTACAATATTTTCTGTATTTAGGATACAAGATACTGTATTTTTTTCTCACACAGCCTGATCCAAAGCCCCTGGAAGTCAATGGAAAGATTCCCATTGACTTCCAGGGCTTAGGATCAGACCCATCTTCAGTATTAATTTTATTTCTCTCGGATTTTTTTTAATGCAATTAGTATTCATTTCACATCTAAGCACCAAGTCCTATATGATGTGCATGCATACATCCAAGGGAAGAATTTAGCCCTTTGATTAAAAATTGCAATATTAATACTATGGTACCTCATAGGAGCTATTTTTCCTTTTTTCTAATCATTCTGTAGTGACAGTCTGATATCCATTAACATCTCAGTTTCCGTACAACCTACATCTAGACTTCACTCATGGACAATTTTTAAAATTTTTTTCAGGTATATGTTGGTATTATGATAGCATCTGCTGGTCTCATCTGACATCAGGGCCCCATTGTGCTAAATATAAACACATAGCAAGAAACGGCCTTTGCCCCAACAATCTTACAGTTCAAATAAAAAGGTGGACAAAAGGTAGGCAGGGAAACAGAGGCACAGAGAAGTGAAGTGCCTTGCCCAAGGTCACCTTGGACCATTGGTGCAGCTGAAATTAGAACCCAGGTCTTCTAACTCCACTGGGGTCTTTCCTCCCAAAAGATCATCAAATATCAATGTCAAGTTTTCTAGTGTTGTTATTTTCTCAATAAAATCATATTCAGTTTTGTGTAACCAGCTCAGTAATTATTATAAAACATAATGGTGAGTATATTATCATTATAGTTTCTTACTGATAAGGAAATCTTTTACGTGTGTAAAGTTTTAATGTTGTCTGCATAACATTTTCAGATATTAATCATATTTTGCTTTTCTTTTTCTAGTCCTTTTGAGGTAGCTTTTCAATATGGTATTTGAGGAACGAAATATAAACCATGTTACAGTTATTGGGCATTGTGCCTCAGATTCACTTTGAATTATTTTGAAATGTAGCCCTTATTCCAATAGTGGCTAAATCAATTTTTCCGCCTATCTCATCTACATTTTCCCTTCAGTGTACACCACATGTACACAGTGTACACCACATGTTCTGAATCATTATTTTTCCCATATTTCCTAATTAAATGTTAAGACATGGGAAAGATTTACAGCTTAATTTATATTAATCTTCTTCCAGCACCTCTTTGCATATAGCATTTTATAGTCACAAGTGCAGACTTTACTCCCACTTTAGTCTCCACTGCTGTTTTATGTTGTCATCTTAAAAAGCTCATTAATAACATTTATGAGGTCATTAATGGCTCTCAAAATCCCAGACAGTGTTTACTCCCTTCTGTGCTCCTTTGCTGAAGAATGTTATAAAGTTTATTTAGAAAACATCCTGCAACTCATGAGCTCTCTTAAATCTATTAGTTGTGTTATCATGGCTAGTGCAGACAGAGAATCAAGATATTCATTCACAGAAGTATTTCAGACTCTCAACGATCCTCTAAGTAACAGAAAAAGAGGAGAACTGGGGGAGGTAGAGAGTGAAACGTACTAGTTTCTTCATTGTGTTTGTCTGTCTATCTGTCTTCCACAAGGCCCAGATGTTGCTTTTGTGCTCTCCAATAACCACCTGATTCTCCTGGGGTTCTGTGGGCTGCCATCCACCAGAGTAGGGTAGTTTTAACTTGCTAGTGGGGAGGCTAACCAGGAGATGTGATTTATGAGGGTGCCCTGGCCCCACCCCTTCCTCAACCAGCCTTGACTATCTTTGAGTGTCCCTGATAGGGATCTGGTTGAAGGTGGCCTGTGACACTGTGCCCAAATCCTGGTGAACACTGCTGCCCAAGTGTACAGCTCTGTGTAAAGTGCTGCTTCTCAACCAAACATCCTTTCAGCATTGTTAACACTGTACGGAAATTAGTTTAAAAATCCCTGTACATAGATTTTGCAGCCCAAACCATACCAGAGCATCTCTTTAGAGTACTAGGCATGCTACAATGTCTAGGCACAATAGACCTTAGCACTTGACTTGGCAGCTTTAGAATGGCTTTTCTTTCGCTGGTTTCTGGCTCACCTTTAATGTTATTTCATGGCAGTGCTTTTGTACATTTTAATATATTTGTTAATTATGCAGATTTGAAGATGGTGGGCATTTTAACCATTTCTGAAATTCCCAAAGTACTTTGTCCAATAGAATCAGAAATTTGCAGTGCTGATGGGAATGGAATGACAAAAATGCTATAACTTAAAACACGGATGTTGGGTGGGATGACAAAAGTGCTATAGCATGATATCCCCCAAATTCCCCCAAATTACCTCTGCCCCATTCCTAATCTGAAAGCATTTTAACTTCAGGTTCTTTGCTTTCAATGTTCGCTCATCCATACAAAGGGATACTCATGATATTTCAATCTATTTTTCTTGATTTTAATGCCATCTTGGGTGGTTTCAAAACTTCTGAACTACTCAGAACCATCTTGCTGATGCTGTTTCTTTTGCATATGTCTCAGTGTTTCTAAATGTGTGTGTATGCACATGTGCATCCGTAACTAATCAAGTACAGCTAAGTTTATTGATTTGCAAAATGTAATGTCTTCTTAGCCCTAGACTGCTGAGGATGATACAAACTTCCACTGAAATAATATTTATATTTTTGAAAAGTAAAGCAGAGTACAATGTTTGTTGGAATTCCAAAGTACTGTATTTCTGAGCATTCACAATGAAAAGATGAGCTCAATTAAATTAGTTTT
Source organism: Dermatemys mawii (assembly GCA_007922305.1). Taxonomy (NCBI): domain Eukaryota; kingdom Metazoa; phylum Chordata; order Testudines; family Dermatemydidae; genus Dermatemys; species Dermatemys mawii. The sequence goes on from ML677334.1 coordinate 74,384,994, forward strand.
ATAGTTACACTTTCTGGCCTGAGTTTGTAGTTATCTGCCCTGTTCAAATGAGAAGACTTGTCAATGCTTCTGCATGCCTGGCTCCTGAGTTAATTGAGAGTTGCAGGCAAACAGCATCTCTCAAGATCAGGGCCTTTTGGCATCTTGCAGCCAATTTTTGTTAGACATCTTCATCTTTCTTCTCTCTCCTGGACTTCACAGACACTTGTACTCCAAGTACATTGTGTCCCTCTGCTAGTTTCCAGGGATGATTTCAGTAAGCAAGGTCATCCTGTATTACATTCCTAGAAAGTCTCTCCCTCTGAAGCCCTCAAGTAGTTGCTCATAATGTCTTAAAACTATTTCCATGGAAGCTTTCCAGAGGTTCTCTTTACCTTTGTGAAGATTAAGCTACATTCTCCCATTCTGATCTCTTCAGTTCCAGGTCTTTTAGATTAGGGCCAGACTGCCCCTACCTGTGAGAAATCCCTTATGTTAGGCATTCTGGAGGAGGGGCTTCCTCCAAATCATTCCATCAAGGAGGTGGGGTCTGGTCCCTGCCCCTCTTCTTAAAATGAACAGGGGCTTCACCCCATAACTGCTGAATCCCCCAAGATCCCTGCCTGGCCTCCCTTTTGTCCCAGTTTTCTGCTAGTATGGGGTCTGCTATTTCATTAAAAGAGAGGGTTCTGTTGCACGGAGGGGCACCACAAAAAGTGAATGCATGCTTTTTGGTAGGGTGACCAGACAGCAAGTGTGAAAAATCGGGACGGGGCTGCGGGGTAACAGGAGTCTATGTAAGAAAAACACCCAAAAATCAGAACCGTCCCTATAAAATCAGGGCATCTGGTCACCCTACTTTTTGGTGAGTTTCTTTCTTGTGTTGGGAGAAAGGCAGAAGGTGATGGACAATGCGTATTTCCCCAATGCTTCATCTCCTATTGTGCTGCCCTGTGGGGCTTATGGAAGGGGAGGACATGGATGTGGCAGAGCCTCCAACTTCACATCTATGGACACATCAATGTGAAGAGGGTTCCCTTCCTCATACACAGCTAGGAGTTGTCATTGGCCTGTAGATAGAAAGTAGCTGTTACTAGATCCTCTTGAGTAACAGCCACCTACAAGAGCAACAGAATTTGCAACCAAATTTCCAATTTCATTTTTTCATGTGATAATTCCTTCTTTTCTCTCTGTATATGGTCAGTTACTGCTCTCAACCCATGGTCTTGCCAGGAGCTTCAAATAATGCATCACTGCAGTGCAGTCACAGTATGAAAAGTAACTTTACACATTCTTATCCAACAGATTTCTTCCCTGAGTCCCAGCAGTTTGAGAGACAAAAATAGAAGTTTGCTATTTTTTGTATTTGTTAGCTCTGCGGAACCTGTACAGCTACAGGAGAGTAAGCTGGATTTTATCCTGGTTCGTGCATCATCAATAGAACTATAAACTTAAGTTTCAAATGCAGACACTTTGTAACTGGTGATGATATGTAAATTATAAATATCAGCTTGATCCAAGACTAAATCTGAATGAGCACCTTAAACATGGAACCCCACAATGCTATTTTTACTGAGTCCCTTTTAAAGTATACCTGAATTTTAAGCACATATTGCCCAAGAGGTCATAGTTGGAGAAATTCCATAGCTAGAAATCAGCTCATTTCTCTTTTGAGGCCTCATAGAAGTTTTTAACCTGATTTTAACTCTTTTAATGTCGATTCAGTGTCTTTACATGATTGCTCTTGTCGAACTTGTGCAAAACCAGCTCAGTTCATTTTCTTGAGCAAGTGCAATGACCACAGAAGTCATTTTGTTGATGCTCCACCCGTTTTTCCAGTCTGAGATTACAATGTAAATTATACCATCTTTTAAAACCGCAGTTGATGCATTCTGTGTTATCTCTTCTTGTGACTGTTTCTTCTCTGGTACTATCAGGAAGGGAGACTGGTTTGGTGATTAGGGCACAAGCCTAGGACTGGGATGACCTGGGTTCAAGTTCCTGTTCTACCACAGACTTCCCATGAGATTTTAGGCAAATCACTTACTCTCTGTGCCTCAATTTACCAGCCATAATATGGAGATAATAACACTGCCCTTCCTCACAGTGATGTTGGGAGGATAAATACATTAAACGTTATTGTAAGGCACTAAGATACTAGGTGATGTGAGCTCTATAAGTAACTAAGCTAGACAGCATCACCAGTCAGCCCAAAAAACATATTGGAGCAAATTTATCTCTGGTGTGACCCCATTAGCTTTGTGGTCCTACATCAGGGGTGGACAAACTAAAGTGGCCCGCGAGCCATTTTTATCCAGCCCGCAAGCTCCTGCCGGGGGAGTGGGACCAGTGGTCACGCTCTCCTGGGCGGGGCGCTCTGAGAGCACCCCAGAGCACGGGGCAGGCTGCTGGCCGGGTGCGCCGCCCAGGACAGTGGACCCGCGGCCAGCACCGCACCCCGCTCTCCTGCCCCATGATGCTGGGCCACCCGCAGCAAGCCGGGGGGCTCGCGCTCCCGAGCCGGGGACGGGGCTGAGCGCAGCAGACCGCGGGGCCTGGCACCCAGCTCAGCAGGTAAGCAGGTGGGTGGTGGTGGTTAGGGTAGGTGGGGGGGCTTAGATGGGGGGTGATTGGGGGGGTTAGGGTAGGTGGGGGGTGGTTGGGGGGTCTCGAGAGGGGGCAGTTAGGGAACAGAGAGCAGGGAGCTAGATAGGAGATGGGGTCCTGGGGGAGCAGTTAGAGTGGGGGGGGGGTCCTGGGGGGGTTGGATCAGGGGGCATTGGATGGGTCAGAGGTTCTGAGGGGGGCAGTCTGAGGGTGGGAAGTGGGTGGGGGTCAGATAGGGGTTGGGGCCTTTGGCCCTCTGCACAATTTTGAACCCCAGTGTGGCCCTCGGGCCAAAAAGTTTGTCCACCTCTGTCCTACATCCTCATTGTAACTCCTTTACAGCAGGAGAGAATTTAGACTATGGTTTAAAAATAAGATCCATAACATTATGAGGTACATAAAAATGGGCAGGCAAATTCCAGGCACAGCAACTACTGTTGAACCAGAAACGGGATACACATCCAGTGCTGTGTGGAGGGATAGGTGAAAAGATTCTTTGGTCTCACTTTTCTGCTTAATGTAACTCCTAGCTGCAATGTTCACACAGGGCGAAATCCATCCCTGTCACTTCACAGCTTGAGGGTGAGTGACATCAATGATGAATTTGCCCCACCCTGTTTTGTGTTCTAAGGAAAGGTCAGAGCCTCCTTCCTGTCATCTTATGCCCATTCCCTAATACAAGCAAAAAACAGGTGGAACGTCAAGTGCATAAGCCACCAACATGCAACAAATATTGTTCTTATTATCCTTCCATCATTTTTACACTGTCTTCACATCGCAATTTTCAATAAAGCCAATGCAGTACTTCTCCCAGACTAAACTTTGCAAAGGAATGGAAGTTTGTTTCTGTGAGCTGCACCCCTGCACTGTAAGAAATAAGCGGTCCCTTTGAGTCACTTCCTCGCATTCTTTATTCTGTTGTGACTCACCCCCTGTAAGAATTGGAAGAAAACCGTCTTACTGTACTGCTAGTAACTAATGCCTCGGGTGGAAGGAAACGCCAGGGGGTGCAGTGGGAGCATGACGGTCTGACAGCTATCAACCCCCAGCTGCCTGCACCTGCCTGTCCTGTGCTGGGGCGGGTGAGGATTGACCTACCTGGGCACGCCTGCGGGTAATCATAGCAGCAGTCCCCGGTGAGCTTGCAGGCTTCGTCGCAGAAACAGGTCCCATAGACTCTGTCCATCCTCCAGCCGGTGCTGGCACAGCGCGGGTCCCGGCCAGGGCAGCATCTTCTCTCTTCAGAGCAGCCCGCTTCCGCCCGGTGCCAGAGTCTCCACGGCGCCAGCAGCACCATCCACAGGACACGCGCCAGGGCCCCCGCGCTCATTGCTTCCCCCTCGGCAGCGCCCGCTCCGGAGTGAAGGATTCAGACGCTCCGGCTCCTTCGCCCGCCTGAGCTGCGAGCCCCACCGATCGCCTCCCGCCTAGGCCGCCTGCTGCAGCATCCCGGCTCGGCTCCCTCCGCCCGGCTGGCAGCCCTGAGTCATCGGGTGGCCCGAAGCGCTCGGCCGAGACAAGCGCCGGGGAAGGGATCCGCCGAGCCCGGCGCGGGAGGGTCAGGCGGCGGGCAGGGAGCGCGCGTGGGAGCAGGGCAGGGGGCGGGCCGCTGGGGACATGCCGCCAGCCGGGAGCTAGTCACCGTCTGCGGCTGGCAGCGGCCCCGCAGCTTCCCCAGCACCGCCCGGGCGGGCAGAACGGCCTGGCCTGCCCCGAGGAAGGCGGGGCGGGTAGGGGCTCGCGCTGGGATCCGGGGCTGGCTCCATCCTCCCAGGGCACAGCGAGGAATGTGACTGGCTGCCGGCCAGAGACAGACCAGGCCGCTGGCATCAGCGGCGGCTGCTACTTACCGCCGGGCCTCCTGGCACCGCTTCCCTGGTCCTTCTGTCAACCAGGCAGGAGCCGTGGCAGCCCCCCAGGCCTGGCTGGCAGTGGCCTGCTTTCCTCAGGGCCTGCCCCAAACGTTTCTGAAGTGGCCCTGGCAGCGATTTATTTTGCCAGGGCTGAGTCCCAGGACTTGGCAGTTCATAGCCAGGGCACCTCTGGGTTTGCCAGTTAGGAAAACAAAAAAACTGCTTGAGGCCCAACACCTGGTTCATACAAATTAAGCCCCGAATTATGTTAACAAAGTTGAATTCTGCCAAGCTTACTTTTAACCTGGAACATGTTTTAATTACTGTGGTGTAGTAAGGAATAAAATAAACCAAACAAAGGGTGTTTTTCAATCAGTTTCTATAAAATGTGAGTAGTGCATGTGAGCATCATTCTAATCTTTTCTCAATTTCACACCAATGTAATTATGTTGTCTTAAATGGAGCTTTTTTCGATTCTTATACCTATGAAAGCAGAATAGATCCAACATTGGACATTTAAAACAAAACCCTAACCTAACCCCTCTTTGGGAAATAATTTACTGTTTCTTCTTCAAAATTCACTGTAAACCATGTATATCCCCAGCTCAGTAACTATCTAGCACTACTATACACCTCTGTCCCATAACATTTGGAAAAAGGAAATGTCAAGAAAACTCAGAGTGCCATTTGCGTCTGGGAAAAGTTCTTAATGTTAAGTCAATAACTTATATGATTCATTGTAAAATACCTTGCTCTTATTTTTCAAGTTTAAATTATAGTCACAGCAAGATGGAGGCTCAGTCTAATGATAATTCAATTCAATTTAAGAGTTTATTTTTGATATATTATCTGTCAGTGTGGCTCATTCTACATATACACAAGTGAACTCTCTGGAAGACCCTAACTTGCACAAATAGAGGGAGCTCATTTTTGTTTCCTCTTAAAGGGGCTTATTTGATCAAGAAGAGAAGACTTCAAATAGTTTGTTTTGTTATTATTATTATTAAGAGTTGTGTTTCTCCAGGCCTATCTATTTAATTTTCAGAGCACACATTCCACAAGAAGGAACATTTTGTTATGGTTGGGTTGCTGTCAGCCAGATCTAAGAGTCAGAGCCAGAGTCTGCAGTCAGGATAATGGGAGATCAGAAGCAGGAGACAAACTGGAAATCAGAACCAGGAGCTGGGAACCAGAATCAGGCCAGGTCATGCTACCAGAAAGTCAGAGGTTGGAGCCAAACTGGAGGTCAGGAACCACAAATCAAATGCCAGGAGACAAGTAGAAGCACTAGATTCCAGTTGTTCAGACATCATCCTGTTCCTGCCGCTGGCTTAAGTAGGATCCGCAGGCCAATCAGCTGCTCTGGGATTCTGCCAATCAGACTTCAGGGGAAGAGCCTCACACTGGGGTTGGGCTTCAGGGCCCCAGGTAAGCAGTAGTCAGCAGGTGGAGGGTTTGAGAGTGGCTGCTCCCATGGGTCTGGACTCAAAACCCATAAGTCATGACACGTTCTTAATTTTTAAAATAAAACAACACATTAATTTATGTTGATACGAAGTCTACAGAATGTCCCCCCTTCTGTGTGCAAGGATTTGCTTCCCTGAAACACCATCACTATCAATGCACTGAGTTTGTCTTGGGAGTGATGGGCGATCTTGCTTTTGTTCTGAAAAAGTAATCATCTACCTGACGAGAGTTAATTTCTTGCTAAACTGAATACTCAAAGCACAGTGTTTGCTAGTATAACAGTCGGGCAACCTAAAGAAATAACAGCATTTTGTAGTTCTAAAAAAACACCATAAAGAGGTCATTTGTCTTTACTAATAGTCACCCTATAACAAAAAATACATATAAGAAGCCTTTCAATGGTTTCCTGGGCCTTGTTGTTCAGAGGGGAGTACTGTGCTGCTCTGATCAATAGCTTAAACTGTGTAGGTAAAATGAAGGCCAACCTGGATTGTTCTTAAGAAAACATAAATAGCTTGTCATGTTTTACAAGGGCTACTGCTGCAAAACAGCCTTTAGCTTGCATCTGTTCTAGCTGGTAAGTTCTAGCCAGATGGAGATTCACTATGAAAGCAAAAGTTGTCAGCTACTCATAATTCCAGTCACTGGTGTTGGTTGTGGCAGGCAATGATTCATGAAATGGACAAAACTCCACTTGATTTTTAGATCTCAGGATGAGCTTGCATCACTACCAACTAGCACATTTTTATTTTGGCTTATAAAAGGCTCAAGCCTATGGCTGCTAAAGAAATGTGAAGAACCAAGCATTAGCATAAGTTGTTGCCAAGCACCTGTGCAGAGAAATCTGAGCAAACATTTATGCCCCCAGTGAAGAGAGTAGTGGGTGAGCACAGGAGAAGCGAGTGTGTCATGTCAGAGACAGGTGCAAAAGTGCAGCCATTTTTAAGATTTCCAGTTACTTGTATTGGCAACCATGAGTACAGTGTGCTACCATAATGTCCAGTCATTGACAGAAACGTTTGTGAAGTTTCTAAGGATACCTTATCCCTCCCATTCTCAGCCAGCTGCTCAGTGACTCATGATGTGTCCTGAGCAAGTGGTCTCAGATATTCATCATTTGCTCTTTTCCTACCCACACTCAATGTTATCCAGTACTAGCTTCTCTCTTAATATCAGATTGCAGGGAGATTGAGGTGTGTTGCATTCTATGTGATGACTGTTAGAATATCACTCTTCTAGTATGGACCTGATTTACTGCATGAGCCATGATTAGGATGGAGGTAACTATTGGGAAAAGGAGGGTAGCCTAGAAACCACAAAATGGCTTTGATTATGTTGAAAGAAGCATAGGGCTTCTCCTTGCTCTTCATTTTCTCCTTTTCACTCCTGCACATGAAGCAGCATTTTATGGTAGGGGAAAAAGGCAGAGAGAAAGTAAACTGACCAGCAAAACACTTAAGCTTGTGCATAACTTAAAGCACATGAATAGTCCCATTGACTAAACTGGAATTACTAATTTGTTTAAAGTAATGCAGTGCTTAAGTGATTTGCTAACCCGGGGTCTTTGTGTCTTGTCCAAGGTCCCACTGGAAATCTCTGAGAAAAGTGGGAATAGAATCCAGCTTCTCTTCGTCTTCGTTGTGTGCCTTAGTCACACGATCATCCTTTCTCTCACAGATCTGTAGTGCGCATGTTGTTCTGTAGCTTCTGTCTAGAGCAAATATTAGTCCAGGTAAGGCGCATTCAATCTCACATTTTGTCAGATTCCAGGAAATTAGATGAACTGAAGATAGGAACAACCTATTGTCAACTTTATTATTATTTAAAGTTCGGTTGTACTCAGAAAAGTGCCTGTGAAATTGGTTTGTGGGATTGAATGTTTGTCTCTCATTAACTCCATATCAAAGTGTGTGTGTGTGTGTGTGTATGTGTGAATAAGTGTGTGTACATGTACTTCCAGCACTATAGGTTCAACTAGAGATACAAGCTTGGTTCTTTCCTTCTCATGCATCATGCCTGGTAATAAAGATTCTGCAACCTGAACTTAATTAACTGTTCTGATGATTGTGTATTAATTAGCCAGAGTAGAATCGTGCTCACTCTCGCACAGCTGTTGGCTGTGTAGTGCTAATAGGAATAAACACTTCTTTTTGTGAATAACATAAGCGGAAATCACCATGATTTTATTTAACTTGGGAGCTGATCTGTTAAGAAAGAGAGTCACTTTTCTAAGCATAATCCCATTTTTAAAAAACCTTTGCCAGTTTTTCTACTGCTCTGTTGAAAAGGGGGATTTTGCTGACTTGAATTATTTTGAAAGTAAAAGATTATTGTGGTGTACATTGGCTGGCAGAAGAAACTGTTTATATAATTCTGGGTTTGCTAATAACAAGCTCTTTGTAGCTAGAAATGATGCCAGTGAAGCCGCTGTCTATGTAAAAAAATGCTTTTGCATTTCCTTGCTTTTTCTTGTTTTCTGTCACAGCCTGTTTTCTTTTAATTAGTGTATGGACTGTGTTTAGTGTCCATGGACAAAAATGCATTGTGTAAACTAAAATGTGGCTAGGTAGCATGAAATGTTATTCAGGGACAAATATTCAGAGCCAGAATGGGTCTTTGAATCTAAGAGTTTTGCATGCTTAACCCAATTAGTTACACCCATGCAGGGCTGGATCAACATATAGGCTTTAGGGGTTGCAGCTGAGGGCTTTGGACTTTGAGGGACCCCCCCCCAAATACGTATAATTTGTTCTATGGATCAGAACAACACAGCTGTTTTATCAAGCTATATTCAGCTGGAGCAGCAAGTGCCTGATCATATGACAACCCCCTCCCCATCTTGACCTGCAATCAAGTCATATGCCAGTTTTATCTGGCAGAGCCATGTCATGACATGACACAGTGTTGAAGAACCTGTAAACATGTCTGACAGAGTATCTAGAAGGTATGAGAGTAGCACTAAAAAGCAGAACGCACAACAATCACAGTGTCTTCACAGGGAAGATATTAAGAAAAAAACTTCACAAGCTTTTTAATAAAATATCAACTAGTCTATGTGAAAGCACCAGTTCTTCAGAAAATACATTGGAGAAAAATCAACAGTAGGAAATGACCGGTGCTGATGTCTGGTGGAACATATCATAAGGCACATTATCTCTGGATGATGTGCCTTTAACTTCAAGACTTTCAGACCATAATTTCAAATATACATACACATATCTCCTTGCATATTATTCACACATATATTTTGTAAAGATGATGATGGCCAGAGTGACACAGGCTTTCAGTAGAGATCTTACATCACACTCTTTGGTGGACTAGTATGTAAATATCAGATTCAGGAGATCCCTGTAAACTTTATGAACTCCTGTGCCCTCTGCCACTTAATATCAAGAGGACCCTGGGACACAGCGAATTAGGCACCTAAATACTGGGATCTGGGACTTTTAGAAAAGACTGATACCCTCCAGAATTCTTAAGGTCCATAATTTCTATTTAAATAAAAAAAAGCTATACAGAACCAAATTCTGCCCTGATTTACACCCATGCCCAGGTGTTTTTGAAGGCAGAGCAGGATATTGTGAGACATTATTCAGCTTGCAGGGAAGGCAAAGTACATTTCCATACATATATTGCCTCCACCAACAGGAGAGTAAACAGACATTCTCTATATTGGCTTCCCATAGTATTTCGAAACAAGTTCAAGGTCTCAATCGTTATCTTCTGCATTCTGGGGCTTAGTCTCCAGGTATCTAAAAGATCAAATAAAGCAGCAGGCTGAAGACTTAGGTCAAAAACTCCACTTGTCTGGCACAATGACACACTCTACAATAAGAGTAAAGCTCGTTTGTGTGGGAGACAGCTTTCATGGGAGCTGGTCCAACACTATAGAATGAACTCCACCAGGAACTAAGGATCATCACAAACTTCACCACCTTGCTTTCCATTTAGTACGGACATTTCCTTGACTTTGCCTTCTTTAACACAGCAGTATGTACATTGAAACAAAAAATCAACCACAACAAGACACTCCATTGCACCTGCTTCTTTCCAGGAGGTGCGGGGAAGGGAAGGGAAGGGAGAGAGGAGAAAACAAAAAAAACCATGACTGATGTTAATCATGTTGCTTAATGCACTATCCTCTGAGGCCTCCTTTCTCTCCTTTCACAGATTGCCTCCCGGGTCCATCATTGCTTGCTCCTCTCTGCTGGCCCCATCTCTACTTTGCTTTGTGTGCTCTTGGCATGGCTGTATACTGTACATCCCAGCAGCCTTTGAACTCACGTACTGTATGTGGGACATAAAGGGTGTGAGGCATCTGGGTGGAGAAGGCCAGCTGAATGTGCTAATGGTTTTGGATGAAACTCTCCATATCTTACTGCATACAGGGCCAGCCCTGGTCTTCAACTTCAGTACTGTCGCTTATGGAGTTAATCGAAATGGTCTATTAAAGAATGGCTAAAGGATACAGCTGAAGGACCTTGGGGAGAGTTTATGTTTTGTTAGTACTTGCTCCACTTACAGAACTATCCCATGCTTCCTTTTTTGGAATAGCATTAACAGATACTTCCTTATATGAAATACTAACCAAAAGCGCAAGCAGAGATCATGATCACAGGACAACATAGGCTCAATGGCTCTGTCATGGCAATGTAAATATTACTGACTGCTTTGCAGTTTCACTTGCTAATCTGGATATTGTTTTAAAGACAAATAATGTGATCTTTAAAAGAGAGCCAGATCCTCATCTGGTGTCAGTTGGCATAGCGCCACTGACTTCAGTGAAGCTATGCCAGTGGATACCAGCTGTAGACCTAGTTTAAAATGTTTTGACTTTTTTATGCTCTATTATAATTTCTGTGCTTTAAAGTGGCACTGAGCCCAAATGACTTTCTACTAAGTTTAAACTCCTCATGGTAATAGCTATATTTCTTTCCCCATTTCAAAAGGGGTCTACATACATTAATAAAGTATATTTGAAGGAACATCTGCTCAGGTGTGAGCTGTGAGAATCGGATGTATGAGAATCACAAGAAGAGATGAGGACTGACAGCTACAACAGACAGTGAGTTCTCCTCAGATGAGATATTCTTCACCATTATAGTTAATAGTCTCATCTGCCATTATTTTGCTCATGCCCTGCTCTATGTTGGCTCCACTACCCTTCATGTACTGTTATGTTCCCCTTCCACAAATGTCTCTGTGCTTTCTCCCATTCTGCCTCCTGTCTCTGCAGTGACTACTCTGATTTCATGCTCCATGCAACTTTTATCTCCTATATATTGTTCTTCAAAACCCGCTTCTGATTTCTTTTCCAATGCTGAAAATCCAGCACTAATTTGTAAAAATAACTTTACAAATTGAACACTAAGCAATGGGATCCCCAGGATGGGAATCTTACACATATTGATAATATTGGGGTCACAATTGTGTCCATCTTGGCTTTTCCCATAACCCATTGATGTTTGATGTCATCTTTCCCCACCCATCTCCTTGTAAGCTCCTTGGAGCAGGAATGCTGCCTTCTATTTGTTTGTAAAGCACCTTGTACTCCCACAGCACTGTATGAATAACAAATTATACATGATCATATTTCTGTTAGAAAAGTCAGGGTGTAACAAACCCGTTTAAATTTGCTTTTAAGTTAATGAACATCCCAAAGAATGGTGTAACTAGAACAGTTGATACAATATGAGCCCTCACATAAATCTCATAAAACCCCTTTTAAGTCAACTTTATTTTCAGTTTTCATACATCTCTTGAGCACAATTTCTTTTTGACTAGATTATACTTCAGCTCTTGACTTCAGCTGGGTTATGTAAGCACAGTTAGGCCCTGAAGTGGGATCCCAGTAACTTGGTTGCCAGATTTCCAGTGACTCTGTTAGGTCACTTTATCTCTCGCTGCCTCCATTTTTCATCTATAGAAAGAGGAATAATCATACTTCTGTGACCCACAGGGGTGCTGGAGCATAAATTCGTTAATTCTTTTAGGCGCTCAGCTGTTACCATGAGGGAGGCCACAGAGGCACTTAGAATTTGGCTCCAAATGTGGCTATAGCCAATTCCCTCACTTTCTGTGAGGGAATTCTGGTTCAGCAAATCACTTAAGTATGTACTTTAAGCATGAGAAGTTGCATTGACTTCAGTGGAACTAACCATATATTTAAAGTTTAGCATGTGCTTAAATGTTTCATTGAACCAAGGCCTAAGTGCAGCTCTGCCCTCTTTTGAATATGAGCGGTGCTGACTGGCTGGGTTAACTGACTAAAGGTACTGTAAGGTGCTCAGGACATCCTGGGAAGTGCTGTGCTCCTGCAGTTACTATGGAGGTTGGGCAAATTAAGAATTAGACCCGTCATCCGAAATTTGAACTAAATTAATTGGAACCCTTCAGAGCTGGACTATTTTTGCAAATATAAAAAAAGTGAAAACAAGTTTTGAGATAGTGGTAATGGTGTGAAGAAATATATCCAGATGTTAAAAAAACAACTCTCTTACCTTCGCTTTAAGTATGAATTAAGGATTTCCCGCCACCTCATGGTTAGAAATTGAAAGTGTATTTCTTCATATGGGAGCTAATTTGGCTGAAACCAACACATTACTGAAGTTTGTGGGGCTAAATTTGGCCAACTAACTTTACAGATGATTAAAGATATTTTTGATTTTAGGACTTTTTTCGTTGTAACTTGATTTATTTTGACATTTTTGTTAAATATAGTGTGTGGGAGGGTTGTTTTTATAAATTGAATTTTAAAGTCATTTAATTGTGTTTATATCTGTCTAGCTCAGTGGGTCAATATGACCCCCTGCCCCAATAAGTTAAACACACTGTTTAATATATTTAACATCATTGTAAATGCTGGAGGCAAAGCGGGGTTTGGGGTGGAGATTGATAGCTCACGACCCCCCCATGTAATGACCTTGCGACCCCCTGGGAATTCCTGAGCCCCAGTTTGAGAACCCCTGTTCTCACCATTGTAACTGAGTTTAATTTTGTCAATAGCTACAACCATAAGAGTTCCATTTAGAGCTAAGCCAGAACTGTTGTGCTCAGGGAAGTACAGATTCATATTTAAACTCCAATAAACAGAGGAATGCCTGTTAACACTGGGTTATATTCTGAGCTAATTCCCTCCTGATGAATCTCCATTGACTTTGCAGATGTAAGTCGATGCAGAAAGGGCGAGCTAAGTAAAAACTTACAGCTCACCACAGGAACTGGCCCAATATGTCTTAGGCTTTGTCTACACTACACAATTTTGTTGGCAAAAGGCAGCTTTTGTCAACAAAACAGTGGAGGTGTACACATAGGGTGACCAGATGTCCCAATTTTATAGGAACAGTCCTGATTTTTGGAACTTTTTCTTATATAGGCTCCTATTACCTCTCACCCACTGTCCCGATTTATCACCTTTTCTGTCTGGTCACCCACGCTACAATGCTCCTCCTACCGACAAAACTCTCCTGTTTTGCTGACAAAATAAAACCACCTAGACGAGAGGCATAGCGCTTTTTGCAGCAAAGTTAGATTGACAAAGTATCAGTGTGGATGCTGTGTTCATTATATCTCTGTATCTGGCCTCCAAGATGTAGCCCCCAGTGCCCACCATGACCACTGTGTTCACTCTTTCGAACTCTGCTGACTCCCAGCAGTAAACACACTCCTCCCTGCACTACAGAGGAGGGGATGCATCTCCTGGGTCTGTGGGGAGAGGAAGCTGTGGGAGAACTCAGAGGGAATCCTGCTGTCCCAGGCACTAGGACCACAGTGGCAGGCAGGCAGAGCAGGTTGCTGCAGTGAGGAAGTAGGGAGATGAGAGGAGAAGAGGAATAGATCACTGTGCTGTGCAGAGCCAAAGAGGAAGGTAGGGGCTGATGTGAGAGGGTGTCCCCTCCTCTTGCCTCAGGATTGGTTTGTTCTAGCTGCTGTTTGCACTTAAAGAGACAGCATGCCAACACTTTTACTCTCCCGCAACACACACACTCCTCCAACATACACACCTGCCCAACACACACTGTCTCTCTCACATACACACTGCCCCAGCACACATTGATCCTTGTGGCTGTGGAGATACATGTGCCAGTTTTGCATATTTTGTTGTGGCAGTGTCGGGTGCTGCTTTGAATTAGTGTGTTCTGGTCTGTGGGGAGCTTGCTTCTGATGATGAGCTTGGAAAGGTTGTTTGAAGGCCAGAAGAGGAGGCCTGGGAAAGAATTATTTCAGGGTGGGGTCCCCACTGAGTACGGGTTGTGACTGTTTAATGTTACCCTGTATGGGTTTCAGCATAGCGTGGGTGTGCAGTCGAAGGTGGTTGGCTTTTTTCCAGTACTGAAACAGGTTCTCTCAGGGTATTGGGTGGCCGATTCCATAATGTGCTCTACTTCTCTGATGAAGCGTCTGTGTTTGGTGACAGTGGTTTTAAGTGTATTAAGTGTGTATCCTGGACTCTCTCCTCAGAGCATATTCTGTGGTATCTGAGTGCCTGGCTGTAGATAATAGATTTCTTGATATGTTTGTTGTGCTTACTGGATCTGTGAAGGTTGGCGTGGTGATCTGTGGGTTTCTTGAACATAGTTGACTGTAGAGTTCAATTATTGAATCATAGGTCCTACACATGCCTAACACAACATGCGGTGTAACTGATCCAGTGCTCTTCATGCCTTAATAACTATGTGGGTGAAGAGAGACAATTCGTATGTTCTCAAATGAACCCCCATAGAAAAACAAGAAGAGAGAAAAATATCATATTGCTGACGGGCAACACTTTTCATAAACTGATCACTCTGTATCTGACCTCTCACTACTAATCCTCAAGGAAATCTGCACAACACCTTCAAAAGATGAGCCTGGGAGCTTAAATTCATCACTTTGTTAGACACTAAAAATCATGGGCTCAATAAAGACACTGGATTTATGACTCATTAAAAAATCTGTAACCCGCTAACCCTCCTTTGTCCTGCGACTGCAGTGGTGTTAACTGCCCACTTCACCTTGAATGGTCTCATAACATGTGGAAGTGACAAAGAGTCTTGTGGCACCTTAAAGACTAACAAAAGTATTGAAGCATTAGCTTTCGTGGCTAATACCCACTTCCTCCGATGCATGATCAGATGAAGTGGGTATTAGCCCACAAAAGCTTTTGCTTCAATACTTTTGTTAGTCTTTAAGGTGCCACAGGACTCTTTGTCACTTCTGCAAAGCCAGACTAACACGGCTACCCCTCTGATTCTTTATAACACGTGCTAACTCCTTATGCTAAACATTTTGTTCCACGGTGTATTTAGCTGTGATGTTCTAAGGGCTTGTGTACACTGGCAAGTTTCTGCACAGTAAAGCAGCTTTTTGTGCTTAAACTGCAGATGTGCGCACACTGCCAAGCCACTTTGTGCACAGAAAGTCCTCAGTTGCAATGCTGCAAAAACCCCACCTCGATGAGAGTTGTAAGGCTATTTGTGCAGAGGCTCCAGTGCTCTATTGACAGTGTAGACACTTGGTTGCTTTCTGCACTGTAATTGGCCTCTGGAGATGTTCCATAAGGTCTCAAGTGATGGCTCTGCTCATTGTTTTGAACTCAGCTGCCCTGGAAACATGCACCCCTCCCCTTTCAAAACACCACTTCTGACAGCCGGCGAATGCTGTGCTGATCTGCTCTGGGACACAAAGCAAACCATTAATGTGGTATGTTTGTGCTGTTGAGCACAGGGGCAGGTGTCTGTGTTTGTGGGTGTGTGCGGGTGAGAGAGAGAGAGAGAGAGAGAGCACCCAGGGAGGGAGGTGGGAGGCTGATGTCAGGGGTTTTTCCTTCCCCTGCCTCAGGACTGGTTGCTTCCTGCCACTGTCTGAACTTACAAGACAGCATACGGACACACTCTCTGTCCCCCAAAACACACTGTCACTCTCTTGCAAATTGCCATTTCCCCCAAATCATACCAGGGTGAGGGGATGAAAGGTTTGTCCCTCAAGCAGTCTGAGCAATGAGCATGGCTCTCCTAATCCACAGAAGTCTCAAGGTCTCCAAGGCAATCTCTTGGATCTTGATGCTTCCACAGGGAGCCAGGACATTTGCACAAAGGCCATAAGGGATGAGGCCCACTTTCTGCTATTCCTTGGGCCTTATCCCTCATGGCAGCAGAGCTCCCACAAGTCTTGTGCGCCATCATTTCACCGTCTGTACCTCAGGGAAATTGCCTTTGGAGTGTGTGTGTGTGTAAGTTCCCTTGAATATGATGTAAGAAGATAACACAGACAGCATCAACTTTATTGATGTGGGAAAATCACTCCAGGCTTGGTGTGGTGCCGCAGAGCATAGGTGCCGACTCCGTGGGTGTTCCGGGACTGGAGCACCCACGGGGAAAAATTGATGGGTGCAGAGCACCCACTGGCAGCTCCCCGCCCTGCCTCCCACCCCAGCTCAACTCCATTCCACCTCCACCTCCTTCCCTGAGTGCACCACCGCCGCTCTGCTTCTTCTCCCTTGCTCCCTCCCTCCTGGCTTCCTGCAGCAAGCTTGGGAGGGAGTGGGGCAAAGCGGAGCGGCGGTGCATTCGGGGAAGGAGTTGCGGCTGGGGGTTTGGGGAAGGGGTTGGAATGGGGGGCGGGGAAGGAGCAGAGTTGGGGCTGGGGACGGGGCGCGAGCACAGGTAAAGTCGGCATCTATGCTGCAGAGAACAGTTCATCCAGTCCTATCCCGCCGTGCTTCACGTGCATGTAGAACACACGTGTACTTGGGCAGAGATGGAGGGAAGGGATGATTATGCTGCAGACTCCTCTTCATCTGACAGCATATCTGGGGCTTTTCAGTCGATTTTTCTACTGTTTACCTAACCACCGTGTTTAAAAGTGGAGCGAAAGAGGCACCTTAAATGCTTACAGGGTCCCCTTTCCCATTTTTACACATTTTTAAAGGAAAAAATTTCTCAAAAGTCATATTACTTTTCTTATGTGTGCCTGACAGATCAGTTCACAGCATCTTTCTGAAGTGCTTTGGCCAAGGAAGCTGGTGAACAATCTCCTTTTAATAGATTTTATTTTTCTAATACCAGTGCTAATGCATATAGGCCAGCACTCGCTGTCTCTACAAAACACGGAAGGTGAGATTTATCTCTCATACTGCTCTGCTGAAGTCAATGTACCATAACAGCTATGAACTTGACCCAATACAGTCTGGCAAAAATGTGACTTTCGCTTTCAAGCTATGGAGACCAATGGGTCAGTTGTCCTGCATTGTGCTCAGTTGGCACATCCACATGGCAGTCAACTGCATTTGCGGGGCTGCCTGTTTCCAATGAGGAGAGCCAGGAACTGACCTCCTTCCCACTGTGCAGCAGTGTCAAGCCCAGGCGAGTGATTGAATTACTTCTGGGGAACTTCTGAGCCTGGCTAATCCCAGCGGGGCTGTGGGGCCCCGGGGTGCATGGGAGGAGGTCGGGACATCCTCTTCCCCTGCACGGAGCAGCCAGGGCTGGGTCAGACCCACCCCCAGGAACCTCCCCCAGCTGCAGAAAGCACCGCACTCCCCCCTCCCACTCCCTGCCCCCATCACTCCTTAGCTAAGGGGGGGGATCACTGTATGGGGATTTGCCTCCCATCCACACAACATCCTACACCCAGATCCCCTGCTGATCCTCACATCCCAGCACCTGGACTCCCTACCAAGCCTCCCCCACCCTCTCCATGGAACCCCACCACCAAGCCCTCACCAGAGCCTCACACCCTACATCCAGAGGACCCCCACACTCAGATCCCCCTGCACCCAGGCCCCATACTGAGCCTCACTTGCTCCCCAAATATAGAAGTCAAACTATGCCTATGCCTTTGAGGTTCCCTGCTGGAGGTCTTATGGTCCTACCACATTTTGCCCCAGAAAAGGAGCAGTAAAGGTGAGACCTCCAGGCTTGCGTTGAAAGGCTGCAGGGAAGCAGCCAATCACAGCCCAATGGGCTCAGTTAAAAGGAGTTGCAGGGCCTGAGCAGATCAGTTCCTGACAGGGAACAGAGGAGTAAGGTAGGAAGGAGCTCCTGGCTGGAGCTGAAGGGAGAACCAGAAGATGGGTTCTGGTGACATTTACATTCCATGAAGAAGGAGAGGAGAACTTCAGCCCTTAGGTAAGGGTGAAGCAGAAGAGGCTGTTTGGGAAGTGTCCCAAAGAATAGCAGCAACAACTATTACAGGAAGCAACACTTGGCTGCTATTTATAGGGTACGTGGGTCAGGGCCTGGAGTAGTGGGTGAGCCCACACTTGGTGGTATGGCCAAAGCCCCGAGAAAAGAATAAGCCTTGTTTAGAGGCCCAAGTAAAGGGTAGGACTTAAAGAGTCTCCAGGGAGAAAGTCTGCTTTATACCAGGACAGACAGAGACTTAAAGCTAGCCCAGAAGGGGCTGAGGACTGAGCCCAGAGACAGGACTAAAGATGTTACCAAAGGCACAGGAACAGGCCCTGTTGGACCTTTTGTTCATTCACATAATGACTGCATGTGACTTGGCCAGAGGACTGAGACACTGAAGGCTTCCCCTTCCCTCCCCCGCCCACCTCCATCCAAGGTTAACATCCAACAGTGCGTGCTGGGAGCAGGGAAACAGTGTGCAAGTTTGCACCTGACTGGCAGGAGGTGCTCATGGTAGGTAAGTATCACATTCAGGAATAAAGAGAAATAGAGAGTGATTGCAGAGACGTAGACTATGTCTATGGTTACAAGCTTACAGCAGCACAACTGTATTGAAACAGCTGTGCCACTGTAAGAGCGCTCATGTAGCTATGTTATGCCGACAGGAGAGAGCTCTCCTATCGACACAACAAAACCAGCTCAATGAGCAGCCGTAGCTATGTCATGGGAAAGCATCTCTCACTGATACTGAGTTGTGCATAGCAGCACTTATGCCAGCAAAACATACGTTGCTCAGGAATGTGGGTTTTTTTCACACCCTCAAGACACTGAAAAATTAACTGCATTCATGAGTAACCTGCTCATTTAGACAATGGGAGACAATGGTAGCTCAGTAAAGGACTGGCCTACCTGTAGCAAGAGACTGGAGCTGTGTATTGGGGTGCTGGAACAATTTGAATAGTGGGGGAGCTGAGACTATTGACCCAAACTGTAAACCTGGTATATAGTGGAAACCATTGCAAGCCAGGAAGTACAGCAGTCACTGAACTGATGAGAAAAAAGGTGCCCATTTTAAAGAATGTAGTGGAGCTAAAATTTATAATCTGCTGTGCAGTTCACCAACTCCTATTAAACTATCAGATTTAGGTACAGAGGCCTCACAAGTAGTGGATAGTTAGTAAACACAGTTATTTGGACTCCACTTTTTCCATGTGGTTCCTTCATATTATGTATATTGTGGAAAGAGCCAAAGACACTACAATATTGATTAGATATTGGTCTGTATTTACCAGTCAGCACAGTTTCTGTTTTATTGTGAACTTCACTTAACTCTCTTCTTCCCTGCTCTTTCAAGCTGAAATTTGCACTCATTGTCAAAAGGAAACAAAGAAGAATTTGCTCTGTGGCGTACAGATCTGTTTAAAATAATCACGTAAGTGGTTGAATGAGCCATATATAATTCTTTACTACGATAAGTAAAGTTAGTAAACTTTCACTGGTAGGTAGCCAAGATTTAACCTGTTGAATTCACTTAATTCTTAATTAGAATGCTAGTTTTGCACATGGAAATTCATCTGATTTTAGGCAGATGAAAATAAAATAATAAAGATGAACACCGATACCTTTAAAGGTCTCTCTTACTGCTGATATATAGGGCAATTTAAGTACAGAGATCTGCAATATGAGAACATTATGGGCCAAATGTAGAACAAGGAAAAGAGTGAGAACAAATAGTCATGAATATTTCCATGACTTTCAAATAAATGTTTGCTTTGACCCATGTTCACATGTTTAGATAATCACTGAAATCTTCTCCTAAACAAAACTAAAAAGCCCCCAATATCATTCAGTGACGCCCTCCAGTATTGCACAACAAAACCAGTTGTAAATTAAGTTCACTTAAGTATCCAGGGAAGGCAAGAGAGGAAAAGAATGTTTCCATATTAAGCATGCTAACCAGCTTTTATAGATAATCAATTACCAATTGGACTCACAGACTTTTAAGCCAAAAGGGTCTAACACGATCATCTAGTCTGACCTCTTGAACACTGCAGGCCTTACAACCCACTCACTGCTGAAAAAGGCCCATGACCTCTGACTGAGTTACTGAAGTCCTCAAATCTTGATTTAAAGTTAAAATAGCACGAGGAATTTACAGGAAACATACCCTGCCCTCTTCCTCTGAACAATTCCTTTACTGGACAAATTGTACCATTGGAGTCAGTGGGAATTTTCTAGTTTGACCTGAGTGGAAGTAGGAGTGACCCTATACAAAGATGCTTAGCTTCTAACTACTAACAAAACAAAACAAAAAACAGACTCTGCAAGAATATTTCCTGCTGTTTTATCACGTATTACACAAAGAACCTGATTTTGGCCTTTTTCCCAACAGTTGCAATGAGAGAAAGGAGCCGGCTCAAATGCAGCCTTTCCAATTCTCACAATTTCTTAATGCCACAAAGGCTGGAATGAAGAAATTGCATGAGCATCTCAATTTTCATTTAAAAATAAAAGAAAGTTTCTAGATACTGAGTTGCAGAAAAAAAACCTTGAAAATGTGAGGCAAGTGCATAAAGGGTGAGAAATCAGAAGGAAATAAAAATAAGCCATTTATTGTGGGTTATTTAAAAAAAATACAATTTTGGGAGTGTGGAACCTGATTTTTGAATGTTTGGGGTTGGCAGTACTGAAAATTTAACAAGAAAACCAAATATTTCCCTTTTCACTAACAAACTGAAAACAATAGGGCTCAGATTTACAAAACTGCCTCAGAGATTTGGACAGCTAATTAGGAGAAGTGTCAATAAGTGATGCCATTGTTTGAAATTACTTTAAAGTCTGGATGATAGTTTAGGTAACAGAAAATCTATTGTTGGGGATTATCTTATTCTTTTCTTTTACTAAACTTAATATTCGCTTTGGGGGAGGGAGAGCTGTAAACTGCCGATATTGCAGTCCTGTTAGAACTATGAAGGGTTGAAATGTATTTAGCTGGCTAACTGGAAACTGCCAGCATTCTGAATGTTAAATTTTTGTTTGTTCTGTCAGCAGGCCTTCATCCTGTGCTAGTACTTCTATATTTAAGGAATCGTTTTGGAGTGAGTGGGATAGCACTTTGTTCTCAAAGCTAAAGGTGTAGAGAATCAAAAGTACACCTCAGTCCACAAGTGCTTAATAAACAACAACAAAGTAAAACAAAAAAACTAAGGAATGCCAATATCAAGGGCACTTTCTCTACTTTCCAGGAGTCATCAGCAAAGATATACTGCTTTCTCCACGTCCCCTCCCCACAATGTTAGGAAAGGGCTTATCCTATGTTTAATGTACCACTGAGACAGTGCATTGCTCATTTTCTCTTCAGTACTCCAGATTTAACAAAAACTAGGTCATGTGCAAAAAAGAACAGGAGTGCTCTGGTTACAAGTGAAAAACCTGTATTTTGAACACTTCATTGTTTATTTGTTTTTTCCCCTATCAAGTCGGTCTTTTTATAGGTAGACACATACTGTTGCTGACAGGAAGCATTTATTTCCCTGCCTAAAGATAGTCCCAAGAACAGCATAAAATACAATTACCATAGAGCAATTTGTTCTGCAGGTAATGAGAGAAACACCACTACTGAGACATTTTACATTGCTGTCATGGGATGACATTTTTCTCAGCTATTAGATTTAGTGATACTGAATGAACATCAAGAATAAGTTAAACCTGTAATTATTCATCCGTGATAGAACTTGTTAATCATGTGTTTTCACAGAAGTGCTTGTTAGTGCCAGTATAATTAAATACATGTTCATGGTTCGATGTGAATTACTTACTCTAGGGGTAAGAGGTCTATAACTCAGTCATGAGTACTGAACTTGGCATCCATACTGTTAGCCAGGGGCAAAGTATTTTACAAAATCTGAAGAAAATCATTCAGTCTGCTTGGTTTTGAGTTGGAACCTGGTTAAACAGTAATTAGCAATCTGGATTCTCTAGAGCCTTCATAAATTAAAGCAGTTTGAGCCTTTCTATTAAAAAAAATTAAATTATGACCTTAAATTATGCATTACCTGGCATCTTGTGCCATGATTCCTACCTGTGTACAACATGGGTGTAACAAATTACCACGTGAGAATTATAGCATATTACACTATGAAATACCACTTTGAATGACACAATGGCTGGTCATTGGGTCAAGGAGGGCACAAGAGACTGACTCTATAGTCTCATAGCTGGAGCACTTGCCTTGTATGTGGGAGAGCCAAATTCAAATCCCTGCTCCAATGGCTATTTATTTTTCTAATTAAAAAAAAAATAGAACAGCTTCAAGAGGAGAAATTGAGAAAGCCACGTATAAGAAAATCAAATAGCTCAGTGGCTGGAGCATTTTCTTTCCAGGGGCAAGACCCAATTAAAGTCTTTTAATGTTTCTTGATGCCTTAAATGACTGCTTCTTGGAGCAGCTAGTACTGGAACCCACAAGTGAAGATGCAATTCTTGATTTAGTCCTAAGTGGAGCACAGGATCTAGTCCAAGAGGTGAATATAGCTGGACCACTTGGTAATAGTGACCATAATATAATCAAATTTAACATCTCTGTAGTGGGGAAAACACCACAGCAGCCCAACATTGTACCGTTTAATTTCAGAAAAGGGGACTACACAAAAATGAAGTTAGTTAAACAGAAATTAAAGGGTACAGCACAAAAAGTGAAATATCTAGTTGGCAGCCGGTTTCAAGCGGAATGCCCCAGCGGTCAGTTTTGTTCAACATCTTTATTAATGATCTGGATGATGGGATAGATTGCACCCTCAGCAAGTTCGCTGATGACACTAACCTGGCGGGAGCAGTAGATACGTTGGAAGGTAGTGATAGGGCCCAGAGGCATTGAGACAAATTGGAGGATTGGGACAAAAGAAATCTGATGAGGTTCAACAAGGACAAGTGCAGAGTCCTGCACTTTGATGAGGTTCAACAAGGACAAGTGCAGAGTCCTGCACTTAAGATGGAAGAATCTTATGCACCACTACAGGCTGGGGACTGACTGGCTAAGAAGCAGTTTTGCAGAAAGGGACCCAGGGATTACAGTGAATGAGAAGCTGGATATGAGTCAACAGTGTGTCCTTGTTGCCAAGAAGGCTAATGGCATATTGGGCTGCATTAGTAGGAACATTGCAATAGCAGATCGAGGGAAGTGATTATTCCCTTCTATTTGGCACTGGTGAGGCCGCATCTGGAGTACTGCATCCAGTTTTGGGGCCCCCATTACAGAAAAGATGTGGACAAATTGAAGAGAGTCCAGTGGAGGGCAATGAAAATGATCGGGGGTTGGGGCACATGACTTACCAGGAGAGGCTCAGGGAACTGGGCTTGTTTAGTCTACAGAAGAGAAGAGTGAGGGGGTATTTGATAGCAGCCTTCAACTACCTGAAGGGGGGTTCCAAAGAAGATGGAGCTCAGCTGTTCTCAGTGGAAATGGAATGGGTTACCTAGGGACGTAGGGGAATCTTCTTCCTTAGAGGTTTTTAGGGCCTGGCTTGACAAAGCCCTGGCTGGGATGATTTTGTTGGTGTTGGTCCTGCTTTGAGCAGGGGGTTGGACTAGATGACCTCCTGAGGTCTCTTTCAACCCTAATATTCTATGGTTCTATGATCCTATCTACTATCAAAGGAGGAACAATTGAATTGACCATGCTTGGATTTGAACCTGTGGTTCTAGGTACTCAGGGGATTGCAAACCTGGAGCCAAACCCTGCAAACCTGGAACAAAATCTTGGTGGACTTCTTCATATCTTCACTCAAGACCCCAGGCTGCTCAAGGTGTTAAAGAAAACAGGATTTGTTCCTTGAGGCTTAAGACACTAAGCTGCCTCACTGGCATACAAAATTATCCTATGCAATGCATCCATTTCTTTAATTTTATTGAAGCTCATGGAGGGATTAATACAAACAAATTGTATTTCATTAGACCCTCATGGAAAAGAATCTCACTGTAAGGAGTAGAGGTTTTCATAATATTTACATGAAATATTTATTTAAACTTTGGAGGCCTTCAGCACATAAAGCTTTACAGTTAACATTTCCCAGGCATTATCTGCAGCTCATCTATGCTAATTCTATCAGTCCACTCCATATGTGGCAGGAGTTTTTACAGCATATTAGCACTTTTAATGTATTTCACTCACTGATAAAGTAAAGTAGTATTACTTGCACGGTTGTTTCAACTATAAGGTGGGATATTTTGTTTCTTTCTCTCTTTTATTTTTTTATTTCAAGTTATTTATTTTCTTTGTCCTTAAAAGGAAATCTTGAAAGCTTTAAAGCTGGGACCAAAAATAGAGGGAAAGGGTTGCCAAAATTGTGTCCAGTTTTTTCCTTTCACTTTATTTATATTACAATCCTCTTAAATATATAAGGACAGTTATGTGGCTCTTTTTCACTAAGCCCCATGTGCCAGATTCTGGAGACAATGGGGTAACTGTGACTTTCCACCAGTATAAATAAGAACATGAATTTGGCACTCATCATGTGACTCTTACATGCAGCAAAATTCCCCTATGATCCCTAGCTCTACAAAGCCAAATGATGTTGCACATCTGATGTTAGTCCAGCTGCTGAAATTCAGTTTCACATACAAAGAACTTAGTTCTGTCAGCTGGATACCTGGTGAACTCCTTCATTTCAGCCTTGTTGTGTTCTCTCTAGCCTGACAAATTTCTTTTGCAGAAGTCTCTGAGGCCCCTATGATTTTCATGGATGTTCTTAGCCTAGACACGAATACTTCAAGCAGCAGTGAGGGTGTTATAGGACACAGAGTGGCTCCTGTCAGGATTACAGATGTGCCAAACATGCACATCAAACTCAGGCTGGACTCAAGAGTCTACACATTCACAAACCTATGGGAAGATATTTGGAAAGTGGTGGTCAGACTCAGGTAGGGAGTTATTTTGTAGCCCTCCCCCCTGCCAGCTTTGGGCCTGGCTTAAACATCCCATCCTGGTAAATGGGTCTTTTCCACCAGTCAGCTGCTTTTCTTCTGGCCTTCAGTATCTGCAGGATTGCACTGGTCCCACTCACTTCCCAAAATGTTCTTATGGGGGCTTTCCAGTTTGTGCCATTGCCCTTCTCCTCCCCAGTCTTTTCCAGGGACTTGTTGCAGGGGGAACCAGAAAGTGCTTGCTCCTCAGAGGGAGGGGGAAGAGGGAAATACTCTCCCTTGCACTGAAGTAGCCAGCTGTGCAAAGAGCGTCCCCTGTGTTTTTAGCATGGCAGTGAAGGACACCTCAAGGATTCCCTAGAAAGCGCATGCTAGGGAGAAGACCCATAATCCCTTGCAAGTGACAAGAAATCTCTGAGGGCTTCCTAACTAGGGTCCTGGGCTGAGTCCTATGATGGGTCAGTTCAGCAGAACACATGGTCAGTAGAACCTGCCTGCCCCACCTTCCCTGAAGATTTTATAAAGAACTGAGGAGGCAGCAGTCAGCCCCTAGCACCATGCTGTGGGAGGAACAGGTCCTCTTTGGTTTTGCATTGATAAAACTGGCCAGCTAATCCCAGCACAGGGACCTAGCCTGATGTATCCTGTGATTCTAAAGATGTCACCTCAAGTAATCTGATGCCATAAACCATGACACGTCATGTGGAGACACCACTTTCTTTTTTACACCAAACTGTAGTTATATGTTGGAGAGATTTTTGCTTTTCAAAATAAAGGATGAAAATAAACCCCCCCCAAAAAGTTTGACATGAAGGTCTCCAGTGCTTGCAGCCATTTCACCAATACTACAGTATATTTCAGGCACATCCTAAAGAGCCAGGACAACTGAGCAGAATAGGTCTCATCACTTTAAGAAGTTATAGTTTGGTGGGACCATTTCAAAAATCATTGATTTAGGAGAGATATTGTTCATAGAATCTTAGTGGGTTTTGCTCTTGATCTAGGCTGGTGATTAGCACACAGATATTGTGTTAATTATCTTATTAATTCATTAAAGTGTTTCAAGGGACCCATTCAGTCCTATATATATAAAAAAATCCCACTCACTCTAGCACCAACTGCTAAAGCATTTATTTAAGACAAGACCTCCCAGTTGTTTTTCAGGTGGGCTGTGGATCAGCAAAGACAGAGTTTTGACTGTTACTCAACCCAGTGAAATGCTATTTAATGGTTCTTCTGAAACACAAAGTTTACTTAATGTCAAAGGATAGTAAATGTCTAACAGTCCTGACAGCCCAAAACCAGAATTATCTAGAAGAGGACTTTGCAAAGACATTTTGAGCTGAGAGGGAAAGGGAACTGAGGAATGAAACCTAAGTTACAGTAACTGGAAAAAAATGTATTTTACATGTTTGTGATTAAGTAGAACTTTTTTTACATTCTGTAGATTAAATTAAAACAGGGAATACTCCCAAAAACTTACATAGGGCCTGTGCTGGGGATGTGTAAATTCCACACAGGCAGCCCACGGGGGAGGTTAACTGGAGCCAGAAAGCTCTATAAACCTAACGTGGTACAATTGGAGAGGGTAGTTGGCTGAGGGAGGAAGTTAAAGCAGGAATACAGGCAGCGGGAGGAGAGATCTTGGGTCCTCTCTTGAGAAGAGAGGGCTGGCAAGAATCAGAGGAAAAGGAAAAATGTCAGGAGAGGATTAGTTCCTATGGTGGGCCTGTGGTGGGGTGGCTGCCCCACCCCATGAGTGATTAGGCTAGGTCAGGCTAAAGCAGCTGTGAGGGATGGCAGCCAATCATGAAGGGCCTGAGAGGAGCCAATTGGGGCCCAGAAAGAGCCAGCCAATCAGGGCCAGGTGGGGCCCTATAGAAAGGATGCCTAGCAATGCAGCAGGCAGTCTTTCCCTGACCAGCGAGGGAGAAGGACTGTCTCCTGAGCCAAGGAGACAGGCACCTTGGACAGCGCAGTACTGGGTAGACTTGGAGGAGCAGAAGAGGGCTCCAGCCTTCTACCTGCCTGGCTGCAGGCCCTGAGGAGAAGGGCCCAGAAGGTGCAATGGGCCAGAGGGGAAGCAGCCCAGGGATAGTGGTTGGACAAGGGGAGTGAAGAAGGGCAGGAAGGCTGCCACTAGAGGGTCTGTGGATCGGGGCTCAGAGTAGTGGGTGGGCCTGTCCCACACCCCCTTATAGAGTACCTGGTCATGGAGGAGCAGCCGGAACAGACTTCAATCAGCCCTTGATGAGAAGGGCTAGACTGAGGGGTTGTGGCTGGCTGCCATGGCTGGAGCGGTTAACCCCTGCCCCTGGAAGGGGGTGAGCATGGATTAGGAGCCTGAAGCAGATGCTGCTGAGCGGGGAGCAATGTGGGTCCGGATACCAGCAGGAAGAAGACAATGGACAGGACATCACCAGCAGAGGGCACTCTGGGACTGTTAAGAGCTAATTCCCAGACTGAACAGCAGGAGATGCTGCGGTGGTGAGTCCCAACCCCATCACAGGGCCCTAGAGAGGGGCAAGATTTGAGGGAAGCTGCCCTACAAGTCAGTATTCTGAGAACAGGATGGAGGATTAGGAAGAGAGACTGACATCCCCCGGGGAAGGAGGGGGAGACACAGGCAGGGGGCTGCTCTTGGGTACCCTGGCTCCTACCCAGGGCAGGTGAAGGGTCTGGGGCTCCCCATTGCAGGTCAGGCTTTCTGGGTGGCTCTTACCATGGCCTATATTCAGCTTTCAGCATGGCCAGGGTTGTGGCCTCAGGGGAAGATGAGTAGGGGGGCACAGGGGAAGATGAGGAGGTGGGGCCACAGTGAGGGGTGGGGTCTCATCAGATGGGTATTTCTACCAAGGTTCTGGCACTGTTGTCTGGTGGTATTCTTTTTGCTTTGTGGAGAAGCTAGGACTGAAGAGAGATCCCAGGAGAGGCAGAAGATGTCTGTGTTAAGTATATGTGGTTTGACAGTTGTCATGGACATTCTTTGGGATTCAAAGGACAGTAGGGACGCAGGAGGAATCTGGATCGAGGGTTAGGTCCTTCACACAGGAGACAGTCTGAAAGGCTATCAGATGTGAGATGGAATGATTACAGGGCCCAGTATTGCTCTCATTAACGTCTAAGGGCAAAGTCTTCATTACAAAATTAAATCAACCTAAGTTACATTGACATCTAACCACCACAGTAATTGAACTGATTTTACACATCCACACTACGCTCCTTGTGTAACACTGACAGACCTCGGGCGTTGGCAGGCAGTATTGAACTTAGGACTTCTGGAGGTTAGTGTATGAGCCTCTACTGCATGAGCTAAAAGCCACTGGGCTGTGAGCAGGAAGTGTGTGGATTACACTTGCACCAATTTAACTGTCATTTTGGGATGGTTTCTGAAAGGCAGCAACAGTCAATGTGAGCAAATCATGTTTACACTGACACTGTGTCAACCTAACTACATCGACTTAAGCGCTATGCCTCTCATGGAAGTGTAGTTATTAAGTTCGTGGAGTGGGCGAGTTACTTTTGTGGGAGCTACATTTTAGTGTAGACACTTACAGAGTGAGGTCGAGGTAATCTGCCTTACATCAGCCTAACTCTGTACTGTAGACCAGGCCTAAGGCAAAGTTCTGATTACCTTTAAATAGAGCGAGACTGAGCCTGGTTTGCTGGTTAGTCTTTGACTTAATCCCACACACCAGAGCCTTGTGCAGGGCCCTGGAATGGACAGTCAGCAGGGAAGAGATTACAGTGGTGCAAAGGATGAAAGCCTTAGTCGTGTCAGGAGTTTTATCACTGTGCTCTCATTTTCTCAAAAGGAAAAGGGCTCAAAATACCTAATCAGCTAACGCTTGTCACTTCCAATGGTCTTGTTCAGCTGAGCTCTCTGGCAGCTCTGACAACTCTATCAGCAAATTAAGTGGAGTTTCTACTTAATTCTCTGGATTTGTGCCAAGACCTGAGGTAGGGGATGAGGAAGGGCCTGTGGGCATTATCCCAGAGTATCAGGATTGCCTCCCCACTCTGAACTCTAGGGTACAGATGTGGGGACCCGCATGAAAAAAAGAAATAACCCCCTCAAGTTTATTTTACTAGCTTGGGTTAAAATGTTTTTCCCCAGAACACAACTTCTTCTGTATC
>ML677334.1:74414074-74435923 GCA_007922305.1 Dermatemys mawii
AAAAGAAAGGAATAAATCCCTTATAACCATCAATAGAACAGCATCTACCATAATCAACAAAAGGATTCAGAAACCAAACCTCTCCCCCGAGGCAATTTTCTCCCACAGTTGATATCTCTGCTGAACCTTACAATATCAAGAAGCACCCAGCCAACACTCACCACTGAGAACCCTCCATGTGATAAAAAAGGTAAACTTACTAACTACAGTACTTGATAGAATCGTATAGTTATAGTGAAAGACATAGCTGTGTTCATCCCATAGCTGAGGTGAACAGAGAGAGACCCAGAGAGAAACTGAAACTTAAAATCCTTTGTCTCCTGAGGAATTTCTCATTGGTCAGTTGTCCACCTCTCAGGTTACCTTTAGCTTAACCCCTTACAGGTAAACACTAATTCTAGGCTACTTCACACTTATGACACAGAGGTAGGCAATGCCTCTGGGAATGCTGGAGGCAGAGGTGCCATGTAACTGTTGATCGTGAGTGGGGCACAATTTAAAGGTTTGCGGAGGGGAGGGTGAGGGCAGAATGTGACCATCCCTCACATTGCCACTGGATCTAGAAAAGGTTTTCAAACTGTGGGGAGCGCCCCTTAGGGGAGCACAGAGGAATGTTCAAGGGGGTGAATGGCAACACCAGATGACTCAGGCTGGCAACTTGGCCAGGCAGCTTGGGCTGGCCCTGCTTGGGGAGGGAGTACCACCTCCAACTCTACCTCCTGTGATGGGCAACCTGCAGCCCGTGGCCAGCCACACTTCCTGCAACTCCCATTGGTTGGGAACGGCAACCTATGGCCACTGGGAGCTGCCTGTGGACGGTCAATGCAAACAAACTGTCTCGCAGCCTGCCAGCGGATTACCCTGACAGGCCATAGGTTGCTCACCACTGCCTTAGAAGCTATTGCTAAATGGAAGGCAGGGCAAGCCCCGCTGCAGTGGTAGAGGAGCAGATTCCCTGGGCAGAGTCCCTGCTATAGCAGTTGGAGAGCAGCCTCTGCCCTGGGAACAGGTGCAGGACATTCGCCCCAGGTCAGGCTGCAAAGCAGGCAGCAGGAAGCGCTGGGACTTCAGCAGCAGGAAAAAGAGAAGCTGCCCAAGTATTCAGGGTGGGGCTTAATCTGCAGCCAACTGCCGTGCTGCTTCCTCCCTCCCCATGCTTCGCAGACACACAGGGAATGCTACCGCCAGGAGGAGCCCCTGAGACTTGACGTAAATTCTTTGTATGTTCTGAATAGTTATTTTCTTTTAGCTCCCTCGTCGGCAGTAGTTTTGATGAGTATTAATCGTATGCTGCTGCCCCTGTTCTCTAAATCAGGGGTCTCCAAACATTATGAGATGAGGACCATATTAGATTATTGAAGGGGCTTTGTGGGCCAAAGCGAATGTGAAAAAATTCAATATGTGCAAAATCCTCCCCCTTTGCTCCTCCGGCCGCTGCCGTGGGGACACTCACCCCTCTGCACATGGGGTCGGTGGCAGCATCTCACTGGGAACGGTGAGGCGCGGCAGCTTCTCCACATGCCTGCCCAACTGGAGGGCCAGACAAATCGAAGCCATGGGCCAGATCCGGCCCCCGAGCCATAGTTTGGAGACCTCTGCTCTAAATGTACATCCCAACTGCTTCAGTTATGATGGCGCTACAAAGGATCCATTAGAAGGGCTAAGCATGTTATAAGTTTACAGAGCACAGTCAAAGAATCCTTCCTGCTGCCTAGTTTGTATTCAAAACCTCGGGAAAATATTTCCCTAAAGTATTTGCATTCCAAGGGTAGGATCTTTAGCTCTGTGGAATTATGCCCATTTACACCAGCTGAGGATCTGGCCCATAATTTTTAAATGCTCTTCATGTGCCTGGCTATAGAATGTGAAAGAAACTATTTGGAATGTGTCCATGTTGCTCATTGACCAGTGTAGGTGAAGCATTAAGCAGAAAGTATGGATAGCATGAGATAGTCACAGCCCTGGGCACTGGGAGGCATGAACTTCAGCCAAAAGTCTCTAATCCCTAGGGGCATGGTTATCTTATGATAATTGCAATTCCTGCAGCCTTTCTTTTGCAGGGGGAGCAGCTGTACTTTCAGGGTGGACAAAACTAACGGCACTGGCATTTTAAAGTAGTTAATCTTTTGTCTGGACTGAGCAATTCATACAACAAGCCCTGATATCCTTTAAAAATACCCAGTAATCTACCAGTGTTCCTTCCAAGCACACTGATTGTATTTAGAAAAAATGTGATAGTTTTGACAGCTGGAGTTTTTGCATCAAGCATCAGATGATGGTATTTCCTCCCGCCCACCCAGGAATCTGGAGTCACCCAGGGAGCAGGGTTCAGAAAATTAGGCAGGTCTCTAATTGAAAGGACAAGTCAGAGCATTCCTCTCAGTGCATGGACTTGGCTTTTTCCACAGGGCAGCACTGCTTCTGTGCTAACTTCAGTACAGGCAGAGTGCAACATTAATAGGCCCTGAGTTCCTCAAACTTGAGCAAATTCGAAAGTCTGGTGTGCTACATTTCAGCTGTTTATGGCTGACCTCATTGTTTAGAAGAGCTGATCTTATTCTGGCTAAGACTCATTCTTGAAACTTGGCTTCTGACGAACTAGAAGTAAGGGAACAAGAATATTCACTCACTGCAAAGTACTTGTTTGCTGTTAACCTAGCAAAGACCTTTGGTTCCCAGCCTAGTATGGCTAAGTCTAAGTGGCTCTCCCTTTAACTTCTGGTAAAACATAGAGCTTAAAGCTTTGCAAGAGGCTTTTATTTTACCCTTTGAATATGCCTTTGATGCTGGAATGATAGTTCTGGGGTCTCTGAGGTCTTCTATTTAACCACAGAATTGGTGGTGGGGGTAGGAGTGTCAGTAAACGCTTCCCCACCCTATCCGCCAATGTCCCTTAACCCTGATTGGAAGGACTTCTGCTAGGCAGAAGAACAAAAGTCGGCATGTCCATTCCTGCTGGTTATTGTCAATTGTTATAGAAATAGCTGTCCAAAGAACTGAACCAAACTAACTCATTTCAAATGGAACAGTAGCCAGATGGTGGGATTTTCAGACACTTCCTAACTGCTTCAGATTTGAATGAGTGACCTCAGGACAAAATGCTCTGTTGTCCCTTAACAAAATTTGAATTACCCTGTCCCTTGTTTTATTTTATTCTGTTAATAAAAACCTACCAGGTTCCTCTTGCAATAAACCAACAGTATTATGAAAAATATACATTTCAATCTACTGCTCATACAGCATGGAAATGGAATTCACCAGCACGAGACCTATACACCATGTAAGCCCTATTCCTAAAGTGGAATTAAATAGTCTATAGGCTTGGGATGGTCCTCTCCTCAGCGATGAGTTTCCCTCAGAATGATCTTATTGATGAAAATAATAAGTAAAGGATGAATTATTCCGAGCTGGTACCATATGCAATTTGTGCACTTCCCTACCCCCCTTTCATTTTGGTTACATTTATTAGTGTGTTACCTCTTCTTAGCATATTTTACATCATTGAGTAATGCCAAGAATGACATCACCTGCCATTAACAATGTTTCACATTCTCAGCTGTAAACATTAATATTGCTCGGTTTCCAGAGGTAAAATCAATAATTTCCAAAGACATTCTCGGTTCACATGCTTTTTCCTAAACTTTTCTTTCTCCCCATAATAGAGCATTCTTAATTTATCTCCTTGCAAAGCAGTAGATTGAAATGATGGTCAGTGATGAACTTCTGATTTCTGTCCACCACTCAGAATGCAGTTTCTCCCCTTTTTGGCAACACTATTGAAGAATGAACTGTTCTGCTAAGGGATCACTTCGAGGTAGTAAGATGGCGCAGTCAGTATTGCCTAGTGGTCAGTCTACCTGCCATGTGTCATGGCCCTTTAAGGGTCCAATACAGAGAGACCTAAGGGGATAGAGCTAGAATGGAAGTGGCTCTGGGAATGAAGTAATTGGAGTAGGAATCCTGTCACTCCTCCTTTAAGGGCCCAGACTAGCCAGGAGCCTTGCAGAGAGGGTAGGGCAAGGTTCTCCTCTTACCTGAGCGATAAAGAGTGAGTTGGGAAAAGGGGTCACTATAAATGCTGCCTGCTCCCTGGCAGGGCATATGCCTGTAGACAACCGGGAGTAAGGAGGCTTCTGTGGGGCCTTGAGTTAACAGGGGGAAGACAGTGGCAGGGGAAGGTCTGACAGCTGAACTGTCCCACCCTGAGACTAAAAGGACTGCTGTGGGAGGAGGGGAGGTCAGCTAGGTGGAAAAGCTGCTTGAGGTGCTACTTATGGCCTGAAGTCTAACACCTGCTCGGAAGAGGAGAGCTAGGAGGCTCCTGTATAAAGGTGAGGGACAGGGAGATTGATTGAATACAGCCTGGCTCTGGGAGCAGCGCTGGGGCCTCCTGAACAGTGGAGGAAACTGACCAGGACTTTTACTTGGACCCAGATAGGCTAAATAAGTGAGTTACCGCTGTAAGAGTGAATAAACCCCCCACTGTAAAGGGACATATGTTGGAACAGTGAATAAACCAGGCTCCACAAAGAAGGGCTGAACTAACTTGGTCTGGGTACTTGTTGGAAAAACCCAAGGGAGGATGAGTGCACCTGCAGGCCCACAGCAGGCTCCAAGAATGCGAGCTGGAGAGGCATGCCCGTGCGACAGGTAGTTTTATATATAAGAGATGATCACCCAGTGCAGCAAGTATTATATAGGATTGTGCGACTGTTTATGGGTTTCAATGGATATAAACTTATAACTGGTTTATTCAACAAATCTTACCACTTCCTGTTCATGGAATATCCACAAACAGATGGCGATTTTTCTCAGATGTATTCTTTATTTGAAATTAGTCACTGAGGTTTTTATATCAGTGATGTGCTTAGCTGCCATTTGCCAGACAAGTCATGTAGTATTGCTGCTGTTCCCTGGCTGGATGAGCATCGCTCTTAAGACTGTTTCTGTGGCAAAGGCTCTTGGAAGATGAATTTAAAACATGAAAGCTTAAAATTAACTTCTGCAAGCATTTGTGTGAGCAAAACTCTGTTATAAGAATATTTATGCAAAGCAAACCCCCAAGAGGTACAAGTACAGCTGAAGTGAAATTGTTTAAAAATTAGATATTTGTTTTACTGTACTATTTGCCCTGCTCTGCCTCGGTCCTACTAGAAGCCTCCAAGTGCATTTCAGGAGCTCTTTGAAGTCTATGAACAGCTGTAATTGACAGCAGTTATAAGCTTAATAGAGATCACTGCCCCTCCATGTCCAACTCCAACAATGGCTCTCCTAGGAGTTAGTCCTTTAAACCCCACAGAGGTTTGCTGTGGTTACAAGTTCATAACAGCCTCAGCTCAGAACAAGCACGCCCATGAATGGGTTAGCCTTTCCTTTATACAGCTTGGACATTCAATCTTCAAATTCTAGGAACAGGTAATCGGCAGACAGGAGGCCCTTCCTCAGATCTTAGCTCCAAAAGGCTGAGGTTTTGCATGAGATGATGGGGAGGAATTTGCATTCACACCCCCCTTAGATATTTCCCAGTAAATCCACTTTGCATGGATTGCCCTACAAAACCATTCTTGTTTGCCCCATTGTTCAGTATAGTCCTTTGCCCAGGCCCACAACAAAACATAACCTTTTCATTTAATACAATACACACCAGAGATACTTACATTTTATTCAATAAGGTTTTCCAAGAATATTGCAGGAAATTGTCATATGTCCCATGTAACACAGTGTTTAATGTCTTCAGGGCAAAGTGGCTTGTCTTGCCTCCAAAGTGCCATGCCCCACAGTAGGACTGTATAAATAATAGGAATATTTAAAGCATTTTTAAAATTAAAGTTATAAGCATGTTCAACATCATTTAAAATTAAACACAGACCAATAATAAACTCCAGCCACTCCCTCTCTAAAACAATAAACATTCACAATACTGTGCTTTCAAAGCGCATATACATGAGAAAAGCTTTCTTTCAGCTTGTGGCAAAGGTGGAAAATCCATTTTACAGCATACACTGGCAAATAACAAAATGGCTGGGATCCATTCCTGAGAGACTGGAACAGTAAATGATGTCTTAGCTCAAGGAGGACAATACCAAGACAGATCCACCAGATTAACTATAGAAGTGGAGGATGTTCAGAATGTTCAGTTGAATTGTATATGTATTAGATATCAGTTCAAATAGTACCTAAAATTCATCACTCCCTTTTCCAAATTTAGATAATGGGGAGATAGGAGTCACTCCCAAATTTGACCTGTATTTTTGGGACTGGGTCAGATCCAAAATGGAAAGTTTCGGTTTTCTGGATCTGGTTCAGATACAATCCAGACAGCAGATTTTGAAACATTTCAGTATTTTGGTCTGAAATTTTATTGGTACAGTGCCCAAGAGTTTGACATTGAAGAACTTGATCCCAAACCTGAATTTGAAATCTGATTGGCTTGTACTCCACATCCTTGGCAGATCTCAAATGTAGAGGTATGCAGAAATCATGTTCTCAGCTGGCAAAAATTTGTCAACCCTTTTACCAGTTCCAGTTGCATGGAGTTTGCACCTGCTGAACTATATATGAATTTCAGATTCAAAACCTCCCCAAACTCAAAGCAAAACTCAGCTAAATCCACCAAATTCTGCCAGGATGGGTGTTAAAACCGTGTAAGATCATCAAGTTTCTGATGGTTTGCATCAGTCTAGGTTCACTTGTGTCATGGTTGAGGTTCACTAAGCTAGTTGGACTCTTTGTAAACCTGACCCAGGAGTCAAGCATCTACCCTGCATAAATTTTTCAAAAAGCTCTCTTGCATGGTGATTTGTTTCTTTGCACCACCTGGTGGACTTTATCTGTATGTGCTGTAGCAGTCCAAAAAGAGCTAGCTGGACATGTTTGCTCTTCCACTGGCTTGCAGCATGCATATGATCTTGTGATAGGCTGACCAGCAAGTCAGCAAGTGTGAAAAATCGGAATGGGGGGGGCTGGAAGTGCGGGGCGGGGTATAGAAGCCTATATAAGAAAAGGACCCCAAAATCAGGACTGTCCCTATAAAATTGGGACATCTGGTCACCCTATCTTGTGATAACGCAGAAGATAACACCTGTCACCAGGTAGTTAATAATGTAGAATGACACAAATCCCTCTGGTATGACAGAATTCCTGCCCTTTGCTTTAGGTTGCTAGTCCATCACTCTGATCACAGATCTCTTCACAGAAGTATATAGAGAGTGAAAAATCAAATCAGACATTACTGTATTTATAAGAGGGGAAAGAATTCAGTAAAGGCTTAACGTGTCCTTTAATCAAGATAGTCTATAAAGCCTGCCAGAGTTACATGCTAACTAACAGGAACTTTTGACCCTGATTATTTGGCTTCATTGCATCTTGGCACTTGAACAAAATGCGGGCTCAGCAGTACAGTGAAGACAACTGATTGGATCAGATTTTAAAAGTTTTTGGAGGAGGCCAACCACTTTTGTTAGGTGATTAAAAACTCTTATCCCAGAAGTTGTGTAACAAACTCAT
This sequence comes from Dermatemys mawii, assembly GCA_007922305.1. Classification (NCBI taxonomy): domain Eukaryota; kingdom Metazoa; phylum Chordata; order Testudines; family Dermatemydidae; genus Dermatemys; species Dermatemys mawii. The sequence continues at coordinate 74,421,581 of ML677334.1, forward strand.
GTCAAATTATTTAGCTTTAAAATGTAGGTCAAGAAGTAGGTTGAGCAATAAAAAGGTAAAAGATTGTGAATTTAAAAGGAAATCTAAATCAACATTTTCTCCAGGGGACAGTGTGGATCATGGAATTTGTCTTCAGTCTCACGATGGGAACCCTGGGCTCAGTGACCACAATGACCAATATTTAGTTTTAACACTTAAATGGTAGGAAGTAGCAATTCTCTGAGGACCCTAATTATAAAAGTTCTACAAACTCTGGGCCAGGTTCTGAACCCGCCCCAGGATAAACCCAGACTAGCCTCATTGGAGTTGATGGGGAAATTCAGGGTTTACATCAGTGTGAGTCTGGTTTGGCTTAGTGTAATCAAATGCCAGGATACTGTATGTCTACACTTTGACAAAAAGTGTTATTACAAAAAGTCATTCTCCATTTTAGGACTTCAGGGCCAACTGTGCATCTCACTCTGGTCTTTTTACGCTACTCTTTCAGTGAAAGGGGACCATAAATCCAGTGGAACCAAACCAACCCTCAGGGAACATTTTCAGTTTAAGTTGCAGAGCTAGCTGAACGGCTCAACACCAGCCCTTTAAATAGGGAACCTGCCAGGGAGAGGAGAGCATTAAAGCCGGGGTAAATTAGAGCAGCCATTGGACTACTCTGCCTTATGCCATGGGTCAGGCAGACCCCCTTGGCAGGTTCATGACACAAAGATTCAAAAGTGGCTTAAAGCTCATCCTCCCGAGCCCCCACATACATTCCTGCCCCAAGTGAGGCTTGGACAGAATGGAGAATCAATCCCTTTTCCTTCTTTGATCAGTAAAGTTTTTGATAGGAGGCAAATAGTTTTTAACTTTGAACAAAATCCTCCCATCTCTCAGCTTTCATTTAATATATTCCTGATGCTGCATGCCAATCCTCACTTGACAATCAGTGAGGGGGAAAGGAGCAGGACCTCGCACACTGGAAGTATATAAAGTTTTCCTATTATATGTCCTGCTGTGATCTATAAAGGAGGGTTTTTTCCAAAATCTGAGAAAATATTTCTTCTTTTCCTGTTTCTTTGGCATTCTGATGTCCTTGGCATGCCAGTCAGAGCCCCGTCCTATAGAAAATGGCACACAGATATTGCTTGATTTTTCTGCCTTTTGGAAGAAGCCTTTGAGCAGCTAAAAAAAAAATCAATACACGTATTGGAGAACAAAGAACAAGGTAATGGTCTTGGTAATGCTAGATGTTTTCTAGCTGGGCCAAATTTTACTCATGGAAAATGCATGTTGAACTCAGCTCTGATGAATGTGGGGTTATTCCCAGGAGGGGTACATTACTAAAATATCATTGTACATTTATTTTTTTATTGCACATATATGTACTCCTGCCTCTCTTTAGGCCCTGGCCAATGACAGGAAAATACATTTGACGCAGAAAACAGACACAGGACAGTATAGGGACTAGAGTCTAAGAAGACCTAGAGTTAAGCCAGAAATCTAAAAGATGGATCCAGGTTTCAAACTTGTGTTCAGAGGTGGGATTGTATTTGGCCCATTAAGAAGTCAGGCCATTTATAAAATTCACATCTAGATCTGAGTTCAGGGCTTTGGTTCAGGCTCTTCTCTGGTAAGAACACACTGTGAGTTATAGCAGTCATGCCAGGACTTGGGAACTGCCTCCTTTGATCAGTGATTAATTGCTCATGTCTTGATAGTCATACAAATAGGTCATGGCTCAGAAGTCATCAACACTTTTGATTTGAATTATTTTGATTTATCCAGAGTCAATCTCAGGATCTAGGCACATGAAAGCATTTAAAACACACAAGTTGCTCCAAAATTGTAAATCATCACTGCATTCATCCAATTATCAGACTGCCCGGTAAGAGTCCACCAGACCATGAGACTCCATAAGGGTTATCCTGTGACCACAGCATCTAAGAACCTGCATCTTTCTCAAGTGCCAAATGCAACCTTTTTTTAACATTCTTTCAGTAACTGTCCATTTACTCCAGTTTATTCACACAAGAATGGATTACCTAGTTCCAATGCTTTGATGCAATCTTAACTCCTTTACCTCATTTTCACAACAATGCTCAAAAAGAGAATCCGCTCTTCATAAACTAAATTGTTTCTGTGACCTGAGTATCACATAGCCCTCGGTCATGAATGAAATCTGTGTGAAACCTTCATCTCTGCGGCCAATTTGTTACACTCCTACAGCTTAAAATGATAGCATAGAAGAGAATGATTAGATATGCACATTCCAACTTTCCCACATCTGCCAGCTCGGTTGTGGGCAAAAGCAAAGAGGTCACAGTCAGGGTCCCGCCCCCCACCCTTTTGGATTTATATTTTATTTTAAACCATTTTGAAGCCAAGAATGTAAAGATCAACCAAATGCAAACATGCTAGTAACATTTTGTTTTACATTGCTCTATAAATCTACTTACTGCTGTTTAAACTATGAATATATTGTACAGTTATAAGAAATACATATGTTCTGGAAGACAGATAGAAATAATTATATGAAGCAATGCCTGGAAACACTTTCTTCTCTGGGTAGAGTTAAGTTTCAGGAATATAGGAATGCCAGAGATATAGATCAGACCATGGTCCATCTACTCCATTACTGTGTCTTTTAACACCAGATGTTTCAGAAGAAGGTACAAGAAAATCCATAATGGTCCATAACATGACCATAAGGGAAATTTTTTCCTGACCCCAAGAAGATAGTAGTATTAAGGCCCACTGTGAAGCTGGAGGTACTATTCTTTGGCTGACAAATAAAACATGAATCTCTGACTCCAGTCTTTAATAAGTGCCCAGGAGTTACGTTTGTAATTGTCTCTATTTTGACTACTCATATTCTGGGGCCATCTGGGTTGTTTCAGGTGGGAGAAATTGGTGATGGAGTCTGGTGCCTTGGTGCAATCTTGTTTATTTGCCAAGAATGTACAAAATCCTGTTTTCCCCCTACCACAGGAGGAAACATCAAGAACAGGAGACAGCGTAATGCCAACAGAACCCAGTTGTTGGCGGGTGGGATTTGAACCTGGGGCTTCTGGAGTTCAGTACATGAGCCTCTACTGCCTGACCCAAAAGACAGCTTACCCTAAACTGAGGTTGTACCAGACTCATTAATCTCTAAATGATGTCAGTGCTACTAAAGGAGACAGAACACCACACCCAGGAGGTGTGTGGGTTACAACAGCTTCCTTGCTCACAGCAGCAAATTCTTTCAGCCAGCTTGGTTTGTGTGGTTTCCTTTTTGCTTATCTCAGTGATCCTTCCACTTTTGCAGTGTTGTCTCTCTCCATTCCTACCTGCCATTCCCATATACACTCACTCTCACTCCAAGACAATACCCTGCAAAGTCCCCTGCCTTCAAAGTGCAAAATACTGGGCAGGCTTCCTGCAAACCCTCTTTGTCTTAGCTAGGGCGGCTTTGCTATCTCTGACAGCTGTCTTAAATGAGGGATGGAGGTTGCAGCAGTTTAGATGAGGTTTAACCCAATCAGCAACAGTAATGAGAGAAGATACTGCTCTTGTATTGTTCCCTTAGGAGTCAGCTCAGCCTGATGCTGCTCACACTGAGCATTCTCCATACGATGATACGATCGATCACCTGGTGCACTGTTGGTATCGCGCTCATGCACTGCTCTTTGGGAACGTTATATGCTCTGTAAGAGGATATTTACCAGCAAGAGAAAAGCTGGAAATGAAACTGAACAGCAAGTGTGTGCATGGAGAGAAAGGGGAAAGGCTGGTAAAGAGGGCTCAGAGGTGTTTGATAGGAAGACTATGCAACGGCAGATTCAGAAGTTAACAGAACATTTTCAGTTTGGAGACAGTTTAAATGATGATTAAGAAGTGTGTTATATGAAGCCACCCAGGATCTGTTGTTGACTGAGGATTCAACCCTAAACTGAGCACTAGAAATTGCTGTATCAGTAGAAATAACTGCTAAAGAGGTGAGGGAGCTGCAACTGTGTTATGTGATCTGCGCAAGAAAGCACAACATGAACAACTGTCAAAGACTATGTGCATATTCATTGTTGGAAACAGTCTCTGAATGCTTGTTAGTTCAAGAACAAACCCTGCGGAAACAGCAACACATTGGAGCACCCCAAGAAAATGTGCGGGTCAGTGCAAAAAGCATAGCCGCTGCCTCTTGAGGGCAATTCCAGAGGATATCACGTTCCTCAGCTTGCAGATGACAACATGGTGTCCACTGACAATCTTTGCAGCTGCTTTCAGAAAAGCAAAGCACTAAACACTTGGCATTTTGTCCACCTTTGCAAAATTCTACCTCGACAAGATTGTTTTCATGGTGGAAGTGTAACATCATTAGTTTTTTCATTGTCATCATCATCATGGTAAAGGGTAGGCACGTAGATTTTGTGACTAGGCTAGTAAATTTTCAATGAACATTTTGCAGGAAGGATTTGACCTACCTTAAAACACAAAGTAAGAGCCATATTTTGTTGTCCTACAATAGGGTTACTGGTCCAACAGGATTTGTCCCAAGATCTGTAATAATTCTTTCAATGTTAGTCAGAGGTTGCTAAGTAACTTCAAACTTGTTCTGTGTACCTTAAAGGTGTGGGCCCAGGGGGAGGAGGAATAAATTAATACCATGTTATTCTCAATTGCATTCCAAAGTGGCACAGTTCTACCTTCCTTTGAGATTTGTTCCACCTTTGAAAGATATAGTTTACAACCTATATTAGATTGACTAGCACGTTGAAACTGGTGAGCCGACTATTGACACATGCTCTTTGGAGGATGACTGCTGCCCATGTTTGGTTCTCAATTAAAACTGTGTATGGCTAATTACACTGCAAACTTCCATTGCATCAGGGTTCATGCTCTTCCTAATGCTCAGGCTGTAAAGGAGTTAAAGTTTTTAAAGCCCTTAGTATTCCAGGAGGATGATAATATTTCTGTCACTTCCATGGCACCTTCTGCCTAAGGGTCTCATAAGGCTTTATATATGTGAATGAATTGAGCCTCGCAACGTCCAAGTGAGTTAGATACATATAATTACAGGAGTGAAGGCTGAAAAGTACTATCTAGAGGTATGTTTATAATTAGTAACTGAGGTGAGCCAGATTGTGAACTCCTTACTCCCAGCAGCGGGAAGTTACCTGCAAAGAACTCCCAGTGAAGACGACAGGTGAGTCATCTACTGACCAATGGGAGAAGGAGTCCACAACTTAGCCCTATGGAAGGGTGTCCATGATGACGAGTCTCTGAGCCAGTTCTTGGTCTCAGTTGCTCCATGAAGCACTGCTGATTTCAGAGAGGTGATATGCTATGATTCAGAGCATAGTTTGGTCAATGGCTGTAATAACCTTTGTTTCTCGAATCATTGTAAGTGGATCACTTTTCAAAGAAAATCCAACTGTTTCAAAGCAGAGCTTGACATCAAAAGTAAATGGTTAAAACATTAACAGGCCTGATTCTGCTCTCACTTCCACGGATGTAAATTTGGCGTAAGTCCATTAAAGCCAATGGAATGCCACTGGAGTCAGAATCATGATCTAACGTGACACTATGCACATGCTGTCCCTGAACAACATTAGGCTGGATCCTTAGCTGGCATCAATGCATAGAACTGCACTGAAGTCAGGGAAACTTATTTGCACCAGTTGAGGTATCTGGCCCTTTATCTGACAATTTTATTTCACCTGAACGATTAATGTAATAGACAGACACCAGAGGGATCACGTGGGGTATGTCTACACTGCAATTAAACATCCATGGCTGGGCCAGGTCAGGTGATTTGGGCTCATGGGGCTCAGGTTGTGGAGCTGTAAAACTGTAGTGTAGACACTTGGGCTGGAGCCTGGGTCTGGGCCTCCAGGACAGGGGAAGTTCCCAGATCTCGGCCTCTAGCCTGAGCCCAAATGTCTACATTGCAGTTTTACAGGCCTGCAGCCCAAGCCCCAGGAGTCAGAGTCAGCTGACCTGGGCCAGCTTCGGGTGTTTCATTGCAGTGTAGGCATACCCATGGGGGCTCTCCCCACTCCAGTGTGGAGCAGCAACAGATACACCATTGTTCACCCTCTCCCTATGGTAGTGACAGTGAGGAGCAGAAGAGAAGCTGGGCTGTAGTATGCTTTATTTGTACCCACTGAGACAGTCCTATTGCACCAAGTCATTTCCCTCCTATACCGCTGTGACGGGGTGGACCAGCCCCGCATTGGGACAGAGAAGGTTAACTATTCCCTCCTAGCAGAGGAAGCCACACCCCGGAAGCCCTATTGGGCATGCTCCCGCTGTCAGAGCAGTATAAAAGCCTGCTGAGCTGCTCAGTGGGGGCTGACTGCTGGAGGGGAAGGAGCCATGCTGCCAGCTCCTGCACATGGATAGCCACAATCCTGACTTCCAGAAGCCAACCCAGCCGAGACAGCACTTGAGGCCTAACGTGACACCGACCCTGAAGGGGAACACACTGGAGGACCCCTGGATACTGAAGGCAAGGCTGTGTGGGAAGGAAGTGACCCAGGGGGCTCTTAAAGACATACACACTCTCGGCATGTTGCGTGTGGATCCCTGCTGAGTGAGGGACAGGAGAAGCCCTGCCATCAGGTGAGCCCTGAGTCTGGACCCAGTGGAGAGGGCAGGCCTGAGTCCCCCTACCCCTGCAGCCATTAGGTGGCACTACCCCACCTGCGAGCCGAACTCTGGCCGCTAGGCCACCCTACCCTGAGGCTTGGGGGAGATTCGTTGGACTCTGGCTGTCAGGTCACGCTACCGTGAGACTAAGGACTGCTATATAGACTCTGGCCATTGGGCCACACTGCCCCGAGGGCAGGAGCGACCATATAGATTCTGGCTGTTGGGCCATGCTGCCCCAAGAAGTGGGGGAGAAACCATATAGACTCTGGCCATTGGGCCATGCTGCCCTGTGAGTGGGGAGCGACCATATGTACTCTGGCCATTGGGCCACGCCGCCCAGGGAGCGGGGAGATACCCTATAGACCCCAGCCATTGGGCTACACTACCCCAAGGCTGTGTAAGGTCTGGCCCTTAGGCCATATCGTCCTGCGTTTGGGGGATTTGAGAGTGGCCGAGGTCCACTGCCACACCACGCCCCTGCTACAAAGGGGCACTGCGGAGCAGGACCCGCCACAGGCACCTGTAGCCATTCTTCATCAGGTGACCGACATGTTCATAGGAGGACTAAGCTCTTTTACAGTCCATTGTCTCTTGCTGATGGGCCATCAGCACTGTCAGGCTTTTTCATTGTTGTGCCTGAAATGTTAGCAGGGGCGTCACCCAAAGTAACACAGCTGAAATATAGATACATAGTCAATATTCCTAATTTCAGATACAGAAATGATACATGCATACAAATAGGATAATCGCATTCAGTAAATTATAACCTTTCCAATGATACCTTACAGGAGTTATCTTCCATAAAGCATGTCTTAGTTTTGTTATATTCCTACCACAAACATATTTTCATAAAGAATATGGAGTATAATGTCACAGCTGCCATTAAGGTTCTAGTTCACTGAGACAATCATTTAGGCTGAGGGGATCCTGTGTTTCACAGCATTCCCAGTCCTTATCAGAAGGACTCCAGTTTGAGTCTCTTACTTAGGAGTATTGTGTAGGACACCAAGCTGCCTCTGTTACCTTTTGAAAATTCTAGACTCACTGTTAAAAACCCCATATATTGATGTACAGCACCTGGCACAATGGGGGCTCCAGTCTGAACTGGGAACTCTAAGAACTACAGTAATATGCATAGTAATATTCAAACTGGAGTAGATAACTTGGTAGAGTTATACTTTGATATTTTCATGGTAGACTTTTGAAGGGGTGGACATTCTGAATCCTAACAGCTATATAACACTGTTATGCTGGCAAATGTTGGTGACTGCCAGTGAGCTTGTCCTTGATCCATGGACACTTATTTAGAGGACAAAATGATAAAGGAAGAGGACAAGATGGGTTGGTGAACTGGAGAGCTGCTGGGAGGAAGGGAGCATGCAATGATGGTGTGAGGGAATCCTGATCCCATCTTTAATTAGGACTGGCCCTCTTGTGAGTAATAGATTTATGTAACAGGATTTTTAAAAAATGCAGCACAGTAATTGGAAAGGTTGGATCTGATTCTCCTCCTCCTTAAGAATCACTTCAAGGAGTTTTGTGTTCCTTACTGATGACCAAGAGATCTGTACGAGTGGTTCTTACACTTTTGAGTCCCGTATAGAAAGTGGGTGTGTAACTCTATTGCAAACTGAAAACTGGCACCCCACAAGCCTCTCAAACCCATTCACTGTTTTGCCTTTAAGTGAGCGCTCATAGCAAATGTTACAACACATTCTCAAAAGAATTGCTTGTAATTGTGGTACATTTAGCTTGAACATGCTTCCACACCTTAAAAATGCTTGACTGATAAAATGTTGGGGGTCCATCTGGATTTGTTTGACTAAGCAGTGTAGCTAAGGCTGTGTATGTAATAAAGTAGTATTTCTATGGAGAAGTTGCAATCTGTAAGAGGTGTGGTATGATGGCCACTCAATGCACTCAAGACTCATTTACTGAGCAATCTCTGAATATCTTCAGTAAAGTTGTTTGTCCATTTTCACTTAAAAAAATAGAAATGCATTTATTTTCAAACCTCTCTACAGCAGCAATTTCTGTCACCCACTGACCCAGGTTTTTGTGCCTTAGTGTTCTGAGTAATTGTCCTGTTTCAAACGCATGGGCCTCCCAAAGATGAGTTTGGTCAGACTGCAGCAGTATGGCTGGGCAGCATCACCAAGCAATTTTGCCTCTGTTTTATGAGCAAGAATCCAGCTTTATTAGAACTTTTTCTATTTTGTTTAATGTGCTGGGTTTGTGTATGTTTTGATTTACAGGGCAAAACGTTTGGGTTTATTCCCTCTGTGAAATATAAAATGTAATCAGCTAGTCTTTTCTTTTTGATGCAATGCAATGAGACTCTCAAAATGCTTAATCAAAAATAATAATAAAAAAGAACAGAGTGGCATCTCAGTTCTATTTTTGGCAACTTTGTCTATGTAAGTGTTTATGAAGCCAGAGCTCTGAAAGTCTCCAGGGTCTGAGTTCTGCAGCATTGCTAAGCCAACCTTATAAAGCTCAGTAAGTTCAGAGAAGCATTTTAAGATCATTTGCTGAATGTACAGCAGCTTGGGGTCCTACAATTTGGGAAGATCAGCTTTGTGGACATCCCCTCCCAGCACACCCATGACTTCCCTCATTTGCTATGATCACAGCCCACCTTGAAAGCTGAAGTTGGAGCCCATGCTTTCCCAGATCCTCAGTGATAAGCATCCCGTTCCCAATCCGATTGGGGTTAAACACTCCACCATCTTAGATGTGTTAGTTAGGTGGATGTCTGAAGCCTGTCTAAATGTCTTTCTTAGCTCCACAAAACTTTGAGAGAGCTCTGCCCGTTGTTCAGATGTCTTTCCAAATGTCTTTGCTATGGAAATCAGGGTTTTTAGCAAGATTTTAATTACCTCCTGATTTAAGCTCCCAGGAGGTGCAGTGCATTACCCTGTGATGTCTAAGGGCTAAATTGGCCCACTACAAGTTTGCTCAGGGGAAGGGTAGGTAAGAAGGTGCAACATCTCAGTGAGGCTTTGTATTTTGAATGAGAAACAATGTTTCCAGGAACAGAGAGAGCACAGTTGCTCTCATTTAGGGTATAGCCTGCACCCCCGGCTTCTCCATACCCATGCAGAGCCAGTTTTGCTGGCTGACATAGAAGAAAGGCGGGTTATAGCCATGCCCTCTGAGGTACTAGAGCTGACAACGAACAGGGAGCAGTCTTTGCATCCAGGAAAGCACGAGTACTACCAATGTGATTGGCCAGGTGCAAAAGAGCTATGAGGCCCTTTGCATCTTTGCCCATCTCCTTGCACAGAGGCCAGTCACTATTTTGCCTCCTTTTAAAACTTATTTTAGGTGTATATGTTGTGGATAATATGTGGGTGTTGACCCTCCAGTCAAGTTTCCTAATCTCCGTAATCATCCTTCTCTTTTCTCCCCTCTATTATTTGTGCTGCTTCCACATGACTGATTCAATGCATCTGATTCGTGCTCCTAGAAACATGTATGAGGCTCAGCAAGAAGCAGAATGTACAGAAACTGCCAGGGGTACTGAAGAACAGACCTGCCAGTGTGGACGTGGCTAGAAACTTGGATCAGAGAAATGGAGCTGCTAGCTATATGAGAAGAGAGAGTAAAAGGACCTGAGATCTTTCAGTGATTTTCTTTTCTTTTCTCTATCCATGGTGCTTATCTACCTTTCATTTCACCCTTAAAGTATTTTCCCCACTTTTTGAGCAGATTGGAAGAGTAGCAGTTAAACGCCAGCTCCACATTTGAATAATATAGAACATCTTTGATGGATGTGGTATCACAATTAATAATTTGCCAGGCAACGGCCCAATTGTGTGGGAGACATTTCCTAGCTAGATTAAGTCAATAAACATGTATCTATCTCTGGTGTCACAGAAACCTAGCACAGAGCCAAGAATTTTTGTAATGACTGTATATTGCAAAGAAGAAAGGTGTGCCCGCAAAACTGTTATTAGCAACAGGTAACTAATGGCAGTACACAGGGTTGCTAAAAATAACTGAGTATAATGGACTATGGAGCTGTGTTTGTGTTGATTTTATTTTATGCTATCTTAGATGCTGAGATGGTCACACAAAATTATTTTTACATGGATGAGATTCTGAAGCAGACAGTTTCCAGGAAACAAGAAGTGACTGGAAGCTCCCGTGATTCTGGGAACTGCTGATATGGGGGAAAACAAATGTTATTTTCAGTGCAAAAATAATTGTTGTAAGTCAGAGGCACATCACTGATATAGCACAAACATTTTAACAGAGAAAATAAGGAATTCTACAGTATTTTGGTTAAATGCAGTGCCAATGAAGAATGCATTTACATTCCATTGTTTCCTGTTGCTTCTTTCAAGCTTCTCTTCCCTGTTCTGAGTGTAAGCTAAGATACTGCTATGGTATGGAACGTGGCATGCATGATGCAAAAGACATCATGTATCTAAGTCAGGGGTGGGCAAACTATGGCCTCTGGGCCACATCTGGCACGGAGGACCGCTCTCTCCAGCCCATCTGAGCTCCTGGCCAGGGGGTGAGCCCAGGCCCTGCCCCTACAGCCACGCCGCTAGCGCTTGAGCCTGATGCTACTGCCAGGGAGCGTTACAGTGGCATGACTGTCTCCGGGGAGCAGGGGCGGGATTGGATAAAGGGCAGGGAGTCACGGGGGGCAGTCATGGAACAGGGAGCAGAGGGCGATTGGATGGGGCGAAGACTTGACGGGGGAGGGTGGTCAGGGGAGAGAGAGCGAGGGGGTGGGGTTCTGGGGGGCGGTTGGGGCAGGGGTGTGCTTACGGGGTGGGCAGTCAGGGGACAGGGAGCAGTTGGATAGGGTGTAAGAGTCCTAGGGGCCTCTCAGGCGGCAGGGGTGTGGATAGGGGGCAGGGTCAGGGAACAGGGGGGCTTGGGTAGGGATGGGGTCCCGGGGGTGGTTAGGGGTGAGGGGGTTCCTGGAGGGGCTGGTCAGGGGACAAGGAGCAGAGGGGGTTGGATGGTTCAGGGATTCTGATGAGGGCAGTCAGGGGGCGGGAAGTGGGAGGGGGTGGATGGAACAGAGGCCACGCTATTTGGGGAGGCACAGCCTTCCCTACCTAGCCCTCTATACTGTTTTACAACCCCATGGGGGGATGATGTGACCCTCAGGTCAAAAACTTTGTCCACCCCTGACTTAAGTCCTAAAAACGTGCTGACTCAGTAAACCTCTGAATTGAGCCGGATGAGGGTCAGGCTGGTCTGCGTCTGCATTTCTTACAAGACAAAACCCAGATTCAAGCGACCAGTTGATGTGACTCCAAGAGTCTGTATGTAAAGACTAGCATGCCTTCTGGATTTTACTTTCCACATTCAAGTGCCCAGTCATGGCACTTAAGACAAGGCTGTGCATAAGATATGATTACATTCCCTCCTCAATTACATTCTTTATATTTTCCCAGTTTGCAGAAGTAATAAAAGTCTGGAGAGAGAGCCTAATACAAGTATTAAAACATAAAACCCAAGCCAAAGTTCATATTAAAGCATTTTTAGCCCAACTACTTTTTTCCATTAAAACTATATTAGCACAGTTAGCTATAATACGGAGCCTGTTTTTATTGTTTCTGAATTTTTTCAGAGGTGCTGAGCTCTGGCAACTCTCACTGACTTCAGTTGGAGCACCGGGTACTCAGTCAGGCTCATACTCTACACTGCTCATGCTCTTTCTTTCTGCTTTACTGCTCAGGAATTCTGCAGTAACTTCAGTTTTGGAACTGAGACTATTCTGTGTCACCCTGCTCAGAGCTTGTCATCAGCAAGCCTGTTGTATTTGGAGTGTGGATCAAATTTGCCTTTGGATTCACTTCCCTTGGATTCTTTACATCCACAGTTTATGAATTTGTGTTTTCTGGATGTGATTTAGCTTTATAAAATCATGTTAATTTTGTTATTATCTGTATGTATCATGGTACTGCTTGCAAATCCCAGTCCAGATTTTGGTCATATTGTGCTAGGCTCTGTACAAACATAATAAACATATGGGCCCTGCCCCAAAGAGCTTAGATTCTGATTTTATTAATTTGTGATATCTAATCATTTTATACTGCAATAGCATTCACTAGAACCATATTCAGGTCTGGAAAAGGTAGGATTATGTGTGAACTTCCTGCACTTCTTTTGAGACAAATACTGATCCCTAAATACATAGGATCCCAGAAGTAAAGTAACCAGCTGCATACAGCAAGCAACATTTGGGAAGGCCATACTTTCACACTGCTATGAAGACCAGCTCCATAGGGCTCCCTGTGCGTACTAGTGCAGCTGATTTTGATTGGAGAAAACCAATTTGATGTACAGCTGTATCCACCAGACATTGATGTCCATGGAACAGGAGTGCAGAAGGAGAACCCTTAGTTGTGGCCATGCACTGTTTAGTAAGGATTCTTCCTACTATGGAATATTTGCCTCAAAGCTAGGCTACTGTATGTAATATTCTGGTACTGTGTCTTTAAAGTTAGCCTCACCTAATCACCAGAGGGTCTCCCAGTGTCATGGGTCGCTTACACCATGCAGGCACACTCAGGCTGTTCTGAATCTTTGTAGGAGGTATCTTGTTATGCATATAATAAAGACAGTTGTGATTTAAACTTTATATCCCTATCTCACGCTGAAGTACTGAGGCTGCAACATACTTTTGAGGAAGACACTCTCTGCTGCCTGACCATGCCAAAAAGTATGATGTGGTATCAGAAGCGACTACATACTGCATGAAGCAAGAAGTGGCTGTTTTCATCGGGAGCACAGTAGATCAGTAAAGATTGCAAACTGCTACACACAGACAAGAAATTGAAAACCACAGACCAGCAGGAACCAAACAGAAGGTACAGAGTCCTGAGACACAAAAGTGAACCCAAAAGTAAAACAATTACTAGAACAATGGTTCTCAGCCAGGGATATACGTACTCCTGGAAGGATGCAGAGGTTTTCCAGGGGGTAGTCAACTTATCTAGATATTTGCCTAGTTTTACAACAGACTACATAAAAAGCACTAGTGAAATCAGTATGAACTAAAATTTCATACAATGACTTGTTTACACTACTCTATATACTATTCCCTTAGTAATGTATAATGTAATGTAAGTACAGTATTTATATTCCAATTGATTTATTTTATAATTCTATGGTAAAAATGAGAAAGTCAGCAATTTCTCAGTAACAGTGTGCTGACACTTATAGTTTATGTCTGATCTTGTAAGCAAGTAGTTTTTAAGGGAGGGGAAATTTGGGGCCATGCAAGACAAATCAGACTCCTTAAAGGGGTACAGTGCTCTGGGAAGGTTGAGAGCCACTGCAATAGAAAATAGAATTTACAATTTTTTTTAACATGGAGGGTTTCAAGCCACCTTATCCTTTATTTTCAGTTGGCAATCTTGCTGAGAACTGGAGTAACGGGAAGCCTCAGGTGCAGATAAAAAAGAAGCAGACATTAAAGCCGCCACTTTACTGCACCTAGTGGGAGAGGAAGCTCATAACACATTCTTCCAGCAGCCAGCTGAAAATAGTCCCACTTTGGATGAGGTCTTAATAACACTGCTCCACAGCCAAAATGCTTCTGAAATAAATGTAGTCAAACTTTACTAATTCTGGGTCACTGAGAACGAAAATGATGCTTAAAATTGTTGATTGGCTCTAGTTTTCAAGATATGCTGTTGGGTCAGTATATACGACCCTTGACATGGGAATGGCGGAGGATAAGTGAGTTATAAAGGGAAG
>ML677334.1:74440923-74555410 GCA_007922305.1 Dermatemys mawii
CGTTGCCGGGTAACCGGCCGGGCCGCTCTGCCGGGCTCCGGGCTAGCCGCGGCGGGGCTCCTGGTCTGGTGCCGCGGGCGCCGCTTCGGGGACTCGGTAGCGGGGCGGGGATGCCGCTGTCCGGGGCCGCAGCCCGCTGCCGCCGGGGCTCCTCTTCCTCTTGCTGCCGCCGCCGGGCGCCTCCCAGCCCCGTCCCGCCGCGGCCGGCGGGGAGCTGAGCCCCGACGCTAGCGGTACCATGAGCAGGAACCAGCCCCGCTGGGGGCACCGGGGTACGTGTGTGTGACAGCGGGAGAAGGGGCTGAGGGGGCGGGGTGGGGGATGGGGTGGAAGGAAGTTTGTGAGGGGGAGACCGAGCGGGGCTCTCCGCGGGGCGCGTTCAGGAGCCCCAGCAGCGCCCCGCCCCGCCCCGTGCTAGGGCCGGGACTCCCAAGCGTGCGGGCGAACCTCCGCCCTGGGAGGCTTTGGACTGGGACAAGCTCGCTGGTGAGGAGATGGACTCCCGGGGCTGCTTTCAGCCCCCTCTCAAGCACCCGCGTGTCACTGGCTGCAGCTCAGTAATAAACCACTCGCGTTCTGTTCTGCGATCCGTCAGTTTCACCCCCTCTTCTCCCGCAAACGTGCTGCTTCTTCGTCCAGCTCTGCCTGGTCACAGGCACCGACATTACTTGTATTATAAACTACGCGCTTCGCGCAGCTCATGACTGGGAAATGTTGTAAACGTGTTTGTGAAAGACACCAAAAATAAAACGTAGCACTAAAATATAACACTTCATAGACCTTGACCTTTCAATAGAAGAGAGAATGTTTTGGTGATTTTTATAAGATTTCAAAACATCTTGCTCATTATAATGAGGAAAATTCAAGGAAGATGGGAAACAAAAATGGGAGGAAATAGAAGAATTTGTTTCCTATGTTCATTCTTTCAAAACATCTTCATTTCAAAGCCGTAACTAATTGCCTGCGAACAACATTGCAGCACACGGTTTGTGAGGCTCTGAGAATATTCAACAGACAGAATCTTGGGACTTTGGCTTTCCAAATAGTTTAGCTGCATCACGGAAATATGTTCTCATTTCCAGAGTGCTCCCAGAATCTCTAATAGGTTGCTTCTTATTAATAAATTAAGGTACTAGTACACATACACACACACTTTAGAAAACTAAGATACTGCAACGTAAATATTAGATGATAATAATGGCCTATGTTCTGATGCACTGTATTACTTATGTAAAGGATACTATCATCATATATTTTAAGCACAGAAATTACATTTTCTTAGGAAAAAATATAAACTCAACTCATAAAAAAGGGAGATCAGCAGGGACGCCAGTATCAGTTTATTACCAGAGCAATGATTGGGATGGCAGAACTTACATGTGTTCCAGAACATGAAGCAGAAGAAAATGGGGTTGTGAAAAAGACACTTATTTAAACACTGAAATTTGATAACTAACAAAAGTGATATGCAGTTATGAGTTATTGAAATCTAGAAACATAAATCTATTTTATAAATCTTATTTATTTTTACAATATACCCAGACTGAAAAGGTCTTTAAAAAAGACATACTTTCAATAAAATCAGGCCATTTCCTGCTATTGACTTTTAAGTAGAACTCCTTACTAACTTAATGGAGAGTTCTGCTTAAAAATGGTGAGATTTAATTATAAACAGCCTAACATACATGCAATTTATACATTTATATAAAACCTTTCATTGTGAAGGATCCCAAATTGCTTTACCAACTACACATAAGAATCACACCAATGACCGCTAAATACAAATAGCTCAGTGGTGAAACATGATACCTGTTCAGTATAGAACTATACAATTTAGAACAGGAAGTCAAAAATACCTAATCCAGTTGAAAAATCAGAGAATTTGGATAGGAAGTTGGAATATGGCCATTACATTACGGCTAATGCTAACTCCAAGGAAAACAAATCCTGTCAATTCATTTATATTAAAGGCTGTGGTAGAGCAAATTGGTGGCAAGATAATAAAAGAATTTTGTTTGAGATTTTTAATGTAAATGGTAATTAGCGTTTGTTTACCATTTTCTTTTGGTATTATACATAGGAACTTGTTTTTCTTGATTTTGAATATAGTTTTATAACTTTTTGTGTTGCAGAATCATATGTAAAAGAAATTAAATACCCAGAGTCATCATTCCTCTCTGAATGGTAAGTCTGTTAATATGGTATGTGACATAAATGAGTATAGTATTCTCTCACAAAATAAGTATTTTTTAAAAACGAGGGATAATTTTCTTTGTAATTGGATTTACTAATAGACTACTCTAACTATGCTTTGATACCAGAATGGGTCAAGAGAATTTAGGGAGATTTGTTCATGAAAGGTAGAAATTGTATTTTTTTGAACTCATCAAGCTACTGGTTGTGTTACAGAACATTTATAACTTCAACATTTGAGGCCATCTTTTATCTTGCAGAAGAGAGAAATTGCGTGACTATCCTGTTGTCATATACAGTTCTCCTTTCATGGGTAAAAAGAAGAATTGTGTATATCATTTATGCCATATTTGGACATTAGCTAAATAGAATACAGTGCTATATTGTCTGGTTCTCATCCTTTTTATGAATGTGTAGTATGGTACGCGTCTTCTCCTACAATTTGCTGTTCCAAAAAATTTAGTCATGTAATCCTAAACATTTAGGAGCCCAAATATTACATTGGGGTTTTTTGCTTCAAAATTACAAAATAAATGTGTATTCAGTTAACTATTATTCCTAGGAGTTACAATCCATCAGAAGTATTAGGTCACAGAAAAAATGTATTTTTATGTTTAACATTTTAATATGCTAGTGAATTATTTTCATCTGTGTATAACCTTGGAGAGAATTGCATCCCTATCACAATTTTTGGTCAGGACTATACGGAGCAAAAACCCTTTTTGTAATCATTGAAGGCTATGCAAAAATCATCTCGTTGAAGTTCCTTGTGTTTTCTTAAAAATTCTGAAGTTCAAAATGAGTGTGTAGATTTTTTTCTTTTAAATGTGTTTTTGTTACACACACACACACCACTGTACTCTTGAATCACTGACAACAAAATCTAATTTGAATGATGCTGTGCTGCCTTTTGGAAATGGAAGCTATAAAATAAATTCCTTCCAGGTTTATCTGGAAAAAATACATAATTGGAAGAACACAATGTTTGTTAAAATATACAAGAAAATCCTCATGTATGTTCTTCCTTCACCCTTTAGGCAGTTTTTTTGGGAGATCTAGTAAGATGATTAGAATCACTATTTCTGGCACTTTTGACTTAAAACTCTAACCACAAGTAAGAGATGGCATAATATAGTTCATTCCAGAACCTGGTGAGATTGCTTTCTGAAACTGAACTGCCTTAATTATATCTCTTTGCATTCCAGTGGGCGATTCTGTTCCACATCACTAAGAACTTAAAGAATTTCTTGACATTATGGGTTTTTTAATAGCTTTTCTTTCCATTAACCTAAACAATTTTCCATTAACATACCAGTGTTATATCTGTTTGTTTAATGTCTGAAAGGATGATTTAAAACCACTGTAATGGTTTCTCTACTGGTATCCCCCTATCCGAGGCCATCCCTCCCAACAGAGGGGCATATTGTTGAGGCAGCCATACATTATTCCTGATATCAGAACAGCCCATTGGAGTCATAGAAAACCAGCATAAAATACGACTAACCACTGTCAGTTCTACTTCCAAGTATTGCAGAGTACTGAACTGTTATCCAAAAGACTTCAAGATCTGAGACTGGATACAAAAGTGTCAAAGCTATCTTTACTACTCTTCCCCTCCAAGCTGTGCTGAACACCTGGATCATAGTATTGGGGTCTTTTTTGTTGTTGTTGCTTGGTTTTTGAATGTAAACAAATGATTACAATATCAAACAAAATAATAAAATACAAACTATAGCCTGCACTTATTAATAGACACCTTTCCTGTCTAAGAATTACTAACTGTGATACGTAACTTATTGCTTAAATCAGCCTCTGTACCAGGTAACTGGAGGATAGCTAGTGTAATGCTGCTTTTTAAAAAGGCTCCAGAAACAATCCTGGAAATTACAGGCCAATAAACTTAACGTCAGTACCAGGAAAATTGGCTGAAATTAGGTAAAGACCAGAATTATCAGACACAGATAAACACGATATGTTAACGAAGAGTCAGTACGGCTTTTGTAAGGGGAAATCATGCCTCTCCAATTGATTGGAATTCACTGAAGAAGTCAACAAGTACGTGGAAAAGGATGACAACTGTACTTGGACTTTCAGAAAACCCTTTGACAAGGTCCCACACCAAAGACTCTTAAGCAAAGTAAGCAGTCATGGGACATTAGGGAATGTCCTCTCATGGATCAGTAAATGGTTAAAAAGTTAAGAAACAAAGCGTAGGAATAAATGGTCAGTTTTCATAGTGAGGAGAGGTAAATAGTGGGGTTCCACAGAGATCTGTACTAGGACCAGTGCTGTTCAACATATTCATAAATGATGTGGAAAGGGGGGTAAACTATAAGGTGGCAAAGTTTGCAGATGATACAAAATTACTCAAGATGTTTACATCCAAAGTTGACTGCAAAGAATTACAATGGGATCTTACAAAACTAGTGACTGGGCAACAAAATGGCAGATGAAATTCATTGTTGATAAGTGAACAGTAATGCACATTGGATTATATAATCCCAACTCTATATACAAAATGATTGGGTCTAAATTAGTGGTACCACTGAAGAGAGAAATCTTGGAGTCATCATGGATAGTTCTCTGAAAACATCTGCTCAATGCGCAGTGGCAGTCAAAAAAATCTAGTAATATTAGGAACCATTAGGAAAAGGATAGATAATAAGATAGAAAATATCATAATTGCACTATATAAATCCATGGTATGCCCTTAAATAGTGAGTGCAGTTCTGGTTGCCCCATTTACAAAAAAATCTATTAGAATGTTTCAACATCTCCTGCTCTTGTCAGGTCTGAAATGAGAGTTGGTTACAAAGGATCTGAGCCGAGTTTGCTGCCTTTTTAGCGCTCCTGTCTCCTGACAGAATTAAACCTAGGGGCTGCTGATGTGGGTGGGGGAAGCAAAAGGGGCAGCTGGTGTGGAGCCCTGCAATTTAAAAGAGCCCAGGGCTCCCGGCAGAGCCCAGAGCCCCAGGCCCTTCAAATTGCTGGCAGAGCCCTGGGCGGCACAGCCTGAGCAGCGCTGAAGGGCTGTCTGAGGGAGTCTGGCCCCAGCCTCATTCCTTCTGCCCAAGGTCCCACCCCTTCCGGGGGCCCAGAGCCGCCCCTCCTTCCCCCCACTTTGCCAGGGACCCCGGTCGCCATGCATACCAGTAAGTCCATTAAGTTACTTTCACCCTTGCATACCAGGGAATAAAACCTAGCTCTTCTTAGTCCCTGACCTGCAAGCTAACCACTGAAAGGTCCTTCTCCTGTATTTTCATATTGTAGCTTGTATTCAATAGCCTCAATATTCCATTAGTTCTCTGCTGTTATCTTGGTGAATGGAAGAAAAGCTTTTGAGTATTTTCTGGTCACAAATCTACTGCCCCTTTCTTCTTTGACTCATTTTTGGATGGATGGAGTGAGGATGTCGTCAAATTACCATCCAATTCTATTCTTGATTGGGATGCAAAGTTACCTTTAGATTAGAGGTTTGAATAGGGCAGGTAACTTTTTCTGTAGGGTTTGGTAGTGGCTGACAGCACTACCACCACCTCAGATGCTGATACGTAGTTGCAGCCAGTGATTTGCAGGATTGTATATTTGTGACCAGAAAAAGTTGGTTTTCACTATTTAAAAAGAAAACTGACCCTGGTTGTTGAGTATTTAGTACACATTACTAAAGCTCTCTTAATAAATAAAATACATTTCATGTTATTTTTCAAGCCCATGATTCTCAGTCTTTTTGTACTAGGGATCCAAAAGATTAGTTTAAGGCAACCCACCCAACCCTACAGTCCTTTGTTGCTACAAAAATTGTGAAATTAGACTGATAGCAAAAAAACTGCAGATGGTTTGGGGGTTTTATGGGGCTATTGGCAGTTGCGTACATGCTAAAAGGTTGGGGGAAGAGGGGTTGGGGCTGTTCATTGCCTGAGACTGTTTCGCCTTCCATAATGTGCAGCCCTAAGCAATGGGAGTTTTGTGGCTTCAAGAGGTGATAGAGCAAGCTAAACAGCCTCATAAGTAATATTTTCCTTCTCCTGGAACTGAATGTGGTGTGTGGTGAGGAAGAAATGGCTGAGAACCTGCAGCAAGGGTTGGGAATGGAGTAGGATGGAGGAAGGAGTTGGTTGGAGAATAAGTGATTCTTTCCATCTTCTGCTCACACTCCTGCTGGGTCCTAGTGCACATGGGATTTTACTGACTTGTTTTGTTCAGTCAGCAAGGCTTCCCCATTGCAGTCCACATATAGGTAACTTCCTATGTATTGAGAAGTCCTGATTCAAAGTGTCTATATATGTTGGCAACACGATTTGTAACTTTTAGAAAACATCGATCATCTTACTCTTTAAACACATATTTGCATCGACTGTATATTTTGTATTTTATATCTGAAACAGCAGATCGCTTTCATCTCAGGCATCAAAAGAACAAAAAATGCCTAGTCTAACATCCGAGCAGAAATATCTGAATAATGAAGCCTCAGGAAGATCATTGGGATGTTTTCCCTTTGAAAGTAGCTGGAGAAGCGCATTGTTAAAGACCGAAAGGCTAAAAAAAGGTAAATGGTTAAGCTTGTCATTTTATGATCTAATTAACTTCACTGAGAAGCTGTCCTTTCCAGAGTTGCAAGTGTGTGTGTGTGTGTGGGGGGGGGTTAGAACTTCTAATGCTGCACTTCTCCAAGCTTAATTTGTGGCGTTCACAGCCCTATAGAGCCCCTTAATTAAGGCTTCTACATTATCAGTCTGTTCTATGTGTCTTTTCTTTATAAGGACCTGATCCTTCTCCTTTTAAAGTTAGTAGAAATTTAACCATTGATAAGGCTACATTTTAGTCACAGGGATTTTTAGATCAAGGCCAGTAAACAAAAATTCACACCCCATAACCTGTCCATGACTTTTACTAAAAATATCTGAGACTAAAACTGGCGGTGGGGGGGTGAGGCTGCCCGAGGCCCCGCAGGTGCCAAGCGAGGGAGGCACTGGTGCTGGCGGGGGGGAGGTTGGTGGGGCCGATAGGCTCCCTACCTGGCTCCATGCCTTCCCCCTATACAGCAGCAGCAGCAGAGTTTGGGTGTGGGAAGGGACAGGGGGTTCAGGCACGGAATGGGATGAGGTGGGCTCTGGATGATGCTTACCAGGTGGGGCTCGTCGGAAGCAGTAACATCCCTCTCATTTAGCTGCTAGGCAGAGGCATTGCCAGGCAGCTCTGCATGCTGCCTCTGCCTGCAAGCACCACCCCCGCAGCTCCCATTGGCCGATGTGCCTGAACTGCCCCTGAACCAGGTGCATCAGCTGCTGCAGAAGTCACAGAGGTCACGGAAAGTCACAGAATCTGTGACTTTCATGATCTCCATGACAAAATCACAGCCTTAAGCATTGACTTCCAGAGGAGCAAGATTTGCTCTTTAATTACTAATGTACCTTGCATTTTCTGGTATTTCTAAGGGTTTCATATGACATGCATTGAGTGAGACATGTGGTTTTTATGAAATGGCCTCACTTTTTAAAAACAAACAACCCAAGTGTTTTTTCTCCCGATGATATATCTCTACTGATTTCATATTTAGTAAAAGGAGTGTAACAAACTTATCTCATTTATACTCCTTAATGTGTGTTCTAATTATGATCAGAACCTAATATTTTATGTATACTTTTGTGAATATCTACTTTAAGCAGAATATTCTTCAACCTTTGGCTTGAGAGACTGTGAGGAGAGTGCTGCAATACCAAACCCTACTCAGGGAGCCCAGAACTATCAAGAAAACCCATCTCCTATTCTGCAGAAGAAAAAAGGATTTGCATATGGTGCTGCTGAACCATTTCCAGCTGGGTATACGTCCATAGTCAATGTTTTCATATGAAAAATATTTCTTTTAGAACATTTTAGCTTTTTAGAATCAAAGTGCACCTGAATAAAGTTGCAAAAGAGTCCAGGTATTTGAAAGCTTTGTCAAATGAGTATTTGCTGGAGATAGTGGGAAACGAAACTTGTAGTTTATGTTTTCACATCCGCCTTGAGTAATGCAGAAGAATAATATAAAAAGTATAAATCATTCTAAGGATGTACTTCAGTTGAGTCAATGCAGTGATAAAACAAAGATTGTTGTTGTTATTTCCAAATCCGGAGAAGGTTCCAAGGCACATCCCATGCATACTATTAATTCACTGACACTCAAAGTCAGTATTAATTCTGTAACATGGCCCAATGTCAGACTTGAAGCCATTGCTAGAGGGCAAGCAGCAGTTTTTTCACCTTATCAGAATCACAAGAAATAAAGCTGTCCTCCTAGTAAATTCCAACAGTAGCTGTGAAGAGCAATGATGCTTCTGTGTTCTGCTAAATAGGCGATTTATTCAACAGAAAAGAAGTTAATCCTTTTGATTGGAAAAAGAGGATCCATATCTGGAAATATGTAGATCTCTTACTGACCTTATAGAAAGTACCTTTCTAGACACATTTCTGAAATAATTCTATCCTTATATCTTGGGTCTAGCCCTCTAGAACTAATGTATGTGTTAGTCAAGACAGTAAGTAAATGCATACCTCCTACGCATCAGGAACGCCTTTTAGATTCAGAGAACATCTTCTCCATTAGCAGTGACCAGATGTTCAATCATCATTGAATAAGAAAGATTATGAGGATTATTATCTTGAAGTTAATTTTCCAATATTTCAAGCTTCCTTCTCAGCATTTTGCTTAGTCTCACAGTGTTCTTACTATATTATCTGTGCTTCTGTTTTTATCTAATAATTGATCTCTGTTTGCTTCGGTTGGGACTCTGTGCTTCCTACACAGGTGTCCACCGAGCGTACGTTTATAACTAAGCAGGAGAGTAACTTTTCTCAACAACTGTGTTTCTCTTCACACTCTTCCCCATCTCCTATCCCTTGGTCCGTCCCCATCTAAAAGATGTGAGGGGGACAAGTTCCCTCTTTGTAATTACACCAGTGATATCCACAAAGTAACTTTGTCTGGAACTTTTTTCTTATGGTCTTCAGTATGGTTTACAAACTGCTGTCATGTGTGGATAAGTTGTCTATCTGTAGTCACTTCTGGAAATAAATAAATATGATGGGTAAACAATGGCAAAAATAGCATGTGGTACTCCTGAAAATATGCTGTTTACAGCTAAGTTCAGTATATGTAATATTATGCTAACATAAGCACATATTGCACTTCATATTTTTGTTACAACTTGCTCATGCCAATGAATCTTTTCTGAATCATTGTTCTTGATAATGATAAAGCAAACAATAATTAATTACAACGTAATATCTGTTCTCAGTAAACAAGAGTGGCTTTTCATACATGCATTCTTACTACTTAAAACAATTTGCCAGAAATTTACTCATTATTGAAATTTTTGGTTGGACTGTCTCTCCTAACATACTGTAACTAGAATTTAGTCATAATTACCCTATGAATTTATAATCAAAAACAACTACTTAAAGGATTCTTATTACAAACACATGTCATCTTACAATGTTAATGATCTTTGTTCTGGGATGGTATTCAATGAAGCATGTTATACAATGGATTATCATTTTAGTACAGACTTCTGTTATCTGGTTAAATCTTATTCTAATTATTTTTAGCTCTTATAGTAAAGATGAGCATAATTGTGTGCCAAATTCATATATACTTCCACGGACCTCATCACAGTACTTAGGATACGAGATTTGCAAAAACAGGTAACCCTCTCCATTTTAAATTATTATGCATCACCATTTCCTGAAAAGTTAAGGAAAGATTTTAAGTTACTGCAAAGATGCAAAGAGATCTTAGTAATGTGGTTCTTAAACTGTTGCTCCTTTTTAACTGCCTTTTTCCAATATCTATGCAGTGTTATTGTAGCTGTGTTGGTCCCAGGATATTAGAGAGACAAGGTGGGTTGGGTAATATTTTTTTATTGTACCAACTTCTGTTGGCGAGAGAGACAAGTTTTTGAGTTTACACAAACCTGAAGAAGAGCTCTGTGTAAGCTCAAAAGCTTGTCTAACCAACAAGATGGTCCAATAAAAGATATTGCCTCACCCACCTTGTCTCCCTTCCTCCAATATGAAATGTTGCCACATTTTATTTCTGTGATTAAGAAACTAGATTAGTGGCTTCTTGTGGATGTGATGGAGACTAATTGCTCCAGCTTTCAAACACAAATTAATTAATGTATGCTGATAAGTAAAACTTACGTCCTAGTTTCCATAACACCAAACAAAATCATTTTGCTCTAGCAGTACATTCTCTCTACCCTGGAAGTATTCTAGAATTTGAATTCTTAGACTTTTAGTTTATAGTGCTATATTGCTTGTGAGGAACAAACATTTTAATTTAGGAAGAGAACCAAGTGTGTGTCAGATAATACAGCTAATTTTACCTTATTCCTTGTGATTCTGGACCCATGTTGCATTTTAAACAACCAGGTCTGTGTACTTTTTTATGGATTTTACTAAAAAGAATAAACAAGTACATAGTTAGCTTTAACAACTATATCAATAGGGCTAAAACTTCTATAACTGTAGTAAGCTAAGAATGAAACAATACAATAATCAATTAAAGTCACAATTGAGATTAAATCAGTAGATCAATGAGTTAACAGTGACATTAGTTTAGATATGTAGTGTAGTTATAGCTGTGTCAGTCACAGGATATTAGAGAATCAAGGTGAGTGAAGTAATATCCTTTATTGAAACAACTTCTGTTGGTGAGAGAGAAGAGCTCAGTGTGGCTTGAAAACTTGTCTCTCTCACCAACAGAAGTTAGTTCAGTAAAAGATATTACTTCATCCACCTTCTCTCTCTACATAGTTTAGAATGATTATCATTTATCAAATCATCAGATTAATAAGCAGTAAACCAAATTATATCATGAGATTGACCCAAGGAAAAATTGCTTTTATTTAATCAAGAGACTGAAGGAGGTAGTTGTTGTCCTTTAACAACCCCAAGTGAGGGATCCTATGTTGACTGTGAAATCAATTCACCACATGTAGGATGTGACTGTCGGTTTTGAGTTTAGATAATGACTGAGGGAGATTCAGTGGCATAGTTATCATGGGATATTTTTGTGGGCCCCAACTTCGGGTAGGCAGGCAATTATTGGGGGATGAGGGGTTAGGAGAGCAGGAGAAATTCCTCCACCCTCTTGTAGGAGGTGATGTATGGACTCTCTGGCCAATGGTTCTCCAGGGCCCCAAGCACACACCCGGCTCCGGGAGGAGATGCTGCTCGCCAGCGCACACAGCTCCTGGTTCCCTTCCAGATACCATCACCCACACCAGGCCAAGCTACCCCCGGCAGCAAGCCTACCTTTTTTAAAGATCTCCTCTACCGATGTTGGCCACCTGCTCTCTCACCCTCCTCTCAGTGGTGGATTAGCCACTGGGCCACCAGGAGCCCAGGATAAATGGGCGCTCCTGCACCCCCACCAGCTCTGCCCACCCAGTGCTCTTGCCAGGGAGAGGGGTGGGAGTGCAGGGACTTGCTCCACTCCACCCACCCCACCAGCACTCAAGCGTGGGAGTGAGGTTGGTGTGTGGGAGCTTGCCCCACTCCGTTCACCTGCATGGTGCTCCAGCCATGGCACAGTGTCGGTGCAGGGGCTTGCCCTTCTTCACCTGCCCAGCCCTGGCAGGAGCACCAAGCAGGAAGACAGAGTGGGGCAAGCACTGGGGCCAGAGCAGAGCTGGGGCTGAGGTGGGTGAGCCTGGATGCTAAGTAGGTGGGCCACAGCCCACCCAGGCCCACCTATGCCTTCTGGGGAGATTACACAGAGAGGCAAACTGAACTCATCTAATCTTTGTTCACAACTTCAGTGCTACTCCACTTCTTCCTTAAAACTTTCTGTTGCTATGTTAGCTGTTATTCTACTCTCTGACTCCTTTCCCACTTCACACAAATACCACAGAACAGAGATGATTACTGAATCAGGCTCAAATAGCAGCTCTGTATAATAGGTCTTTTACCTCAGAAACATCACCATTGTTGGATGATGGTGGACTTGGGGTTTACTTTTCAGTTTTCAGACCTGATACATTTACACCCTAATAGAATAAGGAGGTGTCCCTCACTTAAGACAAAACCTAAAATAAGAATTTGAACTTTGCTTTGTTGTCTTGGGATCTCAGTTGCTGCAGTTACTAGAACAAGGCAATGTAGTAGCTTGGTCTGAGCTTTTGGCATCACTGAGGGGGTCTTGGATAGTATTAGGCTAGTCAGAGTGGCATAGCCAACAATTGGAGTCGTCTTCTCCTGCTATCCTGGATGGTCTGCCGAAGGGGAATAGGAGGGGCACTTAGCTTCAGATTGTTGGTAGATCAAGAGAGCAAACGCTCTTCTACAGTCTTGACCTTGAGGCAATTCCCACTTACTCTTCCTCAAGGACCACCTTTGTAGCTTGGGGACTAATTAGATGGTCCTTCTATCTGGATACATCCAGGATGGCCCAGTCCTCTCGTGGGCAGGCTTCAATCTGAGATCACTATGGAAAGTCCCACTCAGTGATGACCATTGTCTGGAAAGAGCTGCTTTTACATCTTAAAATATAAATTCCATTTGAGATAAGATAACTGAAGTGTTCCCAGACCTAACTTGTTTATGAGCTCTCTCCCTCATGGCTTTTCCCATCCTACTTTAATAAATACATTGCATTTCTATACCATAATTCAGAGCATCTCAAAGGTCTTTAAAACCTTAAGCAAGCAGGCTCATATGAAGTAAATAAATAATATACCCTTCCTATAGGTGGGGAAATTAAGGAAGAGAGTTGAAGAGACTTGACCCAAGACACACAAATCCATGGAGGAGTTGACTCCTGACTTGTAATCCTGTATTCTAACCACCACAGCGCAGTCCCTTCACTGTCCTCTTCTAATTTAACACATCATTGTTGTTAATGGGATATTCATTCCTGTGGAGAGCCTACTAGAGATAGTGTTTTGTTTTTTCTTCTTTTTTGTATCTTAGGGCTTGGCTGCACTTGTAGCTGCAGAGGCTTTGGGTTAAACCAGCCTTCAGAGGGCGCACTAGGAAAAGCACTCCAGGCTGTCTACACTGACAGCTGCAAGCACACTGGCGTGGCCACATTTTGGGCACTTGCAGTGGCATTGGGAGCAGTGCATTATGGGCAGCTATTCCAGTGTTCAAGTGGCTGCAACATGCTTTTCAAATGAGGGGGGTGGGGTGGAGTGTGTTGTGTGTATGTAGGGGGAGAGAGAGAGTGGGTTTTAGGAGTGCTGAGTGTGTGTATTGGGAGGTATATACTGGGGGGAATGTACTGTAATATACTGATTTTCACCAGTTATTTCCCCATCACTCCCAGCCCTACTGTGATCCCGCACCGTAAACAGTGTTTCCCAAATGTGGGGTGTATCCTTTGTGGGGGGGGGGCAGGTGAAGGACTAGCCAAACCTCTCAATTATTCTCCAGAATCTTCATTTAAACAAACCAGACAGCTTTGAGGTGTGAAGTGTCACATTTATTTCAATGGGTGCTCCCAGCCCCTCCCCCTACCTTTCCATAGAGCTGCATCTCCATCCTCTTACTACAGCAGCAGCCCCAGTAAGTGCCTCCCAGTACATGCCTCCCGTTTGAGTACATGCCTCCCAGTGCTACCTGTTTAACACGCAAAACTTATGAACACACGGTACAGGAACTTGCTATGTAGTGCTACAGATTTGCTCAGTAACTCACTGACATAGAAATCGACAGGAAGCACAAAGCAGAAACATGATGTGGGCCTACTGGCGTTTCCTCTTCCTTTTGATCGCCGATATTGGTAAAGATGTATCATGCACGCTTAGTCATTGTCGTGCTAGAGAGATGTAATATATAGTCTGTGCTAATACATTTCAAAATTGTTTGATTCTCACTGATTTAATTCTAATGGGAAACTTTCTTTTGCAAAAGGAGTGCCACTTTCGCATTCTTTTGCTGAAAGGAAATTTCTTAGCGGCATTCCTTTTGCCTTTCTTTTGCTGAAAGGAATGCCGCTAAGTGGGCCAATTCTTCAAACCCAAGCAACAAAATTTGGAAAGGCTTGACTCCTGACATTCGTGAGTAAACAGGTCTGTACTGTACCAGCAGAGCCTTCCTCGCAATACCAATTGAAATAGAAATCCTCCTTTCTCAGTCACTTTTTGAAAAAAGACTACTTCCTTCTATAGAGGAGACATATCTGTGGTGGATCTGCAGAAGAGAGGACTAGATTCTTGGAATCCAAGTCCACTGAAAATGCCAGTCATTCATGATGGAGCTGGAGAGATAGGAGCTTTGAGGTAAGGAATTTTTAGTGAAGGTGGGGGAAATGTAACCCCAGTTCCCTTATGAAAAGAAACACATGATATGGTATGCCTACAGGAATGGGGGAATCGGGGAAAAGGACAGTGTGTTAAGCATTTCTGTTAACAGAACTTTTTTGCTTGTGTAAGCTACATCTCCAGTTGGAGAGTTGGTATAGTTCTATTGGTGTGTCTATACCAGCAAAGCTTTTAAGTGTAGACAAGGCCTGAAATGGCAGAGCACTGGAGAGAGTCACATATGGAAAGGAATCTGTACAACAAGTAGACAGAGGGAGGAGGGATGTTGGTGGAAAAGATCAGACTTTTCTGTGCTCCTCAGGCAAAAAGTTTAGTATATATGCACTTGTGTTACTTTCTAGTGACTTGTTTGTAAAACATTGGGGAGAAAAATGGATGCTCTATCATCTTTGTGTTCAACATTTTACTTATTGTAATTAGTAACATAGAGGCCATTATAGTCTGGTGAAATAAAATTCCAGAATAGGAAAAAGTTAAAAAGGCTACAAATGCAGTTACTACTTTAAAATTAGATGGAACATATACAGTTAAGTACCAGATTAGGATGGTTTCATATTCACTAGACCTAAATGTCAAGGATATATCTAGCCCTCTGCTCCCTTTGTGCCATTATGATAGTATAAAGCAGATGAAGGGCTGTTCTAAGAGGACAGCTGCAAACTTCTGTGGTGTATGCGGAATCCCGGGTGACATAAAGAAAACATCTATTTTTATATATCTTACAAAAAATGTTCTATATAAAACTTTGTTACTTTTGGAGATGGACTACTTTGACCTATCACCTCCTGACCCAAAAGTACTGTCTGCAGAAAGGAGCTAGAATAGGTGCTTACTAATCCTTCCCATTCCATTCAATGAGATTTAGGAGCTCTTTTTCTTTGCTCTGTTTTATTGTCTTTAGTGGTAGCAATTGATTTGATAGTCTCTGCCTCTGAGACTTTCAAATTTTGCTGATTGTGGGTACTTTGAAAGGGGCCCTATAGCTAGAATACAGGGCAAGAAAATGGCAGATCTGGGTTCTGTTCCCAGCTCTACCACAGATAAACTTGCCCTGTGCCACAAAGCATAATTTACATGCCTCAGTTTACCCATTAACATGAGGATAATAGGAATATCAGTATTAGGGAATTAATATTTGTAAAGCGCTTTTAGGCAGTTAGATGGAAAGGGCTATGGAAATGTAAAATTATTATAGAATTCAAGAATCTTTTCAACCTCTCATCAATAAAACAGTCTTTTTCAATTCCCTCAGATCTTTGGGAACATGATTAGGAAAGATACTAATGACTCTCCATATAGTGAATAAATCTAACCATTTTTTAATTTGTGCTCTCTATAAAGTGGGTGCTTTTTATTCAGATATATTAATTCCAAGACTTTTCACTGTGACATCCATAGATCCAAGAAGAATAACCATGTTTCCAGCATATGTTCACTTCCAGCGGGACCCAGATACAAGTTTGGTAAGAAATGTATAATCCGTGTATGATTTTAGTGTTCAGCTCTTGTCAGAAGCTGTTAGAACTGAGGAGTTGTAGAACAGCAGTTCTCAAACTTCTGAGAACCGTGACCCCTTTTTCCTTCGGCGGCTGCCATGGCGGACCTGTTGTATGTCCGTTGAAAAGCCGCCAAATGAATTACTTCCACATTCGGTGGCTACTTTCAGCGGACATGCCGAGTGCTCCCGAAATAGCTTGGCATGTCTGCCGAAAAGCTGCCGAATGCGGAAGTAATTCATTTGGCGACTTTTAAGCGGCGCCAGGAGCTCGTGACCCTCCTGGGGGTGCTCGCCGACCCCCAGGGGGGTTATGACCCCCGGTTTGAGAAACCCTGTTGTAGACGGGGCAACTCTTAAGGGCTTGTTTACATGGACATTTAGTTTGTGGCAACTGGGGTGTGAATCTACTCCACCCTAGCCTGCTACATAGTAACTGCCTTTGTGGACTCTGCTGACATGCATTAAGAGTTTCTTAATGAGCTTTGATCTAGTCCTCTTTGAAAGACGATTACACCCCCAGCTTGCCACAAACTCACTGTTGCTGTAGACAAGCCTTAATTTGTCAGTGCTTTACAATGTAGCTTTCTTGTGCTTCCACTCCCCTTTTGTACTCTGTCAGAGGGGTAGCTGTGTTAGTCTGTATCCACAAAAAACAATGAGGAGTCCAGTGGCACCTTAAAGACTAACAGATTTATTTGGGCATAAGCTTTCGTGGGTAAAAAAACCCACTTCTTTGGATGTTTTTATCGACAAAACTTAGGTCCAAATAAATCTGTTAGTCGATAAGGTGTCACTGGACTCCTTGTTTTTTTGAAAACTTTCCTATGATGAAACTTCTGGAAGCTCTAATGATTACATACATTTATTGAAGGGATAATGTTTACAGTGAAGTGTATGAAGAAGTAACACCTTTTGCAGGCAGTTAAAAATGAGAAAAGCTGGGTTGGATAAGTAAAAGTCAGTTATTCTAAATATTCCATCATCAACTATTAGGAGTTATTCCTGTTCTAAGATGAGAGAAGAGTCACACAAATAGATGTTCCTTGTTTTTTCTGTGGATTTGATTTATTTTTTTTGGCTCAGAATTTCCATTTGTCAGTTCAGTTTCATGAATAGTTGTCTCTATGGAAAGAGTAATGTGACACAACACATACATTCATGTCATTTGTGAGACAATGATATTTCATTTTTTCATGACTGTGATTGGAAGAAATTTAAATAATACATAAAACGATTACTATAATAGAGGATACTTGGCACTCAGAGGGCTTTATGAAGTGTTTTGGAGCTGTAGACTTCACAGAATCTTCTCACTCTTCACACTGGGAAACTGAGACAGAGGCTGCGACTGGCTCAAGGCCAGAGAGGACATCTCTGTCAGAGCTGGGATTAGAACGGAAGTTACTGGTTACTAATCTTGTGTTAAAACTGAGTAGAATACTGGTCTCTAAACAGTATGATGAGATCAGACTTGAATGAATCCACTGACTGCCAGTGTCACTACATTTAAGGAGGAAAATAACTACCACCAAGTACATGAAACATCTGTGTTGTGACTTTTTCATTAGAAGACTATCTCTGGAAAGTGCTACTTCTAAACTCACATGACCATATTAGCCACTTAAACCTTGTTATGCTGAAATATCGATCTAGCAAATACTGTTTTTAGGTTAGTTTGGCTCTAAACCACAATTGCATTTATACTACTTAGAAGGGTTAGTAGGTAGCAAATTACTCTGTCAACAGTATCTTGTATAATAGTTTAATATTTGTAATGCTACTTAAATAAAAATGTCTCCAGATGAAATGTATACCTTTGTTGTTAAAAGCCCCTTATGTAAAAATATTTCTACATGTGGTGGTAGATGAGCTAAAAAAGCAATGTAACAGAAGTAGGAGAAAATGAATAATAGTGGGACTGAAAACCAGACAGAGTTATCAGTTTTTTTCATAATTTGCCAGAAGTATTATAGTTAAAAATGTCAGTACAACTTTTTTTTTGGCAGCTTTTGCTTGTCCACTGCCCCCTTTCAATGTGGATTTGACTGTTGAAATGTTCACCATTTAAAAATACATATACTGTCAAGACTTGTTTTCTAGAATCTTACGTCCCCATGTTGATGTTTTAAGTTGAAAGTGGAATGCCAAATTTTAGAGTTAGACAAGTGATTCATTAAACACAAACCAACCTTTCAAGTAACTCTGCTGAAGACATTTTTCTTATTAAAGGTACTTAAGATCTACCTGATTTAGTATGATAGAATCAGTGGTTTTTTCCGTTCCCTTAGGTCGCCAGCATTTCACAGATCCTTTTGCTGGAGCACCACCTGAATACATACAGAGACTCTCTGAAATAAAATCATTTCAGTGTGAAACTATACGTCAAGAGAAAAACAAAAAATTGAAAAGGGGCAAGAAAGAAGAAACATGGACAAGCTGATTGGCAAGAAACAAGCTCTTGTGTACACTATTTTGTGAGCTTAGATTGTTTTGCTCATTGAAATGCAAAAACTTTGCTTTTAAATACAGTATGATGCTAAATAAATGATTTACCTGAAAATCTGTTTAATATAAATAAACTGTAAATACCAAATTTTGTGATATATTTAATAAATATTTTATATATTTATACAGAGCAGCGTGCAGTGTTTTCATTAAAAAGTCACAACTTGGGTCTTAAAGATATGGATTACAGTTTGTATAATGTAGACTTGATATATTAATCTTTATATGAGAAGCAGATCTTTGATTGTATTAACTCTGCCACTAAAAGCCAGCTACATATGTACATTAAAAATAGACTTCTGTGGTGGAAACGATAGTACATTTAATCTTCACTAAGTTTACTTCTGTACTAGATAAAAGACTAATTGTATATATTTTTACTGATCTCATTTTACAGTTTAATATATGCAATTACTGTTCAATTAATAATGAGCATATTTGGTGTTGGTCACTTTACTAAAGATGCAATATCTGTATGCAGATTTGTTTACAGGTCTGTTTTTCATTGAGCCTTGTTTCAGAATTTGTAGCAGGCCAAAGAAACCTGTTTCCCATACACACTAAAATTAAGTAGGAAGAAAATTTCAGTGGGTGGCATAGTTACTCCCATATAAAATCCACTATTTGTATATCATCAATAAATTTTGGGTCCAGAGCTTCCTCCATTTCACAAAACTTGCTTCTATTGATCTAGCACTGAGGAGATTCAGGGGGGCGGGGGAAATCCTTCCTCCACAGTATGTTCCCTCCTCCTGCTCAAATTTATCACAGCTCCTCTGAGGGACTGTCTTCAAAGTTGTGGGAGATAGGCAAGAGGAGAGAGAAGTTTCCCTGAATTTTCTCCTTCTCCCATCCCACCCCAAACATTCTGGGGAAACCAACATAAATTTTGTCTTTATATTAATTTGTGATTGCTTCATACCATCAGAGGGCAAGGTATCTTTTGGAGGGGTAGAAGTAGGGAAAACCTAGGAAACATGGCTCCTGCAAGAGCTGTATTGTCCAGGAGTCATCTCCTCTGGATCCCCTAAGATAGAACCCCCAACCACTTCTGAATAGAATGAGCAAATTCTGCATTCATGATGGCAGAATTCCTAGGAACTGCAGCTTGAAAGCTCTCCTCCACATAGATTATTGCTGCTTAAAGGAAATGAAATCCTTAACTGTCACAATCTACTTTAGGCTAATGTTATTTTAAAAATATGCTGCTAATTTTCTGCAAGCAATCAGAAAAATTTCCTGCAAGGCAAAGAGTAGTGCACAAACAATGTCTAATGTTCTCTAAAATCCATTAATAAATACTTCAAGTATTGTGTACAACTAGAAATTTGATAATCTGTGGTTCTCTTCCAGGAACTCACACTTGCAATACCTGTTTTAGAGTACAAAGAACAAAATGACTTGTAGTGTTTGAGTGACATCAGTCATCTCATTGTAAAAGTGGGGATGTTTCCCCTTCCTGGTTTGTAACTTGATATTTTTTCAGTTATTCTGTCCAAATCTAACAAAAGCAAGGGATAGCAAATATTAGAACAACTGGAATATCAGTTGCTATTCTCCTATTGGTAAATACTATATCTTATATTTTATATAGCATTATTCAACTCGAAGGATCTTAGGGATGCTAATCAAGTAAGTCTATACAGATTTAAAATAAACGTTCCTGACCACTGAAAGCTACCCACTCTGGATCTTGTATGGTATTTTCCCTACCATGGAAATGACTTGTAATAAATATATATATATGCAATTCACAGATATTTCATGTGGGAAAATGTACATGCAAAAATGCAATGAGAATAAACTAACACTTTTTCCGTTTTGAATGTTTAATGTCAATTACTTATGGTAGTGTTATATTAGAGCTGCTTGGAAGAATACAGACCTTAAACGTTTGCCTATTGGTGATGTCAAATAATATTGTATTTGAAGAGACTGCCAAGCAAATCTTATTGCCAGTTTATTTGGGCTGTACCTGCAGTTTCAGAGAAGATTTGATAAGGAACACTCTGTGCAATCTGTTTATAAGTCAGCTTAATCAAAACCACAACAATCTTTCAAGTGTAAAACTTTTTTCTTCATAGTAGTTCTGTTAATCCCTGAATAGGGTGGAAGACAGCTAGAAAATGGGCATTGGAAACCTACCTGAACCTATGGGACTGATCTAGAACATCTTGGCTTTTCATTTTTCCTTCGATAAAAAAGTATTTCTTCCCCTATTTCCCCCCTCCTTCTGATAAACAGAAAGGAGGCTGAAAATGCCCGTTTGCCAACTCTGATTTTGAAATTTCACAAAATTAGTTAATTCTACCCTGTGAAATGATTTTGGAGTTTTCCTATGAAGCCACCTAACCTTTGCAAACACTCTTAAAATTAACCCAAAATTTAGCTTATTAAGTAGGTGGTAAGTAATACAGTAATTGATTCTTCATATGCCAAGAGCCGAAGAGTAGGTTTGTAACATGTTGTGTGTCACATACAGATGGACGTCTTTTGAAAAAAATTATAAAATCACATGGCTTGATTTTTCATCATCTCTGAAATCAATGGAGCTGTAGGCACTCGACACCTCAAATTCAGGCCATTGCTGCGTATGAAAGCACAGCTGATAAGCGCACCATTAGAAAGATCTGGAAAATGGTAGTGAAAATGGATAGAAGTATGAGGGATTTAGAGGGGTATGGAGCGAGGCATCAGTCAGTATTTTATAGCATGTACAGAAGAGTCAAAGGATGTAGAGGTGATATTTAGAAATTAGGAAAGGC
Organism: Dermatemys mawii; assembly: GCA_007922305.1. Lineage (NCBI taxonomy): Eukaryota > Metazoa > Chordata > Testudines > Dermatemydidae > Dermatemys > Dermatemys mawii. Next base: position 74,462,190 of record ML677334.1, read on the forward strand.
AATAGGAAACGAGTCTGTCTCAACTTAATGCATAAGGAATGGGTTACTTGATAAAATGAATGAGACACAACTTTTACATGAAAGTAAAAGGAAAAAATTATATCATTTAGTCAACCTATGGAAGGCCACTGCTGCAGGAGGGCCTAGAGTTAAACATTGCAGCTGCATTTTTAAAGTGAGTGGGTAAAGTTACAATTAAAAATATTTGCAGTTACAACTTGTAATGAAGGGAAAAATCAAGACTTTTGCTTTCTCTGGAGCACTGCATGTTGGCCACTTCCGAAAGAACGAAAGTGCAGTTAGTAAACTAGTGAGCCAATCCAGCACAGTAGTTATCCTTTACGTGCTACAGTTATCTATGCCTTTGCCGCCCCCACCACCACTAGAATACGCCAGAGTGCTTTATATGGCACTTCAATTTGAAATCATCAAGAAGCAGGAGTCGGTGCAGTGAACAGTGCAGATATGTGAAGCTAAGCCAATCATAATTCATGTGCTGAGCTCATGATGAGGAACATGATATTGTTACCTCTTTGTGACTTGAGCAGTTAGCCTAGAGTGACCAGATATCCTGATTTTATAGGGACAGTCCCAATTTTGGGTTTTTTTTTTCTTATATAGGCTCCTGTTACCCCCACCTCCTGTCCCGATTTTTCTCACTGGTAGTCTGGTCACCCAGAGTTAGCCAAAATTTAGGTTCTTACAAGTTGCTTCCATGATGACAGACAGTTATTTCTTTGTTGCAATCCTGTTTGTTTACAAAGAATGTACCAAGTCCTATTTCTCCAAACAAAAAGAGACTCAGACAGGAGACAGGTTTTTTGCTCACAGTCGCAGGTGTCTTTCAGTGAGCACTTTCACCGAAAAGCTCTCTCCAGGCTTCCCTCAAAGTCCGGCGTGTTTTGGCCGTATGGTTGGTTTTCTGCTCTGTTTCCTTGTCTGTGGTTTCTGCCATGTCTTTCCTGCTATTCACTCTCACACACCTCTACTAAAACAATATCCAGCAAAGCTTCTGCACCCACAGAGTCCAAATTCCTGAGCTGCTTCACATATGTCTTTGTTTTAGGTGGTGACATGTCACTGTGTCGTTGGGCAGTCCCTATTGTTTCAACTCCCTGGTTCCAAAAAGAAGCTTCATGCTTCTAATATGAAGTGCAGTGGATATATCCCTTAGTTTCAATGAGGTTTATCCCAACCCATAACAACATAAATGCATAGATAATCCACTGCTGGCCATGTGAATGAAGCATCCTCTTATTTTTATGAAAACAAGTTTCAGATAGTGGGTAATGAACTTATGAAATACTCCTAGAGAAGGATGCAGATGTATATAACTTCTGATTTAAAGCAGTGGTCTTCCCTTTCTATGCTTTTCTCTCTCCCTCCCCTTTTTTAGCTACAATGGAATAAATTTAGGGTTCACATTCAAAATTAGAGGATTAGAAATGTTATGCCAATAAGGAGAACTGACTGGCTAAACAGACTCAGTTTTATAATCTAAAAAGCGTATGCTTTATATTCCCTTTAAAAATCATCTCATATATAGCAGGATAAATGCACTTTCAGATGGCTTCGTTTCAAACAAGTGACTCTTTCAAGGGGATACAGTCAGACTAACATGGGTTTTCACTTATGTCACTCTGAATATTCATGAACACGCAGTGGATTTGCAGGATTGTTTTGCACCTCGCCTAGACTGTGCAAGATTCAATGAGATTAGACTGTCTAGAAGAAACTTTTGCAGCAGAGTGTGCATTATAAGTACTGAGGTGCCACACAGCTTCCTAAATTATTGTGTCACTTAGTTTTTCCTCCAGCTAGTGTCTTTAAAATGTGAGTAGCCAGAGAAAACTGTTTCTCTTGTGACAATCCAGTGCAACTCAACCTGCTCAACTCTGTTTTCAGTGGAAAGCTGCTGAACCCTCATCTGTAGCAGACCCAATTAATAAAATCTTCAGCTTTCACACAGTTATGGCTTGAGAGATGGAAGAGGAAATCTCAGTAGACCAAGAGCTTTCACACTAGCTACATTCAACTGATGCTCAAAGGGCCTTAAAGTTGGAAGAGGTGGTCTGCTCTCTCTCTCTCATTCCTCCCTGCCTCATCCTTGACAGTAGTTAAACTGGATGTTGACATCCAACTCCAAGATGCCAGCAACTGAATTAAAAATAAGCCTGTTAGATCCTTCTATCCCCCCTAGTCAAGAGAACACATGTCCTCCCTCAGTTAGCTCTTCCTGATAATGGCTCTTTAGGTTCTGAATTTATTCCCTTGAAGATTTGGTTCAGAAAATGCTTTAGATGCAGGCATATGGTGCAATACCTCTTGACATAAGGCCTATGATGTCACTTCATTTGAAACTTTACATTTATGTTCTCTATTTTCACTGAAATCAGTTGCAACTATCTAGCTTCTGGCTGAAAGAACTAAAATATATTGTTCCTTCCCCCTTATCAGCCAGAGGTTTAAAAAGAGGTTACCTGCTCGGTCATCCTGACCATCTCACCAGGGAGCTATGGTTTCTATAGACTTACAGGAGGCCACTGTCCACCAGCAGTACCAGTGGTTGTGCCACAAGAAATTGAACCTCCATTGTTTGTCTCTCCCATTTGGCAAAGAATTACTGGTATTTCCAAAACTCTTACAGAGAAACTGCTACCTTCAGCATGAGAGGGATTGCAGAGATCCCTCATCTAAGTGTATCCTACTGGCTATTAGACTTGTACTAGTTCCTAATACTTGTAGTAAATTTGGCCAGGGTTTCACTGACCCCGTTTGTACTGTCTAGGAAGTTTGCTTTCTGTACCTATCTGTCTTCAGAAAACCAAAGTTCAGGCACCTATCCAGGAATTGTGAAGTCTACACCAAAGCTCTTTGAACCAAGGAATACAGAACATGGAGTTCTTGTGTCCTAACCTGTAGTGATTCATTGAAATTTCATCCAGTTCTGGATTTTTTTTTGAATATGATACAGAAGAACCCAACAATCCTTGCACCTGGGGGATAAGTGTTTTCCATCAAGTCAATGTAAAAGGAAAAACTGTCCAATACCACTGTACTGGGAGGTGGTAAAGAGAGACTCACTCCCCTCCATTTAGGGGCCCATATGGGAAGCAGAACAGCTCACAACTGTCTCAGTTGTAACTCAAGTGCTATATAAGCATTATAAAGCAGAGAGACATAAATGATGCCCTGTTTGCCTACTGACACTTAGCAGGCTGTCCAGTGCTGGTTCAATCAGACAGTTCCCAAGTTGTAGCCATCTAAACAAGCAGAAGGGCACCAGAGGACACCTAGGCTTCTCTGGCTACAGCTTGCTTTTCCAACAGAAAAACACAGAAAACCATTTCTTCCTGGGAAAATTGTGAAAAAATGTTTGCAGCGAACTTTTGATCAGCTCTAAAGCAGCCAGAGAGGGATTTCCCTGCCCTGAGGGCTTGTCTTCTGGTAGGAAAAGTGAATCCTTGCAAATAGTTTATCTTTCCCAACAAGCAGGGGCTCTTCCCTGTGGTGTTTTGGTCTCTGGCATTTGGCAGAGTGCCCTCAACTGCAGGCTCAACTCTTTGCACTGACTTTCTCGAGGTAATTGAATTGTATCTACAAATGACCCTTAAAATCCTGAATGGTGTGGGAGCTGGTTAGCTGGGAGTCCCTTTCTTGTCTTATCTCCCTCCCTAGCTGAGAAGTAATTGCTGTTCATTCCTGAGGGCTAAAGATTCCAAGCCTAGCAGCAGGGATTTCCCAGCTAAGGGCCCTAGGAATTCCTTCCTCTATGGAAGACCGTTGGAGCCTAGGAAGCTTTCACAGCATGGTGTCAGATATTTTTGTTTGGCTTAGCTTTTGCCTGGTTTATTTGAATTTGAATTTGGTTATTCCAAAAGGATGGTGTTTTTAATGCCACCAAATTGGGTGGTTTTGTGTAAATTAAAATTGTTCGTGCTGTGACTGTAAATAATTGCTCTGCTGCGATGGTAGCAGGTGCTGTAAAAATAATAAAAGATATTTCCTATTTTGATTTTCTTGCTTGCATCCAGAAAGCTGTGGAGTGAATTCTGAACAGCTGGCGCCAATATGTCAAGTTTTTGGTTGGTTGGTGAATGGCTGTTTAGTAATATTGAAATAAACGGTTTATGTCAAAGGAAATGAGCCATCTGCTGCCATATTTGGTAACCAGTCTTGAGTCTGTGAAAGCTAGAATTAGGGTCTGCCTTAAAATAAATATTTAAGGATCCAACAGCAGCTTTAATTATTTTAATGTAGCTGTCTTGCAATATGCTCAGAGCTCTTTCACTGATTCTTTTGTTTAAAGAACACAGCATTGGGTCTTGGAACTTCCATTATTGCGGTGGCATGTAACTTTAGCTTGAGCTAAACGTCAGTTTAGAGCTAAACATGGACAGTATATTAATATGTTAGAAGGCAAAAATTTTGTTTTCCCTGGTATTGATCAGTGCAAAAGTCCAGATAGGCAGAAATTGCTTTATAAAAGACATTTTAAATATTTGGTACTGAGATGTGTACAAATATGAATAAATGAAATACTGCTATTGACTTTCCTGAAGCTATGCCAAGTGCTGGGGCTGAATCATCTTTCCTGAGTAAGTAACAGGAAACTTGGCATTTAGATGGGAAAAAAATGGGTAAGAGGTTGAAAAGTACATAATCATCAGCAGGTCCTTCCATAAAGCCCTATAGTAGGGATTGGCATTTCATCCCAGTAAATGATAAGGCAAGTGTATACAAGGAGAAAGAGATACCAAGAAAATAAATATGGAGCTTTTCACTCCCAAGTCTACAATGCGAGAGAGGGAATGTCTGAGCTGGGACCCTTCCCTGGTTTCTTTGCCTTCTTCCCTTGAAGCCTTCTATCCCTTGGGAACTCAGACTCCTATTTCCCCTTTTTTTCAGTGTTATGTCTGATAAATTGGGCCTGCCTTATTTTTCCTACACTTCTTGATATGGGATCAGCTCTTTTTAAAGTAGCTTTCTCTCTCAGTGACTAAAGTAGGTTGAAGTTTTTTTAATGGAAAGTTTTCTTTGTTTAAAAAATATGCTTCCTCTCCACCCCCCAAAAAAACCCCTTAACGTTTTTGCAAATAACGGACTTCTACTTTTCACAATTGTAATCACCATTTCAGTGAACTGTTACTGAAATGTTTATGTATTCACTAACTTTCACAAACATTTAATTGAAATGTAAATGAAAAATTGATCTGTTTTGAACCCTGCAAAACAGAAACAACTTTAAAATTTTGAAATTTCAAATTTATTTGAATTTGACTTTTTAATTGAGTTATGATGTTATTATTTAACTTATTTTAATTTCAGTGACTGCCAAGAAATGGCTGCTTACAGTAGGATGTTTGTCTTTTGTCTCTACTTTTCCCATATTCATTTCCTTTTCCCTCTCCCATCCCTTTTCCCCTTTCCCGTTGTCTAACTGCTTTTCCCTCTTTCCCTGCTACCTGCCTTCTGCTGTTAGTCTTGCCCTGTTCTTGCCATCAATATTCTTTAGCTAATTGGCTCATCTGTCACCTTTCAGACTGCTGGGTAATTTCTGGTGCACAATTGGACGAAGCATGTCTTGAAGAACTGTTCATGCTGGTGAGCCGGAGCTGATTTAGCACAGTAATATAGTGCTTGAGAGGACCACTTGGCAGGCAGCACTAAGATTATGGATCTGTGGTCCCCGGGATGGATTTAAGAAGTAAGTGCTGAATTTGATGTATGAGCTGACAAGTTTCAGGTCAAGTAATTCCAACAGTGCTTCTGTTTACCTTTTTTCAGTGACTGAACTCCAGCTGTAATGAAACAGAGATGCTAGTACTGTGCTCCTGTTTATTGTGGGAAGATTTCTAAGAGGCTTCTTAAAATCATTGTTATCGTAGGCTGGAATGGTTCCTTCAGAGCTGCTGAAGTACATCAAAGCAATGGGAGTTGCAGCCTCTGCATAATGAGTCCTGGTATAAAAAAGGTACGAAATTCATGCTGAGGAAGGCTGAGTGTAAGCTAGACACGTTAGTCAATGAATTTGACACTCTTCTACAAATATATGGCGGTGCCAGACTACATAGGCCTAATGGCCACTGAACCTGAGCTATTAGAGGTCCACAGAAGCAGCCAAAACTACTCAGCTATTATCTTATAAAAGTTATCCTTGATAAAGGCAATGGAAAGTTAACCCTTTACTGTCATGTCTACACAAAAGTGGTGGTCTCCTATTCTGCTGTTGTCTAGCCATGTGAGAGATGCTCTGCCCACAGGAGTCACACAAGTCCAGTGATTTTACTATCATACAATGAAGCTTTTCTATATAAAGTAATAAAGAAATTTAGTGGGGGGGAAGAAACACCAATGATTCAAAGAACTTAACCTGACTCCAGTGAGGGATCTGTTGATGAGATGATGAGAAACCTCAATATGGTGCAAACAGCAGAGTGGGATCCAGCTGGAGTTACATTGTTTGTTGGGAGGAAACTGGACCATCCTCTTGCGCATGTCCCAGAATGTGAAAGGTGGGTGCCCTGCCTCCTCCTCCCCCTCCTCCCACCAATGTCAGAGGAGGGAGATGAAATCTTGCACGAAGAGCTGACTGTTCACTGATGCTAGTATAGTATCTCTTCCATTATGGAATACACCGTCCTGAACCTGGGTCATCTACTCATTTTACTACAGTAGAATCTGAGAGTTATGAACACCAGAGTTATGAACGGACCAGTTAAACCACACTCCTCATTTGGAAATGGATGTATGCAATCAGACGGCAGCAGAGACCAAACAAATAAATAAAAAGGCAAATACAGTCCAGTACTGTGTTAAATGCTAAGCTACTAAAAATATTTTTTGTGTAGAGACACCTTTACCACTGCTCTTCTTACTGGAATGCTAAACTTTATTTTACTGTTCAGCTGCAAGGTGTTGTTGTGCAGAATATACCTTATTTAAGCTAACTGCAGCCATACCTTGCAATCCATTAGACTGGTGGTTTTCCATCAGTGTATATGTATTCCAGGGGTACTCAGAGGTCTTCCAGGGGGTACATCAACTCATCTAGGTATTTGCCTAGTTTTCCAACAGGCTATTTAAAAAGCACTAGTGAAGTCAATGCGAACTAAAATTCCATCCAGACAATGACTTGTTTATACTGCTCCACATACTATACACTGAAATGTAAGTACAACATTTATGTTCCAATTGATTTATTTTATATAGTCAAAATGAAAAAATAAGCAATTGTTCAGTACCAATGTGCTGTGACACTTTTAGGTGTGATTTTATAAGCAAGTAGTTTTTAAGTGAGGTGAAACTTGAGGTATGCAAGACAAATCAGCCTCTTGAAAGAAGTGCAGTAGTCTGAAAAGGTGGAGAACCACTGCATTAGAGGATCTAATAGTGAACACCTCTCTGGTGCATCTCTCTGGGAAGGAAGCTCTGTAGCCAGTCCATATCTGGTACAAGAGCCTGACCTGCAACCTACCATTCATAACATGTATATACTACCTGGCTTCCTGCTACTGAATAGCTTTCTTCACAAATACTAAGTTATCCATGAACATGTGTTGGGTAACCAGTGAGAGGTGGCTCCTTCTCTGTTTCTACCTGTATCCTAAGACAAACCTCTCTCTCCAGCTAATATTCCTGCTGTAACCCACAGGAGATGTTGGCCTGCTCTTAGAAGCCAACAGATTCCACAGCGTTATGATATCTTAGTGTTTAAAGAAATTTGGATTCAAAGATATTGGGCTGTAATCCTACATATGGTAGCTTGCCTATTCAGCCAAAGCATTGGCTGTCTCTCTGTGCTGAGCCAGCTACAAATGCAGCTTGTGTTGAGTAAAAGTAACCCAACACAAATCCAGTTCATATTCCCGTTGAGTTAATAATCCAACATTTGCTTCATTATTCCTCCCACCACCTGAAAGAGCTACAACATTAAAGGATTATAAAAGGATAGCACAATCGACCCCTAGTCGCTTATCAGCCATCAAGTCAGTTATCCCTGTGGTAATGCTTCACATCACCTGCCTAAAACTTCTAAAGGCTAGCTTTAGCAATATCAAGGGAATTTTTGCCCTTCTGCTACAAGAGAGGGTTCTTTCCCCTCTGAGCTTACCTCAAAGCACTGGCTATGCATTTATAAGTATTCAGTGAGGTCTGGGGTATACTGCACCCCAGTTAAATTCTCCATTTGATGCTGATCCCAGAATGAACGCTCGGGTGATAGTGATTATGACACTGGCAAACCAGGTGAAAGCTCATGCTAAAGCCCCAGACCTCACTGAATACCAGGCCAATTCATTATATATTAGTATAGATCAAAGTGATTGTTAATGTGTAAGAGTGTAGTTGTTTAAACTTCATGAAAATGAATGGAATGTTACTTGCATTGTTTTCATATATCTGCACCCTGTTATAATGGAGTAGCAAAAAATTACATTGTGCATATCCCTGTAGCTAAATAACCCATCAAACAAGTAATCAAATGAGAAAGAAGCCTTGTGGAATGGAAATGAAGAACTTTAACAGAAAAGTGCTCATTTCAAAGCAAGTGGTCATAGTGTGTGGTGATTGGAGGTCAAAGACTCAAACTGCATTCCTAGCTCTCTGTCATCAAAGCAAAAATCCATGTAGGTAGTGAGACTATCAGCTTTTTTTTTTTCCCCATGAGAAGACGCTACACAGTAAGCATGGATTCAAGGAAAGCAACATCATCTCTGGACTCTTTGGATTCTTACAGGGAAGTGTACCAGATGCAAAGTGAAGATCACCAGAGACAATCTGTGTACCCTGAAAAGACTTCTGGAAAACTGGCATTTTAGTACATGTCTGCCACCATTTGGAATTACTAATTGTGACTCACCTGTGCATATAGTTTTCCTACTTTAATCTCTCAATAACTCTGACTTCCTTTTCTTAGCTAATACACCTCTAGTGAGTTTACTATAGAAGTGGATACCTGGGTTGTTTTTGATGTAAGATCTAGAGTGCCAATTGATCCAGGATAAGTGATTGGTCTCTTGGGACAGGGAGCAACCTGATTTGATGTGATTTTTGGTTAAATGACCTTTTATCACAAAGTTCAGTTTGTCAGGGTGGTAAAATAGACTGGAAAGTCTATGGGGACTGTCTGTGACTCTATGCCAGGAGTTCTCAAACTGTGGGTCGGGACCCCTCAGGGGGTTGTGAGGTTATTATGTGGGGGTAATTTATAAGAGAGGTTGCACTCAGAGGCTTCCTATGTGAAAGGGGTCACCAGAACAAAAGTTTGAGAATTACTGCTCAATAGGAAGACTGATACAATGATCAAAAAACTCACAGTTGTTACTGGCTTGGTGAAATATAATTTTAGAACACACCACCAATTTGGGGGTGTCTTCCCTGTTTTCTGACAGTTTGCCCTGACATAGGCACTCACAGTTGTGAGCCATTCCAGTCAGCGTGACAATGATCATCTATAAAAGTTGGAGGGGAGTTTGCAGGGAGAGGGGAGAAATAGAAAAGGAATTGCTGTACCTTTGGGAGGAAACCCTGGAATGGAGCATTACAGGATGGACTGGTAGCACCGCCTATTATTAAAGTTCCTAATCATTTCCCATTTGACCCTGTTTTAAGTTGCTTATACCAGCTTTGCTGAACAGCAGCTGTTTGGGCTCATGTTTTCCGTGCCGCGTGTCTACCTCAGACTGATTCTATTTTACTTTATTTTTAATTTCAGCCAAAACAGTCCAGCCATTTCCAAGAACGATGGTAGACAAAAAAAAATAAAAATAAAAATCTGGCAATCTTTTCTTTGATAAATTCTGCCACATCCTTGCATGGGAACAGAGGCTTAACATTTGACTGGGAGGGTGGGTTTTGTGCCATTTTTGTAATCTACCCAAATTTGACCAAGTTACAAGACTTTGAAAAACTGCAGTTTGCACATGCTCAGTAGACACTTCAGATGTTAGCAATTGAATTCCCCAAAGATTCTATTCACACTGAGCATGCACTAGCCTACTACTGAGCAGAGCTCTTCCTGCAAATGCAGCTCTGGACCATGCTGGGTCTGGATCCAAGCATGTGAACTGAGAGCAGGAGCCTGTCTCTCCTGTTCTCTTAGTGTCCCCATGGTAGGCTCAAGTAGCATGAAGTAGAAAGCTGCCTGATTCAAATGCAGAAGGAACAAGGGCCATGGAGTGTGGTGGCTGGGACTGGCGGCTGGTATGCTGTCGGGTGTGGGGGAAGAAGGGTGACCAGGAGTTGGAGAAGTAAATGTGGGGATGGAGGTGTCGGGAAAGGCTGAATTTGGATGAGGACCTACAGGGGTAGGAAAGGAGACTAGGACTAACAACTAGTGAGACAAGGAGGGGAGACACATGAGGAGTTGGGTTGTGACGGGAGAACTGGCACTGGCTGGATAATGAAATTGGGCCAAGGAGCCTGTATGCATGGAGAGATGGAGAAACAGATTGGACAAGGAGAAGAACTGGGACTGGGACCCAGTGAGGAAGGGGCAGCAACTGGATGCCAGGGTGGGGGAGAGAGATCAGATGAGGAGCTGAGGATGGTAGGAAGTGGGGCTGTCTGGACAAGGAGGAAGATAGAGATGGGAAGCCTGGAATAGAACTGGGCAATTGTTTTTCAACAAATAGTAAATTTGTCAAAAAATGTATTTTTCAGGCTAATCAAATTATTTGAGAATATGGGTCCAATCTGGCAAATAGTTTCAGAAAAAAAAGGAAAAAAAAATCAGAAATGTTTATTTGAATTGACGTCTTTGATTCAAATGGAATGAAAGTGTTTTGTTTTGTTTCAGTGAGAAAATAAACAAACATCAGTTTTGATTCAAAATGAACCAAGTTTTGTTTAATTTTTCAGTTTGGCCACTGAACTGAAAAAAATCAGTAAATTTACTCAGCTCTAGTCTGGTGAGGGATACTAGGATGTGCTGGGCCAGGAGACTGGGACTGAGATGAGAAGCCTCAGGACTGGAGACTGACAAGCTAAGTGAGAAAAATAAGATTGGGATCGGGAGGCAGGGAAGGGGAAGAGACAGGGCTGGGACAGGTTGGAGGGGATCGGGCAGAAGTCTGAGCTCACAAGAGCACACTCCCCACCAAACCCTGGAATGAAACCCTAGATTCCCGAGTCTCACCCTTCATTCCTCTGCTATCATCAAATGTGTGTGAAACCCACTGGCAAAGAGTTCATCCCCCTTTACTGCTGCTGGTTCAAATACAGGATGACAACCTTCTACTGCTATCAGTTACTCTGTTAGACTTCTGCCACTGGAGCTGCGTGGTGGATCTAACAGTTCCAACCCTGCTGCTGACCCCATCTGGTTGTCAATAAGTCACATGGTGGAATTCCAGGTTTTTTAAAATTTGCTTTTTGTTTTAATGTAGGAAAATACACACAAGTAACGTTAAAAGAACATTATTAAGGTTGTAAAGTAAAGCATTCAAAAGTTAGGGAATGCCAGATTTAATCTTACCCTTGACTATCATCTTTCTGTGACTCAGTTCCCCATCCATAAAATGGGGATAATACCACCCCCACTCTTCACAGGTCTATTGTGAAGAAAAATTAGGGTTTGTGAGGCACCCTACTGAATGCCAGAGAAAAGCCCATGAGGAAATTAACAACAATAGCTGTCAGAACACCATGCAGTAAATAAGACTTGAGCCCATCCCATTGAACAAGGATAAAACAAACTACTGAATAGCTCCTCATTAAGTGAGTACCATCCATCCTGTGCCCTGAATGAGGCAAGGGGTTCTGTGAAAAAAATAGCATGAGATCATGTAATTAAACACTGTACTATAATACATATGCACAAGGGGGCTGAATTCAAGTTCCACAAGTAACCTTACTTCTGCCTTTCATGAGAGAAAAATATACAGATGCACTCTTAATGAGATAATAAGCTAAAGACAGTAAGTTACATTCATCTCTGATATAACTAATGAAATCCAAGTTCTCTTTACCTCAGGTTGGAGATCACATCCTCCCCACAGTCAAACATCTTCCTCTGCTTCATAGATCATACTTTGCCCTCATCATAGGATTCAGTGCAACAACCTGCTCCACTCACCATTTCACAATCTATCCCAGTGTCCTTACAGAGCCTCTATTACACTTATCTCTCAGCACCTCCCAGGTATCTTTCCTCATACCATCCCTGGGAACAAGGGAAGTATACCCAAGTTACAGACTGGGAACTGAGACCCACGGACACCCAGGAAATCTGTGGCAGAGCCAGGAACAAACTGAGATTTCTTGAGAATCTCGTCTAGTGCCTTAACCACAAGACTATCCATCTTTTGTAGGAGCTAGAATGCCAAATCTACCCATATCCCTCTACTTACAAAACCTCACGGAACCTGCTTCATTCACTCTGAGTACACATATTAATGTATGCTGACCATCAATACTTGAGTAACACATTATTGAAACAGAGTAAGGGTCTATTACCATGGCTGATATACTATAAAAGTTTTAGAAACTTGGTTGTAACGTTCACCTGCCACCACCATATGCACTGAAGGTAGCTGTTTTGGTTTTCCCAAACTAGGAAAGAGTCACATGATCACATGATTCGGGTTCTCTTTGTATCCATGTGCTAAATCACATGTAGAGAGAGCTAAAACCTAAAAATCCTCTCTTAATATTACTTTTCTACAAAGTTGTGGCAGGCATGTCATGTGAAGAAGAATGTAAAGGAAAATGATCCATTTTAGACAATTTCTGTGTTATGCTGTGTTCTAGACTATGAAAACGTTTGAAGTTTTTTAAAAAATGAAAGTTTTTATAATAGTTTAGGGTTATTTTACTCAGAAGTCATATTTTAGACTGTACTGTTCCTTTAATGGAAAAAGAAGCAAATGTTCTAGGTTTAGTGTTAGACCTGTTTAAAAGTTTCAATAACTTAAACTTTGGTAGCAATGACAATTTTTCAGTTTTCATAGATACCTTCTGAACATTTGGAACATAAAATAGGTGAGAAACCATATTTTTCCTAAGACAACAGGCAAACTAAGTAGCTGGCAAAGCAGACACATTGGAGACAAAGAAACATAGGAGCAAAAAAGGATGTATGTGAATGGCAGAAATCAGTTCCACCAATCCTGAGATTTTATGTCCAATTTTGAAATCATATGGTCTGTTATACAGTTGGGTTAGACCAGATGATTACTATAGTCCCTTTTGCCATTAAAATCTATAAATCAGTTAAGAAATCAGATAGATCTTTACATGTAGTTTAAAATTGCAGTGAAAGTGTCTTTCCTCAGCTGTAAGCCTTCAGTGAAAGCAGATCTAAGCTATATGCCATTTCCTTCTCTGTAGAGCTCACATTGTAGATTGATGCCCTATGGCTCCATCTAGAGATTAGCTACAATCTTTCCCTAGCTTCACATAGTTCTGTCTTTGGGCACAAATTTTTTACCAAGTTATTCCTTTCAGGAGAACAATTATTAAATATGAAGAGCAACTGCTGCTTTTGTAACATTTTTCAATATGTAGTTTATTACAGAGATGTTACTAGGATAGTATTTCTGTAGACCTGTATTTTATTATTGCAGCAACTGTATCCAATGAAATGCCTCCTATTCTTAAATCTTGCATTCTTAAATCTTGGCATCTCTAACAATTATGCTGAAGTTTTTAAAACGTCCATAAGTTATGTATAATGCTGTTTAGAATTCCAGGGGATGAGTTAATGGTCTCACTCACAGGTTCAAATCCTGACACATTTAGTTTGGCACTTCAGCCTTCTAAAGAAGATAAGTGGCTTTCCGTTCAGCTTATGGTACTAGGAGCCCCTGGAAACCTGGAAAAGATGGAAGAAGCTCTCAGAGAAAAGGATCTCCTTCACTATCCTGATTCCTAGCTATGGAAAACACAAATCCCGCTTTTCCTCAGGAATTCATGGATACATGGGCTTTTCTGTAGTTATCTCTGCCTTTTCTGGGTTTGATCACTGAGAGTCAGACACATTAATCTGTACTGGCAGAAGCTAGATCACAAAAAACAAATTTCTCCTACCTCACAAACACATTGCAGTAGAGTGAAGACACCAGATCTCAAGAACCTAATGGAGAAAAATTAAGGAAGGGAATTTTTTCCCCACTTGTTAGAAAAAAAGAAGACATGTTGAACTGGTCACAGAATTGTGGAATATTAGTAAGATTAGACATTTTTCACCCTGACAAAAGTTAAATGTGGGTACAACCTAAATGGTACGAAAGTAGGTTCACAATCCTAAAAACATTTGTGTGTGTGTTTAACATTACACCCCAGAGTAGGCCCGCTGACTTCGGTGCAACTACGCAGTAAGCATGTGCATTTGCCTGAGCAGGGCCTAAGACTAGAATGTGGGGGGATAAAACTCAGGTAGAATTATTTCATTCTAAACAATAGTAACATATAAAATATGTTACTAAACAATAGAAAAAGGCATACAGTAACAAGCAAGGAACACTGATGTGGTGGTTAGATTTGAATTTAGCAACAAAAAGTGGGAATTTGATATGGATTAGTCAGGTTTTTAAAATTAAAGTAACATGGCATGTGCCTGACAATGTCATTTCATAGAGTCATTGATTCCAAAGTGGTATGCAGGATGTCAGACTAGATGATCACAGTGATCCCTCCTATCCTTGGAATCAAGGAATTTGACATGTCATTGTCAGGCTCTTGTTCATGTTAGAGAATCACAGACATCAAGGGCAGAAGAGACCATTAATCATCTAGTCCAGGGGTCTGCAAACTATGGCCCGAGGGCTGGATCTGGCCCGCGGCTTCAATTTGTCCGGCCCCCCACAACCAACAGGGGAGAAGCGAGCAGGCAAAGGCTGTTGCAGCTGAGCAGGCACGTGGAGCAGGCAGGGGGAGGGGCTTCCGGCAGCAGCTCACACATGGGAGCAGCTCAGCTGAGTTGTGCAAAGGGTTGAGTGCCCCCGGGAAGCCAGTGTCCCCTCAAAAGGGGAGCCAACTTAGGGGAGAGTCGCTGCTGCAGCCGAGCAGGCACAGACCCCTGCCTTAGAGTAAAGATACAAGCCAGCTGCTTAATTACATCTCCAATAAATGGAGTAAAGAAGATGGAAATAAAATAAAAAAATGTGAAATGATTTTTAATGTATTGACAAATATTGTGTGTGATTTCACAGAACCTGCATTGATTATACAGCTACTTTTATACCTGTTTTAGAATTAATACAACACTGACAGAGTAGTGTTTTTAATGATTTGCACATATTTTGTATATATTATTTTTTTCAGAGTCACTTCAGCCCGTGAAGCCCCTTCAAAAATCTAATATGGCCCTCGTCTCAAAGTTTAGAGACCCATGATCTAGTCTGATCTCCTGTATGGCACAGGCCATAGGACTTTCTCAAAACAATTCCTACAAATCTTTCAGAAAAACATCCAATCTTGATTCAAAAATTGCTGGTGATGGAGAAATACACAACAGTTGATAAATTGTCCCAGAGGTTAATTAACCTCACCGTTAAAAATTTACACCTTATTTCCCATCTGAATTTGTCTAACTTCAACTTCTAGCCATTGAATCATGATATATCTTTGTCTGCTAGACTGAAGAGTCCATTATCAAATATTTGTTCCCCATGAAGGTACTTATAGATTGTAATCAAGCCACCACTAAACTCCTCCTTTTGTTAAGATAAATAGATTAAGCTCCTTGAGTCTATCACTAAAAGCCATTTAATCTTTCTTGTGGCTATTCTCTGAACTCTCTCTCATTTATCAACCTCCTTCTTGAACTGTGGATACCAGAACCACAGTGTTCTAGCCATGGCTGCTCCAGTGCCAAATACAGAGGTAAAATAACCTTTCTACTCCTACTTGAGATTCCCTTGTTGATGCATCCAAGATTCACACTAGCCCTTTTGGCCTTACTATCACACTGGGATGTCATTGGATTCCAAATTGTACCTCTTATCTATCATTCCCTTCCCTTTTATAAGGATTACAATTTCCTCAGCATATGGACTGTCTTTTCCAGTGTTTTTGCACAGCATCCTCAACAATGGGGCCTCTGCATACTAATACAATACAAATGAATAACCTAGACTGATGATCTATGAGGGAACTGATGGGCATGGTCAACGAGTAGGTCAAAGAAAGGGGAAGAAATCAAGATAAATAAAAAACAGGTATGTTGAACTAAGTACTCCTCTCTTCCTGTTTCCTTTCTGCCCAGCATAAATTTTCACATGGCACAATATTAAATATTATTTAAATCTAGACGTTTATCAAAGGAAAGGGACTGATAAGAGGCTACTAAGGGCCTAGACAAAGTAAATATATGGAAATAAATAGGACTATGAGGTGTCAATATAGGGTTCTCAAAAAAACACGTGAAAACTGCAGAATGGTAATTTTACAAAAATTATTGAAAGTGAGGTACCTGTAAATTGGAAAAGCGATTCTAGTTTCTAAGGATAAAAGTGGGCATCCTGTCCAATTCAAAACCAGTTAAATATAAATACCAGAATACTGGAACAAACAGTTAAGGAATTTGTTTGAAAGCACTTGAGAACTATTTAAACACTAGATAATCTGGGATCAAGAGTAGCTCCTTCCAGAGAAACTCAGTTTGCATGTTTGATTCAGCTAAGTTTCCTGGACCAGCGGAAAGATCTTCATCCACCACACTTAATTCACCCTAGGTATCTACTTTGTCTCTCAAGCCTTATCACCGAACATGAAAGAGCGACAGCCCAAGAGAAATCTCATGAACAATAGGGCCCCTGACTTTTAATTAGCAAAAGTAATCATGCCCCAGATATAAGTCTATGGCAAAAAAAAGTGTGCCCGGGTGAGAGAACTCACATTTGCTGATTAACACCAGGGTAAATGCACAGCCAAAACAACAAAGAGGGAAATAAATGTGTAGCTTTAAAAATACAAGCTGTACCTGCTAGCCTGCATAAACAGATCTTCTGAGCTGGGAGTCCACTCATTAGCTACCTTGTAACCAATTTCTCTAAATATGTGGCCAACATTTCCTTATGTACCCCCTCTGGCCATTAGGATTAAAGAAGCATTTTACTGTTCATGCTCCTCAAACTCTCCATTGGTTTGACTGCACACTCCTCCCCAAGAGGAGGAGTTTGCCAGGATATTACCCTAGTGATCAAGTTACCCCTTAACCTTCTCTTTAATATAAATGGATTAAGATGTTGAGTCGATAAGGCATGTCTTCTAATCTTTTATACATTCTCCTAGCTCTTCTCTGACCTCTCTATTTATCAGCATCCGTGGCCACAAGCATCTGATAGAGTATTCCAGCAGCAGTTAGACCAGTGCCAATTACAGATGTAACCTGTCTGCTCCTACTCTAGAATCCCATTTATACATCCAAAGGTCACATTAGCCCTTTTGGCCACAGCACTGTCCTGGGAGCCTAGCTAATTATCCTCCATCACCCTGGAGTTTTTTTTCTAGTCACTTCTTACCAGGATAGGGACCCCCATCCTGCAAGCATGACCTGCATATTTTATTCTGAGATGCATATTTTACAGTTGGCCAGACTGAAACATCACTCCCACGTTACAAAGTGATTTGGATCACTGTATCAGTGACCTGTCCTCTGTTATTTACCACGCCCAATCTTTGTGGTATATACAAACTTATAGTGTGTCCTATTTCACAATGGCCACCACCCATTGTTTCCATTATAAAGTCAGCAGCTATCATTAAAAGTAATCTTTGGCCTCAATCCCATTGGAACAGAGGAGAAATGGACACGTAACAGGGCCAGTTATGACTTCAGTCCCTTGGAGAACAGGAGAAAGCAGTGATTTTTGAAAGAGGGCAGTTTTTGTGGGATTCTCTGTAGTTGAACATTATTTGCGAGCACCCGAAGAACCTGTTAGTTTTGAAGAATGGGAAAAATTACCATGAAACCTAAAATAAAGTCTTCAAATTCAGTGCATGTGCAAGAGTTCTGTGGGCTTTAACCAGGGTAGAAGTTTGAAGCATGCAAATTATGTATTATAATAATCACTGGAGACAAAGCAAATGTTTGACACTAGGTGCAACTTTCTTAAAGGATCCATTTTAAAATAAGTTTTTGTTAGAGATAAAATTAATTGTAAACTTGCAGAAAACTCATTATGTATAGCAGAACATAAGAAAGGCCGTACTGGGTCAGACCAAAGGTCCATCTAGCCCAGTATCCTGTCTACCAACAGTGGCCAATGCCAGGTGCCCCGGAGTGAGTGAACCTAACAGGTAATGATCAAGTGATCTCTCTCCTGCCATCCATCACCACCCTCTGACAAACAGAGGCTAGGGACACCATTCCTTACCCAGCCTGGCTAATAGCCATTAATGGACTTAACCTCCATGAATTTATCCAGTTCTCTTTTAAACCCTGTTATAGTCCTAGCCTTCACAGCCTCCTCAGGCAAGGAGTTCCACAGGTTGACTGTGTGCTGTGTGAACTTCCTTTTATTTGTTTTAAACCTGCTGCCCACTAATTTCATTGGGTGGCCCTAGTAAGTAAATAACTTACTAGTTATTGACAAGTAAATAACTTAATATTTAAGTTAATAAGTTAACAAGTAAATACCTTTTCCTTATTCACTTTCTCCACACCACTCAATTTTATATAGCTCTATCATATCCCCCCTTAGTCTCCTCTTTTCCAAGCTAAAAAGTCCTAACTTCTTTAATCTTTCCTCATATGGGACCCGTTCCAAACCCCCAATCATTTTAGTTGCCCTTCTCTGAACCTTTTCTAATGACAGTATATCCTTTTTGAGATGAGACAACATTTGTACACAGTATTCAAGATGTGGGCACACCATGGAGTTGTATAAGGGCAATAAGATATTCTCCGTCTTATTCTCTATCCCTTTTTAAATTATTCCTAACATCCTGTTTACTTTTTTGACTGCCACTGAACACTGCATGTACATCTTCAGAGAACTACCCATGATGACTCCAAGATCTTTTTCCTGATTAGCTGTAGCTAAATTAACCATCATATTGTATGTATAGTTGGGGTTATTTTTTCCAGTGCCCATTACTTTACATTTATCCACATTAAATTTCATTTGCCATTTTGTTGCCCAATCATATAGTTTTGTGAGATCTTTTTGAAGTTCTTCACAGTCTGCTTGGGTCTTAACTATTTTGAGCAGTTTAGTATCATCTGCAAACTTTGCCACCTCACTGTTTACCCCTTCCTCCAAATCACTGATGAATAAGTTGAATAGGATTGGTCCTAGGACTGACCCTTGGGGAACACCACTAGTTACCCCTCTCCATACTGAAAATTTACCATTTATTTTTACCCTTTGTTCCCTGTCTTTTAACCAGTTCTCAATCCATGAAAGGATCTTCCCTCTTATCCCATGGCAACTTAACTTACGTAGGAGCCTTTGGCTCTTACATAATTGCAGCAGCACTGCAATTATGAGAACACTCTATATGCTTCACACATAACATGGCTGAATCAGTGTTCTAAGTGCAAAATTAAGTAAGACCACGACTATGGAACCATATATATGAGGTGCTGCCGTAAGACATCTCTCATACCATTTTTGAAGGTAGCCATTGAAATACTGGAAATCTCTTGTCTGTGGGACTGTTCATGTCTCTAGCCATGGACTAACAGTAATTTTCTTAAAGAAATTAAGTAGCTATATTACAATTCCATTGTAATATAAATATTAAAATGTGCTCTTCCGTACACTTGTGCTATTCATTAGCTGAGATACTGTTTCACAACTGTACATATTTAATCCATTACACACAGATGAGTAAAATGACTCAATGGTTTCTTGCCGCAGTCATGGTTCAACAGCAGAGACAAGGATACAAATCTGCTATCTTATTGCTGAAAATTACTTACGTCAGAAGAATCACGAAACTGAGGTTATGTAAAGAGGTATTTCCACAAAACAAATGAATCCCACACTACGAAGTTTCCTGGATGAATAATTTGTCCTTCATTTTGGATGTTGGTCACATTGCACCCTACCTTTAGGCCACAGCAAGTTTCAGAGGTATACTGATAACTGACCCATTTGTACCCTTTCATTTCAGCATTCATGTGTAACTGACAGTCAGTAGCAGAATTAGTTGAAAAACATGTTTTAATAGAAAATTAGTTTCTCAATGCACTGAAAACTTCCAAGTGTCTTAGACTAAATTTGTTTAAGGGTGGAAGGGTGCTGAGAACCTGAATTTTTTTGTTGTTGCAGACCTAATGACCTGGACTCTTCTGTGCCCCTTAAGAAGTCTGCAGCTTTGCAGAGTCTGACTAAGGGGAATGCAGAAAGGAATTTGGAAAAATGGTGGTGGGAAATTACTGGTTTGCCAGATGTATGTTGCAGCAAGCTGAGCCTGAATTCTGCAGCCCTCCTGGGGCCTTAGTCAATGAACAGAAACAAGACTCTTGCCCATCATTTCTTTTAAAAAAGCCACTCTATACCTCTTCTCTGCTTCTGAATTTCAACTCTAGAGGGTGGGACTGGCTTACCCTCCAGGTACTTCATATTTGTGGAGAGGAAGAATGAGTGTGAAGTAAAATAAAAAGGAAGTCGTATTTTATACTTCTCTACTACTGAATCTTAATTATGAAGCTTTGGGAATACCCTATTAAAACCCACTCTAGACAATGTCACTACGCAGGAATTCTACAGAAAAATCCCCAGGCAGGATGACTTGAGACTTGTGCACAGAAATCTTTTTATTAATAAACCAGAGTAGGAAAGTCCACTGCTGGGCACCTGAAAGAGAAGACAAATTAACATTAACATTATTTGACTTTCTTAATTTCTATATTACTTTCATATAGAACTATCAGTTTATCACAGCTGATGTGACTTTATATATATTTTCAACAAGACTGAAAAGACCCTTAGGTGCTAACTATTTAATTTGACTTTACTAGAATCCTATGCAAGTCAAATAGCTCCAACCTCAATACCTAAGTCTTTTCATTCACAATAAAGCACTGTCTTCCAACTGTAGCTTTAGAACATGTTATGTCTTCTAATACAAGAACATTAATGAGACAAAAGGAAGACGCAAATCTACCTTCAATGAAGAGGAAAGCTAGTATTTAAGGCAGAACACAATCAAAAGTCATAGTCCCTGCTGTTAATGTTGATGTTAAACTTGTGTGAAAACGCACTTCAATCCACCTACCTTAATATGATGAGTCGTGTGTCTGTACAAGGGAATTTTAAACAAAAAGGCTTAAAGGCACTAGTTTTAGCTTTGTGTTAAGCACTCAACTGTACTGGGCCTCCCAACATAAACGCTGGTCAAGGTGAGACAATGCTGCAAAAGTAGGAAATATTTAGAAAATCACCCCAATGTAAACAAAGGGACAGAGGAGAGTAGTCATACCCTCACAGGTATTAAAACTGAAATGAACGTTCACCTTCAGGCAGATCAGCCCTTTCGAGGACATTTGCTTACATGGGCATTAGCTCAGATGAACACTTTCTTATTAAGCTAGGAAACTAGTTTTCAATACATTACTAGCAGACAATTCTCTGCCCCTTCACAAAGTTTTGTAATGAATGGAAAGACTATTCAATTTTCTTAAAGAGTTACTCATTGTTCATATACGTAAAGAGAATGTGTATAAATAACTTCAGCGGATAGTAGTAAAGTAACTGGGATTTTCTGCCGGAAAGAAAATTCAAAGAATGGAAACTAAGGGGAGAAATCTTTAACAAGAACTGTAGACCAATGGAAGTGGTCTATAGGAGTTTTAAAAAATGCTTTGCTAATACCTGCAGCCCAAATACAACCTTGTTCTTATCTCCTTGCCATGAAGTGTGATTAAAAGGAAATGAAAGTGACACTGCAGTTTGTATTGACCTGTAGAACGAGCACAGAATGGACTGAAACTGATCCCAGCTAGTGACAAGGAATGCTATTGAGGTGGAACACCAATCAAAATCATGACAAGTATCACTTCACTGAACTTGAACCATCTGTATATGTGAGCACAGAGGCAACTTATCCACACTCAGGGAAGAAAGGAAAAAGGATGGCTTAAACTTCCTTCCCACACAAAGCTCCTGGGAAGCTTAGGCCACAATGATGTTCCATTATTCTGGGTAAACTTAAAAAGCAAAGATCAGTGATGGAAGGTGTGCAGACTGCATACCGATACAGGCTGTAGAGCAATGTGTGGTCTTAAAGCTGTTGGGATACAAATAAAAAAAACCCAGCAATTTA
Source organism: Dermatemys mawii (assembly GCA_007922305.1). Classification (NCBI taxonomy): domain Eukaryota; kingdom Metazoa; phylum Chordata; order Testudines; family Dermatemydidae; genus Dermatemys; species Dermatemys mawii. The sequence continues at coordinate 74,484,408 of ML677334.1, forward strand.
TTTAGACAAGAGGGAACTGCCACCTAGTCTGGGTCATCTAACAGAGGCAGTTTTGCTCAATTTTGAATGATTTGAAGACCTATTTACTAGAATTTTGGAAGTGTGTTTTCATCACATTTGTTAAATTTCCACCAAAGATGTTAAAAGCACTGTGCTATTAACCACCCAGAAAGTTACCCCATCGGAACCAAATATAAAAATTCTACAAAACCTTAAGTGTGATCATTAGACTGCATAACAGAAATACAATGATTTAACCCAACCTCCAAGTCTTATTCAGAAGAGCTCCCCAAAATTTCAAAGAATGGTCTACTTTCCCCATCCCCAGCAGCCAATCATCTATTCCTATGCATACCAATTGCTTACTTAGAAAATATTTAACATTTTAAACTGCCTACATGCAATTTAGCAGGTGGAGTGAGAAACCAGCCCCATGTGACTAGCAAGCTACAGAACAAGCTCTTACTGCACTTTTGATCCATAGAACCTAAAGCACCCAGACAACCAGCAAGTATTAAGTAGGGCAATTTCAGAGCTGATCGCAACCCCCCTGTACTGCTATGAGCAGGTAGTTTCAGAGAAGGCAGCCCGTTCATCTACAGGGAAGAAAACACTCCCCATCTCCAATCAACCCCAGTGACTAATGGAAAGAAAATCCAGTTTGGGTCAGTTGAAACATTGTTTCAATGACTATTTGAATTGTTGACATTGGGAAGGTATCTTCACAGCCATAAAAGCTCACCTTTTAAAAATTAATGCTTCTCTCTTCCTTTAAGGGCACAGAAAAGCACTTAGGTGTTCATAATCTCTAATGAGCAAGTAATCTGAAGGTTTGCTATTTTATGGTGTAGTACAGTAAACTCAGCGATGTTGAGCACTTGGTTTAATCTAATTTAGGTGCTTGGATTTTTAAAAGGGGCAGCTGCAGCCAATTGTCTTATTCTTCTGTATGCTAATGCATAGGGCTCCTTGTCTGTCACAGAAGTCAAGAATGTTGTGACTTCTCGCATGCCCCTTTCCAGCCAGATTTAGTCAGGTATATTTACAGTATTAATCATGGACAGGTCACAGGCGGTGAATTTTTGCTTACTGCCCAGGACCCGTCCATCACTTTTATTAAAAATACCCATAACTAGGGCCTTACCAAATACACGGCCACGACAAATGCATCACGGACCGTGAAATCCGGTCCCCCTCTCCCTTGAAATTTGATCTTTTGTGTGTTTTATCCTACACTACACAGATTTCATGGGGGAAGACCAGTAATTCTCAAACTGGAGGTCCTGACCCAAAAGGAAGTTAAAGGGAAGGCCACAAGGTTATTTTAGGGAGGTTGCGGTATTGCCACCCTTACTTCTGCACTGCCTTCGCAGCTGGGCGACTGGAGAGCATTGACTATTGGTCAGGCACCCAGCTCTGAAGGCAGCGACCCACCAGAAGCAGTGCAGAAGTAAGGGTGGCAATGCCATACCATGCCATCCTTACTTCTTTGCTGCTGCTGGCCGTGGCTCTCTCTTCAGAACTGGGCTACTGGCCAGCAGCCACCACTCTCCAGCTGCCTAGCTTTGAAGGCAGCATTGCCAGCAGTAACAGTGCATAAGGGTAGCAGGACTGCCACCCCCACCTACACGAACCTTGCAACCTTCCCACAACTCCTCTTTGGGTCAGGACTCCTACAATTATCACACCCTGAAATTTCATATTTAAATAGCTGAAATCATGAATCTTACTATTTTAAAAATCCTATGACCGTGAAATTGACCAAAAAGGACTATGAATTTGGTAGGGCCCCAACTATGACTAAATTGCAACCTTACTGACTCATTTCTCTAAGGCCAGGTCTACACTGGGGGAGTCGGGGGGGCGGCTAAGGTACTCAGTGACATATCCTCAGCATCCTCACAGCTGCAAGTTGACCGCTGCCGCTCCCCCGTCGACTCCGCTTCAGCCTCTCACGGTGGGTGGAGTTCCAGAGTCGATGGGGAGAGCGCTCAAGGATTGATTTATCATGTCTGCACTAGATGTGATAAATCAATCCCCGACAGATCAATCACTATCTGCTGATCCGGGGGTAGTGTAAACGTGGCCTAAGGGAGCTGGGAGTACATATTTCCTTTGTTCTTCTTTAAAGCAGTGCTTTGTGACACCATATTTTAAAATGGCCCAATACGTCTTTGTATCCAGTCTATTCTGCTCTGTCAATGCAGCACAAAACTCTTATCATAGCTTCAGTGCATTTCTGCAGTTACCATTCAGATCTAGTTAGCTAAGAGAAGATAACTGGTAAGACCAGCTGCTATTGAGAACGCTGTGGGCAACAGTTAGCTGACAAGAACCAAGTCAGTTTCAGTCCGCTGCTGCTTAGGAAAGCTACAAACGGCAAACAGAAGGTACTAGAACTGAAGAATGTGCCAGAGGATAAGGAACTCTCAAAATGAAGGGGGGAGGAGGATGCTTTTATGTATCAGAACCCTTCTTATGCTCACAGGAGGAAGGGCAGACTGAATGATGCAATCTTTTCTGCACACAATATTTTAAAATTCTGCATATTTAATTTTTCAAAATAACAATTTGATCATTCCAGTTTCATTTCAAAATACCTGTCTGTATTGTTACAGACACACTTGCTGACAAACGAAAAGATTCAGGAAATGTTTTTTTGACAAATAATATGCCTAGTAAGGAATCTAATATAGACCTTTGAGAAATAATTCATTTAAACTACAATTCAGAAATGCATTTCCAGCACCCATCAGAAGCAGTGCAAAGACTTGGGGGGAATGGGAGGGGAGTCAGAGTTAATGGAGGAGCTCAAGGACAGGGAAGCAATTGCTGGGAATGAGCCTCAGAGTGAACCTGGTGCGTTGTTGGGTGTGGGTGGGAGAAGTATGGAACAGGGCCTTTCTTGGATGGGGGAGGTGACTGTAAGGGAATTAGGGAGCCTTCTCTAGCCTCTCCCATTCAGTCAGGCATATCTGCCCTCCACACCAGGCCATGCAATCCCCCACTTCTCCATGCAGCCCATCTCAGTGCTGTTACCCCACTAGCTCCTGAGCCTACACTCTGGTCTGTTCCTTCCATTAGCCTTTCTGAAACTCAGTCTGCACCCCCTTCCCGCAAGCAGCCCCTATTCTGGCCATTTCACGCCTCCTCATCTGGCCCCACTGTGAGGAACACAGCTTCTCTCCCTCCCTCTCCGCTGCTTGCTGCCCCTCTCTTCTGGTGCTACAGCATCCCTAATCGGCAAAAGGTGTAACTGCAGTACCCTTTCAAGCAGAATCTATATTCTGTGGAGGAAAAAGTAACCTGTGAGAACACAGGCATGAGTTCTGTGCATGGGTAGAAGTCAGAATTCCCCCTCAGAGCATATGTATCAGACTGTCATCAAAGGCTGATATGAAAGAGGCCCCAAGTACAGATGAGTAGAAACTGTTTTACCATTCCAAATGGATACAAAGTCCATCTCAAATTCTCACAAACCCCAAATCCAAGAAGATTCCAGTTTAGGTCAACCGAAAGTTTCCGTAATTTTGATTATTTTTTTTTAAATTTCAGAAGCCATTTTGAAACAGAAGCCCAATTGAATTGCATAATGAAATGTTTAGACAATTTTTGAAATTTTTAAAAATCTGAGCTGAAAACTTGTCAAAACAGATCCTTTCCCACTAAACGTTTCAGTTTTGCCAAACTGGCATGTTCCAACAAAAACATTGTCAAAGTTCTTGAGGAGCTCCAATGCCAAGCAGAGTCCACAAATGGCACCATTAGAAATCCCAACATATGTGGGTTAATACAATGCATCGTAGCATTGTCCATGGAGCACATTGGTGGGCAGACCTTTTTCTTCTCACCCTTACTGCATACTTGATGTAAAATTAAGGAGGTGCTAATTTTAAGGTATATTTTCCCTGTGACATTAAGTGTCTTACCATTAGTTCATTCTCCTTATGAGCCTGTTAATCTGATCTTCCCTGTTGCCAGCATCTCCACCTTCCACAAAGTGGATAGTTTTCTTTTTCATTCCACCTCGAGGAGAAGATAACTTGAAGGGCCATAGAAAGTTGTTCACCACTTTGAAGTTCTTACCAACAGTATAGATCTCGTGGACCACATCTTCCATGCAGATGATGCCGTATTTCTCTGAAATTCAGAAAACAGTAATTATACAGGGCTATTACCTACAAAACACTATCCATAATTAAAAATTTGTCTCGAGTGTTATGTTCACTGGTAATCAATGCTATTTTAAGTTGTTTGCTTGAGATCAAGTCAATGTCCACAAATCAGCATGCTCTGCTTTAATGTTTCAAAACACGTGTTCTATTTTTCCCCTCAAGGCTACTACTGCTAATTAGAAACAAAAGGTTTGCTTCACTCTTACATATGGAAAAAGAGAGCAAAACACTACAGAAAGCTTGTTTATATAATAATACTAACCAGCAATGACAGGGAAAAGAAAACCATGATAATCTAATGCAGTGGTTCTCAAACTTTTGAGAACCGCGACCTATTTTTACTTCTCGGCTGCCGTGGCAGACTCTTGTATGTCCGCCGAATAAATTACTGCCGCATTCAGCGGCTTTTCGGCAGACATGCCGAGTGCTCCTGAAATAGCTCGGCATGTCTGCCGAAAAGCCGCCGAATGCGGAAGTAATTCATTCGGCGGCTTCTAAGCGGCGGCAAGAGCTTGCGACCCCCCTGGAAGCACTCGGTGACCCCCAGAGGGGTCGTGACCATCAGTTTGAGAAACCGTGAGCTAATGGAATTTTGTTAAACATTGTTTCATAAGTGGCCTTTTAAGTTAAATCAATGCTGATTACACACTTGCACTTAACTGAAATTAATCTTTTTTTTAAATCGCACTTTAACTGTTGCAAGGATTTAGTGAGCAATGCACCAATGGCATTTCTGTATTTAATGCAGTCTTTAAATATCAAGAATTCAGATTTTCCAAGAGCATCTGGTAATACAATGCAGCAATTGAGTGTCACGTTGTGAAAACCCAATTCTTAGAAATGTAATGTAAAGAATAATGGACTTTCAGATCTCAGCAAATTATAAAAGTAGAACATATATTGCTATTTTTCATGATCCAGGTAAATAATGGAAAAGCAAACCAGAACAATTTGAATTGTGAATAGACAAACTGTTTTGCCTTTAATTCCAGAGAAATGAGGAGGGTGAGGTTTCACCAACATTCAGTAACATGCAATGTGGAAATTAACTTCCTGCACCATAATATTAAACGAATATCCCAAAAATCTTAATCTTAAATTATTTGCTGCATATTTACCTAGTAATTTCAAAACAGTTTAGAAATACCTGACATTGTTTCAGTATTGCCACTCTTAATGGTAATGGTTTCTCGCTAATATTTTCATTCTTAAAAGGTTCCTACTTGACCTATCCATTTTTCCATTAGAAACCAATGCAAATCAATCTGAGAGACAAGGTTCATAGTTGAATAACTTACTCAAATTATAAAAGCTAAACTTTAATTTACATTTTTGAAAGTTTTGATTTCTAATAGGAAAAGCTACTACTTTCATTCCTGCTTTGCATCAAGTTGCCAAGATAGTGATTTACTGTCATATTAAAACCTATTTTTACTGATAGAGGTAGTGATCAGAATTTTTAAGCTCATATTTTTAGCTAAATGAGATAATCTTAAGCCAAAGTCACTACTAAAAAATTAAGTTGTATTTACCAAGACACCGCTGAATCAGAGAATTGTCAGTCAGAGCAATGCGCTGCTTGTTGATCTTGCCGTAACCACGCTTGTAGATCAGTTCATGCACAGATTTCAGATTGGGATAACTGGAATACAGAAGTGAGATAGACGTGATTGGGATTCTGTCAATAATGCCAAAAAATGAAGTTCTATATTAAACTATTCAAGCTTAGTATGAGGACAACATATACCAACACTGTTTCCTCTAATATTTCCCACCCATGTGCGGAATAAATGTTATGTGCACCAATATACAGGTGATGTGTCATATTGTGTCATGTGCTCCATATTGGTGCATATATCAAAATTCATGTGGTGGGATGGGGTCTAGGGGTTTAGAATATGGGAGGGGGCTCAGGGCTGGGGATGAGGGTTCTGGGGTGCAGTGGGGCTACCTGGGGCTTTAGTGGAGAGAGAGGATTCCCCCACAGGTCTCTCTCCACGGGGCAACACCCAGGCTGGGTGGGAGAGGTGCTTCTCTCGCAGCTGCAGCAGGTCCGTGGTGCCTGTTCCCTGGCTGTGGCAGTTTCAGGACCAGGCAGGAAAAGGGGCACCTGTCTCCTAGATGCGGCAGGTCCCAGTTGGCTGAGTCAGGGTGCCTGTCCCACCGATGTGGCAGGTCTGTGGATGGCATTGCAGCAGGTCCAGGGTTTGGAGAGAGGCATCTCTCACTGCCAGAGCCCCAAGAACCTGCGCGATGCTCAAAAGGCAGCTGTGCAGCCACGCAGCTTATAGGAAATTTAGCATGCCAAGGATAACAATCCAGTGCAACACAACAGATGCAAAACACTTCATGTTGCACCAATGATAATTCATGCTGGAGAGTCAGACCAGCTTTTTTTCTGCTACTTATTTCAGTGTTGAGCAATACATCCTGTATTATACTTTTCAATTTCACTTGACAAAGTTACAATGAAAACTTCACTTACCCCCATGCAATGTAGGGTTCAACAATCCGCAACATGTTAATTGAAGCCTTGTTGAGTTTTACAAACGTGCCATTGAAAATCTGACGCAGGCGAAGAAGTTGCAATACCTTACGGACCTTTGGGCTAACTCCATTGATACTAAAAGTGCAGAAGTGATATGTTTAGATTTACATTTGTCTGTGATAATATTCAAATAATTAGACCTATGTAGATCTATGTGGCTTTGATTCAGTAACCAGCTATATGCTTATTAACGGTTCAAAGTAACAATTGTAGTGAACTGTATTATGTTTTACCATCTCTATTTTATACTCCAAAACTTTTATTCCAAGCAGGTCTACTACTTTTAAACTAGAATCACCCTTCAAAAAGCTAACAAGGGCTCAGTCTGACCTACTCTTGAGCAAAAGCAAAGCAGGAAGATGATGCTCTTGATTCACAATTCAGTTCCCCCACCAGAAAACCACCAGGGATATACTTCAACTTCAATGAGAACCAGACACACCCTTCTTTAAACAGCTGTTTTCCTGAATCACTAATTGATTTCTCTCTCCTAGTAAACCTTTAAACAAGCTGTTCGGAAACATGTGGAGAGAGGGATTTCTATAGTGCCTCATTAATAATGGTCTGGAGACCTATTCATATTATCCAGTTTACATTATAAAAGTAACAAATACTAATTTTTGCAATGTTGCAGGGGTATAATAGAATAAGCATGAGACAAACGTGCTATTTTATCATCACCCCAAGATGAAATGTAAATGATGATCATTCATTCTCCATACATAGCTGCTACTTTGCCTCTTTACTGACAATGCCAAAACATAGGCTTCATTCCGAATACGTTGGTGGATTTGGGGTTGGGAACTAGACTGACTTAACGAGTCCTCTGTTAGAACTGTCAATTCACACCTACCTGGACTTACTAGTGGAAGGCTTTTATTATAAATTGTATAAACTTTTAAATATTCTATAGTGCTGCTCTATCAAATACAGGAAGGCCAAATTTCCCCCACACATCTTAACAAAATGAATCTATTCCCCATGAATTTTAACCACAGTTCAAAAATGGTAAATATCTTACCCTCTGATCCTGATCACAAAGGCCAGTTTGGGTTCAGCAGGTACATAGTAATTGCCAGCTTTGCGTGCCATTCGGGCCATACGAATCTCACGTCTATACATTTGCCTGTACTCCTTGTGATAGGCCTGAGCTCTTTCATAGATGAGTTTTCTTTGCGCTTTACGAAGCTGAAATTAGAGATAAAATGTCATCCAAAAGTACACTATGTTTATAAACATATTAACCCACAACAGCTCAATAGTATCATTCCAAGGGATCAATAAGCTTTAAAAAATGTGTATAACACCCTCCTAAAATATGAAAGCAGAAAAGTCAACTTCAGCTTTAAAGTACTGTATCATTTCCTATGTATACAGCAATCACTTATTGCAACATTTGCACTTAACTAACACAAGCAGACCAGTTTGTTTCTCTCAGCTGGTATTTAGAGTAATACTAGTGACATTTTGGACAAAGTTTCTAAAGGCTTTTAAGAGATACGTCATACTGCACCAATATGCCATTTCTTACTGAACAGGCTATCTTCCTGCCCTGTATGTACGAATATTAAAATTCTGAACTTCTAATCCTAATACTACCTTTAAGATTACTCTCCCAAAAATTACTGTTTTTTCTGAAGAGAATTGTGTTTTGAGTCAGTTACAGTACTCAGCTGGTGTGTTGTCTCAAACAATGTTCTGTGAATGAATTGGTAAAATACCCTACAAAACGTCAATGATTAACAAAACAGTGGTCTATATCAGATTTAAGATCTACTAAATTCTATTTCCATCTTTATATATTAGAATTGCCTTTACTGTACAATTAAATAATTCAAATGAATAAGTTTATTAAAATACTTACCTTCTTTTGAACCCGTAGCCTCTTCAGACGCTTGGCCTTTATATCTGCAAAAGCCCTTCGCTTTTTTAAAAGGCTTTCTGGAACAGATGGCACCTTCTTTCCTCTAAATTACAAAAAAAAGACCTGAGGGTCTATTTATAGATCACTTTCACATGACAAATAATGAAAAGAGTATCTGCAAATTTAGCTTAACTAAGAATGGAAAGGAAAGTACAGGCCTCAGTGTCCCAAACCAGTTTACAATTACATTCTGCCTCCCTGTATCTTCAATTGTTCAGGCCTGAACTCCCGTATAGCACTATAATATGTACTTATGGCCTCTTTCATGCACAGATAAGGAAATATCTCACCACAAGGTAACTCCCCTTTATTTCTACTTCTAGGTATTTATAAAGCAACCACTTATCTGAATACTTATAAATTAAAAGCAACAAGGAATTTAAAAAACTATCATCCAACACATTCTTTTTAGATACCATTTGGGAGTCTAAAAATGTTTGTTCTTTCATTCTACTTAAAAAACATCATTCAAATTCTCTCAAAAATGCATTTTGCATCTAGCTCTGAATACTAGTCAGTCCATGCACAGTCCAACAATACTGACAAATGGCTGCAATGGTGGCTGTGGCGATCCCTGGCTATAGCTTGAATACCAATTAAACTTGGTGATATTTCATTACGAAGGAAGTCTGAGGTCATTATCACTAAGGCTTGTAATTTAACTTTGTTAAGTTTTGTGGGAGTTTGTCTGAAAGACCTTCTAGGAAGTCACTTGTAGTGTTAGCAGAGTAACATCACAGTCTGTAATGCATCGTTCATTTAGAGCTAAATAGTGCTCTTGGACACATGGACACAATTCTCATTAGCTCCACGCATCCAAAGGCAGCATCCCTAAATAATACTTCATACAGCAAATTAACAGGGCAAGAAAAGAGAGGAATGACTGCGGTGTTGTAGGGGATCCTGCCCATGGGACACGGCCCGGGGAGACTGTACATGCTGTTGCCCCATCCCATCATGATGGTACCTGAACCGCGAGCTCTCTCCCCCAACAACCCCAACCCCAACCCCAGCCCCGCTCCCGGGGACGCTTCCTCCTCAAGCACAAGGGCCCTACGCAGTCATGCCGCCGCACCAAGAGACTCTCCATCGAGTCCTGCGCACACCAGGCGAGGGAGGGGAACCAAACCCCGAGCGGCCCCCAGCCCAGGCCGCCCCGGCCCCGCACACAGGACTGGGCCGCCGGGGAGGGCCTGAGGCGGGTCAATACGAGAGGCAGAGGGGAGGCAGAGCCCCAGCGGCCGGGCTCGGGGACCGGGCCGAGGGTGGAGGCTGCCATGCCGCGGATGGAAGCGGATTTTTCCGGGGGAAAAGCTGCACTTACTCTCCCTCCGCCATGATTCCCGCCGGAAAAGAGGGCGCGCGCCTGCGCACCACACACTCAAAGAGTCGGGTCCGGGAAAGGGCCAACGACAAAAAGCCCTGGGTTTTGCTGTCTTACGCGGTGCCTGGATATAATTGAAGAACAGGGAGGTAACTACGTGAGTGCCTGAGCTGTACGGTGGCCAAGTTGAAGGGGCTCAGCGCTGGGTGGTAATGTAGGGGCGCAAAGCGAAGGTTAGATGGCTCATTGAAACACACAGTAAGCTTTTACAGACCGGGGGAAGAGGCTATAAACGCTTCCCTCTTAAAACATCACTAAAGCCCCTCCAGCTCGGCTACAGCTTCAGCATGCTGAGTTGGGCGCAATCCACAGTCCCCACAGTGTTCAGGCTCAGAGGTGTAATTACAAATGTAATCACTATTGTATTGTATTAAATAGTTCACTTCCATAGTGTGACTGATTCACTTCAGCTCCAAGAGATGTTCTGTGGAGCTAAATTCTGAGCCTGAGTGTTAGTATTGACTTTAATGGAATTAGGGTTATTTTATTTTTATTATTTTCAGAGTACTGCCAATGTATTCTGTATACAGCACATATATCAACACAGCTTAGGTCATGGAAGAGGTTATCTCAAAAAGTTGATACAGAAAGAAACTTGCTTATTATTGTTATAATCTAACAATGTTTCATTTATCGTGGCCCTAACTAGTTTTAATCATGCATTAAATGGATAATCTTGTTAATTTTATTTCTCAGACCTAGTGGTGAGAAAAAGGGACTGGAAACTGGGCAAAGACCCAGTCGGGCAAACACTTAATGCACAGGTTTAACTTCATTTGTGTGAATTGTCCCACAGGCTTCAATGTGACTTTAAGGCTTTGCAGCATTAGGTCCCAAGTTTCTTAGGTTCCATTTCCATCTCTGCAGCCAGCTGATTCATTGTACAATTTGAAGTCATTTAAGCCATCACTGTCATAAAAAGATGACTTCAATGGAGATGAATTCACTTGACTAATTCACTTGAATAAAATAGTCTGTTCATCTAAGTATCTTCACGGGTGGCCATTCACTGTGCTCTAGGACTCCAATTCTGCAAGTGCTTACACAGTGATGAAACTTTACTCCAGTTTTCTCACTGACTTCAGTGGAATTGCTTATGGAGTAGAGTTACACATATGCAGAGGAGTCCGACTGAAAACAATGTAACTGTATGTGTAGTGAGGTACCATTCAGTGTGAGCAAGGGTTAATCAGTTTGTCCCAGAATAATTAACAGTGTTACTATCTATTATGTTCATTTGTTTTTGAGGTGTTTTACAGCATCCAAAAGTATGCTAGGTGTTAGGTACTTTTATTGTAAAATGTTGAATTAATAATAATACATTGGCATTTAATAGCAGCTATGTCAGTATTATAGATGTAAAAACAAATGGTAATACTAATTTATACTAGTACATCACCTTACACTCATGAATCTTATTGAAACTACGGTAAATAGGATAATTAAAAATACATTCGGAAGCAAATGTTCAATTAAATTGTTATATTAGAATAACAATTGGCCTGTAGCTAGAATTTGACTATCAATAATATGTTGAACTTTTTTCTCTGTCGAACACTGCAAGCTGGCTCGTACGTCAGCTTAGACATCATCACCCGAGAAGCAATGTGGCTAGTGGTGACTACAAATCCCATCCTACCAAGTTCCACCTTGGTCACATCTCCGGAACGCTGTAGGCCGCATTGCATGCTGGGACATGCAGTCCCTGAAAGTCGCCGAACTCATGATGGCACTTTACACCCTGGGGGCCTTTAGGCTGAAGGGCCGCTTTGCATTCTGGGACATGTAGTTCCTTCCAGTTCCCTCCTCTAGCTGGCAGATTTGGAGGACAGAGCGGGCTCGCGTTTCTAACCCGACCTTGAGCTCCCTGCCGTGGAGAGACGCGTCCGGTGTCGCCTGCCAGAAAGTGGGACCGAAAGTCCCGCTGAGCGGCAAGGGGGGAGGGGAGGAGGGATGTGAGTGGCTGGGGCTTGGGCGCGGTGTGCGAGGCGCCGTGTGCGGCGGAGAGCGGGCGGCTCTGGGCTGGCCGCGGGGAGGGGGTGGCGGGACCTCTGGGGAGGGAGTTGTTGCCGGGTCCGGGCCCGCGCGGCCTGACGTGAATGGGCGGATCCCACCGAATCCCCGTGACTGCCGTGGGGGCTGGGCCCCGGTGGGAGGCGATGGGGTGGGGAGCGCATGGAGAGGGGCTGGCGGGGCCCCAGGAGCCCTGGTGGGGCCTGGTGGTGAGGAGGGGGTGGGGCCGCGCTGGTGGGTGGGAGGGGTGCGGTGGAGGCGGAAGTGGGCCGGGGGAAGATCTGGGAATGCAGAGTGGGCTGGGCTGGGCTGAGGGAGGGCCCGGGATTGGGGTGGGGGAGGGGACCCGTTTCCCAGCCGGGGGTATATAGCGCGCGGAGCGTGGAGATGCTCCCTTCCAACCAGTGGCGGGGCGCAGCGCGCCGGAGGAGGGAGCTAGGCAGGGGCGAAGGAGGGGGAAACCCGGCGCCTCGTTCCCTGGCTGAGCGGTGGAGGTGGCCCCTCGCCCTGCGCTAGCGGCAGCTCGCCCCGGCTGCCCGCAAACTTAGGGCGGCTCGATTGGGCGGCTGAACTTGCTGGCTTGGCGCTCGGCGAGGAGCTGCCGCCCCGGGGGGAGGAAATCTGGTAGCGCAGAGGGAGCGGGTTCCCCTCCAGAGTCTCCCTGCCCTCAGCCCTGTAGCCAGCGCTGCCGGCACCGCGGCTCCCGAGCAGCCAGGGGAGGCAGCGAGCTCCGCGGTTCCCAGGCAGCGGCAGCCCCAGGTGCCTGCCGGCAGCGTGGAGCCGGAGCAGTGCTTCGTGGTGGGGCTAGCGGGGGCCCGTCTCGCCTCCTCTGGCCGCTGAGGGGAAGCTTTGCGCGGTCCCTGGCTCTGTGGGCTGAGCGGACCGTGCCGCGCTTGCCGCTGTCCCTTACGCTCATTCCCCGCGGGACCCCTTGGGGTACAGAGCAGGCAGGTTCCCCTGGCCCGCGGTAGGCAGCAGGGACCGTAGCCGAGCGCTGGGGGGACGGCGCTGCAAGCATGAACATCCTGCTGGAGTTCTTCGTGGTCACTTTCAAAGTGCTCTGGGCGTTCGTGCTGGCTGCGGCCAAGTGGCTGGTGAGGCCCAAGGAGAAGAGTGTGGCGGGGCAGGTGTGCCTCATCACCGGGGCAGGCAGCGGCCTGGGCCGCCTCTTCGCCCTGGAGTTTGCCCGCCGCCGGGCGCTGCTGGTGCTGTGGGACATCAATACCCAGAGCAATGAGGAGACGGCGGGCATGGTGCGCCACATCTACCGGGAGATCTCCGAGGAGGCGGCTGCCGCTGCCCAGCAAGGTAACTGCGCTGCCCACCTCAGGCAGGAACTTACTGTGCCCCTGGGTCTACATGCTGATGTATTTTGTGATCCTAACATGAAACATGTATTAGATCTAATTCCCTCGCCTCCCCTCCCTGTCTTTTTTCCTCCCCGGATAAATGTAGGGGCCGCAATAACAACCCACTGCTTGAGATCCGGGGATAGGGACTCTTACTGGGTTAGTGTCTCATGAGGAAGTGGTCCTCTCTTCCCTGCCATCCTGTCTTTTGGGGGCAAATCGGATGGTGCTACACCTAATGGTGCTCAGTGAGGGGTGAGGAGCATAGGTACTGGAACTAGGGGTGTTGGGCTGCTGGCACAGCCCCTGGCTTGAAGTGATTTCTCTCATATACAGGATTTGGTTTATTGGCTCTCAGTGTCCACATCATAAAAATTGTTCCAGCACCCCTGGTGAGGAGGAAGTACCTAGTTTATAATATGTGGGGGAGTATTTCATGGGAGAGGGTGTTTCTGGAGATGGCTTCTACCAGTCCACCATAGTATTGCCATGCTATTGTCTTTGTACAACTTTCTTCTAACTTCCCATAAAACTATCTTTCACGTGCTTCAGGAAGGGTAGCTAAATGCTGTGCTTACCAGAAAATCACCTGCAATATCATGGTGGTAGTCCTCCTGCCAGGAAAGGAAAAATGGTACTGTAGTTAAGCTGAACATCGAGATGGGGTATTTCTTGGATTCTTTAGTACTTGTGACTATTTCCCGACCATACTGCCTTGTGGTGATCGGGGGAATGGTTTGTGACTTAAATCAGGTTGGATCTGGCATTGTCCTACAAACCCAGCTGTAAGTAAGGATTTCATCTCCCACCTGTAATCACTCATATCTGACCACCCAGGAAGGAGTGGAGTTTGTGTGCTTGAATCCCTTGCTAGGAAGAGAGATTCATGAGTGGAAGAGCACAGGCCATTTTCATCAGTATAACCCTTCATTCAGAAAGCTGCAAGTGAACCTGGAGCCTCAAATTTACCTTTTTCTGCAGGAACAGTAAATACAGGGTTTGTTTACTGTGATGATGCCAAAGTAAATAGAACTCTTAAAGTGTAATGGATGAGTGTTTACTCTCTTTCTGCTTTGTGACTTTTTACCTGAATGTTGAGATCTAATTGAGAATGTAACCTTTCTGTTCTGGATTCCTTAGCAGCTGGAGATGGTGAAGAAGAGGTGCTGCCGCACTGCAACTTGCAGGTTTATACATATACCTGTGATGTGAGCAAGAGAGAGAATGTCTACTTGACAGCTGAGAGGGTCCGCCAAGAGGTTGGAGAGGTTTCAGTCCTGGTTAACAATGCTGGTGTGGTCTCTGGGCACCATCTCCTAGAGTGTCCCGATGAGCTTATTGAAAGGACAATGATGGTTAACTGCCATGCACACTTCTGGGTAACTATACATTCATTTGTTTATGCTTCACTTTTGTTCAGTTTATTTTGGGAAGGGTGTTCTGTCACTTAGTTTTGTATATGTCTTTGCACTTATACATACAATCTGCCTCCCTTTTGGATTATTATCCAGTAGGGTTGGAGAGTGGCAAGGGAAGAAGAAATAGCTTTTGTATCAACTATTTGTAAAATCAGTGTTTTACATGACTTTCAGTATAACGTCTGTAAGAACAACTTCTGAATAATCTTATCTGCTGCTCTCAATTAATACTTGCCTGTATTCTTGTTACTGACATTTTAGCAGCTTTAAGATCACACTTGATAATATAGTATTAAGTCACTGATTTCTCAAAAGACACTTAAATATTTGTTAAAAGCCCTGTCTGAGATGTACTTAAAGTTGGCTGTAAGGCAAACTGTAACTTTTGAAGACTTGGCAGGGAGGAGAAGAGAACCTCAAAGGAAAACCAAGCTAGAAAGTCTTTATCAGAAATCTTGCATATTTGTAATTATAACTCATTCTCCAGAGTAAACCATTGGTAGTAAAATAGAGCTACATGGATTCTTGTGTGATGTTGTTTTAGTAACTGAAGAATGCTAAATGAAAAACTTAAGATAGATATTCATATTCTCATTGAATTTTGTTGCACTTTTTTTGGTACTCATTTCAACAGATTTATATAACCTAGAATGTTAAAGCTGGGCATGATGCACACGGGGCCTGCATTAGCTGTCAGACTAAGTCCACAGCATTAGAATTGTCCTTTGATCCCTCAAATAAGGTTATGGAATATACTTCCAAAACAGTCAAAGAATTAAGCAATCTGAAATCTGCTGAAGCAGATGCCTAGTAGATTATTCCTGCATGTGTAATATTAAAGTCTTGTGAAATACATGGTGTACAGCAGGGGTCGGCAACCTTTCAGAAGTGGTGTGCCAAGTCTTCATTTATTCACTCTAATTTAAGGTTTCGCGTGCCAGTAATACATTTTAACGTTTTTAGAAGACCCCTTTCTAGAAATATATAATATATAACTAAACTATTGTATTTAAGGTAAATAAGATTTTAAAAATGTTTAAGAAGCTTCATTTAAAATTAAATTAAATTAATGCAGAGTCCCCCAAACTGGTGGCCAGGACCTGGGCCTGAAAATCAGCTCGCGTGCTGCCTTCAGCACCCATGCTATAGGTTGCCTACTCCTGGTGTACAGAAACTTTACGTGCCTCTTTACTGTAACTTTTTAACATAGGAGTTAAATGCTGTTTCATAACCCTAAGGGAGCCCCTTCAAATCAACACTGTGAAACACTTAATGGCAGAGCAGTCTGTCTTTTTCCCAAGTATTGTATAACTTGTCTATAAAGCGTATTTAAACTTCAGTGCACATCAGATACTGTATTTGGAGACTTAACTCTGAAAATATGCATTTAAAGGAAATTTGAAAAGTTTAAAATTTATCTCGAACTCCGACAAGAGCCAAAAACTCTGTACAGTCCACTGATAAAATGCAGTAAGTCCAACTGATGCTTACACAAGCGGGGATATCCACTAGCTTTAATGAAAGTTCTTGTTGTGCTTTTAAGATGTGGTTTAAATACAGAATTTAGACTTCTTGGAAACTCAGTTATGACATCACTGTACATTTAAAATACGGGAGGTTCCCAGATTCTCCAGCTGTTCTTCCCTCAGGCATGTAAATCAAGACACTTATTTACAGCATTGTTTCAGAAAACTTGTTTTAAGGCACCCATTGTATATTTGAGTTCCTAACAATTTTGGAAAAGCCAAGTTAGATTTAAGAAACATTTTTGTGATATTTTTCCATTTAAAAGGAAACTTCTTCCAAACTCTGAATCTGCCAAACTTTTTGTATTGGAATGCTTGTTTTAAATTGCATTAGACTAAAGCTACTACAAGATCAGAGCTGGGGATCTTCTGAATTTGGATTCACTAAAATTTTTAAGGAGCTGTCACACCCTCTTCGTTCAGCGAGGACCTGCTTGTATATACACCTTCTCTAGATCAAGAGATCAGCCTGTGTCTTACGTTTTTGGGGAGGTGGGGTGAGGAGATGCTTGGTAGGTTTTGGTGTTGGCAGAGCTGTTCTCTTCCTTCTCCAGTTCGCACAAATTGCTGGTTTAAGAATAAGGGGGTGGATTTTTTTTATTTTTTTTAACTAACTCATAAGATACCATCTGAAACAGCCAGATCTGGAGCCAGATTTTATTTTTTTTTAAAGTGTAAGTTAATGCTGGCTTTTCCATGTCAGCTAAATTGCTGGTGCAGCTGCAGAACGTAGTACTCCAGAGCATTTGTGTAGACTTATGACTGTCCTTGGAGGGTGTGTAGTCTCAAAAACCCGTGAGTGGATTACAATAAGACACATTCCTTTTCATGTAACTTTAAAATATTGAAACAATATTATAAAAGGAAAATTCTTCCCACTTCCTCAAACAACATTCTGAAGTTTCAATGCACTTGTGTATGAATAACTGAAAAAAATATGACTCTGGCATTATCCTTCTGAAATTAGTGAAATGGGCACACTTTTTTTTTTTTTTTTTTTTTTTTTTTTTTTTTTTTTTGCTGCAAACAGCAAGTAAATTGAACAAATGGTAGCTGCTAATACAAAATGAGAAGGCTGTTTAATTTTTCCAGCATGTGGGGAGTGAAAGTCTTGTCCTATATCTGCTGTTGTGAGCCAGCTAGACTGTGCATGTCACAGACTGGCAATGCCTAAAGCTCTGGTGGCAGGCCTCAGCCAAAAGATACCTTTCATTTCACTGACGTGCATGATTTGCATATTAGTTTCTATGGGTGTTTTATATAGTTTGTGTCACCACTGTATCTAACTATTGCAATCTTTACTGAATAAAATTATCTGTGTGTACTGAATACATGTAATTCAGTTTTCTGATAATGATTGCTTCTGATATTGAAAATTATTAAGGGGCAGTAAGTATGCTGCTTATGAACAAAGCTTGCACTACTTGTAGCCCACAGGTGTATAAAACTGCAGCATGTTAATGTAAGGAGAAGAGACATTACACCCTCTACAGTAGTTATGACTGACTTTAGTCATCCCTATTGTTCTGTTGCAGGAATTTGAGTAAATTCCCTACCAAACTTTCTCTTCCAGTGATGATGGGCCAGAACTTCGGTCTGATAAACTTCAGGTCCCAATGCAAGACTTTTCTGTTTGGTTAGCCCTCTTTAACTGATGACTGTATCATTCCTATTACTTGATTTATTTCTTTTACAATAAAGACCAATACTTGATGAGGCACCCAAGTACCTAAGCAATGAGGGGCTGTGTATAAACAGCAAAAGAAATTGCATTAAATAGCAATCTTATTTGTGATATATCTTTGGTTAAATATTGTCCCATATTATCTATTTTTGAACAGTCTTTCAGATTCTTTTGAGACTTTTTTCCCAGTACATATATGATTAAGGTTATGTTATTTCCACATCCATAGACATTTGGTGTCTACTAGGAGCTTTTTTAGGTCTTGTTGCTAGAATGAAAATTCCTGAACAAATGCTCTAATATAGCAAAATACTAGAATCTGAACACTTAAAGATCTGTGGCAAGGATCTTTAGGATTCAAATCTGAGGGAGATCAGTCTGGTAGTAATTCTGCTGTTTTTCTGACATGTATGGATTTTCCAAAACTCCCATCTTAAACTGACTTCTTCTAAAAGAATAGCATCTTGCCCATCACAGAAAGATCCGCTTTCTCTTTGACTAACCAAAAGGGGGAAGCAAAAGCATTTAACTCCAGTTGTGGAGTATTCTCCAGAATTTTTATATAGGGTCCTACCTTGGAAAGGCTTTCACACATGCTTAACTATGTGCTATGAGTACTCCGTGTGTAAGCATGTATATAAGTCTCTTTGTGGAATTGGAGCCTAAATCTTTGACTAACTTATTCATATTGATATAGTAAGCAGGTAAGAGAACCTACTGTCTAAAAAGTTCTCATCTGTTGTCTCCTTCCTAAGTAGGGAATTCTTCTCTGTGCAATGCCTAAAGCAGGGGTGGGCAAACTCTTTGGCCCGAAGGCCACATCGGGGTTGCAAAACTGTTTGGAGGGCTGGCTAGGGAAGGCTGTGCTCCCCAAACAGCCGGGCCTGACCCTCTCCCTCTTCTTGCTCCCCCTTCTTCCCCCACAAATCCCTGACCCATCCAACTTCCCTCATTCCTTGTCTCCTGACCGCCCCGCCCCGAAACCCCCTGACCATAACCACCCCCTATGCAACCTCCCTGTCTCCTGACCACACCCCTGCCCCTGACAGGCCCCTTGGACTCCCATGCTTATCCAAAACCCCCTTTCCCCATCTCCTGATTGCCCCATCCATCTATCGCCCCCTGCTCCCTCTCTCCTGACTTTTTCCCAGGACCTCTTGCCCATTATCCAAGCCCTGACCCCCTTACCATGCTGCTCAGAGCAGCATGTCTGGCAGCCCTGCCGCCCGGCCAGAGCCAAACACGCTGTCCCACAGGAGGGTGCAGCCCTGCCTGCCTGTGTGGCTGCTGGGGGGGACGAGAACTAGCTTCCCCAGCTGGGCAGGGTGTGGCCCACGGGCCGTAGTTTGCCCACCTCTGGCCTAAAGCCTATGATAAATGTTTTGCTCGGGAATTAAAAGCCAGCCAGTACAAACTGCATAATGTAGTGTTTAACAAATCTAATGCATACTCATGCAGTTGCTCTACCTATACTGCTTTCCAAAGGCTTGTGATCCTGTTGTCTCGTAGTACTGAAACTGTTACACCAGTCGTGTTCAATTGTCAGAAACTTTCAGTACTGTTCAGTAAAGCCCGTATTTTAGCTATAGCTTTTTTCTTGTAACTGTTCAGGTTGAGCCCTAAGCTAAATTTTCTCATTGAAATAGTCGTACAAATGTGCCATATTTCTGATGTCCTTTATATAAATGTATATATCCACGTTCTTTATACAGAGCGAATACATATTTAAATATACAGGTCTGCAAATATTCCTGGCTTAATGTTTTGAGGGCTGTGTGCACAGTGACTAATGGCAGATAACTCTCTTTTTTTTTTTCTAGATTTCCTTTAGTATTTTTACTATATATGTTTAACTTTAAATGCGTTTGCTAGTCTGTCAAGATACTAAATAGCTGTTCCACTTGTGTTCAGAATGGTAAATATAGATAGTCTTTATAGTGCATCTACAGCTCCTAATAACTAGCGTTGTCATCAGAAGTACAAGACTGCAAAAGGGATGCTTGCTTAAAAGTACTTGCAGTATTCGCCTGATTTTAACAGTGAACCAAGTCAAGTTCTGTCCCAAATGTGAGAGGGAAGAAGTATGATCCGACCTGGCTTCCATCACAATTGACTTTTCTTTCCCTTCCCCTACCTTCGAGTCAGTTGATTAAGGAGTTGACATCTGGGCAAAAGACCCTGTCCCTAGATATGTCTTAACTTGCTAGACTGCTTATGTGATGTTGGAGAACTGAGTGAGCAGTTGTCTTGGTTCTTGACTTCGCTAAATATATTGGTGCTTCTATAATAACACAAAAATGTTTCTCTGCAATACAGTAGATGTTAGTTTGGAATGCACCTGTTACAACAGGAGAAGTGTATCCTGTGGCCTATGCAAACGTCTTGTCCCGTCATGAAAAAGCAAAATTAAAATAATCTGAGTAGGCCCAAAGGACATAAACAGGCTTGTAGAAATTCTGCTTCTCATGGAAATGCCATCTGAATAGTTCATTGGAGGGATCCACAACAATGTGACAACTTCTTGAGACTGCAACCTTCATGTTGGGTGGAGAGGACTATGTGAGTGACCAAAATGGGTGCATTCAACATGTTCCATGGTTCAGTTGTGTCTGTCCTTGGTGATAAGTATATAACTTCTTTGCCAACAGTACTGTTCAGTAACTAAATTAATTATGGGTCATCTTTGCTCTCAGTGATTACTGTCTTTAGAAAAGCTTAAGTGCCAGCTGCTATATAGTCCTACAACAGTATCTGAGTGATGGCCTGGTAAATTGTGTTACTGTTAACTATGGTGAATTGTGATGGCTGAGCATTTAAGGTGTTAGCTTAGAATCCTGATGGTCATGAGTTTGAGTTTCACTCAATGTCAAGCTGAACAGCCATCACCAGTTCACCCTGCTGCAAAATAAGTACTTGATCCATTGGGTTAGGGCAGCTAAAGGCAGTTGAACATAATGCTGGCCACATCACTCTCTTATGAACCAGTGTCCTTTAATTGCATCAGCTCAGTGAGCCATTGGTTTAGGGGAACGCTTGACTTGACTGACCAGTGCTCTTTCAAATCGAATATTTGTCTTGTCATTAACTCAATGTCTCAAAAGGAAATCTGGATTCCAGCAAAGATAGTTGAAAGGATTATGTATTTGCAAGTGTTCCTATGTCCTTTCTGGTCCTTTTGTTGGATAAAGTTTTGGAATACTGCAAATTACAGTCGTATAGGACATGCATACCCTTCTGCCAGGTGCTGATGGCAACAAAAAGGGCTCGGTTCAGTTTTCTAGACTGGTGTTTCCCTAAATGCTTAACTAACACCAGCCTGAACCTCCACCCAGAAACCTGGGAATCTATAGATCCTAGGTGCCCCTAGTGGGCAAGTCTTCCCTGCTCACAAGCACTGAGTGCAGGGGTTACAGCAAAGAGAACTTTGTTTTGTGTGTGGGGGGAGAGACCACAGAATGAATTGGTCTTAACAATAGTCCCAAACTCAGTCCTCCTTTGGCCATTGTAAATGGCTAATGTGTTCTGACCACTTTCCTCTGCCCAACTCCAGTTAACTGTCCTGGGTTTGAGAAGGATTCTAGCAGGTCAGTGCTGCCTTGGCTTCTGTAGGGGCTTTATTACCTAACCCAACTGGAATGATTTCAGCTTTAATTGTTGGATAGGGAGGTCTGTGCCAGAGTCCATTGGGTAGGCTACTGCCTTCTTTGTGACTTCAGCCCCAGCTACATAGCTCTACTGCTGCTCTGTGCTGTCGATCCCTTCTGAGCTGTCTGTTGCCTTGGAGAAGTTGCTACTGCTGCTTCTGCTAGTCTGCACTGCTGGTCACCATATAGCTGCTGCCACTAATGCTCTGCATTGTCTGGTGTTACCTGTCTGCCTCTACTCCCTCGAAGCTGCCATCACTTTGCACTATCCAACAGTCTCAGCTTAGCTGTTAAGGAGGGATCTAGGACACTTGACAGACTCCTCACCGCCTCAGAGGCCCGCCGAGTAATGAGCAGGAGTCTTTTTCCTCTTCCTGTGACTTGGTCCAGATTTCCTTACCCAGCACGTTGGACAGCTGTATTATTTCCCAGTGAGATCAATTGCATTTAACTGCCTCCCAAATGGAAAACATTTATCAAAATGCCCCAAGCCTTCATGTAACACAAATGCGAATAAGGTCCTGCCTTTTCGGTCAACTCTCCTTGCTCTCCAACAGATGCTGGCAAGGAGCTTCCTTGCCTGTGGAGCTCATGGCCATCTGTAGCTCTTAAGCAGCTTTTGGCCGTTCTTCTCCCACTTCACCTACAGGTGACAGCACTGAGTCCCATTCTTCATCAATCTGTGGTATCCACAGGGTTTACATACACAGTATGCATTGTGCTACTTGGCAACATCTCTACTGAAGCCCCAGCAAGGTTCTCAGGCTTCATCTTCATTGTAAATACTGCAGTGGGACAGCTGCAGTTGCTGCGCTGTAGTGCTTCATGGCAGACACTACTTATGCTGACGGGAGGTGTTCTTCTGTCACCGTGGTTAATCTGCCTCTCCAAGAGGTGGTTGCTAGGTCAAAAGCAGAATTCTTCTATGAGTCTAGTGCTGCCTACACTGGGGGTTAAGTTGTTTTAACAACATTGCTTTGGGGGAGGGAGGATTGTGGATTTTTTCACATCCCTGAAAGTCGTAGCTGGGGTTGACCTACCTTCCTAGTGTAGACCTAGCCTTAGTCATAGCAATGGGAGGATTAGAGATTCTCTAAGTTCCGTTAGGCATTTGTGACTCTCAAGAAAGCGCTTTCAAATAGGGAAATCTTTTTATCTTCAGGAAATGTAGTTTGGAAAACAACTTCTTCCAAAGATGGAGAATAGGTCTTAATGAAAACATTTTCCCTTTAGATTTGCTGGACATTTATTTCTGTTCTTGAGTAGCCAATAGAGAGCTGTCTTGCAGTAAAGTATTTTTTTTTTCTTTTTTCAACTATGGTGTTTTGCAGTCTATGTGAATCTTGTGTAGTCTTATGCTGAGAACAATCAAATTGTCACCATATAAATGTGCAGGCCTTAACAAGTGGACATCCACTAGAAACAGTACACAAGCGGTCTATTTATCTTGCATTAGTTTTTTTAGTACTTCTAGAATTATTACCGCAGGCCCCCAGCAGTCATCTGTCTTCAGGGAGCTGAAGGTCCTTCTGTGTAGCTCTTTAAAAATAAATTTAAAAAACCCTCAGTGCCTATGTATATGCTTAATCCAAGGTTATAGAAGGGAGTGTGTGTGTGACAGTGTTCTTGACATGATCAAGACAAAGATGACTCTTCAGACCATATATCATTTCACTTGAAAACAGTCAGCAAGCATAGCTTAACCATGTTGAGTGTAAAAAAGATCTTAATTCCTATGAAAAAGCCCTTCTAAATTTTGACTTGTATACAGACTATGCAAACTCAAGCCTGCATAATTGAATTCCAGAGCTGTTATCCACTACAACTCTAGCTGTGGTACAGATGTTGCAGAACACTACTCCCTGAAGTCCATTGATGCTGTCTGTTCAGTTGTGGTTTTCTATTGTAGTAGCATTAGATTTCTGTGATAACAAACTTGTAGTTGTATACTGAGTTGCATGAACAAAATGATCCATAGTAATTTGCTTCTGTCTGAAGCATTCCTAACTAAAATCAAATCAGTTAAAAAGTGTTTTGAAAACCTCCTTTGAACATGTTAACACCAAATCTCCTGGTCACAAGCTTTCCCATGTATACTAGTGCCTTTGCACTGATCTCGCTTTGCAGGGATTAATCTCCTTTTTTATGCAGACACAGCACTGTTGCTCGTATAGCAGAAGCTGAAAATTGCATTAGTCTGGAACTTGCTATACTTAGTCCTGCACTGGGGTAAAACAGCGCTGACAATTGAATGGCCACTGTAAACTTTAAGGTTCAATATCTTGTGAATCAGCAGGACTAGTACCATTCTAGCTTCCTTGTGGTGTAAAACATTTGATTGTAGTTCCAATGAGTTAAGACAGATATGGAACTGCCATTCAGATTAATATCTTACTTTTTCCCCCATTTCAATTATGACATGATTTCAGCAACTGCTATTTCAAACCACAAGTGTTAGAAACAAATGTCCTATGCAAATTGGAAGAAGTTTGAAGTCTGGCCTATTGATGTGGTAGACATCAATGATTCTCAAACTGGCCTAGGAACTATTCATGGTTTCTAAGTATTAGGTTGTGGTCTATGGACAGCTGATTGATCATTTGGTTTACCCTTGTCTCCAGCTGTTAAATTATGTGAAGATGGCAAAAATGCATAGAGAATGTACTCCTTTTCTAATATTCCATGTAAACAATTGCAAGTGTCTCAGTCTAGTTAACAACTGCATATCAAAGGAGAGGTATTCCTGAAGCCTTTATCTGCTAAGATGTGATCTGTGACGTGCCATTCTGAGAATTTTAGAATAGAGTATGAATCTAACTTCAGGTTTCAGAGGGGAAGCCATGTTAGTCTGTATCAGCAAAAACAAGTAGAAGCTCTAGTGGCACCTTTTAGAGACTAACAATTTTTTTAATCTAATTTTAGTGGCTTGTGGCTCTACCAGCTGCTAGAATAAAACTGGAATTGGAACTGGAATACGTCATAAGGAAGGAAGACTGTAAGAGTAAGACTTTCAGGTCTCCCATAACCTGTCAAGTCCACAAACACTTTAGCAAATCATATGAATATTTTCAGGATTTGTAATCACTTCTTAAGTACTGGTCCTGGACGAATGATCAGAGGGAATTTTAAATCCCTGTCTCTTACAGAAAGAATCAGCAAAATGAACAATATCTGAACAAAGGCATCAGAGAAATTATAGGATTAGCAGCTAAGAATTAGTGGAAGCAGGAGAACATCAGACATAATTATTGTGGTTTTTCCCAGTGAGGGGCCTCATCCTCACTAACAATATATGATTAGCCTTTTCACTACTTTAGGGAAACACTTGATGATAAAGGTAGAATACATGGCTTTCATGTGGCTGGGGAATACATTGTGTCCTGATGAAAGTTTGGAACAGAAGATTTTTCATCCACAGGTGGCAGAGGATTATAAAACAAAATTGGGTTATCTTTGTGGCACTGGAGAGAACTCATCAAGCAGCTACCTGGTTGGTTCTCATGAAACCATGTTAACGCATTCTGGGACTTGCTGATATCTATTTTCCATTTTAAAATGGTCATCTAACTTAATTCTTCTTCTTAAGTGGGATTTTTTTATCTGCTTCATTCAGAGGTGAAATGCTTTCTCCCATTGCAGAAGGGTATTGTTAAGGGAAAATGGTGAAGACTTTCTTTCATTGACATTTGTCTTTCCACTTAGAATTAGCAGTATTAATTAGATTGGTCATGCTGAAACTACATGTGAAAATAGATTTAATCATTAAGTGTATGACTAAACATATTTAGCATGTTTTTGGACTTGTGTATTCTTGTACTGTACAATATTATTGAGGTGTGAAATCTCGTGTGAGCAAAATCCAGCTGCCATTGACTGAATGGATCGTTGCTGTTTCAATGTTTTGATTCTTGGTAACTTAAAAATACACTCCACAACACATCTGGTTTTGTTTTACAAATACTTGGGATATCAGATTATTGCTTGTTTATAAGCAAATGATCATAGCAGACTTCTCTGAAACAAGAGTGGCCTGTTCATGTGCTTTGATTAAAAATAGATCAGTTAGGATGTGACTAAAATTATGCCCCACATGATACCAAAAATTCTGCAAATCAGTGTTTGCTCTCTTTTTAGTGTGCTTTTATCACACCATGTAGTTTAGCTTTCATTCTTTTATAATCCAGTCTTTCCAGCCCCTCCAGTTATTCTGTTATACAGATTCAAAGACTATGGAGGCTGTGTTCACCTGCCCAATCACTTGCATTTTTACCCCTGCAAATTTGGATATCCAGTTTTATAGTCCTTAGGGAATTATTTCTTTCCGGGTTTCTCTGTTCCATTCAATATTGTGTTTAGAATAACTTACTTCACTTGCATTTTTCAAGTGAATCACTTTGTGGTTGTTTGCTTATGTCTAACCTTTCTACGCCCTTTTGCATGGGAATCAGTGACACGCTTTGGTGTGTTCTCCAGTCTGTTTGTGTCTCCTTAGAATCATTGAAGATTAGGGTTGGAAGAGACCTCAGGTCATCTAGTCCAGCCCCCTGCTCAAAGCAGGACCAACCCCAACTAAATCATCCCAGCCAGGGCTTTGTCACTCTGGGCCTTAAAAACCTCTAAGGATGGAGATTCCATCACTTCCCTAGGTAACCTATTCCAGTGCTTTACAACCCTTCTAGTGAAATAATTTTTCCTAGTATCCAACCTAGACAACCTCCACTGCAACTTGAGACCATTGCTCCTTTTTATGTCATCTGCCACCACTGAACAGCTGAACTCCATCCTCTTTGGAATCCTTTCCCAGGTAGTTGAAGGCTGCTATCAGATCCGCCCCTCACTCTTCTCTTTTGCAGACTATATAAGCCCAGTTTCCCCAGCCCCTCCTCATAAGTCATGTGCCTCAGCCCCCTGATCATTTTTGTTGCCCTTCGCTGGACTCTCTCCAATTTGTCCACATCCTTTCTGTACGGTGAGCCCAAAACTGGATGCAGTACTCTAGATGTGGCCTCACCAGTGCCAAATAGAGGGGAATAATCACTTACCTCAACCTTCTAGCAAGGCTCAACTAATACAGCCCAACATGCCTTTAGCCTCCTTGGCAATAAGGGCACACTGACTCGTATCCAGCTTCTTGTCCACTCTAATCTCCAGCTCCTTTTCTGCAGAACTGCCACTTAGCCAATAGCAGGCCATAGGATTCTTCCATCCTAAGTGCAGGACTCTGCTCTTGTCCTTGCTGAACCTCATTTGATTTTTTTTTTTTTTTTTTTTTAGCCCAATCCTCCAGTTTGTCTAGGTCATTCTGGACCCTATCCCTACCCTCCAGTGTATCTACCGCTCCAGCCACTCTAGTGTCATCAGTGAACTTGCTGAGGGTGCAATCCATTCCATCATCCAGATCATTAATGAAGATGTTGAACAAAACCAAGGCCTTGGACAGCTCTTTGGGGCACTTCGCTTGATACCAGCTGCCAGCTAGACACTGAGCTGTTGAGCCTGATGATCTAGCTAGCTTTCTGTTCACCTTGTTGTCCATTCATCCCATCCATAGTGTTTGAACTTGCTGGCAAGAATACTGTGGGAAACTGTATCAAAAGCTTTGCTTAAGTCCAGCTAGATCACGTCCTTCCAAGTTCTAAGATTGATGTATCTCGCAGATTTCATTAAAATGCTGTTGACCTTCTCTTCCAGGTACCATCTTCATTAAGTTCTTCCTAAGTGGGCATTCTTCTCTAATGCATTCTTCAGGTTGATAATATAGCTACCACATGTAGATTGGCAAGTGTCCTGCCTTTGAGAAGCAATTTGGCTAATTCTGCATTTTCATCCTCTAGAACAGCATTCTTCAAACTTTTGGCTCTGCATCCCCTTTCGCTGTCCCGCTTCTGCTTTCTTTCTGCAGCATTTCGGCCGGATGAAAAGAGACCGCAACTTTGGCAGTCTCCCGGGCAGGATTAGTGGCGGTGCCAGGGTCTCGTGCACCCTCGGGGTAGTCTCGCGTACCCCACTTTGGAGACCACTGCTCTTTTGAAGACCAATCGTAACAGCTGCTTGGCATTGAGGCTTTGATGCCAAGCAGCTGTTATGATTGTCCTTTGACTATAACCCCAGACGTAGCCTTTGATATTGCATATCTTGACTTTGCAATTTAGGGATAGCAAGATTTTCATGTGTATGGGATTGGGGGGTAGTGTCAGAGTTTAACTAAACTTCTGTTGACTAGTCCTCTTTACCCCTCTTTTTAAAAAAAATGGAGAGAGTGGGCACACTGGATCAAATTCTGCATCTTATTGTACCACCTAACAAGCTGTGGGTGGAACTGAGACCTAATCTTTGCCCTTTGTTTCCAACGTGGTACAAAAACACATTCTATTTGTATGATTATTTTATACTCCTTTTCCTACAGCAGCCTGTCCAGATAACTGATCTCCTCTCTTCTGCTTCTTAAAAAAAATAAAAATAAAAATAAAAATAAAAAAATAAAATGCTTGCTACTTGATCACAGAACCAAGCTTTCGAGGCTCAATCCATCTCCCATGGAAGATAATAGCAGTCTTTCCACTGACATAAACAGAAACTGAATTGGCACTTGATACCATAAGCTTTTCCTCTGAGCTTCAACATTTTAGTCTGCATAAGGTCTTTCGAAGTGTAGTTACATATGTGTAAGTTGTACATCTTTTTATATATGCTTAGATTTTTGAAGCCTTTCTGAAATTGGGGGGGGGAACGCTTACATTGAAGAAAATGTTAAACATATTATAAAACAAGTGGATGGGTTCTTAAACTCACATCATTGCAACAGATTCCTTCATGAATGCTTTGCCCATGTAAATAATTACACTTTTTTTTCAATGAGTGAGAGAATTGGCACCTTAGCAGTAGTTCATAGTGTTAATCAGATAGATACTCAACACCAGTGAACTATCACAACTGGAAATGGAAGACACTAATAAGCTGAGGAAATTTTCAAGAATATAGGAACAAATGTGTAGTGGAAAGGTGATCATTTTAATGCAAGCCTTTGAAAATTCAAGTTTGCTTGGTTGTTAAATTCTACCCCTAAATTGGTTTGTGAATGAGCATTTGGGGATTTTTCTTCCATTTGCTGTTTTTGTTTAAATGTTTGTGACACCTTCTTATATATCCTGCCCATGTCCCTGATTTGGGAAACCACTGAAGTGTGTGCTTACCTTTTAAGAATATGCTTAAAGTTAACCACATACTTAAGAGTTCTCTTAAATGGGGGTATTTCCCTGAATAGGGTCTAATGATCTAAAGAGCTTAATAGTCCGAAGTCCTTCCTAGCTATTGCAATCTACCACCACTTCCCAATAATCTAAATTTTTAAAAAAGTGCTAAAGATGTTGTAAGAGACCAGTAATGCAAAATCATAGACAACATGTAGAATGATGCCCAGACTTGCCAAATGTACTAAGTACTCAGAGCTGTTATTGAAGCTGATAGAAGCTGTAAGTTCTCAGGCTCTCTTATAACTTTTGCTGTTAAAAGACATAAGATGTGTGGATGTGGCTCTTTTGCCAAACTCCGCCCCTCCTCCCCCGCCCAAAACCCCCAAGTATATGGAAATAAGTTGCAGTGATACTGCTGAGAAATCGAAGACCAGGTAGTAGTTGTATTGTAGCATGTGGGTTATTAGCATAGCCTATCTGGTCCTCAGACAGCGTAAAGATAGAATTGTCAATCTCCCTTTCTTTAAATCACTAAAGAAAACTCTTGATGAACAGTTGACTCGTGTAAGTTAAATGAATGCCCCAGTCAGTAGAATGTTGAACACCTTTTATAACAGTTGTCTGTATAAAATGAACAGAAAAGTGAAGTGTAAATCTTATTTTGGTAGAACTGTTACTCTTGGTACAGCCACTTAGTGAATCTCTGAAAATGCATTATCCATTTTTTTCTGAAATCACCAATAAACTTTATATATAAAAATGTTAGTTGTAATTCAATGAGAATTACTCTACAGCAGAGTTCTCAAACTGGCGGCTGGGGCCCCTCAGAGGATTGTGAGTTATTACATGGGGGGGGTCAGCCTCCACCCAAACCCCGCTTTGCGTCCAGCATTTATAATGGTGTTAAATATATACAAATATGTTTTTAATTTATAAGGGGGGAGGGTGTCACACTCAGAGGCATGCTATGTGAAAGGGGTCACAAGTACAAAAGTTTGAGAACCATTGGTCTACAGTAAGTTGGAGCTACCAGCAGTCTTTAGTTATTTCATGGTCAGACACTTGTTACTGGTTTAAGAACAGCAGCCATGTTAGTCTGTATCTGTGAAGAAGATGAGAAATACTTGTAGCACCTTAGAGATTAACCAGTTTATTTCAGCATAAGCTTTCATGGGCTGTAGCTCACTTTATCAGATATAACACATATTACTGTTATCAAACTTTCATTCAACTGTAAAATCTCCTGTATTTCCCATTAGATGCTTATGTACAAAGATGAACATTCTCCTGGCAATAGTCATATCCCTCCTGTTGAATGTTCGGTGACGGTCAAATCACTCCTTTTATTATAAGACATTGAACCCAAATCAGTGTTTGTATTGCTTGCTGAGTGCATTGAGCAGGAAGAGCAGGCTAACTAAAAAGTTCCTATTTGCATACAAATACCATGATAAACAGTAGTCATAGTAAAAAAGTGTCTTTAAGGTATCTAAAACTTAGACAACCTCTACAGTTTTTATCTAAAGAGTGTGCATTTTCAAGAAGTAGATAATCTGTTATATAACCCGTAGTCTAAAGGCATCATTCACTTTAATATTAATGAATAAATTTCTTTTTAAAAAATCCTCATTTTTAATACAGAACAAAACTGTCAGAATATCATGCAGAGTAAAATAGAAAGTTATGCCAAATGTTTGACAAGATGACTAAGCTTTATGGCAAGTTCTGTCTAGGGAAAAAAATCTGCATTTAAAAGTTGGTCTGCATTCTTATTTTTTGAATAGAGTATTCTGAGCTCACTCTTATCTAACAGAATAAAACACCCACATAAAATTCCTTTCAGAATAGTTAAGGGAATATGTACACTGAAGATTCATAACAATAATTGGAAAAGACTTAATTTTTATCAAGACTTTCCAATATTTGGTGATAAATAAAAATATTTTGTACCCAAAAGTGGTTTGGATACTTGCTCCAAACATGTATTAATGAGGATGAGAGACTTCCTCACACAACTGTCCGTGCAGTTTTGCAGTACTTTTGCAGATTGAAGCTGGGGCCTCTAAATATACTATTGTTTATAGATAGTCTAGTCACTTGATTTCAGCCTGGACTTGAACCCATAATTTTTATGAAAGGTAGGTAGAGTAGCCATTAACTCAGGACGGTACTCAGCCTGTGGAAACTCTTCAAGAGTTTGACACTTGAATCAATATATGTTCCGTCTTCCTCACTGGCAAATGTATCAAGATGAAACAGCAACATGGTGGTGGTATTAATAGCTATTGTGGTAATTGCATGATTTATCTTCATGCACTTGTGTTTTTACAACTGTGGTAGAACTCTGTAGTCTAGGCCATGTGTGTTTAGCCCTTTCTGCTCATTTGAGACCTTTAGCGCCATATTCCACTCACCATACAGTTATGTCTACACTACAGCTGGGAGCATGCGTCATGGTTTGAGTAAACACCTATTCCTCTACTTGCGCTGGCTCGCTAAAAATAGCTGTGTTGCTGGGGGTAGCACAGGTGACGGCTTCTGTACCCAGGAGGTCTGGGTAGCTTTGTACCCAGGCATCTAGCTTGAGCCACTGCACATTAGCTGGAGGAGAGCTTGTACATATCTACTTGACTTGTGAAAAAACTGAAGTACAAACCCACCCTAGACCACTGGGTACATACTTGGGTGGCTAGCCTGAGTTGTTGCCTATGCTACCCTTCCCTCACCGGCAATGTTGCTATCTTGAGAAGAGCTGGAGTGTCTGTCTGAGCAGAGAAACGTGCTACCTGCTGCAGTATGTAGATGTATCTGAATCTAATACTAGCTAGATAATACATTGAAACACGCAAGTTATAAATTATTAGTTCAGTAGGGCTGAGGATGAATGGGGGTCTTTGAAATCCTGTGGGTGTCCAAACAGAACAAGTAAATACAAATAATTTTATTTTAATGAGTCCTAGTTAAATCCATTGTTCTCCTTTCTGCTTTTAAATCCAATAATAGCAAGAAATTGTACTGACTAATATGCTTGGCAGTTGAGCTAATGTGCTGGACATAAACAGAGGTATTCCATTTTTTTAAATGACAAATCCTTGTTTCAATAAACTATAACACCTATTCTGGAAACGATGCATTGACTAGAATATGCATACCAAACTGCAGACTGTTAATGGCAGTGCAATGACAAATGTAGTGACAAACTGATTTGCTCTTTGCAGTTTTAGAATTACATAAGCAATCTTCACTTCATGGCAGTGCAGGCTACTAAGACCCTCTGTAGACCAAGGTGTGTTTATATTGCTGAGTTAGCCTTGGCTGTTCTATGCATATTGTCCCTAATCCCTCTCCCATGTGTACACACCAACCTTCAACCCAGGCTTGGTGGTATTTTAAACCTGATTTGGCTGGCATGGCTGGGGGTATAGATCTGAGACCAGTTTTTAGCTTTAACCTGGAGTGGTAATCTCTTCCCTCCCCCCCAACCGTGTGTATGTATGTGTGCAGTTGATGCAGGCTAATCAACACTGGTCCCAATAGTCCTTCAGCATCTTCTCATAATTCTCTGACCTCCATTTTCTTCCCCTCTACATACTCGCTACTTCTGCACCACAAGTCATCCTACATAATTTATGTACACCAGGTTGGTGTTTAATGTACACGTAGCACACTGCTTGCCACATTATTACTATTGTGGTTCCACAGCACTTGAACAGAGATGCTAAGAAATTCTCCTAGTAAGCTGCTAGTTGGCTGAATGCTAACAACAGTAGGCTAGTGGGCCATTGTTCTGAGGTTGGTAAACCCAAAATTTAGGGAGATGCACAAGTACTTATTCAAGAAGCTGGCAGCGTTCAGTATTCACTGGAGGCATCTGAGTGCGAGTCAAAGAATCAGATTCCTGAAGTGTAAAACTGGTCTGTGGGTCCAGCTGCCAGAGGTGGAAGGTGGGAAATTAGAAGGGCATATCTTTCTGGTGGTTCTGTGTTGCTACATCCTAGTTCAGCAGCCTGTTGGTGTTTGCCTGAATTTTAGTTCAATGATGCAGGAGAACTTTTCATGCAGGAGCAACTCCAAATGATCTACCAGGTTTTTAGATGGAGCTAATTTCCTATGCTTTCTTTTGTAGCTTATTAAACCTCTCCAGGCATTAATATTCATCTCAGTCACCTAATGACAAAGGATTTCCAGGATATAGATGGATGGGTGTTTACCTGGAACAGGTGCACTCTTCAGTCTAGAATTGTCAGCAAGTTGTCATCTTCCAGTGTCACTATGCCTAGAAATGTTAAGACCATCATTAGCAAGAGATCCCTGACCACACCCTGCACCCAGAAAAAGTCCCCCCGCACTTTTTTAAAAAAATAGAAGTAAACTATTTGCCATTCTTTTGTTAGGTGAAACAGGGATATACTAGCTTATGAGGAAACAAATGGAAGAGGCTACATGCCAACAAGATAAATTTTAACTTCCCCTTGCTAGTATAATATAATGAGATGCTCAATTGGTTCTCCCGATCGTCTCTCCTTACCTCCCAGAAAGGGCTGAAGGTGATGGTCTTTCTCAGGCAGGGGTGTGTGAAATATTAAAGGAAAAAATGGGTTTTATTAAGAGGAGGAAATTCATTACTATGTTTTCCTGTGTATTTGTGTGTAAACCCAGGGGAATTGTATTCTAGAGAGGAAGACTATATCAGTGAATAAAGGAGAAGTAGAAAAGTGTGATCTAAGGCAAATGGGAATCTGAATACATTAATGCCACGTACATTGGAGATGATACTCCCCCGCACCCCATCTGAAAAGAATTTCAGGAAAGAAAAACTTGTGGAGTCAATTATAGTCTCTGCTCAAAGTAGAAAAAATGCAATCAAGTATGGAACAGAATATGGCCTAGTCTCATTTTATTCAAGTAACCATTAGTTTGTCTGAGTATTTACCTGTGCTTACCAAAAAAAGAGAGCTGCTTTCCACTGTGTGGCATACATGCATTGAGTTGCACAAGATCACAAGAAACAGAGTCCTTTAGATAACATAAGGACACCTACATAACTACATGAATGAGCCTACAATAACACAGATCCTTACGTTTTTCTCTGTCTAAACACTTCTTTCCATCCTTTCCTCTAAGACAACCCCTCTTCAAGAAAGCCTTCTAGTACAGTGTATAAGAGATTTAATTTAGGCAGACTGTCTTCAGCTGTCATAGTTACTCTTAAAGTAGGTAAAGAATGGAAAATTGACTAATGCTTGTAGCAAACTAATACTACCACTTTATCTGTGATTTGAATAGAACTACTTATCTTATCTTTGCTGTCTCCCTATTGTAAAGAGCTTTGTGGGACTAAGTTTGGATTAAGAAAACTACTTAATTCAGTTTCAGTTTGCTTCTGATACATTGCACATTTGCTTACTGAGCACAAGAAGAGCACTGCAGCCATAGAAATGGTTGTGAATAGCAATTAAACTCAAAGATTTCAATCTAGAGGAATTCTTGTAATTGATAATTATATAACATAGTACCTGTAGATTAGGGGTGGGCAAACTACAATCTGTGGGCCCTTCCCGACCAGCCCCTGAGCTCCCAGCTGGGGAGGCTGCTCCAGCCCCTCTCCCACTGTCCCCCTTCACCAGAGCTTCAGTGTACGCGTGGGCAGTGCTCTGGCCTGCAGCTATGGCCGGGTAGCGCTTGAGCTCCTGCTGCTCTGAGTGAAGTGGTAAGGGGGCAGGGCTGTGAGCTCCTGTGGAGCAGCGCATCCTGCTCTGGCAGGTCTCAGCGGTAAGGTAAGGGGAGTGGGGCGGAGCCGGGCAGGGAGTCCTTGGGGGTTTCTTGGGGGAGGAGGTGTGGATAAGGGACAGGGAGTGGGGGGGAGGGGTCTGGGGCAGTTAGGGTGGGGGGATCTCAGGCAGGGGGTGGTCAGTGGACAAGGAGCAGGGGGGCTTAGTTGGGGGGTGCAGTCCTGTGGAGTGATTAGGGGTAGGGAGGTCTTGGGAGGGGGTGGTCATGGGTCAGGGAGTAGGGGAGGTTGGATGAGTTGAGGGTTCTGAGGCAGGTGGAAAGTGGGAGGGGGTCAGATAGCAGGTAGGGACAGGCTTCCCTATCCTACCTGGCCCTCCATACAATTTTTAACTTCGATGTAGCCCTTGGGCCAAAAAGTTAGCCCATGTCTGCTGTAGATAGTATGCTGCAGGTTTTTTTAATGTTAGTTTAAGTCCAAAATCTGTTTCCTATGGATTTCATCTTTGACACTTCTATCTCAGTAGTGTCAGTCACATTCTGAGCAAATGCTGTAATCCATATTGATATATCTATTTTATGGGCAGTAGCAAGGAAAGAAATGTTAACCCAGTGTTTGTGAAACAATAGTTAACTTCTTAGAACTGTGAATGTTAAAACAAGTGCTTCATGTAACGTTGAAACAAAATTTCATGCAGATTTGGAGGAAAATGATTCATCTAGTTTGTCTTAGACTATGCTTTCATTTATATTTAAGACCAATAGTTTCTCTGCTACCATGAATTCTTTTGTTTTCCATCTACTAACGTTTACTTTGTTACTTCCAACTTCTGAGCCTGGACAAACTCTCTAATTTCACCTCATCAGCAAGCATGCTTAATATTGGTGGGGGGTTGGCTAGCTTGTTGTGTCATCCTTAGACGACTTTTTAAGTCCATCTTGCACTTGCATAAGCTTCTGGTTGCAAGGCAACTGTAACAATATTAGTGTGCATGTATGTTAAGTATTAACTACTGTTGCAGTTCAATATTAAACGAATCCCCATGGTTTCTAAACAGTGGGCTTTTTATGTGAAGGGCAAATAAAGCTTTAGTGAGAAATTGAAGGTTGTACTGCCTGCTAGGAGCTAAATAACTAAGGGACTTTTTTCTTAAATAAAAGATTGGAAGGTCTGGCTTTTCTGTTGTGAAGGGAAGGACTATTTCAGACCCAAATGAGGGAGATTTCTGGAATAGCTTCTTTTAAGATGCCTATTTTCATGAAGATCTGGCTTGAGGAAAAATCACAAGAATCTTTTGATGCATCCAGATCCTTGAGAGTGAAAACAATCTATAGGTAAATCAGATAACAGTATAAATTAACTAATTTAGAATCACAAAACTTTCCATTCCAAATTGTGGTACAGAATTAAAAGGCTTAGAATCTAAGATGATTATCACAATAGAATAAACTGAGAAACCATTTAATTTTGTCAACCCTTTGAAATGGTCATATAAGTTTTTGTGGTGAAGTCTCTCTGATCAGCAGTTCCAGGCAGGGGTCGGCACTCCTTGTAAATTAAGTCTTGGATGAAGCTACTGGTCTATCGTGCAGGGACAGTGTCGCCAAGAAGCTGAAAATTACATGCTTACCAAAGGGAAGCATGAGTTGGAAAGAGTCTAACATACCAAGCAAATTCAGGAATGCATTGCTGTACCTGCCTCCTTGTCCACACTTGATCATAGATCCTGGACCAGGCTCAACAGGCTACTCTCTGGCTAGACAAAGGTTGCAACAACCTTGCACCAATTTGGCATCCCTGTGCTGTGACTGTGATGAAATATCGCAGAAAGTAACTTAGTGGAAAAAGTGGTGTGTGTGTGTGTGTGTGTGTGTGTGTATAAAGATGTGTGTTGGAGGGAGCCGGGGCGGGGGGGAGGAACAGACTCCTAAAACTGTCAGTCTCAACACTGTACCAGTTTCTTTTCATGCAACTTTTGCAGTTTGGCTGACTTGCTCTTCTTTTCTAGCTCTGCTTACTGCTGATGGTGCCACATTGTCTCGCCCACATCTTGCTCTGTCATGCACTCTCCAACTCCTACAGGTCTTGTTACTGCACGCACCTCAGTTTTAGCACAGTTGCCACTCTTATCCTAAAATTTAAACTCCACTGTAAATGCCTTGCTACTAATTACAAATATTATCTTCCGCATATTCAAAAAGATGTGCTGATCAGTTATTTGAATGTTACTGTGCTTTCATAGCTCTCAGTACATTAAACTTCCGTTTGGTCAGCTTGGATTAGAATCTGTTATGTAAAAAGATTTAGAAGTCAAGGCTTTATTTATTTTTTTAATCCAATGTATTTCAGTCAAGCTGCAATTTTGGGATAGTGTGCTTGCTATGTATAAATAACTGAGAGTTCTACAGATAGCTTCTTGTGTCTTCTCAACTGTTTTGGGGATGGCTCTGAAATTGTATCCAGTAAATGAAGTTAGATAGATTTTGTAATTTCAATCTAAAGAAGCTGTCTTTTTGAACAAATCGTGCTGTAGCATCACAGTTGAAAACATTTCCATGTTTCCAGTGACAGGCCCACTGATTCTTGTCTTTTCACACAGTCAGTTTATTCCATAAATGAATATGCAATACAGAGCTGGTTCAGAGTCTGCCTCTGCAGGCTGTACCTCATCAGTTGGGGACTAGAGCTGCTAGGCTAAAGATGCATTGTCTCTCTCCATCCTTCATGGACAGCTGTGTGGGGGGTTGTGTAGTATGGTCTTTTGGTCTCAAGACGAAAACCTTGTCTGTGTGTCCTGGACTGTGAAGTAAAAATATTATCTAAATAATATCTGTTCTGTTCAATGGCTATGCCTAGGAAGTATGTCTAGAGATGGTTGTTTGTAAAGAGAGTTAAGGTGATGGCTTCCTGTTCTGCCTGAGGAGGCTAGAATGTCTAATGTGCCCCATTTCTCCAGATCTTTGGTTACTGGTTCCAGAGTTCAGTCTACAAGAAACAGCTTTTATGTTCAAATGCCACATGATGGAGAATGAGTAGTTAACACATCATCTGGTCCTTACTGGGGTGAGGTTCCCCATGCCTTCAGGCTTGGTGGAAATGTCTAAATCAGACCTGTCTTATTAGACTATTTTCAATTCTCAGGTCTGGCTGAGCTGTGCTTAACATGGGACTTTGAATCAAAGGAAAGAGCTCCAGCTGAAGATGGAGCCACTGAAATGCTACTTTAATTTACACTGCGGTCCAGTGGGGCTATTCTGGCAGCTGGGAATAACTAGGGCTTGCCACATGGGTAAACTTACTTGCATCACTATACTGATATAACTATAACAATATGATTATCCAGCTGTAGTAATACCAGTAAACTTTGCTGTGTACACAAGAGTAAAAAGCATAATCCTGCTCCTTTCCTCTAATCATTCCCCTTGTATGAGTGAGCTATAAGGAAGTTAGTAGTATGGAACTATTGTGTCACAGTAGGGGGAATTCCTGCATAGCTGTAAAGCCAGTTTAACCTGCCCCTTTGTGCTGCCAAAATGGTGCAAAGGGACTGTTAGGCACTTGAATAAAGAG
Source organism: Dermatemys mawii (assembly GCA_007922305.1). NCBI lineage: Eukaryota > Metazoa > Chordata > Testudines > Dermatemydidae > Dermatemys > Dermatemys mawii. The sequence continues at coordinate 74,522,567 of ML677334.1, forward strand.
TCTGAAGTTATGAAAACTTCTACTGTATTGTAAAGCCCCTGCCCTAAATTTATATTTGCTGAGCTGATAGAGGCTTTTTTGGTCCTTTTGATGAAATCAAGACAATTTTGTGTACATGGTGTGTGGCATTGACTTCTTCCCACTTTCGTGAGCCCTTTGCATTTAGCTATATGCAAGTTCAGGACAATGGATGCTTATGTTTTATGATGCTTAACTTACCATTTTAAAACATCATTAAATTTCTGATTAATTAAAAATCAGACTTTACCAAACATGGTATTTCTTCATATTCTGATTTGTTGTACTTTAGACTAATTGGTTTTGACATTGCAGCTGCACTGCTCTTTTGTGTTGCACAGTCTTCTGAGTTTTGTTTCATTAAGAGCACCAAGAATGAAACTAAGGAATTTGGGGAAGGGTAGGGAGGAAGTGCTAGACTGTTTAGAAGTTAATTTGCTGTAAACCAAAAGATTACTAAAAGCTATGAAATGACATGTAAATACTTGTTCAGTTTCACACATTTGTTTAATAAGTCATTAAAGCTGTGTGCATAGGAAACAAGGATTGATTTTTAGCTTGTAGGGATCGTCCATGCTCTTTTGGTGATATATTCAGAAGCTATGAAGAAGCTACTTGGAGAGCAAGGAATTAATTTTTATGGATTATTTAAAGCAAAGTTGAGAAAAGAGCTGTTTAGTCAATCCCCCTGCTAGTGCTGGGTGGTTCATCATCCATTGCATTTCAAGTGGGTCTCTCATCAGCTTCCTTGGTGAATTATTCTACAGTCTCTAGAAATTTGTCTTAGATTCTTTCTAACACTCTGTATAAACATGGCTTGTTTAGAACACATTAGACTGACCGAAATCTTAACCCAGATTTATTTTTCATAATCACTATCTATCGCAGCAGGCCTGCTCTGACCCACCATATCATGCTTAACTTCATTCAACCCACTGTTCTGTGATCACCAGTGGATTCATATTTAGTGTTCACAAGTCTCATATTTGGTGTGGTTTTTATTAAGAGCACCAGCTCTGAGTCACATGAATATAAAAGAATGGTATTTATTTTTTTAAAGCTACATTTCTACCCATCCTGGATGCAAAGGGGAAAAAGTAGGGGCTGGTGAAGTTCAGAAAGCAGAATGCAATTGAACTGGAGATCTATTTATTAAAATCTCATGACTTTAGCCAATCCTCATGAGTTTTTTTTGCAGAACTCGACTTGTGACTTTTGAATGCTTTAGGTTGGCAATACTGTGAGTCTCCTGTAGCTTGCTATTTTGTGGAGAGCTCGCCTGTACCGCTTTTGAAGATTGGTGCTATACTGTCGGTCTAGGTCTCCCAACTTTTAGGCAGCAGGACCACCCAAGAGGCACATAACATTAAGTCCCTTGTGCTGCATTTAGGATTCAGGGACTAGACAGGAAAAGGCTAAAGATCTGTGAGGTTAAGGCAGCTGTAGCTCAGCTGGAAATCAGGCCTAGCTGCTTTAGATAACCAACAGGAATAGGAAACTGGGGACCAGAGCATGGAGGCGGCTGCACTGACCACAGATGGAGATGGGGACAGAAGCTCAGTAAGGTCTCTCTCTCTTATTTTGAGACTATTCATGGCCTAGGAGGGAATATCCTCACTTGGGGATTTTTTTTCCCTATAGAGAGGAGAGGTTGGAAGGACCAATGGGTAGGCTTGTAAGAGCCTGTCCTGTGACAAACGCACTGATTCTAGAAATTTGTGTCCCTTCCTATAAGCCATGTGTCCACAACTTGTGATGCATGTTTTTAACTAGGTGGGTACCCAGCTGCTGCAGGTGATCAAGACGTGGCAATGTCGGAGAAGCCTTTCTCTTTCATCTATGCCTAGCGGCTTACTTCAGGATGCCAACTCCGCAAGTGACATCTATGCTTTCATTTTGATAAACTATTGTAGTGTACTATCTTTCAAATACATTCAAAAACAGACTGAGGCACAGTACAGATGTCGTCTTGTTGAACAAACTATTTTAGTATGAGCATATGACCTTGGTGTTGTAGATTTGCGTGTGTTGCCAAGTAGCTTCAGGGTTGTTACTTTTGGCTTATAAGGCCCTAAATGGTGTGGGGCCCGCTCTTTTAAGAGACTACCTCTCCCTATGTAATATGACTTCAGTTCTACTACTGGAGGTGCTTGGTCTCTAGCTGAACAAATTAAGGTGCATCTTCAACAGTCCATAATGAGGATTGCAGTGGTGGTGGCATTTTATTAATCCCAGGATATTAGCAACAAGTTGGTTGAGATTTTTTTTTTAATTGCACCAACTTCTATTAGTGAGACAACCTTTCACATTTCTGCAGAGCTCTTCAGTATGGTTCCCAGACCTGATGAAGAGCTCTGGGTAAGTTCGAAAGTTTGTCTCTCACCAACAGAAATTGGTTTAAAGAGGATTGTTAGCAAGGTATTCTCCGTTTCCTCTTTGTCCAAGGTAAGCCAAATCTTACCTTGAGGATATGCAGCAAAAACATCTATATTTTCAGATTCTGAAGGAATGTAACGTAAGAATGGGCTTTTAGAGGGTGAAAACCATATTTAGATGTTAATTGTTAGTTGCTTTCCTTGACTGTATATTGGTGAACTGGACATTTGGTATTGAGGCATGCCTTCAATGTAATAATGGTGCTTAGATTCCTCCCTTCCCCCCCCCCCCAAACTCTAACATTATTTATGGATACACCCTGCTTGTTACACATGATTTTTCAAAAAGTTTAACAGCGACTCCATTGGAAGAGCCACATCACTGAATCTTAAGTGGAGTACAAGATTTGTGTATTGTTTGATCACACGCACCCCCTCACTACACTGCATTGTGGGCTACAAAACAGACAAAAAACCAAGCCAGAAAAGTTCCCCAAAAGGCAGAAGCATGCTGACTCCCAAGTGAATGCCCTTTTCTTCACTTAACCTTTCCACCATATACCAACTGTTCTACGTTCACTCTGCATAGGGAGCCTCTGCAGTTCTGTAGGAACATGAGATGGGAGCAGTCTATCCAGGTCATTTCAGAATGACCATCTAGACTTTGGAATAGAAGCTGATAGTGGAACCAGCTGTAAAGTCCTTGTGGGAGAGGATCTTGGGGGCAGTTCCCCATGGGGACCATATAGGAGCATGATTCTCATAAAGGGAGTGGAGACTAGGATTTGTGGAAGCACTGGGCCTCAGTGGAGAGATCAAAAGGCATCTGCAGGTTTTTGGAAGTAATAAACCCAGCCTGCAGCAGGGGTAAATTCTGCCTTCTGAAACAACTTAAGAGAAATGTTTAATGGAAATGAGAAGTCTCCATAGGATGCTTATAACTGCTACCATTGAGCTATCACTCTCCATACAAGCTGTTGGATTCATCTTTTAAAAGGGGACCCTATACCTATTAAAATGTACAACAGGGATATGACTGTATGACAGCTTAAAACATACAAATTACCTAAGCCAACTGTTTAGATGACTCTGAACTCTGTTAGCTCACCTATTGCATCTATTTTCATTGTATGCAGTGTAGTTGTAGCAGAAGTTGGTCCCATGGAAGATAGTACCTCACCCACCTTGTGTCTCTCTATTTTTATTGTAATCTTCAGCCTTCCTTCAGCTGAAGACTTTCAGTTCAGGATTGAGATACACAAGTAGAGCTTTGTGGAGGATGCAACAGCAACGTGTAGCTATGGCACTGCTTTCAGCCTACTGTATCGGGCCTCTAGCCAGTTGATACACTATAGATTGTTTCAAACCTCTGGTGTGTTTCTCCCAGTTCCTATCCACTTGCAAGAGAATGAATTGTAGGACATCTCTTCTGATAACTTAGCAGTGTCAGAGACCAGAACGCACACCAAAACAGCTTTACCCTCAGAGTGAAGCCTGTTACACTTCAGACCATACTGCCCTAGAACAAGTCGTTCTGTTGCCATGCAGCATGGGAAGAGAAGTTGGAACTCTGTGTGCCTGGCACAGATTAGTCTGGCAAGTGAACTGAACTCTTGTTTCAAACTCCATAAGAGGTTTACCGTGGCCTGCCATGAGGGAAGGAATAAACAAGAGGGAGCTCACTTCAGACTTTCTGGGGGAAAAATTAATTATGTCTGAAACAGAATCTAAAAGATATATGGTAATCAACAGAAGAGGTGAGGAGTCGGGGCTGTGTAATCTTCTATCACTTGCCAGCTGTCCACTGAAAACATTCTTTTGTGTGGAGTTGGAGTTGGATTAGTCATTTAACACCTGCAGCCAAAAATGTAGTACAAGAACATGTGAAAATTTGTTGAAGCAAAACTGTCCTGACATCTGATTAGAAAATGCAGACAGTGTAAGAATGGAATTAGATGGATCCAGCTGTAGTTTTATACTTTATTAAAGTATGCAGCTGACATCAATTAAGTAGCAAGTACTTACTGGGGCTCTTATGTGCTTTGAGCCTGGATCTAAGTTTTATGCTGGAAGTTTTGTTTTTGGGGAAGAATAAAGCAATTCTGAAACAGCCCTCAGTGGTATTGACTTAATTAGAATAATGGCCCTGCTAGCAGTAGTTGGTGCTGAGATCAAGAATTGTTGGCATGATTTTCATGGGACCTGGTTATTAACCAGAAATGTGCTTCTAAAAGTAATAACTTCCTCTGTTCTTAAAACTACCTGAGGTTGCTGTAGTTTGTTTAAGAACACTTTGATTCAGGCTATTGTGCTAAAGTTAATGTAAATCATAACTGTAACAGCATTTTTATTAAAATATTTTATCAGTCTGTTTTTGGGGAGTTTTGTAACTGCCAATGGTCATCTTGCTATTTAATCCCAAACAATTAAATTGCTTTATCGATGAGACTTTAAATTTTGATTCTTTCTTCTTGGCTTAGGAATGTGTGACTACTTGCAATACAATTATTGGATAGTTAAGTCTTTTAGCATGTACAGAGTTTACATTAGCTTCTGGACGTAATAGGGGATTCAGCCGAGAGTGTGAATCCCTTGATTTATCATGTTAAATCAGATCTCTTAATGTTATAAGATTGAATAGCATAAGTGCAATAACCTTTGGTAAAATTGAAGTGGGCAAAAATCAAACATGCAAAGCTTCTAGTTTAAGTGAAGTTTTACTGCTAAATTTTGAACCTCTTAAGTCTTACAATAAAAACATAGACATATCATTAATTTTAACAAAGCTTATAAATATATTATTTATTATAACAATACCAATAACTATGAGATGAGTAGTTGAGATTAAAAGATTGGTAGTTTAGTTTATATGTGGAAGGTAATATAACCAAAATACTGGAGGCAAGGTTTTCTGCTCTTTTAAAATGCTCAAGAAGTTAATGAGTAAATCAGATGATGATCACAAGAACCTCCCAACTTACAAAACTGGCCAACAGGCAACTTCAGTTGGTAACTTGGTGTAATTAAACACTTTACTTTCCTTTTTCATAAAATTGACTTCCATTTTAGGGTCAAACTCTTTCCCCCACACACATCCCGAGTAACTAGTCTCTCTTGTAGAAAAATAAATATGTCTGAGTTGAACTGATCCTAACCTTAGGATTTCTCAGACTATAATTCTCTGTGCCCCATAGTCTGATGTGAAGAACGTAATATAGTTTTTCTGTTGGCATTAATTTTGGAAAAACTCAGATGTTCAAAATCATGTGTAACCATCTTGCATTTGATACTGAACTGGAATATAACTTTAGAATGACTAATACTTTATTCTTACAGTAATAAACTTGTGTGCACACTCTCGTTCTTTCATGTTATAGACCACTAAAGCATTCCTTCCGAAGATGCTGGAGATGAATCATGGACACATTGTGACGGTTGCAAGTTCCCTGGGATTGTTCAGTACTGCAGGAGTGGAGGTTTGTTTAACTGTCTAGTAAAGATTACATGTTGCTTTATCACAAATGATAAATGCCTTCTCCTGTTGTCAACAACTTTCACATATCTCTAGAGTACCTTCCTTAGAGTGACTGTATGCAGCAACCATTGTCAATGCAGTGAATTATCAATCAGCAAATGCAATGCCCTAAAACAACATAGTTGGACAGCCACTAATTTGTGCGTTATCACAACATATATGCTGCTTGGGTACAACACTACCATGTGGATGAGGTTAAGCATAAGTGTCTTAATGCTACTCTTGAAGCTTTTAGGTCAAGATTTTCAGAAGTGACTAGCGACTTCTTCGGGTGCCTACTCTGAAACCACTTTAAGGGGCCTAATATTTTAGAAAGTGCTGAAAACCGACCTGGAATCAGACCCCTTTAAGGTAGGTCAATTTGGGCACCCAAAACCACTAGTCAGTTCTGAATCTTGGCCTTTATGCATAACTTGTTGGTGCATCAGAATAGGCAATAAGACTTCAGTGTACTGCAGTTGTATTGGGAGCCAAGGTACTGGAACACAAGTGTGAGCTAAATCTGTGCTGTTACAATCCATTGCAAATAGCTATAGTCACTGAAAATTCATCCATGTTACTGGCAACACTTTTTAGTGTTGTACAAACTTTTCTAGGGCTGGTCTGGTTAATACCTGTGAATTGCAGAAGTCGCTGAACAGAAATAAAACCAGTGGTGAAAGTACACTGGTACAGTCAGGGGTGAAAGTAAAATTTTTGATTTACCGGTACGGGGGGAGGGTGCAGCTTCCCTGGAAGAGGCGGGGCCTCAGACAGAAGGGGCGGGGCTAGGGAATCAGCAGTTCTTCCCCTTCCCCCGTGGCTGGTTAGCTGTTCCTTTTGCCCCTCTTCCCCCGTCAGCAGCTGGGGGTGGGGGGAGCAAAAGGAACAGGGACCTTAAAGTGCTGATGCAGCAGCGCTTTAAAGGACCCAGCTTAAAGCGCTGTCACAGCAGCACTTTAACGTTGCTGCTCTTTTTGCGCCCCCCCCCCATCCACAGCCGTGCCAGGTCTCCCTACTGGCAGAGCTGCTAACGGGGAGCGCAAAAGGGGCAGGGACTCTAAAGTGCTGCTCCCACAGCGCTTTAAGCCCAGTCCTTTAAAGCGGCAAAAGGACCCTGTGTAAAGCACTGCCGGGGGAGCGCTTTAACCTCCCTGCCGCCCCGCTGCTGGGGCTGGGTAGCTGCTCCTTTTGCCTGTGGAGGGGGCCGCAGAAGCGGCAGGGATGTTAAAGCGCTCCCCTGGCAGTGCTTTACGCGGGGTCCTTTTGCTGCTTTAAAGGACCAGGCTTAAAGCGCTGCAGGAGCAGCACTTTAGAGTCCCTGCCCCTTTTGCGCTCCCCGTTGGCAGCTCTGCCGGTAGGGGGAATCTGGCAGGGCTGCGGATGGGGGGGCACAAAAAGAGCAGCAACGTTAAAGCGCTGCAGTGACTGCGTTTTAAGCCCGGTTCTTTAAAGCGCTGCCGCAGCAGCACTTTAAAATAAGGCAGTACAGGCTGGCCAAGCTTTTTACCGGTACAGTGTACCGGCCTGTACTGCCTTACTTTCACCTCTGGGTACAGTCCAGTATGCTGTACCAGTAAGATATTTATAGCTGATACAGTGTACCAGAAAGACACAGGAGAAATCCGTCCCTGGCCCTTCCATGCATCTGCATCTCCTGCCTGGAGGTCTGTGCAGCAGAAGTCTCTGGCATGGCGGGAGGAGGACAGGGATACACATGTAGCCTGGTAATGTGGGATGGATGGGGATTATGAGGAGGGGACAGGGAGAGCTCGGAGGCCCCATGCTGGAGGTAGGGTAGGGAGGAGTCATGTGGGGAGGGTCCTTTATGTCCCTCCCATGTGTGCAGCGTACCAGTCAGAAATTTATTTTTGCTTGCACTACTGAATAAAACTTAAATTAGGTATAGCTCTCAAGACTTTGTAGATTATAGGACTCCGTCTTAGTGTTTTCATTGGACTCGTATAGCCAAGGGAGTATGTTTGCTTGAACTGATCAGCACTCAAGTATCTCTCTACTGGATGATCCTAATGGAAACTTTAGAATTGCAGCTATGTACTAGGTAACTCTTGAACTTCAATCCATGTACACCTCTGTACAAAACTGAGGCAAAACTAAGTAACTTGCCCAAGGCTCCATAGCAACTTAAGTGACGTGTTAAAGCCAGGGTTAAAAATTTGGAGTTTCTGACTCCAGGACTAGGCACGTTCAGAACTTGACTCTAAAAGTAGTATTACTAGCTACCATGTCTCTAGTTGCTCATTCTATCCTTTATTTTAAACAAACTGACTTATCCATATAGTTTGCTGAGTAAGGCCTCTTAAATACACTTCAGAGGGCATCTCCTTGACATTTAACTCATGGTTGTCTATTTTCACGGCGTTCTTGTGTTAACTATCCTAAATGTAACATGACACTTGGGCTGATGTGGCGGTGTATTCAATGCACATCTTTCATTGTGTTGCCGCTTTGAAAATAGACATCCAGAACCACATCAAATATGCCTTTCCTTTTAATATTATTTACTTTAACTTTGATTGAAAGGATAAAAGGATAGGCCTGTTCAATCTGTTACTCTTCCTTGTGATACAGTCTTGTTTCTTCTGAATTCATTGCCTACACAGGATTATTGTGCCAGCAAATTTGGAGCTGTGGGTTTCCATGAATCTTTGAGCCATGAATTGAAGGCTGCTGACAAAGATGGCATTAAAACAACCCTGGTCTGCCCTTACCTTGTAGACACAGGAATGTTCAGAGGATGTAGAATCAGGTGAGTAGACCAACTGCATGTTTCTCTCTCCCTCCTGCCCTCCAGACCACTAAACTTTAGCCTTAATCCTCTAATTCTGAGCACTTTTTAATTTTTTTTTAAAAAACACAGACACTAAGGTTTGGGATTGCAAATGAATAGGAAAGGAAAACGGGTTAAAATGACACCTGGAGTACCTTTATTCATATAACTCCTCTCAGTGTGTAGCAGTAAAGATGGGTGTGAGATGGGGACGTGCACTTCAGGGTAGGTGCTGGTGAAGCATATGTCCAGTGACTGACTACTGACTTGGAATATCTTACTAGTCATGTGTAGAGAAATTTCAGTTGTGTAATGTACTTTTTGTATTTTTTCCCCATATCATGTTTTTGATGCCTGAAGTAGGATGTTACTCGAAATACATTTATTCCAATACCAATAACCTTCTAGCAATTAAAGGTGGTATGTGCAATGGGTTGATGTGGCAATGGGTTGATGTGGCAACAGCTGATTTGCTGTATGATCCTGGGCAAGCTGAATTCCTTCCCTCGAGTTTAGCTCTTGTTTTTGAAGTAGAATTATGATACTTGCCTATCTATTTTTTTTTTAAGCACTCTGACATCCTGGGTTGTAGTGCTATACAAATATCCATTATTTTAGCCGCAGTAAATGGTGTTAATTTCTTGCATGCGTTTTCTAACAGTAGCCCTGGCAGGGATGTATGCCAGCAAAATACTGAGATTGTCTTTACCTGAAGCAATCTTTCATACACCAGCTACACTATAATGAAATGAGTTTCTTAATATTGAATTACAATGGCACTTAACAGAACAGCACGTGATCAAATTACATGCATTGTGTGTATCTTAAAACTATAAGATTATCAATGGTCTTTATCATTAAAGAAAGCTAAAATATTAATACAAAATCATTGAAAAGTTGCTGCTACTTGAGTATTAAAGAATTAGTTTTTACATCCTCTAAACAAGTGAGCTCATACACTCTAGAACTAGATAGATTCTGCTTTAATTATTACTGAAGTCAACAGATTTTACCAAAACTTGTCTGTCTACATTTGTCAACCTGTTTTAAAAATGAAATCTTTTAGGAAAGAAATTGAGCCCTTCCTCCCACCTCTGAAACCAGACTACTGTGTAAAGCAGGCTATGAGAGCTATCCTTACAGATCAGCCTATGATTTGCACACCTCGCTTGATGTACATGGTAACCTTCATGAAAAGGTAACTTGTGAAATACTATTAAGCTATAGCTGTTAAGCACTTCAGACAAATTTACAGCTTTAAATCCACAAAGCTTAGTCAGAGGCCTGTTTTCCTGGGCTATGCGCAGATCTCTCCCTTGACTCACAAGATCACTTTCCACAACATGAGCTCCATGAGTCTGGAGACTTACGCAGCAAGTGGCATGGCCAGGGGATGTTTATTTTCCCCCGTTCCCTTTTCCAGAAAAGCCCCAGGCTCCACTAATTTCCCTGCAGCTATCTTCCACACTGTAGAACCCTATTTATGGGTGGGTCCCAAGGTAGTTGCCAGCAGAAGAATCTGTAGCTGCCAAGCCCCAGAGTCAATGCGGAGGCCCTAACATCTTGCAATTTCCCTGGGATCTGCACAGATCTTGTGGGAGAGGGGGAAATCTGTAAGTAGAACCTACTACTCGTTCTGAAAAGGCAGAGGAATAGAAACCTTCCTTTCTCCCCACTCAGCTGAGTGATTTTTTATTTTATTTTAAATTTTAAGGGACTCTATTCTCTGTAGCTAAGCTGGCCATTCCAGCACATGAGTTTCCTCTCACTATTAGAGGCAGAACCAGACCAATTGCTCATAAGGAGCTGACTGGATTCTACCAACTTGACCAAGACTCCATTCATGCTGCTTTTTGGCAGCTCTGCAGATCTATTCCTAGATTTTTATTCTTCAGTATGCAGCACATAGGAAGAGCATTTAAAACTTGGAAAAGTCTTTTTTCAGCCCTTTCTTACTGCCTTATTGTGATGAATTTGGACCTAGGAGTTTGAGGGTTCTGCTCCATTCGTAACGTAGCAGCTCCTAATCATGGTGGACAGGCACACCCAAGAGTCCAGGAGGTGTTTTCGTTCCTCAGCATCATGTCAACCCTTCTTGGGAGGGAGTCAGTACCTCTTCTGGCAACAAGCTTGGGGGCGGCCCCCCCCCCCACCGTTCTCTCTGCACATTGCTTTATTGAGACTAACCTGAGGGCTTTGGGGATATTGTATCAAAAAGCTGGTGGAGTAGGAAAGGCTCCCTGGAAAGTCCAGTGATGAGACGCCAGCTGCCTTGGCTCAGCACAGGCCCTGCTGGATTCAGCTCCCAGCGCCCCCTGGCAGCCAGCCCAGTGTTCCTCGGGCCCCGTCCAAGGCTTTATCAGCAACTCCTTTAGAACTGGCTGCAGCAGCAGCATGCTCAGTGGCTTCTTCAGAGACTGCCTTGGTGCTCTTTGCACAGAGAGTGCTCCATGCAGCATCAGCAGCCAGATCAAAGGCCCTTCCTGCTGTCTCCCATTCAGCACTCCAGCTTTCCAGCAGGGAGATTAAAGGTCCTCCCAGCGGCTTCTGCGCAATCCGTGCCCCAGGCAACAGCAGTTAGATCAAAGGCCTTCTTCCAGTGTTATACTGCGCTAGCAGTGCTACCAGCAGCAGTAAAACCTGCATCAGCAACATCTACCTCTAAGTGCTCCAGCAGTTGAGGAATTGAATTCAGCTTAGATCCTGCTGTGTCCTCATTGGTCCCAATCCAGCAGCCATTCAGCTCCCAACATCTTGGCACCTAGTGCACGACTAGGGCTTCTGGTTGCTATGGTAATACAAATATGAATAAGTAGAGGGAGAAATGTGGAAAGGCTGCTTTTCCCCATTGGAATTTCCTTGGAGAAGACTGAGGAGAACCTCTCTTCCATGTTCTGGGGTACCTTCTGTAGGAGGGATAATTAGGCTCAGAAGATGGGGATATGGGTTGCCACAGTCAGCAAGTGATTAAGCTATGGAGTTACTGCACATCTTTATCTCTACAGTTGTGGGAGTTTTGTGTCTCTTAAATGTACAATGTCCTATTGACTCATGGTGCTTTGTGGGAAGGCTTAGATTTTACTAGACCCTTTGTTTTTAAACAAGAAGGTGATAGAGGCAGCATGGGCTAGGTCACAAAGAGAGTGTAAGGGTTCCAGCTTAGAAGATTAAAAGCTTAGAAATGAGTAGGAGCCAAAAGAAAGAGGCTATCTTTGTAATTTGAGCTGACTTGTATTTTTATTCTCTTCATAAATATCTTTGTGAAATGAGAAACACAAATGTTTTGCACCTTACGTAGCCCCAAAATGGCTAAATTATGTCTCCATAAAAGTGATCATGGTACACCTTAAGTTTCATTCCACTGCGATATAACTAATTTATAACCTCTTCCCTTTTCTTCAGCATCCTGCCCTTTGAAGCAGTTGTGTGTATGTACCGGTTCTTGGGAGCAGACAAGTGTATGTACCCTTTCATTGCTCAAAGAAAACAGGCTACAAACAACAATGAAGCAAAAAATGGAATTTAACACTGTTTTGTACGGACTGGCATTTGTAGCTGAATATGATCAAAAATGTTACATGACTGAGTTTTGAAGTGCACTTGCATCTAGCTGATGCAAATGTCAACATTTTACTGTGGCATTCTCTCTTATCTTAAACCTGTGTATTGAACTTAAAAATCAATGTTTTTTTTACATGCTGTAAATAAACTGACTATAGAGTACTTGGAAAGTGTGATAGGTAAAGTAAATTTAAAATGTAGCTGCCACCATTGTTCTTTAGACTATTACTGTATGTACAGTAAAGCTAGTTATACTACTTTTTGTAGAGATGCACTGTGTGAGATCTTTTCCTCAGACTGCCAATGTTTAAAAGCTGTCTACAACTAGAAGATACAGTGTTTCAGAAATTGCTTTTTCTTTCTCCTATGTATTAAAACAAAATCATGCAATTTAAACTACTTACGCGTGACCTTTTTAGCAAATTCAAGGACTGATTATGATTGCATCTTTCCACATGTTAACCCAAGCTGTAAAGGACCCACGGCTGATCTGTGGTATAATTCTCTTATGTAGTGACAGCATGCCTTCTGTGTTTAAAAAGGAATTTGTAAATCTCCTAGTCAAAGGCAAATAGATGTCTTTGGAATATTTTCAGAGCAAAGTTGTATTGGGCATCTCATTTTTGTTTTCCTGAGAAACGCAGTCTGTGGTTTGCCATCCAACTCTTTCAAGTCACTTGACTTAAAATGTGCTCTGTGTTCTGTCCATCACTCTGGATGGCAGACTCCTGCCCTCATAGACTACATTTTTTCTTCCTTCTTAATCGTCCTTCCATCAGCCCCACTGCACGTGCACCACCACACCCTCCAAGGAAGTTGTATTACATTTCTGTAGCTGGGCTCTTGCCTAAAAGATAAAGCAACACCAGCAGAGATGCATAAACAATTTGTAAGTCCTGGTTTTGTGCCAACTATTAGCAAAAGAAAAAAGAAAATAATGCTTTACATGTGGAATATGGAAGGATGTAAAGACTTTTTTTAAAAAAAGTTGTATTTCATTGTATTGCATTGTAGAACAGCAAATGACATTTTTACAGTATTTTTTGTAAAGCAAACAATTTTGTGCCTTGAATTTGGTAACTTGTGTATTAGTGAAACATTGTAAAAGTGAACTTCTACCTCTGTATCTTAATGTATACCATCCACTTGTAAATTACTATCAAATTATGTGATTACTTTTTTAGAATGTCTTGTTAAATAGTGACCAATGTTTGTTTATTAAAGTGAGCCACCTTTTACTTAAACTGTGATTGGGATGTTTCTATGAATGGCTTACTGATGTCACAGTACACAGTACTAACTTATTGATATCAGTTACATAGCTTTTAGCATCAACCTAGTTCAAATAATAGTTACTCATTTCCTCAACTGACTTTTTGCATGTTCTAGAACCTGGTGGTACAACCCTTAATGAAGGTAATGAAAGTCCTGCCTCAGTAAGGACTGCAGGATTAGGCCTCTGGTTACAGTGTTTTTAAAGCGATCAGATCACTCTTTCACTAACTGATTACAGAAGCCACTCGAAATATGTGCTTAGGATTTGTCTAAACAGTCTTGGTTTTGTTTTTTGGCAGCACTTTAACTCTGTGTTCAGAAACTGATACACAATGCACTGTAACCCCATAGTATGCATATAGTTATACTGTAACAATCTAAAGGGTTGTTGTTTGTGTCCATCTTATTTCAGTAAACATAATGTAATGCCAATAATACTGTGGTTACAGCATACATATGAGGGGATTGTACTGCACTGATATATGCTACTTCAGTTTGTTTAGAAACTAATACACTGCATGTAGACCAGTCTTTGTACCAATTCTCTATATAAACTACCAGCTTTTTAAAAAATAAGTGCTGTTTTTTCAAGGCTGTACTGTCTGGTATATCTAGATGAACTTACCAAATTTGCTCCTTCGAGAGAACTTGTATTTTCTGTAATAGTAATACAAGAGAGAAGCTAGCTTGAAGCTGCTTCATTGCCTTTAGGAGGGTGTTATTCAAAATGAAAGTGGTTTAATAAGCTTTTACTTAGTCCCTGGCATCTCTATACAGTTATACCAGAATGAGCTAGACTATCCTTTTCCAAAATTAACTTAAGTTTTTTGATTGTAGAATCTTGTGTTTCCTCCTCATTTTCTTGCTCTAACATCCTGAGTTTGAAATTAAATACTCTGATCTGGAAGCTCTCTGAGAAACCATATCACTTTTATTCATTTTCTCATATTAGTGACACTAACAAAGCCCAGTGGTCATGGCATAAATTGCAATCCTTTAAAACTTGAGCCATGACATGTGCCTGTCTGAAGGGATTTGAATACATTCCCTCCCACAGCAGACCCTAATGAAGAAAATGGTGCATATGAAATAATTCTCTGAACAGTCATACAGCTGTTACTTCAGTAAAAAAGTACCCAAAGAATGGGAAATAGAACTGGCTGCCACAAAAATAAAATCAACATAGTTCTTTCTATATGATGCCCAAAACAAATTGGGGAAGCAATAGTTAATGGAGGAATCTGATTTACATTGACTTTGTAATGGAACTCTAAATTCCAGATAGTTAACTAGACTGTCACTCCTTCCTTCTAAAGAAGCTAGAATGATCAATATTTCTGTGGCAGTGCAGTCAATGACATGGTGCTAAATAAAATCTCAATTAGTCTGATGTGCTTCACCATGGCTGTAAGATGGAGGCAGGGAGAAGCTCAGGAAAGATTTTTGCCAGTTTTTTTGTTTTGTGTTTGTTTGTTTTTTGTTTTTGTTTTTGTTTTTTGGCAAGGCATGATTTGCTTAAACCCTAACATTACTTAAACGTAGATTAAGAAATGGTTGCCGTTGATTGCCCCAAAGACTACACTACTTTAAGACAGGTGCTTCCTTTTTGCTTTTTACTGACACTACACAAATAAAAAGCTTTCAAACAATAAGATGGTGCACCTAGATACCAGATCAAAAGTAGGGATTAATTTGTTTCCCTCTCCCTAGACTGTATGAATTACAATTAATATCAGTCCAAGCTATAATATTTCACCAAATCTCTTTAAAAATCAGTGTCCTATCTAGAAGCCTCACTTTACCCTGCACTGATTTAAAACCATGTTTTCAACAAACTGCCTGGCCAAGTGTCTATGGACTTTAGATTACTGCAACCTTTGTTTCCTAATCCAGTTAAGATCTCCCGCAGCAATGATACCTGGCACTAGCTAAAGCCTAGTCATCAGGACTACTAGTGGTTTTACCTAAGAAGTCTATGAAGAGCTTTCAGTGGTGGGGAATTTAAAACACATACCAAAAGAATACCTGTTGTGCAATTTAGCTGCTGCTTTGTCATCAGTTTATTGGATGTTTACACTCGCCTTTAATCACCAAAGTTCCCACTGTTACTGGTTCAGCTTTAGCGTTGGTAGCAACTTTGAGACTACTAAATGTACATATAATAGCAGATGGTTGTCGTGTTTAAGTACCATGCTCTTCTAGCTGCTCGGAGGAGGTCTGTGTATCATCATGCTTAAAGTGATTTTTGGCTGCGAAATTCTTGTCTACACTAATGCTAGCAGTGGTAGGAAATTTGAGAAATAAGCATTGTGCAGATGAAACAAAGGCTGCCAACAGAAGGACCACAGACAAGAATAGGTCCTAAAAATGATGTGAACTTTTACATCTCCCTAATATCCCTTATCCAAATGACAAATGCTGTCTTCTGTCTGCTTGCTGTGGCTTAAAATAAAATCAGTTTAGTGATTGCTCTCTGCACTTCATTTCCAGAGTTATAAAAGTGACCCTCTCTGTTGAACAACCACAATCTTACATTGAAGTTTAATTTGTTGTTGACATACATCTTTTAGTATTTGCAAAATAAGGCACTTGGTCAGTTCCAGGGACAGCTGGGAATATAGGAGGAATGCTGCAGAAGGGGAAAGGTGCAGGCTGTTCAAGTGGTTGCTTAAAGAGTTTCTCTATAGAACACTTTTATGGCCCACTAGAGGAAATTGATCAATACAGAGACAAATAAGCAAATTCACTAGTTTAGGGTGACAGGCCTACCTTCATTGAAACCTCCAAAGACCATAAAATGTTTGTAACCTTTCTGATGGAAGTAATTTTTTAAAAATAATTTGAAATGTATTTTAATAAGCACTCCTTAAACTGTAAATAAGGCTCTCTTATCAGCCACAGCTCTTGATGACAGTGTGGTATTTTCAAGGGAGCAAAGTCATTTCACTGTCTCTTAGAGAGGCAGTCATTTAAACAGACTAGTCTGAGGCGCTGCCTAAGAAAGTCAAACCAGGGGGTCAGAAATGCCATGCCCAAAGTCTGCTCTCAAAACACAGTTTTAGTTGAAGTGAATAATCATGCTAGATTAGGGAGACAGATGCTCCAATAAGCAGCTTTCCTCCTTCCCCTGAATTTTTGGTACGTAAATGTTTGCAGTCCCATTCAAAGAGTCTCATCCGAAAACCTAGAGTATCTAATGAGAACACTTGGGTCAGTCAAACCATCCCCTTTTACTGAAGGGTCAAAAAACATATGCAAATCCTTAACTCCTATACTTGTGAGGCCCAAATCTCTTGTTTTCCAGAAACTGCATTTTTCCTTCCCCTTTTCTTCTTACGTATGAACAGTCAGATGTGGAGATGCTTTCAGTGTTCCTGGGATCCACCTTGGGAAGCTTGAGTTTTTGTTACTAAACATTTGGAATTGGCCCTAGAATTATTCTCTCACATGGGACCCATAACACAATCTGCTGCCTTGAAAATTTGTCAGCGGAGTAGCCTGTGGGACTGAGGGGGCTGGGAAGCAGTGAAACTAATACAGCATTCTGGGCCAGAGGGAATGAGGCAGACCAAAAGCTAAAGCCCCACTGGGAAAATCATTAACCTCAGATTCTACAGCTGCTGTAACTTCCTGTTCCATCACTGCCTGGAGTTCTTCCTCAAGCTGCACTCCCTGAAGATAATTCCAGCAACACAGAATCATAGAAAGGCAGGGCTGGTAGGAACCTTAAGAGGTCAAGTCCAGCCTCCTGCACTGCGGCAGGACCAAGTAAACCAGACCATTCATGACAGGATTTTGTGTTTGAAAGTCTGAAGTTTCTCCCCGGCCAGAGATACAGTGTCTGACTCTGCTGTATTTCTTATTGGGGATGGATGTTCTGGTTTGGGTACAAAAGAATGGAAACTATTTGGAGGAGTGGGGGCTAAAAGGTGCTATGCACTTTTGTTTGTTTACTGTTGTTTTTTGCTTCTGCGTCTCTGAGCCCAAACCAGGCAATTCAGAAAGAGTGAAATGAAGTAAGAGTCTATTCTTTTGGCATTTTCTGACTGGCCTGCACACAGATTTCTAGCCCAATTTCAATTACAGCTACAGGGAACAGAGGTTGAATTGCTTGTCCTCAGAGCTATTTGGTGACTTAAAACAAAGGCGTCTCTGACATTAGAAAAATGCAACACCAGGCAAAAGGCACAGCACGCACACACTCTGCTAACTCCCATCCTCTCCACTCTCCACCTTAAACATATAATGTCTTCCTTTTAGGGGCATTCATTTGCAGGTATTTTAAATAATGTTTCAGCAGTAAAAATCTGTGTCCTTCTGCATTCAGAGAGGCAAAAGAGCAGCAATTGTCTCATTTTATTGTGAGTCTGAGCCAGTGTTAAGGCTTTTGCTGTGGTGGCTATTCTGTTGTTTGGGCAGAGTCTGCATTGGCTTGCTTTTTCTTTTGGGGAGCCAAAGGGATATGTATTGAGAACACAGCGCCACACAGTAAAAGCTCTAGTTGACACTGACACGGAGGAGCCAACTTACCACCGGAGGCAAAAATGTCATACAGGTTTCATTGCTTTAACACACACATTTTATAGGAAGGCTTCTAAATCCCTTCACCTGAAAGGATGTGAGCCTATGATATTCCAGGCAAAACAGCAGCTAAAGAAAACTGAGATGCAGCTCAACTACCATTCTTGCTGCTGTGTCACACTTCCCTGAGCTCTCACCAGACACCCACAGCTGGTGCCTTCAGACTTTGCAGAGAGAACACTTGGGAATTTTGCAGGTAAAAGCCAGTCTCTGACATCACCATCGGCTGATGAGTCATAAATGTGATCACTCCTGTGTCCTTCTGAACACACCAGGCTTTGAAATGTGGACATTAAAATCCTATTATTGTCTGGTATTTGTATTGCACAAAGATGTGGATGCAAAACAAGTTACACCCATGCAAGAGAGTAAACATGTTTGAACTGATTTTTGGACACAGTCCACATTCTTAGGGTCTGATCCTGCAATGTGCTGCATTCAGGCAGACCCCACCATTGAAGTGAATGGGGCTCCTTGCAGGCATCCACTGACCTGGAGCTCATAGCCTGGGTAGCCATTAGTTATTTGGGAAGTTATTAGCAGAAAATGGATGGAATTTTTACATGTTTAATTGTATAAATATTAGACTTAATTACTACCTGGCCCGGCAGTAGTTTGAACTGGACAAACTGTCAATTCTTCATCAAGTGCTGGCCCCTATTTATAGTCCACTGTGGGTGAGTGAATGCATTCCATGCTCTGGTGTTGGAGAATTCTTGTAAACAGTGTCCGTTGGGCCACACATGTGCCCTTGTCTGCCTTCTGCTTTCAATGGAAGGCATAAAGGGCAGAGCAGCACGGACTAACCACCTCTCCAGTTCTTTCTTACCAATGCCTGGCCTGGGTCAAATCCTCTATTGCTGAGAGTTTTCCTTTGATTTCTTTGATCTGCAATTATTTAAAAAGAGTGAGGAGTACTTGTGGCACCTTAGGGACTAACAAATTTTTTTGGACATAAGCTTTCGTGGGCTACAGCCCTCTTCATCAGATGCATAGAATGAAACACACAGTTGGCATATAGAGAGAGAGAACATGAAAAGGCGGAAGTTGCCATATCAAATCTAATAGGCTAATTAATTAAGATGAGCTATTGTCAGCAGGAGAAAACTTTTGTAGTGGTAATCAGGATGGCCCATTTCAGACAGGTATGAGTAACAGTAGGGGGATAGTTAACATGGGGAAATAGATTCAATTTGTGTAATGACCCAGCCACTCCTAATTTTTATTCAAGCCTAAATTAATGATATCCAGTTTGCAAATTAATTTCAGTTCATCAGTTTATCATTGGAGTCTGTTTTTGAAGGTTTTTTTTGTTGAAGAATTGCCACTTTTAAGTCTGTTACTGGTGACCCGAGGTTGAAGTGTTCTCCTACTGGTTTTTGAATGTTATGATTCCTGATGTCAGATTTGTGTCCATTTTTTTGTGTAGAGAGTGTCCGGGTTTGGCCAATGTACATGGCAGAGGGGCATTGCTGGCACATGAAGGCATATATCACATTGGTAGATGTGCAGGTGAATGAGCCCCTGATGGTGTGGCTGATGTGATTAAGTCCTATGACGGTGTCACTTGAATAGATATGTGGACAAAGTTGGCATCAGGCTTTGTTGCAAGGATAGGTTCCTGGGTTAGTGTTTTTGCTGTGTGGTTGCTGGTGAGTATTTTCTACAAGTTGCGGGGGCTGTCTGTAAGTGAGGACTGGTCTGTCTCCACCATCTATGAGAGCGAGGGATCATCCTTCAGGATAGGTTGTAGATCTCTGATGATGCGCTGGAGAGATTTTAGTTGGGGGCTGATGGTGACAGCTAAGGGAGTGGCAAATTTTTTTTCCAGAATAACATCTTCCTTGATATGATAAAAGGATCTCATCAGGTGTCTGGATATCTGCTTCCTAGCATCCTCTCCAGAAAAGATTATCATTATAGATGGTTCTCTCAGCTTCCATTCACAAAGGGATATTTTTTCAGGGTTAAAAGGCAGCACAGATAAGTAAACGAACTGAGATCCAGCAGGCGTACATATTCCCAGGGGGTGGTGAATGGCTCTGGAACCCTTTAAAGTGTGTAAGGACTCATCCATCTTTTGATTGAAAAGATGGGTTTCATCCAAGGATAGTTTCATCCATGGTGTTTTGGACCTCCCTGGAAAACTCCAAAGCTTGCAACTATGACTTATGGGGTATCACAATGCCCATTGCCACTGACCTTGATGATGTGTCTGCTGTATCAGCCACTAATTGACCTATGGTTTTGGGCACAAGCTAACCTTATTTAATACAAGCCTGTATGTGAGATCTGTCCTGCTGAGGTAGGTTGTCTAAAAAACCTGTGAAATTGGAATAGCTGAGATAGTTGTACTTAGCTAACAATGCTTGATAGTTTGTTCTTCCGATCTGAAGGTCAATAGATGTGAAAACCTTTCTTCCAAAAGACCTAAACACTTTCCCTCCTTGTCGTAAGGAGTGAATTTGTTGTCTAGAACTCTCTGTGGCAGCCTGGGTATCAGAGAGTTTGATGCAGGGTGGGTAAAGAGAAATTCCACTCCCTTAGCCAGAAAATAAAATGTATCTGCCCTGCTGGGAGTGTATGTAGCTGGTGTAGGCCAAACTGCTTTTGGCCAGAAATGCTTCATTAGCTGGAAATGATATTCAACTGGTTCTGGTGGTTTGTAGGAATCCAGGAGTTTGTGCTGAGGTCCTCAACTTCCTCTAGGGACATCTGGAGTTCTTCTGCCTCCATTCACAGTAAATCCTAAAATTGTTTATGGTCATCTGGAGGAGATGACAGGTGATTGCTTAATCAGGAGATGAAGAAGACAATCTTGTTGGTACCAGAAGAACTGGTTCATGTCCCACCTCTTCTGTGCATTCAAGGGGAGGCTCTGACTATGCCCTTAGAGGAAAACGGTGGAGTGGCTCCCTAGCAGAATGCATGGGCTCTGTATATTTGACATACAGGTCCCATGCTCCTCAGTGTGGCAGGTATGTTCATTCAGGCAGAGGTGCAGGGATCCCCAAATGTGGGGTACCAACTTTCCCAAGGTAAATGCCAAAGCAGAGGCTGGTACTAGGAGACTGTGGATCTCCAGTCCGGACTAACTTTTCTTGGGGGAGATAATGACTCTCTGGAGGATCAGATTTTCCAAAGTAAGAGAAGAGAGTGTCCATATCCAATGGCAGTTCTGACAGAGAGTGGAAGAAGTAGCTGGAAGAGGAGGTAGACTTCTGTTAAAGGTAATATCCTCTGGTGGAGTCACAGTCACCTTAGAGAAGGTCCCAGTGATGGGGGGAACTGAAGCTTAGAAAGAGCAAAGATGGCCTCTGGTGTAATAAAAGTTTTGGATCACTCTAGAGTGCCAGGGGTGCCATCCATTTGTACTCTTGGATACCCTAAGAGATAGGATGCACATCACCCTTCTGGAACTTCAGGCAGTCCAAGAAGCTTACAAGGTTTTTCTACAGTTCATCCAGTCCCCCTATATCCTCATAATGTCAGACAACAGGACAACCATCTTTTACATCAACAAAGAAGGAGGGGCGAGATCAGTCCCCCTGAGTGTAGAAGTGGTTATCCTGTGAAACTGGAGTATGAGGACTCAAATCACCCTGCTTACCTTCTAGGAACTCTGAATGTGTTGATGGACTCCCTCAGCAGACATTTCGATCACAACAGTAAACAGCATCTTCACTCAATGGGGAACCGCCAGGCAGGATCTGTTTGCATCCTAAATGGACAAGAAATGCAACATATACTGTTCCAGAGGAGCTATAGGTCTACACTGTCCTTCTCCCCTGATCAGACCATCTGAGCTATGCCTTTCTTCCCTTACTATTCCTATCTCAGGTCTTATGGAAAATTCATCAGAACAGGGCACAAGTCCTTCTCATTGCCCACACTGGCCCAGACAGTTTTGGTTCCCAAATCTTCAATGACTGCCATTTCATCCTCTGATCAGCATCCAGTCCTTTTCTGATCTCTTGACCAGGAAAAGGGCAAGATCAAACATCCCAGTTCTGAGGCACTTCATCATATAGCTTAGTTTTTGAATGGGTATCATCATTAGCACATTCCTGCTCTGTAGCCATACAAACCAGAACTAATAATAGCAGGAAGGACTCCACTAAGAAATGCTATTCAGCCAAATGCAAGCATTTTTTCCATCTGGGCATAGCAGAAACATTTATCTCTTGAGTCAGCAGATATCCCCCATATTTTGGATTATATTATTTTTCTCAAAGCAGCTGGGCTCTCCCACAGTTCTTTAGAAGTCCACCTGGCAGCAATTAGTGCATGTAATCCACCATCAGAGGTTTATTCAATTTTCATTCTCCAGTTGACTACCAGATTCTTAAAGGGCATAAACAGAACTGTCCCACCAGCACTGGGACTTAAATCTTGTGCTTTTGGCGCTCTGTAACCCTCCCTTCAAACCATTAGCTACATGTTCCATGTCTCAATTAGCACTGAAAGTTGCATTCCTTGTGGCCATTACTGGAGCCAGAAAAGTGGCTGAGCTGGGAACCCTAATGGCAGATCGCAATAAACTATATTTCATAAAGACAAAATATTTTTATGACTACTTCCAAAATTCACCCTCAAACTAGCATCAGAGTTTCACATAAACCAGTCAATCCATGTATCTGTGTTTTTTTCCCAGAAACTGCATGTATCTGAGGAGAGATTTCCCTCCCTTTACGTATGAATGTTCTCACTTTCTAGAAAAGATTGTTTCTAGCTATAGCAAAACAAGCCTGAGGTCAAACTATATCCTCCCAGAGGATTTTTAAGCAGATCATTCTACAAGAGTACAAGCAACTTCACTGACATGGTGTCAAGAAATATCCTTAGTTGACATTTACAGAGCAGCTACCTAGAATTCCATCCACATGTTTGCAAGATATGTTTTAGTGCAGAACTCCTCTGCTAACACATCCTTTGGGCAGCAGTTGTCCAAAAAGCTCTGCCATCTACATTTTTGCACTGAGCTCCTGCCTGTGTACTGCTCGTCAGTCACCCAGAGTGGAATATCTGCACTTAGAGAAGAAAAGGAAGTTACTGACGTTATAGTAACTGAAGGTTCTCTGAGTTGTGTGGGCCATATCTGTATGCCACTACCTGCCCTCCTTCCCTTCTGTTTCGAATCTTTACAGTATTTGCAGTACAGAAGGAACTTGAGAGGTAGTTGGTCCACTCTGCCCTTTACCCCTTTGATTGAAAGCACAGGGAAAGCAAGGGCACATGCATGGACCATCAGAAACTGCTTGCAAGAGTTCTCTAACTCACTTAACATGGAATGCATGCACACATCCATGATAGAATAGGGATAGGGATCACATGACTTGAAGATCCTCCGGCTATTTAAGTTAAGTAACTTCCTCTTTTCAAATGAGTATCATATAAAGGAATCCCTACAGTCCACATACTATTTTACAGTCATGTAGTTTCTCGTACCTAACAGTTAGGATCATTGATATACAATAATACATACTGAATTTACATTTTGTAAATGTGTGCTTACCCAAATAAAGTCTTCTAGTTTAGACCAAAGAGAGGGAGGAGGACACTTGGAAGTATGATGGGCTAAGTATAAAGGTTTGCAAATGACTTTCCATAAAGAGTTTTAGGAGTGGTAGGAACTAGCTTAAATTAATGCAAACTATTTATCTGCACAAGCATATCTGAGCATCTGTACAGCAGATTCCTGCTAACAAGCTATTACTTACATGAGTTCACAAATAATTTAATGAGAACTATTTGTGTACCTTTTAAACATAGTAGTGTTTACTTTCCTTGCAATTCCATTTTATGTAGGTACTTCTCCTTTCTTAAAAGAAACAGAAAGCCAGGCTCCCTTTTAAAGTCCACTGTTTAAATCACCTGAACATTAAGTACTGATCCAACTCATAGATCAAAACTTTAAATGTCCACGTTGCAGATACAATTACTGTCAATAGTAGTGGGGGCAAAAATGCACCCCTAAAGAGAGGCCAACTTTTGAAAATGCAGCCCAAAGCTTGAGAAGTAGAATTGTATAGGCTCTTTTAGAAAACAGGTCCTCCACTTCAAAATAGTCTGTCTTATTTCTTCTACTTTTTTAAACTGGCTTGGAACCAGATGTTTTCACTTGAATATAATCCCAGGCATTCCTGGTGATGTCAGACTCAGATCCAAAAGGTAATGATGAAGTCAAGAGTTGAGAAATTATCAAGGCCTAATCTTGCACTTTAGTCCCTTGTAAATCATTGGAGTTAGTTATTACAGAGCAGTTCTTACCAAACTAGTTCTCTTGAGAATTTGCATTAACATAGCCACCTGCTTTACTGTCAAAGAGATAAATTTATTTGAAGGGAATCTTCCATTCTTGATTTTATTTATGGCTGTGGGGGATGGATGGATTTACTGGGAAACTCTTAGATTGTGAGTCTTGGGACATGCCACTTCAGTGAATGGTGTAATTCATTTAGTTTGCTTGATAATTCACATAAGGTCATAAAATTAAACATATAGGATCAAGCAACTAAAAGCTCGTTTGCTGGTGTGAACTTTACACTGGTAAATATGAAGCTTAGCTGACCTCTTTATTTAAAACTATGATCATTTCAGAGCTATTCTGTAGCTTAATACTACACAGAAACATCCATTGCATATGCCTACTCAGTATCTTGATTGTCAGTACTATTCATCTATGATTTTGAAAATGCCTCCACTAGGAGATAAAAGGAAATCCAGGATAAGACAATTAGCTCAATGGAACAGATCCTTCAGCTGGATCCTCATAGGTGCAGGTGCTACCCATGCCTTGCAATTTGTACAATCAGAGCATATACTTGTGAATGGACAATGTTTTCTCTTGAAGCAAAGCAGATAAGATTAAAATCTTTGCATACATTTATAAGTCATAGTTTGTTACAACTTAAAGCCTAAGAGATCCACACAAACAGGTAGCATAACTCAAATAACATTGTTTTCCCTTTCAGGAAATTTCATTGAGTCAAATGAAGAAACTTCACTGAGTGCAACAGAAATTCAAGATGGAAAATAGCTGTTAGGTTTCAAGTCCATCCCCTACCCTTCTGAGATTGCTTCTGACTATATTTTCTCCAGTCTAGTTTAAAACGCCTTAACTGATGAGGCTTGCACTGCTTCCTTCAGGAGACTATTCCACTGTACACAACAGTCTGAGGCTAGGAAGCTTTTCCTTCCCTCAATTTCATCCTATTGTTTCTGGTTAGAATGCCTTTGACCACTCTAAACAATTACTCTCCCTCACTGATGCAGATGTCTTTCACAGACACATAGACAGGCAGCATACTCACAGTATTTAGCCAACATTTCATAGGCTCCCACGCCATGGGTGCTCTGGAACTGGAGCACCCATGGGGGAAAAACGGTGGGTGCTGAGTACCAATGGCAGCCTCCCTATTAAGTCCCTCCCACCCCTCAGCACTTCCCGCCTGCTGGCAGGCCCCATGGATCAGCACCTCCCCAACCCTCCTCGCTCATCCACCCACCACGATCAGCTGTTTGGCAGCATGCCGGAGGCTTGGGGAGGGAGTGGGGAGGAGCGAGGAGCCGATGCTCAAGGAAGGGGGCAGAACAGGGCAGGAAGAGGTAGGGCAGAGTGGTGTCTTGGGGGAAGGGGTGTATTGGGGCACAGGGCTTGAGGCAGAGTCCAGGGTTGAGCACCCCTGGCTCATTGGAAAGTCAGCACATGTGCAACATTTATTGTAGAATGGGGGAGGGATAGCTCAGTGGCTTGAGCATTGGCCTGCAAAATCCAGTGTTGTGAGTTCAATCCTTGAGGGGGCCATTTAGGGATCTGGGGCAGAAATCTGTGGGTGAGATTGTGGCCTGCATTGTGCAGACTACATGATCATAATGGTCCCTTCTGATCTTAAAGTTATGAAAATCATAGAAATGTAGGGCCAGAAGAGTCCCTGAGAGGGCCTCTGGTCCAGCCACCATTTGGCAAGATAGAGCCAAGTATATCTAGACTGTCTTTAAAAAGTGCTTGTCTAACCTTCCTTGCAAACCTATTCTAATACTTAACTATCCTTCTAGTTGGAAAGTTTCCCCTTGCAAACCTATCCTAGTACTTAGCTATCCTTTAGTTAGAAAGTTTCCCCTAATATCTAACCTAAATCTCCCTTGCTGCAGATTAAGCCCATTACTTCTTGTCCTACCTTCAATGAACACAGAGAACAATTGATCACCATCCTCTTCATAATTGCCCTTGACATATTTGAAAACTGTTATCAGGTTCCCCCTCAGCTGTCTTTTCTCAAGACTAAACATTCATTTCTTTAACCTTTTAGTAAAGGCTAGATTTTCTAAACTTTTGAACATTTTTGTTGCTCTCCTCAGAACTCCAATTTTTCCACAAAATTGGACACAGTGCACAAGCTTAGGAAATTTTAAAAGATAAAGTTGGAAAAGAAGAACCTAATGTAAATTGAGCAAAACAATTAAATTTGGGGTTAAAGCTCGTTCATCATCTTTAAACTGCAGCTGGGGAAAGAGAGAGAGAGAGAATGCAAAATAGTGCACATTAACGCTGAGTCATGCTGAACTCTGAATTTCCTGACTCTTGACAGTCTACATCAACCCTGAAATATTATTTAAATGTATGTGGTTATTTATATTTCATGTATTTAAGCTAGTTGGGAATCCATTTCCGAATTGCTTGTGCATTGAAGTCAATGGGAGTTTGGTGAGCACAAAGTGTGCAGGGTTAGGTATTGAATGTTTTATTCCAGTTAAAATATGCAGTCTTGTTTACAAGAACAGAACCAAAGCAGCCATTGATTTTCCAAATTTAAGATGATTTACTGGCAAATCCACACATACAAATCCAGCTTTACAAGAAATCTCTGGAAACATCCAATCCGCTCTACAGGATTACAGTAAACAGAATGTGATAATCTTTATTAGTAAGTTTGCTGCCAGTGATTCAGAAGAGCAAGAGAGAGAGAGAGAGCGCTTTTGGCAGCACATTTATAAGTGTGAGAGGATCCTGAATGGTGAATAAACTGTGACATTATACCTCTAGTAGGAGAGTGGGTGTTCATATAGAGGAGTGAGACAGAGTGAGAGTGAAAAAAACCTCACCGGGGGTTTCCTTTGACATTACGGAAAATGATGGTAAGCTATTCATGAGTTTGTTGCAATGGAAGGAAAAGGGACAATGCTGGGATTTTTTTTTCTACGAGGCAGACAAATATTTTGTGGGTCATCATTCTTGGTCACAGTTATCTCCGTGTAGCTGGCAAATATGACTCCTCAGTTTTGTTGCGTCATCTAGATAAATTGCTCTTCTACGTTCCTGTCTGATCCCTTTCCCAGCCGCTTGGGTGGAAATGTTTAGAAAGAGAGATTTCTAAAAATAAAATAACTTTCTAATGAATAAGGATTCATTGAGTGGAAGCTGATTACGTCTGAAAGTGGGAAGGCAAAACTGATGCAAAGCCATGTAAAGAAGCAAATATCTCACATTGTACCTGACTCAAATGAACCCTTTTCTGCCAAATCCTCAAAAGAAGCCCTCATTCATAGTTGTCCCAGAGAATCAGCTTAAGAAATGTTTCAGTGAATTGTGAAGGGAAAATAATTTTCTTCCTTTGTATGCAAGTTGCGGGGAGAGGGTCTAGACCCTATGTGAGTTTAAAAGAAAGAGAGGGTGAAAGGGCTATTTAACCCAGGGCCCCTAGTGATGGAAATTGTAGTTGGGAGATTGCAGTTCAAAGTGGTCACAACCTCTCCTGGAGGGATGGGCAATGACTTTGTGCAGCTCCAAAGGAGGGAGCACACCAAAGAGGGACTGAGCAATGTGTTGATTCAGTCCATTTTCACAGCAATGGGGCTCCTGTAGAACCCCTTTGGAAATAAAAGTGAAACCCTGAGTAAGTGTGGTGACCATATCAATACCTGGCCCTCCCTGGGGTAAATCTCCCATTAAGTCATACCTACCACCTCATCACAGAGTGAATCTGGCCCAATGAGTTGAGAATAACAGCAACTGAAGAAACATCATCATCTCAGAGTCTCATCATCACTGCTCATTTCTTTCCTGGCAGGGATGAGGAAACAGGAACCTGGATGAGACAGGGGAGGCACTTACAATAAACCACTCTAGCTTTGGTCATCTCTGTGGGAAAATGGAAACAGAATGGTTTTAGAGCAGACAGTTTATCTGAGCTGAGAAACATGATCCTGGTAACCTAGTGAAGGATGATATACAGTTATCATATACAAATATACATTTAGGGCCAGATCCAATGCACTGGTGACTATGTCTGGACTGGAACAATAAATTGTATTTTAAAATGTATCAGCTAATAGGTTTTAACTAACCTGATTTTGAATAGGACTTGGCACCCAGTGCATATATGGCAAGTTGTGCTTAAAAACATGCTGCCTGGTGGTCATGGTCAATTCTAGCCGAGACCTTGCTGATGAGACTCTTTCCATTGACTTCAGTGAGCAGACTCTTAGAAAGTATCCAAATGCTTGCTGATTGTCTGTAATTAAATAATGTTCCTGAAAGTATCACTGCATTCCATAAAACTGCTTCTCCTTTTTCCTTCCAACGTAATCTTATCTTTTCCCATTGAGAATTATGTACTATGCCTTATGGCAGGTTTTTAAATAATGTAAACCTGCTTTATTTGCCAATTTGTTTAGTTCTAGTAAATTTGGTATTTACGCTGTCATTGGCTCAAAAGCATTGGACTCCTGTTGTGTGACTTTGGGGATTTGCTGGGTTACCTATAAAATTCAGGCCAGCTGCAACAGTGACGGCTGTTCAGTTTAATAAGATAATAAATATATTTAAAGACCCTCATTATGTCTTACAGTGATACCCGGTACTAAAGTGCAAATGTTGGCCCAAGAAGAATATAAAATAGAAGACTTCCTGCAGAAATTATGCAGATTTTTGTGGAAAATCCACACAGAATTATGCTATAGTATTTATTTTTATTACTTATTTATTTAGCAACTTAGAGTTGTTCCTTCAGTTTGGGGAGAAATAACTTGAGTTTAGAAATGTGAGCAAGGAAGCTAGAGGGCAGATATGAAATGGACCCCAACTAAATGAAAAGCTGAGTGTGTTGACTCTAGTTATTATATCTTCTTTATCCAGTGATGCTCTTAGGGTGACCAGATAGCAAGTGTAAAAAATCAGGACAGGGTGGGGGTAATAGATGCCTATATAAGAAAAAAAACCCAAAATTGGGATTGTCCCTATAAAATCAGGACATCTGGTCACCTAGATGCTTTGCTAATATGTAACCCAAAGATTCTACAAAGGGTTAGTCCTTTCTAGTGGAAGACATAAAAATGTCCATGAATCTGGACAGCAGGCACAGTGCTGGATTAACATATATAGCTCCTAGGCCTGAGCCTGCTTGGCAAGAAAAAAAGAGTTTGCCTTCATTATAAAAGAACTAATTGAACTTTTTCACACAACAGCACATTAATTCTGAAATAACTTGGGTAACTATGAGGGACCCAGCATTCGGTACTAATTATGTTAGTGAGAGCTTTCTGCGGCTCTAAGACTCCATGATGACTCTATACAGAAGCCAAAATTTGCTTAGTAACACACTCATGTGATATTGCCAGAATGAATACCATTGATACCCAGAGTGTGTTATGAAGCACCTTGGTTTCCTGAGGACGGACGAGGTAGTGCTAAGAGATTGCTATAGTTAGAGCTCAATGTATCAAAGGTTGAAAATACAAAAACTAGGTTTCAGTGATATTACTGAGGGCGCAGCAGAACAATCCAAAAGCCTGAGCTGAGGCAAGCAACAGTGTAAATGTTTCCCTAACTCACTGTTATAGGAGAGTGGAGGAGTCAAACTTCAGAGTAGGCCTAGACTGCAGAAAGGCTTAACCCATGCCCAACCAGACTCATTGAGCTGGATGGCCAAGATAAAGGGAGATACTTCATTATTTCAAATGATTGTAGATCAGCTGTTTATTAAGCCACCATTTCAAATGATCTTAGATCAGCTGTTTATTCATCCAAAACTTCTTCACTTGCAGCCAGCAATGATGCAAAACACCCTTTTCCTTTCTTTTTACTTCTAGTTAAGTTTTTAAATGGTATTCACTTCTACCAAAACATGAAGGCTGAAAACAGTTTATTCATCCACTTCAGCTGAGACCTCCCAAGGTAGGTCACTGTTCATAGAAAGATATTTACATGCAGTACAGGCATGTCACGTCTTACGCGAGCGTTCCGTTCCGTGGTTTCTGCATAAAGCGGAAACCGTGTATAGCCAAAACCCCACTGACTTCAATGGCGGGTGAAATTGCCCACCCTAAAGAAAGTTTTTATATTTTTATTTTTCCCTTTCTTTTTTTTTTGTTTTGGTCGACCGCGTAAAGTGGAAATCGCACGTGTTAAATGCATGTAAGACGCGACATGCCTGTATATACATAAAAGCTTATAGGTAATCATATGGGTTACCTGGTAACTGTGAAGTATGTAGCCCTAATGCTACATAAAATACAAGAGAAGAGTTTGAATGTGCTCTTACCAAACGACTGAAGCAATACTAGCATTCCAAATACTTCTGATCTTTATTTTTAGTTAATACATTAATCTACTTAAAGAAATCTCCCACTTGTGTACTGCCCCCCTCTCCTCTGCTGCTTTTTGGGACATTTTTATTCTAAAACAATTCTCTTTGCTTTTGGGCATGATATCACAACCTCAGAAACTTTTCTATATCCCTTGGGCAATATACTACCACAGTGGCCTTCTAAACCAGGTCATGTTTTTGAATGCATGTAATGTGTGAGTGAGAGAGTGTGTGAACATTGCTCTTTCTCCCTGGACCCATTTTTTAGTTCCTGTTCCATTTATACAGTTCGGTTTACTGTTCTCAAAGGATTTCATAACTGCTGCTGTCAGCTGCATGACGCACTCTTTGCTTTTCATTCCTCCATCTTGTAAGCAGCCACCGACTGACCAAAATGAGCCAATCCCTTTCCTACCGATGACTGACCACCAAACAGTATTCAACTGATTACTTTTCCGTGTACTGCTTGCATGCATGTGTGCTAAGCTAAGGCATGCGGTAAGAGCCGGTGACTCTTGTGCTATAGTGCTGCAGGCTATATTTCTTTCTAGTAAAGTGGCCTCATGTCAAACTCCACAAAACGATGAATACAGAAGGCATTCTGAGACAGTTAAGGCCCTATCCTGCATTCCTTGCCCACTCAAAACTCTCACTGGGCCCCTGGGAGTTCTGGAGACACAAAGACTGCAGGAAAGGGACACATATGACAGGCTAGGGGAGTTGAAGGTACGTCTATCCTGCAGCTGAGTGTGAGCCTCCCAGCCGAGGTAAGCAGACTGAGGCTAGCAGGGCTTGAGCTAGTGGACTAAAAATAACTTTGTGGTAGTTACAGCTTCAACAGAGACTCAGACTAGCCACCCAGACCCAGGGGGGCAAGTGGACCTGACAGCCTGTGCTGATTCCCCAAATCATAGTGTCCACACTGATATTTTTATCACACTAGCTCATGCCGAGCAAGAGCGAGTCCCTCTACCCAGGCTGGGAGGTTCATACCCAGCTACAGAGCTGACATACCCCAGGAGATGCAGCTGAGGGAAGCAGTTTTAGGGAGTAGCCCGGCTAATTTCTTGGTGCTATCAGGAGCCATGACCATAGTTTAAAACGTGAAGAATGAACGATCTTTGTATGTGCTGAAAACTGAACAGCGGATTCCAGAAATGTTCCCTAGCAGTTCAACAGCGGGACAGGATTGAAAGGCGGGCGCTAGAGTCAGTGAGCCATGTCACATGACTGGGGGTAGGCAATAAATATCTCTTACCAGCACTGCTCTGCAGCTCTCCTTCATTCCACAGCAGCAGCAGGTGTTGCCAGCTGCTGCGACTTTATCATTCTCGTGTGATATTTGATATTTTCCCCCCTGACAGCTCCAGCTCCTGGAGTCATTTGATTATGTGAGAATCTGAGAACCTACACTTTGATTCAAAAAATAAAGGAAGGGTATGTCTACACTGCAAAGCAATTCCCACAGAACTGAGTCTCAGCACCTGGGTCAATAGACTCAGGCTTGAGGGGCTCAGGCTGTGGGGCTGAAAATAGCAGTGTAGTCATTTCTGCTTGGGTGGGGCCCAAGCTCCAAGAACCTGCCCCCAACCAGCTTTCAGAGCTCAGGCTGCAGCCTGAGTGGGAATGTCAATGTGGCTCTGCTGCCCAAGCTCCTCAAGCCAGTCAATTGACCTAGGCTCTGAGCAGTCAGTGGTGTGGATTTTGCTTTGCAGCGTAGACATTCCCTGCAGCTAGCTATGGTAGCCACTGTGACAAAGTTCCGAGTCGGTATTTGTGGGTCCTGAGCTTCCTGGCAGATTTAGGGGCCTCAGAAACTCATCTAGGCCCAGAGTGACCTGTCTTCCTCAGTAACTAATTAAGGGAGGCAGAAAAAGGGGGGAGCCTGGGCCCGCCCTCTACTCCGGACTCCAGCCCAGGGACCCTAATAGTATCAGCTAAGATGGCTGACCTTTTATCCACAAAACACAATACAATTCCCTGGGCTACTTCCCCACAGCAGTCCCCGCTTCTTCAAACCCCACTTCACCCTTACCTCAGGGCCTCCTTCCTTCTGGATGATATATTGTCCACCACTCAGTCTCACCAACAGCACAACTTCCTTCCACAGCTCCTGACACCCACCGCCCACCTGACTAACTG
>ML677334.1:74565410-74792241 GCA_007922305.1 Dermatemys mawii
GTGGGTGTCAGGAGCTGTGGAAGGAAGTTATGCTGTTGGTGAGACTGAGTGTTGGACAACATATCATACTGAAGGAAGGAGGCCCTGAGGTAAGGGTGAAGTGGAGTTTGAAGAAGCAGGGACTGCTGTGGGGAAGTAGCCCAGGGAATTGT
The DNA here is from genome assembly GCA_007922305.1 of Dermatemys mawii. Classification (NCBI taxonomy): domain Eukaryota; kingdom Metazoa; phylum Chordata; order Testudines; family Dermatemydidae; genus Dermatemys; species Dermatemys mawii. The sequence continues at coordinate 74,565,563 of ML677334.1, forward strand.
ATTGTGTTTTATGGATAAAAGGTCAGCCATCTTAGCTGATACTATTAGGGTCCCTGGGCTGGAGTCCGGAGTAGAGGGCGGGCCCGGGCTCCCCCCTTTTCCATCTTCCATACTGGCCTGTGATGAAGGTAACTCACTAGGTGGTGACTCTTGCCAATTCTACTGAGAAAGGGAGGTCACTCTGGGGCCTAGATGAGTTTCTGAGGCCCCTAAATCTGCCAGGAAGCACAGGACCCACAAGGACAGACTTGGAGCTTTGTCACAATACGCATATCAGGGAATGTGGCTTTAAAAGCCACCTTAAGTGATGCTATGGAAGAGATGCTGAAAATTACAGGATTAGGTCAAGGGTTCCATTTCTCTGTTTTGTGCTTTTCTTAGATTCCACAAAGGTTTTCAGGAATAGAGCCACATTTATGCAATTCCCTCATTTCTTCACTTTAGGGAAATGATAAATTACTTAAAGCAATTTATCAGATTAAATGTGCAAAATCACTCAGAACTTGCCTGTGTCTCATTCCAAAGCAATTAGTTTGTTACCAGTGAAGAGAGAGAGAGCACAGGAAAAGTATGTTTTTATCATGACTCACAGGGAGCACAGGCATATCTGATCTGCGAGGCAATCAGAAATATTTTAACCAGCTGGGGTGGGTCCATTGACACACACAATGGACAGAACCAGTAACTGTATCTTTATAATTGGCACAAGCAGAACCTGGGCTGACCTGCAGGCGCTTTGTTGTTCTGAAGACTTGATCTGAATAAACGTTCAAGATTTGCGCCCTTATTTGAATGATCCAAACCAGGCCTGCACAACATGCAGCCCGGGAGCCACATGCAGCCCGCACGGGCTCACTGTGGCGCACAGGGGGTGAGTATGGGTGGGGCAAGCCAAGCGGTGGGATGAGGAGAAGCGGATGGCAGCGGAGCTTTTCGGCCCTCAGCTGGGTTTTTTTGCAGTAATATAGTCCTCGCTGCTTTCCGAGTTGTGCAGGCCTGATCCAAACTTTCTGACGTCCTCTATAATGAATTCCTGGCAGGTCCCTGATCCCACTTGCAATGGCATTGACCCCTAGACCAGACTCTTTAGCTGCACTTTGAGGTTACCTGCTCTCTCCCTGGACAGTGTCTCTTTGGAGAGGGTTGGCTATGGCCATCTTCTCCCCTTTCCAGGCAGTTAGAATTGTTCTCAAATTATATGGAAGGAGAGATTCCATTAACAGTCACTATCTGTGTGTGCTGGCCCCTTCTCTCTGCTACGCAGCTGATGTAGATGTCCCCCATTCCAGGCAGTTTCTCTGCACCAGGAAGAGTCCAGAGCCCATCTCTCGCTTTTAAGAGTATTAATATACTCTGCAGTAGTGCTTCCAAGCACTGTGGCTGTGTCTCCGCAGTGTCTGGGACGCTCGGGACCTGCTCCAGTGACCACTGAAGTCAACGGTAAGGTTTACATTGACTTTTGTGAGAACTAGATCAGGCCCACACGCTGAAGCTGTGTTGACTTTATCAAGGATCCTCACCACTTCTGCCATTCTCTGATGGGTGAGAATTGTGCCATGCTGACATGCTCTGGGTCAGTCACGCCCGTGCAAAAGGATCACACCTGGCTTCACCAGCACCTGTAAGAGTTAAGTGGAGTTAATTACACTTCCCTCCCCCGCCCCTTTACAGCACCTCTAAAACCCATCCTCACCTCTTAATCTGGACAGCTAGAAGCTTGGTGCATACATTGATCTGTGTGGGGGCTGCTCTAGCCTGCACCAGCTGGCTTTGGTCCCTGAGGGCCTTGTACTCCAGTCATCCCCCCTGCCAGCCCTTACTGACACTGGCTTGAGCTCTGGTGGCCATAGGGAAGGATGAGTAGCAGTTGCCCATCTGTCTGTACCCATCTGTTGTCTCTTTGGGGCAGCAACTGTCTCTTTGTTCTGTGTTTGTACAGCACCTCGCACAATGGCGTCCTGGCCCGTGACTGGGGTTCTGACATGCCATGATAACATAAATAATACTAATATGCCAGCTCCACACCTGCTGGGGACTTCCCTTGCTATGGGTAGTGCTTGTCAAGGTTCTGGGATCAGTTTTCACTCCTTTGTGCCACCTAAACAGAGCAAAGATAGCAGACCAGGGCCGAGAACTGGCCCCTAGAATTCTATGCCAGGAGACATTCCATACACAGTGAGAGGACCCTTTCCTTGCCTACACACTTACTGATATAGCCAAACTATTTATATGGCCCCCATTACATTGCAGCTGACCTCATATTTAACCCAGAGGTGCTGACTTTAAACAGCACAGCTCCAACCATGCACTGTTCCATTTTGATACAAATTGCCTGGCTGGGGCCCTTAATTTCTGCAGGCTGCACCTCCAGGACCATAATATCAACAAAGATGGCCATTGACTAGAGGCTGAATTGTAGAACTCCAAAGGCCTTACTTTGGCTGCCCTCTGGGCTAAGCATGGGATGAGCAGCTCAACTATATTGCTGCTGGTTTGCATGGTGCTCACCAGAGTTTAATAGTAAAGTGTCCTACAAGGTATTCAGAGGCAGTGATCACGGTGAGGAAGGATTTGTCCCACAGTGATTAGAATTGTTCCGCTGAAATAGTGGCAGGCGCTTTGCTGCAAGGGGTCCCAAACAACTATCCACCTTCAGTCAGACAACAAGCTGGGAAAACTTTAGCCCTGAAGGTGAATGTTTTCGGAGAGTTATTGAGTGTACAGGTTATAACCTTAAGTATGGCAGCCAGGTGGGATTTTCAAAAGCACTTCAGGGGGCTAGACCCTCATCTCCTATGCTTAACGTCTTCATGTGCTTTAGAAAAGCCACCCACCACTCCTGGCATCACTATAATGCAGTGTACAAGTGTAACAGAAACACCATCTAACACGAATTCTGCTCTTGCATCTTGCCCGGCTGAGGAGATCTGAACACGCTGCTACCCAGCCTGGTTAAAGGAGGCACTGCCCAGTTCGATTCTAACCGTCTCAAACATCACACTGCATTTTCTTCAGCAGGCTTGCGCCTCTGCGATTACATCTTTAACACATCAATAACTTAGCCTCTGGTTAGTAAGGCTCGCTGGAGCATGACTAATCAGCAGATGAAAGTGTCTTTGTGCGGATTAGCTTTAATGAAAAGAAAAAGGATAGTTATTTTGGTAGTTTGAAATCTTTCATAAATCAAAGCAAATACTGACAAAGCAGGTTCATATGCTAAGAATGAAGCTATTGTGGATAAAATTAAGGGACCAGCTATTTTTATATAAATCACAGGCCAGGACAGCATTTGTAGGAGAATCCATGGAAACGCGACCATTTAACTTCTTCAGGTGTAAATAAGTTATATTTGGCTGAAGTTAAAGCATTGCTAACGAAAAACAGATGGATTGCGGAGAAGGGGAATTTATTAGTTTGTTTTTTTTTAACACTCTAAGAACATCCGGCCACTTGTCCTGGGCGGTGTGGCCACCTTGTATTACACTGTGGGTGTAATCTTGTTTAAAGTCAGTTTATCCAGCTGCAGGGATATTTATCCAGTGCAGAATGATCCTTCCAGGGCTAGGGTCTCCTCTGCCACCAGCCCCCACTACCAGTGAAGTGGGTGTGGCTAAAGAAACCACATGCTGGATCAGTACCAGGTTGTAGTTTCAGACCCTTGTATTTTTTCCTCCAGCGGGCATAAACTGGAGATATAGGTGCCAATTTCTTCTGGTGCCAGTGGGTGCTCGACCTCCCTCTGCCCCGGCCCTTCCCTAACTCCACCTCTGCCCCACTCCCTCCGATCCCCATTCCAACGCATTTCCCAAATCCCCACCCCGGCCCGACTCTTCCCCTGAGCATGCCATGTTCCTGCTCCTCCCCCTCCCTCCTGGAGCTTGCTACAGCTGTTTGGCAGCGGCAAGCGCTGGAAGGTAGATGAAGGAGAGGGGACACAGTGCACTCAGCGGAGGAGGTGGACTAGGGTGACCAGATAGCAAGTGTGAAAAATCAGGTCAGGAGGTGAGGGGTAATAGGACCCTATATAAGAAAAAGACCCAAAAATTGGACTGTCTCTATAAAATCAGGACATCTGGTCACCCTAAGGTGGAGGAGGAGGTGAGGTGGGATGGGGGGTGAGGAGAGCTTGGCTGCTGGTGGGTGCAGAGCACCCCTAATTTTTTCCCATGGGTGATCCAGCCTCAGAGCACTCACGAAGTTAGTGCCTATGACAGTCCTCAGGCTGCTCTAACTTGAAGTGATGGGGGAGTGGGGCAGGGATCTGGTACTGTGCAGAGCAGCCCTAAGATTGGGGGAAAATCAGAAAAAGTGTGTGCCCCTCTGCCATCACTAAGGCTTTTGCCTTTTGTGGTTTCATTTGTCTAATCCTTATGGATGTGAGTGAGACATAAATTCAAAGAGGTTTCCTGCCTCCCATTTCTCTCTTCATGGGGCATTCTCCCACATGACCCTAGGTGCTTGGAACCCTCTGTCAGATCCAGACCCTTGTATCTTCAACCTCACTGTCTTCAAATCCTTCCGTAAGATGTGCCTCTTCCATAAAGCTGCTGAACACCAGCTCCTCACTCCCTCCCCCCTTCGCACTGCAGGCAGTATTAACAAATGGATGACTGCAAATCTTAACTACTCACTTGGCACATTTAAAAATGTGATCTTAGAAAAGTCTACACACATATAATTGAACGAACAAGACATGGGCTGATTGTCACCATTCACTCACACCATATATCATGGCTTCCCTCCTTCTGCCTTTTTTTTTTAATATATATTGTTATTTCAGATCAGAGTCTACCACCCTGACATTGCATAGAGTCTTACTTTCCAAGTAGCCCCATTAAAACCAACGGGACTACTATCCAGGAGTAAGGATATCAGAGCCCGGCTTGTCTATTGTAAGGCCTTGTTCAAACCTGTCTTGGAGACACCTAGGATATAGCTGATGATATACAAATAATGATGCTAAATAATAGCTACAATCTCTAACGTCATTAACATATAGGGACATGAAAGTCTTCATTACCATTCCAGTTTCTGCTTTCCCACAATAAGAATTCTTCATATGTGTGTTTGACAGCAACAGTTGGCCTGTATCATGGTTTTTTGAGAAATTGAAGTCTATGACTCTATGATTACACTGTGCAATGGTGACAAAAAGGGGGACTTTGGAGTGTGTATTTCTGATCATTACCACCCTAGATGCTAATAACTTAGCACCCGCTGGCAGCCAAGCTCCCTCCCTCCCTCCCACTGCCTTCTACCCATGGGTGGCCCTGCTGATCAACTCCTCCCACTCTCTCCCAGTCCTTCCCATCCTCCATGGATCAGCCATTCCGTGACATGCAGGAGGCACTGGGAGGGAGGGAGATGAGCAGGGTTGCTGGGGTGCCTGGGGGAGGGGGCAGAACTGGGTGGGAAGAGTCAGGGAAGAGGCGAAAAAGGCAGGGCTGGGGTGGAGGCTTGGGGGAAGTGGTAGAGTAGGGGCAGCATGGAGGCAGGAATAGATGGAGTTGGGGCAGAGTGAGGGCAGTTGAGTACTCCCAGGTAAAGTTGGAAGCCAGTGCCTGTGGTTACCTCACCAGAATGCATTGCAGTGCTCTAAATTAACTGTACTTCCTGAATGCTCTAAATTAACTGTACTTCCTGAATAATTTTTAGATTGGTGTCATGACATTCTGTAGCCACAGTCAGTCTGACGACGATGTTAAGAGAAGTTAAGATGGATTTGACTCTGTGATAGACCTTATCGTGCTACTGTGAGGACTGCAGTGATAGGCCATGTTGGGTCCAGGAGTAAGAGGGTGGGGAGACATGCTTCCTCAGCAACTGAGAACCATGCAGCCAAAGAATCCAGAATGGGAGTGAGTAAAAAGAGGAATAATGAGGTGGGTTTCCATTAGGATTGCCAGGCTTCCGGTTTTCAACTGGAACACCTGGTCAAAAAGGGACCCCTGCGGCTCCCTCAGCACTATATACCGGGTCGCTAAAAGTCCAGTCGATGGTGCAGCAGGACTAAGCCAGAATCCTTGCTCCACGCAACTCCCGGAAGCAGCGACATGTCCTTGCAGCTCCTAGGTACAGGGGCAGCCAGGGAAGTGCCAAATGCTGCCCCCCACCCAAGTGCTGGCTCCTCAGCTCACATTGGCCAGGAACAGGACCAGATTAATGGAGGGGCTTTAGGGACTGCAGGCTAAGACCAAGGCTAAGGGGGGGCCCTGCAAAAATAAATCCATAATCAGTGGTCACCAATTCACTGACTGCGATCCACTGGTCAATCCTGGAGCCTCTGCCAGTTGATCGGGATCTCCCGGCCACTAAAAGTCCTATGGCACAGCAGGGCCTGGCCCCACGCTGCTCCCAGAAGCAGCCAGCTGCTGGCATGTCTCTGGGGCCCCTAGTGAGGGGCAGAGGTGGCTCTGAGTGCTGCCCCCAGCCCCAGCCCCATTCCCACAGCTCCCTTTGGACTATGGTATACATGGGCCCCACAAAATCTAATACCCTGGGACCACAGGAGAGTTAATCCAGCCCTGGCTGGGAACTGTGGCCCATGGGAGCTGTGAGAGTGGTACCTGAGGGCGATGACAGTGTGCAGAGCCTTCCTGGCTGCCCATGCTCCTAAGGGCCGCAGGGACATGCCATCCACTTCCGGGAGCCACCTGAGGTAAGTTCCGCCAGAAGCCTGCATTCCTCACCCCCTCCCACACCCGAACCCCATGCATCAGGTTGGAACCCTGTCCACACCCAAACTCGCTCCTGGAACCCACACCCCGCACCACCTCCCACACCCTGACCCTCTGCCACAGCCCTGAACCCCGTCCCAATTTTTGAACCCTTTGGTTCCATCCTGGAGCCCTCTACTGCACCCAAAACCCCTCATTCCCAGCCCCCACCCAGAGTCTGCACCCCAGCTGGAGCCCTTACTCCCTCCTGCACTCCAACACTCTGCCCTTGCCTGGTGTAAATGAACAAGTGAGTGAGGGTTGGGGACAGCAAGCAGTGAAAGGAGCGGGGATGGAGTGAGTGGGAGCAGGGCCGCAGAGAAGGGGCAGGGCCTTGGGGAAGGGGCGGGGCAAGGACATTCAGCTTTCGGTAATCAGAAAGTTGGCAACCGTAGTTTGTATTCTAATGAAGTTGGGTCCTGATAGCAGAAAAAATGAGAGACCGCAATAAATTAATTCCCCAGACCAGATTAGATGATCCATCAGAGAGCCAGTGTCGTGTGGGTAAACAGAAAACCTGCCCAAGGTATCCAGAGAAGAGACTTGTTGCAGGATGAACAGTGCACATCGAGCTGGTTCAGTACACTGTGCTGAACTTGACAGGAGCAAGGCCCTCACTCTAATGGAGCAGCTTGGCACTTGTTGCAGCTGACAATATAAGCATTTGTTGGATTTGGGACACCCATTTCCTTCCCCCTCAAACCTACTGAACCAATTTTAATACAATCGAATCTATCTAGACATTTACAACTTGTGCCTCCATAGTGGTAGCGAAGTGCCATACTGTTTATTGCCATGCTGTCTGTATTGTGACACTACCTGTGTTCATTGGCTCACACACCACTATGCACAAGGGTAGGACCCCCATCTGCCCACCCATATATTGCACAATTCTGTTTGCACTGTGACTTTGTCTTCTGCCCCCTAATTCTCCTCCTCCTCCCCCTCAATCACCTTGGAGAGAATTTCAAAGGCATAAATGGAGGCTAGGTACCTAACTCCTATTAACTGTCAAAGGGAGCCAAACTTCTATTTGTGCCTCCTTGGCTATAACCCCATGAAAATCTCCCCCCCTTGGCTAGCACCAGGACAGAGAGAGCGCACGAGTAAGAATGCTTGATATCATTCACAAGATCAGACACTGGTTCCGAAAACCTGCTTTCTAAGAAGGGAGACGTATAGTAATTTTCCAGGAGGAAAATGGCCTGGCTGGTTGGTGTAACTGACATTCAGGGGAATCTTGTATCAACAGAAATTTAAGCTCATGTGTCAAATGCATGGGGTCAATATAGACAGGATTGCAATGTCAACAGATATGCATCCAATAAGGGAAATAAGTTCAAAACGGATCATTTTGTTAATTTTTAAATTGTCATATGTAAATGATTTATTGGAGAGGAAGCTTTGGCTATTTACATGACCAGTTCTTTTCATGTGGAATTCAAATCATGTTCTTAATAAAACACACAGGAATTTAGGTTAAAAATGTGAAACTTGTAAGAGAAAGCAACAAAAGCAAAAATGGTCTCTCGAGAACTTACTAATTTAATTTTCTGTGCTCTTTTTGGTGTTTATGTAACTCAGCAACTTTAACCTCTTTGTGCGCGTGTGTTTTATATCATGTATGTGATATGATATCAAAATGGCTGAAAGGATTATTTTTTTTGCAGTGTTAGGAGAGAAGAAAATAGCAAATTGTAGATGGATTAGAAAAAGGGAATTCTGATGAGTCTTGGGTGAGTTATAGGTTCCTTGGTAAGCGTTGATTCCACTCTTCAGGTGTAACAGGGTGTGATGCTCTGTACCTCGGGGGAACACCCAGGACCCCCATGTTCATCCTTGTAAAATGATTGTATGGTATCTAGTGCAAAGCTTGTCATGTCAGGTATCTTCGGAAGGCTCATGATGCACTGAGCATTGTTGTTATAGGTTGTAATTTCAATTTATGTAGTTATGAGGCTGAAAATGTGTCCTCATGACTTAAAAGAAGCCCAGGCAAAAACTCTCCAAGAGCAGAGAGGCCGTTCACACTTCATCAGGGCATGTATGGGACAAACCCAGCCCAGCCTCACAGGAACAAAGGACACTGGCCTAGGCAGCAATAAAGAATCTGTTGGACTCTCAAGTGAGTCATCCTCTTCCTTTGGTCAGTTTGGGACTGTGATGAGGTAATGCTCACCTCACTTTGAAAGCAGGGGCCAAAGCCAAGAGGGAAGAAAGAACATGATAAAATGGAGAGACATTTGCCATGCTCTCTCTCTCTTCCACCTACATCTACAGACATCACACTAAGCCACCGAAGTGCTGATCAAAGGGGAGCGCCTGGCTGAAGAGCAACCAGGCAGCCTGTGGTGAGAAGCATCTAAGTTTGTAAGGGCATTGAAAGTGATAAGAGCAGCTTACAATGCGTTTTGCTTTCATTTCATTTGATTAAATCTGACTTCTTGTGCTTTGACTTAGAATCACTTTAAATCTATCTTTCATAAAATCATAGAATATCAGGGTGAGAAGGGACCTCAGGAGGTCATCTAGTCCAACCCCCTGCTCAAAGCAGGACCAATCCCCAACTAAATCATCCCAATCAGGGCTTTGTCAAGCCTGACCTTAAAAACCTCTACAGAAGGAGATTCCACCACCTCTCTAGGTAACCCATTCATGATTAATAAATCTGTTTGTTTATTCTACCTGAAGCAGTGTGTTTGGTTTGAAGCACGTCAGAGACTCCTGTGGGGATAACAAGCCTGGTACATATCAATTTCTTTGTTAAATTGACAAACTCATATAAGCTTGCAATGTCCAGCAGGCACTGGACACTGCAAGATGGAGGTTCTTAGGGTTCGGTGTGGGACTGGAGATATTGGCTAGTATCATTCAGTTGCACATTTTAAAGAGCAGCTTATGTGCTAGAGGCTGTGTGTGAACAGCCCAGGAGTGGGGGTTCTCACACCAAAGCAGGGTAAGGCTGGCTCCCAGAGTCAAGGATTGAAGTGACCTAGCAGATCACCAGTCCAGATAACACCAGAGGGGAATGTCACATAGGGATTTATCAGCCCATTTTCCTAGCTACTCATTATAGCACAAATTCTTTTCTCACAAGGTGTAAATCCAGAATAATGCCATTGACTTCAGTGGAGTTACTCCAAATGTATGCTAGTGTTCTGGAGAGCAAAGTATAGCCCTACAGAAAAAAAGAGGAATAACATCCAGTTTGATTTCCATGTTACTTACTTTCATTTTGGTTCTTTTCTTCCATAGCTAACACCCTGGATTTTAATTCTTGGAGCACTGAGGCCAAGTAAGTTGCTGTGGGGAACTGAAGAGAAGAATATTCTTCCTAGTGTTTGATTCCTTCTGTCCCCCATCCTCGAGAATACTCTGAGTGCTGATACCTTCTTCTCCCGTAGAACTGACACGCCACCCTTCCAGTTGCCTGGCCTCGTGTAATGCGTTGGAAATATTTCAGCCCAGCTTCCAGCTGCTGGCTCTCTTCCTGTGCCCTGACATTCACTCTTAGCTCCTCTCCCTCCTCTTGGTACTTCCAACATCTGCTTCCCTGACCTCTGCATTCTTCCCCGCACCTAGAATCCTCTCTCTGACCTAGTCAGCTGTGCCTTACCTTCACCAATTTGAGTCTCTTCTTAACATGCATCTGCCATTTCCCAACTTTTCTGGTTGGAAAGTGATGGTGGGAGAGGCAGGGTTCATAAAGGACTCATGTCAAGAGGGCTGCAGTAGATTTCTGGCTGCAGAGGTAAGAGACTCACTCCACATAAACATTCCCTCTGCATTGTCACAGGGTGACACTGGCCCTTTAAGAGGGAACATGACAAGTGCACCTGTGCTGCATCAGCTGACCCAGCTTAGGCTTTAAAAGAGGGCACCTGGGGTTGGGGAAGATCCAGTGAGTGTGAGGTAGGAGGCTGCAGGGAGCAGGACTTCCAGCATCCCCTGGGAAGGGAGGCAGTGAGAACCTGAGAGGAACTGTTCTGAAATGGGCTTGCAGGTGGGAAAGCCCCATGCAGTGGTGTTCAGGGATCAGGATGCAGAAGCAGCAGGCCTGCTGGGGTGCCCTAGAAGGAGAGCCACTGAGTGCCTGAGAGATAAAAGGGGAAATTCTCTTGGGGACTGTAGCCTAGCATGAGCTGAGGAACTGTTTTTGTTGGTTTTGCTTAAGTTTGGACACTAAAACTTCCTCAGAGAGACTGTGGGTGTGGCAGTGGATCATTTACAAGATGGGGAAAAGTGTTGCCTTGTTATATGTACCTCTGCCTGAAAACCCTCCCTGACCCCAGAGCTGGTACCCTTTGCCTCAAGTAAGAAAGGTCTGAATGAGCTCTCTCTTGATGACTAGTGATGAGGTTGGGGGAAAAGGGCTCAGGACTAGACTGTATTTACATGAGCACACCTACTCTGCATAGGTATCCAGCAGACAGATCTGTGTTGCCCAAGTGCTCAGTTTTGGCTGGTGTTGTACAAATCACTTTAGTACTGAATGCAGAGGTAATGAAATGTTGTTATCCTGCTTGTAGGAGTCAAGGGCAGCAGAACTGTGCTTAGCCTGTCCTGACTGAGGAGGTCACCCTTAACTGAACTGAACTTGCTAAGCAGGGGGTTTGGATGCCAGAACTCAGGGAGTAGATGGTGGTGTTTGGTGTTTTTACTTGGTAGTGTGAGCTTTGCTAAAGAATCATAGGTACTATTTGACCTGCTCCTTGCCACTGTTCAAAGGCAGAGCTGATTAGGCTCAATTAAGAGTCTTCTGTTTGGTTAAGTGACCACTAGAGCTAAATCCTTGATGGGCAAGTCTAAGAGCTCACCCTTAGACGTGCTGTAAAACAACATTTCTATAGAAGAGACTACCCAGCCTATGCTAGCAGGGAGTTTCCCCTTCTAGCCACAGAACTCACTGAAAGCTGGGTGGAACTTCAAAAAATCAACTTGGAGAGGCGGGAAGGAGATGGTGCAGGGCGATGGAGCAGATTATAGCACAGTGACATGATGGCTGACAGCAGCAGAGTGAATGATGGTGCAGCAGCAGCAGCGATGCAGAATGAACTCTGACAACTGTGAGCCATTTGCGGTGGCGGCAGCAGCTGAGTCATTGCTCGATGTTTCTTCCCCTCCAACCCAGTGGGAGGTGAATTCATGTGAATGCACCTCTGAACTGTGGGTATTCGCTGACCAAACACGAGCCGTGAGTGAGGTGTGGTGGAAGGAGAAGGGACTGGCGTGCTAAAGGGACGTACATTTGTTGGACTGTTGCATCACAACATGAGAAATGGAGGCAAAGGATGCTGCCCGATGTACTCTGGGGCTGGAGTTTTGCTCATGCTTTGAGATCCTGGCAAGAAAGCAGAGAGTATTATATTGTTATAACAGGTAGACTGCCTTTTCAAAACGTATGTGCCATGGCTGTGACTGTCTGTTTTACTGGGCAGCGAGCCCGTTGTCTGTCATGCTTGATATCTTTCATACTACTAGTCTCAGCTGATGGTTTTCTCTGTTTGTAAAGGCTCTGTTGTATTCCACACTTTCAGCTGGTGTGGGGGAGGGAGAGGGGAATGTGTCTGTTTTGCAAGAGTGAAACTGGCAATTGTACATAGTGGTGTGTAGCAGAAATTGTTGCACAAGAGTCCACTGGCAGCCTTCCCTTTACTAAGGAGCCTATCAGCTAAACATCACATATGTGTTTGCTCAGGGCCTGCCAAAAGCAGGGAAATGTACAGGGAGATTGTTTCAAATGCTCTCAGTAAAACCCTGAAGAACCCGGTGCCTATGTCCTGAACAGGAGACAGAGATGCCCACAACTAGCCAGCCCCGCTTTGCACATCCTTCCTTACACTTGGAGTCCCCCTCCCAACCGAGTCAGCCCTGCCTTGCCCTCTTTCATTAGAGTCTCTCCTTTAATTGCACTTCCTCCATGTGGCCTGTAAAGCTTCACTTTCCTCTCTTGTTAACAATACCATAAATAACATAAAATGCTAAAAATACATAAACTCCTCTAGACACCTTCATTATAATTAAAACAGCTGCCATGATCTTATTGCTCTAACCCTTGCCCTCCCTCCCCTACCATCAAATATTTCTTTCCCTGATCACGTCATGCTTTAAATCAGTGTAGTCCTGCAAATACTCCCTACCCAGCAGAATACTTATGACTGTCAGTAGCCTCATTGGCTGCAATGGGCCTATTGCGCATAGTATGTTCTATGCTGGGTAGGACGTGTTTGTAGGACTGGGGCCATTTCGTTGCAAGCCCTTTGCGGGGTATCGTCTTTTGTCTATAAAGCATCATGTACACTCATGGTGCTGTATAAATAATTAACACCAGAGCTCACATTCAATAACCACCCACAAGAATTCATGGGATTGACTTGCTTGGCTGCTAAAAGGGATATCACAGAATTATGGAAGTCAAAGAAATCCTCCTAAACACACAGTCTAGGTTAATAGCCTTTGGGAGCAACCTTTACCCTACTCTTGAAAAGGCTTGTTATTGCACCAAAGGAAAGTGTGAGGAACGTACAGAAAGCACATTTTAAGTTAACCCAATTCTGATTAATTTCCTTTAACAGTGTCGCTAAACTAAAGCCTTGGTCACCCAGGCTACCCTTTAATTGCACAACATGGGAGACCCAAGTGGCACTAAGCTGTTGACTGTTCTTGGTATTAGCATCTGTTTGGCTTTCAGCTATGAATTGTTGTGTGTTGTCCTTCGTGCAGACCATAAGGTAACGAAATAGTGATGCTAATTTTATTTCTAAAGTACTCCCCCTTTTGATGAAGAACTGTGGGAGTTGCACAAGAAAATGGAAAATTAAATCTCAAATACAAGAAATCCTTGGCCTAAAAGCTCACCCTCCTAACAGCCAAACAACAGAACCAAGTCAAGCTGTCATGTCAAAATAAATGACTACATGGGGCCAAATAAGTGTAAGTGTGTAAGAATGAGTCTGGGAATTACAGGGATCCAAAAATATAACTTTTGCATGGTGGAAAAAGTGTTTGTAGCACAGTGAATGGCTTTTTTCTTTTTAATATGTGGGATTGATGAACTGAGGTAGCTGTTGGGTGGGGACATAATCCCGGTCTGACCTAAATGTGACTGAGTGATCCCTAAAAGCTTTCTGCTTGGGAGCCCAGTGATCTGTCAGGGTGAGACGTAACACAGAGATATCAAGTACAGCCTGGACCTACACTCTTCAAGGTTTTAAAAATCAACAGGGCCAACTCAAAGTCAGCCAGTCAGTTACTGGAGCACACATGGTGTGTTGTGTGATCATGGACGCTCAAAACAATAAGGGAACTCTTGGACAATCCTGAATAGGAGGGAGTTCTAGGCATGAAGGAGCAGCTTGGAAGTAAGCACAAACATCAACAGTGCACCAAGTAGGGTGAGACAGAAAGCTTGGGCAGAGCAAGGGGAGTATAATAAAAGACCTAATGCATCTTTCCATCTCTAATAGCTATGTTTCATTTAAAATGCTGTCTCCAAGACTCACTGAAAACCCATTACCAGTCTTAATAATTGCACTCAGTTCTATTATAGTGCTAATAAAAATTGTTTCAAATCATCTCACTTAAAAGCCATCTAAGAGACATCTAAGGACAAACCAGTCCAATGGGTTGAAGTGGATTGCACTACCTCCTGCTAAAATGGAATTACAATAATTGAGCCTAGTAGTCATGAAAGTAAGTGCGGCTATCTACCCAGCAGCAAGGCTTCTGTTTTTCTAGAGCGGAGGATGATGTATGTATCTCACACCCAGCTGGCTATACTTCTGAAGCATTTCTACAGGAAGGAGACTAAACTTGCAGGTCCATGGGGCAAAAAAAAAGAGAGAGAAACAGCTGTGAATTTTCAGCATACTGATGGTACTCTTGGGTTGTATATAAAAAAGCACTTTGCCAAGAAATCTCTCGTGCCTTGAGCAACCTGATAAATTCGTCTTGGAAAGATGATGCATATGAAATCCATTGGTGATAATAAATGGCTGTCCATCAGTGAATGATTTCTATCTTTAGGAATGCTTCCTGCAATGCTGAAGACCAGTTACCTGTGTCTCTTTGTTACTGAAAGAATAGTTGCCAAGACTTGAGTGGCCAACTTACCTTGCTCTAAAGCTGGCAGGAGATAAGTCCTGACCTTGACAAGCAGCATGCCAATGTCAAAGAAACACTCAACAGAGTTTGGAACCTTCCCAAGGTGTCCCTGGGTTGCAGGTGCACCTGAAATTAAAAGTGATGATTTTCTGTTTTTCCGTGCCTACAAAGGAGAGCACTGCAGGGGCAGGAGATGGATCTTTGCATGTCTAAAGATGATTAGCACCCTTTTCTTCCAAAAGGAGGCAATGATCATATATGGCAATGATGGCACTGCAACCACACCACTTAATGTAAGAAAGTATGATCTGCAGGCATCTTTAGCTCAAATAAGATCAATCCAGAGAAGACAGAAATGATGGGGCTAGTTTGGGGGAAGAAGCATCATGAGAGCATGAAAGAATAGTGCTGCTGATGTCCAAGAGGTTTGGAAGTCAGGGCTGCTTTTGGCTTTCTCCTGGATTTCCATGTGTCCTGAGTTCAAAAGCACCATTTTTCATCTATGTTTGGGAAGGTAGTTTCAACTACTTCTCCAGGATGTGACTCTATCCACGCCTTTGACTTTTTAACCAGTTGTACTGCATCCTGGGGCTGGTAAATTTTCTGTTAGAAGACGCCTATTGCATCAGACAAATGCTCTTACCTGATGAAATAAGATCAGAAAGCTTCAGGCCAAATAGTTTCTACCCTATTCTGTCTGAGCCGCCTTTCTAGCTTGGTGCGCAATAGCCTCTCTGGCTGAAATCTTGGCCCCATTGAAGTCAATGATAAAACTCGTATTGTGTAGCCAGGATTTCATGTCTGAACATTTTTAGCAGATTTTAGGCCAAGGCAACAGACAATTTCGGTGCTGCTTAAAGCTGTGGCATTTGGAGCTTATTTGACCTTTAGTCATGTTTTGTTTTGGGGCTGTTTGTGTAGCTCTCCTTAAAGCCAAGTTGCTAAAAATAATAATAAAAATGGTCCTAGCCTACAGTCTTGTTTGCCACTTGCAGCCCACAGCGAATCATTGTGCCCGTGTTCTAATGATGGCCATGCCATAGCAGCTGTACCTGAGGCGTGGCTGAGAAATGCGACTGCCTATCCAACTGCTCGAAATGCTCGAGCCTGATCTCCTGTTACACCACTTCTGGGTGGTGTAATGGGGTCTCAGTATAACTGAGAATCAGGCCCAACTCTGCTTTAATGTTGATTTTTATTATTGCTGCACATGAGCAAGTTCAACAAGTGACACCATGATAGAAATATTACAGTGCACCTAAACAATAAGCAAAAACTAAGCGGGCAGGCCATCTGTTTTCAGTGCACGTTTATCTTCAACATATTGGAGAGAAGAGCATGAATTGCCTTCTCCAGCCTAATTGCTCCCTAATTTGTTCCAGTGAAACCCTACTGACCTCATGGGGCCAAAGTTGGCCCTGGAATAAATGGCAGTAACTCCACTGGAATTGTGCCTGTTTGTGCCAAGGTGGAGTGTGGCCGGGTGAGTGTCACTAGGTCGAGAATGGAGGCTTTAGGTTGGAACTCACTCTTTATAACTGCTTTACTCTCTGGTTTCTACACGTCAATTATGGAGGGCTAGTTAATTGGGAACACATTAGAACATGTTTTCAGTGTTATGCCTGAAATTTCCTTTACACTAAACTTTTACCAAGTACAAAAGCGCACACCCACCCATGACTAACTGCATAAAGCAAACATCAAGCAGTGTGCTTTAAAATTAAAACAGTTCAGGGCATGTGTTTTAATAGAAATCATCGCACAGAAACATTGTACACGCCTGATCACCAGCTGCACACGTCAGGTTCAAATCATTGCAAAGAAGGAAGGGGAAGGAACCTATACAAGTACCGGCCATGATTAGATGATATGAGGGGAAGGCATATACAGATGGCATCATTTCCCCCTTCCAGCTGACATCTTCCTTCCATTAGTTTAGGGTTCTTTGTTTTTGGTGGGGGCAGGAGGTTAGCTGTTGAACACTACATCCTTCTCATCTTCTAGTTCCCATGGAGATGTCCTGTGCAAGTCTTGCCAGGCATAAAAACTGATCACTAATACTATGGGTGCAGTTCCATGGAGATCACTAAGGGTGTTTTAATAAGAGACCTGATGAAGAACAACAACCCTTTCCCACTTATCATGAAATGCTGCCCCCTGGAAAACTATGAACTACAGAATGTTATTCAAGCCACTGATTTTCCTCTTCATTACAAAGAACATTTTTGTTTAAATGTGAAGGGGAAATGAGACATGAAAAGCTGCTTACACAGTGCAAATGAAAGCAGACGCGGCAGGGATTCTGCATGTTTGTGGAGAGAGGTGCACAAATATTACCAACTATACACATTATTTGCCCAGCTTTTAGGATCAGCAACAATGGAGACTTTTTTACAAGACAAAAAAATACTGATTAAGGACTTGATCCAACTCTTGTTGCAGTGAATGTGAGTCTTTCTTTTGGTTTCATTTGGGAGTCAGAGCAGAAACCTGAATAAAATCCAGCAGTGACTCATCAATAAAACTGGTGAGTTCAAGGGTGGTTGGAGCTATGCAGGGCTTTTACACCTACTTTAAAGGGGCCTAATTTCATGGTTACCTTCAGGTCAAAGGGCTTCCATAATCCTGGAACCACAGATACACAAATGTAAACATTTCCCCTGTTGACCTGATAAGTCCCATGTGGCTCAGCCTCATCTCCTCATGTTTCATAAGAATAGGATGATCTAGATCAGGGATCAGCAACCTTTGGCACACAGCCCATCAGGGTAGGCCCTCTGACAGGCCAGGACAGTTTGTTTACCTCCTGCGTCCATAGGTTTGACCGATCGCTGCTCCCACTGGCTGCGGTTCACCATTCCAGGCCAGTGGGTACTGCGGGAAGTGGCGGCCAGCACATCCCTTGGCCCGCGTCACTTCCCAGACCCCTCATTGTCCTGGAGCAGCAAACTGCAGCCAGTGGGAGCCATGATCGGCTGAACCTGTGGATGTGGCAGGTAAACAAACTGGCCCGTCCCATCAGGGGACTTGCCCTGGCAGGTCATGTGCCAAAGGTTGCTGATTCCTGATCTAGAGAATGCAGGAGGCTCAGAACATTTTCCAGGATTCAGTCCATTAAGGGCCTTTAGCAGAAATCTGCTTCACCTACCCTGTCCCCTCAAGCATCAGACTGCTGCGTTCTGCACTTGTGCTGGTGATGCCTTTGTGTGGTTGGGAGCCTAGTGATCAATGTGCATTTGTGAACATTAAAAACCTCCTTCAGAATTTGCTGCCCATTGGTTGCTAGGCTAGCTGTGCCATTGGAGGCAGTATGTGATCTAAAATTGACCATGTGAATGCTCTTGTTTTGAATGTCATTAGACACTTAAACTTCCCCATGTAAAGACTTCTCGTGTGTGTGTAAGATATTGTGGTTCACTGCCCACAGAAGGTGATTGAAATAGATTGAAAATAAAATTAGGGTTCATTTTTACCTGTATACAATTCCCAGTTGCTAAAAGGTGTTGTAGGCCCATAACTGCATAAAACTTTGGGTCCCTTACCCCTTGTAATGGGAATATTGACATGACCTTAATGATAGTGCTGCCGCTAAAGGAAGTAGCATGGAAGAAGCTGTTGACAAGTGTTGTCACTGTGTGGTGTGGTCAAATACTGTACCTCACAATAGACCACAAGTTCCCCAACTGTAAAATAGCACAAGGCTGCTTGCTCCCCTTTGTGAAATGCTTCCTGGGTGAAAAAGGTTGAGTGCAGGCACAGTGGTGGTGGTTATTTCGCTTGCACTAGCACCTGCATTGTTCTAGGCACTTTGCAAACAAAAGTTGAAACGTTCGAACTAAAACATTAAATACAAATGATGATTTGCCGTGGTGCCACCTAGCCCAAGCGTTTCAGGTGCAGTAGATATATCTGGAACATGTCAGAGCATTTCAGATGCTCATTGTGTATTCTTTAAAACTGTTAAATACAATGAAATATTTTTTATTTACCTGTTTTGTGGAGGGAATAATCAGGGCTGTTGGAGGAAAACCTCTTTAAGATCTCTGCAGAGAAGCGTTTCTGAACAGCATTTTGATGCTGCTGTCTGGGGAATCCAGCAGGAACAGCTGTGCACTAACAGGAATGGTCACATTTAAAGACTGGGGACACATTCATGTTTGGGGTAACGCCCAGTGGGGATGAACGGGTCTCAGGATCTTTGGCAAGTTGTGTAGCAAGGGACAAACACAGACTAGAACACCTGCTTTTGTCATCAGTCTTAGCGTGCCTCAAAAGTGGTCCTGTAATTTGGTACCATGGGATTCATGTCTAATGTCTTCCATGTCAAGGCCCTCCATGCTGCTCTCCATTCCGGTGAGTAGAAGAGACCACAGCCTCCCAACCCCTGATCTATGGACAGGGAAATCCTTTCCCTAGATCCACGTGCCTCATAGAAGCCTCATCAAAGAGTATCTAGGTCTGCAGGCTGGAAGAGATGAACTGGTAACTGCCAGCCGTGCACACCACCTGAAATGTGAACATTAGTTTGTGTTCTTCCTGATTTGGTCATCACCAGGAATGGATAATTCAGCAGTTGTAAAATAATTAGAAATTCCGTTACCAATACATGACCCTGAAACAAATCCAGCTCACTCACCCAGCACTGTCCTGGCTCTGCAGGACTAATCAGAGTTAAAAATAGCAGACATCTTACTCTTTTTCATCAGAAAAATAAAATCTTGCCACTGTCTAGACACCGGGAGCAGGCCTAGGAAGGTGCCATTTTTGCTTGGATAGTGTTCTGAGCATATGTAATCTGGAACTGAGTTGTTAATAGTCAGCCTCGTGTTCTTTCAAGAAGCTCAGCATCAGGGTTAATTAATCTTCAAAAATCCTTTAATATTTAACGTTGAGCCTAAGGAAACATTGGTTCTGTTTCTCCAACTGCCTTTCACTTTGTGTGGTCACTTAATCTGGCAAAGTAAACACAAAAACACTAGCCACTGAGCCAGATGGCATATTACCCTCCCGTTGTACAGGTATAAATGACCACACAAGGCATGAAGCTAGGTAGAAGCAGGCCTATTGTTAATTCAGGTTTCACAAATATTAAAATTACATTGCACTTGGAAGGCTGCATTGCAGTTTAGTGCAGTAACCTTTCCAAAGCCCGCAGTACCCAGGAACTGGCACCTTACATTGCGAGTCTCATGAGAGTCAACCAGACCTTTCTAGCTGGACTACTCAGGGGTTTTGTTTGTGAAGTGAAAGGCATTTTCTGGAGTCTGCCAGAGAAATGAAATTATCAGCTCCCTTTTGTCTGGGGCAAAGGCTGGATACACGGCATAAAGAGTTTCGGGGAGACACCTGGAATTCAATACAGAGCAGAGAACAACATAAGCTTGGAGGACACTGATACTTCAGCTGTGGATTGTGTAGTTGTGTTTGTTTTTGAGTTTAACTCCAGGAGCAAGATTTTACTTTGTTACCAAGTTTTAGTGGAGGGGCTATCTGCCATTTATATAATACATGTTTATAATACAGCTGTTAAAGTGAAGAGTAGTTGAACTCTCAGGCCACCAAGCCTTCGTGGTTGCCCAAAAACAGACCAAATGGTGAACGAGCACTACAGCCAACTGGCTGAAGAAGAAATTGATTATGCCCAAGTGATCTCCTTGATTACACCCATGCAATGCCACAAATGCCAATGGCGTTGCTTCCATATGAATAACTTACCTTTGAATCTACTGCTGTAATTTACATTTGTGCTATTCATGCTGTTGTATAACATGGAGAGCATGAAAAAAAGGCAAAAATTTCAGCCTGATAGCTTCCAAAGTTAGTAGAGGTAGAGGAGCAAAGCCATTCTGGCATTGGTTCCTTCATCCACCCGCGCCTCCAAGCAAACAGCACAAAATACACTGAGAAACCCTTCTGAGACTATGTTGGAGTAGAAATGGCAGAGCTGGGAAGTGACTGATGTAGGCAATGGGACAGATCTCCTATTCTGGCACACTTCTCATCAGGAGATGACGTTGCTCTGAGCAACATCAGTTTCTCCTCTTTAGGGAGCCAACCCATGGAAGTGAATGGGCCCTGCTGTCAAGGGGTAGGATGGGACTCAGTGTGGTGATGCTAGCTCTGCTCTTGGATGTTCCCAGATCTGTCGATTTCCTTGGACACCTCTGAACATCCGCACAATCCCAGGGCTGTGCAACTCCACCCCTCCAAATGGCTGCTGCAAGCCCCTTCCCAGTCTCAGCAGGAGGAATGTTGCCATAAAAACATGCAGTTCACTATGCAAAGTGTTTTTAAAATAGGTTTCTCTTTCTTGTGGGTTTCTCTAAGGTGAGGTTAATATGGCACATAATATGTACGGCATATTTGGAAACGCTGTCAACAGTAATCTAAGCCAGTGGCCCTCAACCTTTCCAGACTACTTTACCCCTTTCAGGGGGCTGACTTGCCTTGCCTCCAGTTTTGACCTCAGTTAAAAACTACCTGTTTACAAAATCAGACATAAAAATACAGATGTGTCACAGCACCCTGTTATGGAAAAATTGCTGACTTTCTCATTTTATCATATAATTATAAAATAAATCAACTAGAATATAAATATAATACTTACATTTCAGTGTATAGTATATAGAGC
Source organism: Dermatemys mawii (assembly GCA_007922305.1). Taxonomy (NCBI): domain Eukaryota; kingdom Metazoa; phylum Chordata; order Testudines; family Dermatemydidae; genus Dermatemys; species Dermatemys mawii. The sequence goes on from ML677334.1 coordinate 74,587,013, forward strand.
TGTATAAACAAGTCATTGTATGAAATTTTAGTTTGTACTGATTTCGCTAGTGCTTTTTATGTAGACTGTTGTAAAACAAGGTAAATACCTAGATGAGTTGATGTATCCCCTGGAAGAGCTCTGTGTACCCCCAGGTATACGCATGCTCCTGGGTGAGACACTGGTCTAATCCTGTCCTAACCTAGCAGGCTTCCAGGCTGAAGGGGGCAGAAAGAACCACCCACTTCCACAGCCAACAGAGACAATGTGCTCCTTGAGCAAGTCACTGGTCACAATTCACTATTTCTCTACCATTTTAAGAACCCTGATCCTGCCAAATGCCTCCTGGAAGTTACCCACTTTCACAGGAGTGAAGGTGCTCAGCATTAGAAGTGACTGACAAAAGGGGAATCCATTTCTGAGAAAACATTGTTTTCCTGGGTGACAATTATTTTTTACCCTAAGCAGGATGAAATGTCAAATGTGAAACTTTCGGTTTGTTGACTGACAGAGAAGGTTGTGTGTGGAAATGACAAAAGACAGCCCAGATACCAGTGAGCCTGGGCACTCAGCGTCCCCAGCTCTGGCAGCCAGACAGGAACTGTCTGTACCTGGAATTGGAATGGGGGGATATAGGGAGGCAGAGCACCCAGAAGTTGAGAACTCTGAGCATAAAGGTCCTTAGTACCTTAGTATACATGAGAGCAGTTTGAGTGTTCTGCAGAGGATCAGCTGTAAAGCCACTACTTTGTGGATATAATTTTTCAGCAGCAACTGGCTTTGTGTGTGTTATGATACTTATTACCTTGCAGAGGAATCTTTATAGAGCATCGAAGGACTTCCACAGATGGGGCCCAGTTACATTTGCAACTTGCACTGTTTCGGTATATTGTTATTTGTGTGTTTTCTGTTCAGGTGAGTCAGCCAGGTTGTGATTTGTGGGTTATGTGCTTGTGAAATCTTATGTAATTGTAATTCTATTGTTGTGCAGTTGACAGCTGCGTCATGATTTTGTTGCATAAGATTTAAAAATGGAAAGCTCTTAAAACTGTATCCTTGAGCCTAAAATGAGCTTGTTATGTATAAGCAGAACCATAGTTTCAGAGGAGGCAGCCCTGTGGTGGAAAATATGGTCTAGTCCAGTTCTTGGCATAGGTACTAGTTGTTCATAGTAAGTTTTTGTGACTTTTCAAGTACAGTAGTTCTGAATATTTGTAAAGAATAAAGAAAAGATGACACCACCATTGTACACATGAACTGACGTGGTTTTACTGCATTTGCCCACATATCTGAACTCTGGTACTAAGTGCAGCTGCCAGTTTCATCTCTAATACTGTTCCTTCTACAAAGAGAATCTTTACATCTGTTTCAACAGTTTTCTTCCCTTGTCTAGATAACATTTTGATCCTATCCGCTGTTCCTGATCACGATGCAGTTATTAAAAACACTCAGTTGATGCAAACGGTGGGTTGATGCAACACACAGAATGGGGTGTAGATGTGCTTCACACAACAGAGAGCAGAATTAAGGGGGAAATGTTCCTTGGAGGCAAGACGCCTCTCCAATTGATAATGGGGAGGGAAATCAAATATGGTAACTGCTTTTCCTGGAGTATATTGCGACTGATCATTACTAACATCAGTTCATGTTTAAGCAAAGACTTGTCGTGATTTAAACTTCTGTTTGCATACAACTCTGAGTAGTGCATCTTAAAGTTATACATATTGATACAGAATGAAGAATGCATAACGTCTGCATAAAAAGATAAGCTGTATGACTATATATGAAGACAACATCTACAATTCTCACAGCACTGTCATTGGTTAATTTTAAAATATTCAAGCATTTATTTTAAAAAAGAGTAAAGCTGAACTTAAACTACACTATGAAAAAATTGTGTAACTGAATCAATGCTGACTCTTATTAATCAATTTTAAACTTTACCTTTTTTCATAACGCTTTGTTAATTAATTGTTATTTTAAGTTCCAGTAACATGATTAGATTTCTACTGCCTCTGGCAATTGAGTTATGATCTGATCTCAAGTTCTGAGGGAAATGCTCAATTTTATTTGCCCCCAGTTGAATAAACAGTACCATGTATACTATCTCTTGTGTTAGAATAGTGTTGTCTTCACATAAGACTCAAATAATGGTATTAGTCATTCATTTCCTTGTACACATACACCCTATTGCGTGTTGACAGGTTTATAAGGATGCAGTGGCGGCCGTGGGTGCTGGGAAGCTCCTAGACGACAGCCTTTGAATCCTTGCAGTCCTGAGCAATGGTGCCTGAGTTAGTCTGTTTATTGTCTGCTTTCTCTCCCAGATGCTTGACTTGTCTGAAAGATTAATACATTAACAAGAGTGGTAAGGTCCAGGGTTGCACATCTTTAAGACATGTTTATTAGCAGATGGCACATGAGATTCAAAGGTCACCATGAAAGGTGACATTTTAAAGTGAAACAACAATATTTATGTTCAGATACTATGCTGATGAGATCATGTGGAAAATGTTTCTGATTAAATCAGTTTTATAAATAGGCACAGTATATCTATTGAAAATTCCAAATGCCACTTATATTTATAGTCTATCTCTTACGCTGCTATTTGGTAACTTAAGACTACTTTGTTCCTTGAGCTACATGAAAAGTTGGAAAAATGTACTGGTTTTTACAAACAATCCTACTTTCTTTCAAAATAATTAATTTTTAAAAATCCACTATGAAACTTAGATCTAGTGTATATTCCTTAGAGCTAACATTCCAGATCAGTGTTCTTAAGGACTGGAAGAAATTCTGCTTTACTTTCAAATTCTTTAGGATAAAATTGACATTATGTACATAAACACTGACCGGCAGAAAGCTACTTACGTGCAACATCATGCACTGCAACCTGTTTGACTAAGAGCAAAATAGATCACTATAATAAAATGTCCACTTACTCATGTTAGGCTAATTACATAACAACCATACAATTAAAAAGAAAAACTTTGCATGAGAAGGCTGGCTGCATCATTACTAGTTAGTAAACACTACAACTAGCACTAAAAGTGAAATGCTTTTTATGTGCACAAATTGTCAAATTATAGGTGAATTCTAGAGGAAATGAACTAGTTTTTGCTAAGTTCTAAAAGGGCAATTAAGCTTTTCATTAACATTTTTTATGAGGCACAGCACACAGGCATTAAAATATAAAAGACTATATGACACTTACTTTTCAAGTGTTCCATTTTCAACCTTCATAGCCCCTTCCACTGGATCCAGTCCTTGTTCCGAAAACTGTTTCAAGGCACTTAAAGCTGCCTGAATAAAAAATGAGTTGTCAGCTACTAGTATTGTAATGACATAATTAAGACAGTCACTAATGGCAGTTCTTTTTAAATGCATCTCTTGTATACTGAGGCAAATTAAGTTAGGACTGTAGTAAGAGTCTATAGTACAATGCCATGATAAAGAGCTGGTTTGTGAGCAAACAATGATATGTTCACCTCTCCGCGCATAGGAGTAACTCCCATTAAGCGTTAATGAAAGTTGTGTTACTAGCATTAAGGAGAGAATATGCCCATTAGAATTCACACTTCTCTAGCCTATGAAGTCTTCCCAGCCTCCCTTAGTGTGTTTATGGAGCTCACACTTCCCTTTTGTCCTGAGGAGGGAATCTTAGGTCAGTGATTCTTGCTAGACTACTAGACTTTAAGGTCAGAAGGGACCATCATGATCATCTAGGCCAGTGGTTCTCAGCCCATGGGCCGCATGTGGCCCAATTAGCACACAGCTGCGACCCAGCTGTGCGCTAAAAAAAAAAAAATTTTAAAATTTGCCGATTGGACCTGGCAGGGGGTGGGGCCAGCTGAGGGGAAGAGGTGTTGGTAGCCCCGCTGGAGCACTCGTAGCAGCAACTGGGGAGGTGAGGGTGGCAGGGGTGCAGTGTGTGGGAGAGTGGGTCTCTGGGCTGTGAGGAGGTAGGGCGAGAAGGGCAGCATAGGCCCAGGAACTAGGGGTGTGGAGGGAGGCTGCTGCAGCACCCCCCTCAAGTTTTACTTGAGGCTCTGCTCCTGGCCCTGCAGCCATGGGTCCCGATTGCCTGCGACAGCCACAGGGCTCCCGTGCCACAGGGGGCGGGGAGGCACTGGGCACAGGGGTTTGTGGGGGGATTAGCGGGGACGGTCTCTGGGTCGCAGGTGGGGGTGGTGCGGATCTGCCCCCAAGGGGAAGGGGCAGGTTGGCAGTGCAGGGCTGGGCAGGCCAGTGTGTCTGGCACAGTGGTTCTAAACCTGCAGCCCACAATGGTAAATAGGCTGAGAATCACTGATCTAGTCTGACCTCCTGCACATTGCTGTCCACAGAACCTCGGCCACCCACTCCTGTAATAGACACTTAACCTCTGGCTGAGTTACTGGAGTCCTCATAAATCATGATTTAAAGACTTCAAGTTACAGGGAATCCAAGAGATGTGGGTCGTGTAATGTAATAAAAAGGAGGAACATGGAAGGGGTGGTGGTGGAGGAACATGCCTACATCCCAATGGCTAGATCTAGAATAGCACTGTGGGTGGTACTGATATATCTTATACACGGGTCAATGAAAGACATTAAGAAGGTACATGAGCCTACGCTGGATAAAGGGGAGGCAACAGCAATGGAACAATATTACAATATACAGGACTTGAATTTATTGGTGTAAGTGCATTCTTTATTCCTTTGCTTCGGTCTCCTCCCCTACACCTACTTCAGTGTGCAAGGTAAATCCCTCTTCTCTCTGCTGACTGCCCTGGCAACTGAGACAAATGCTTTCCCATGATTAATTAGCAAGCACTAATTATGAAATTTTCAGATACTAAATAACTCACCTTCAGAACACACCCATTATAACAAACAAGTTGCCACCTGTTTTGTCTTAAAGTTGAAATGCAAAGCTAACCTGAAAACAGATTTCATTATCTAAATGTCCCTAATAATTAGGCTGCATTGGGCATTGAGCATATAAAAAGTTTTAACCAACTTTTAAAAATTCTGTTTCTTTTCTTTGAGACTTTCCCAGAAGTCCTGATTCACTGAAGGTATCCAAGAATGTGACATAACAAGTATCAGAAGTCTCATTGCAATCCATACCTGATGTCATATTCTGGGAAACCTTCAGTGACCCAAGAACAGCCAAGAGGATTTCAGAAAAGAATAAAATAAAATTAATAGGGCTTTCAAGTGATTAAAAAAATTAATCACAGTTAATCATGTGATTAAAAATAATCATGATTTACCACACTGTTAATATTAGAATACCATTTATTTAAATAATTTTGGATGTTTTTTGCATTTTCTAATACATTGATTTCAATTACAACACAGAACACAAAGTGTACAGTGCTCACTTGATATTTATTTTTGATTACAAGTATTTGCACTGTAAAAAAACAAAATAAATAGTATTTTTCAGTTCACCTAATACAAGTACTGTACTGCAATCTCTTTATCATGAAAGTTGAACTTACAAATGTAGAATATGTACAAAAACTTGCATTCAAAAATAAAGCATTGTAACATTTTAAAGCCTGCAAGTCCACTCAGTCCTATTTTTTGTTCAGCCAATCGCTCAGACAAACAAGTTTGACTACATTTGCAGGAGATAATGCTACCCACTTCTTGTTTACAATATCACCTGAAAGTGAGAACAGGCATTTGCATGGCACTGTTGTAGCCGGCATCACAAGATATTTGCGTGCCAGATGCACTAAAGATTCATATGTCTCTTGCTTTAACCACCATTTCAGGAGACATGTGACCATGCTAATGATGGATTCTGCTCAATAACAATCCAAAGCAGCATGGACTGACGCATGTTTCTTTTCATTATCTGAGTCAGATGCCACCAGCAGAAGGTTGATTTTCCTTTTTGGTGGCTTGGGTTCCGCATCGGAGTGTTGCTCTTTTAAGACTTCTGAAAGCATGCTCCACACCTCATCCCTCAGATTTTGGAAGGCACTTCAGATTCTTAAACCTTGTGTCGAGTGTTGTAGGTATCTTTAAAAATCTCACATTGGTACCTTCTTTGCGTTTTGTCAAATCTGCAGTGAAAGTATTCTTAAAATGAACATATGCTGGTTCATCATTTGAGACTGCTATAACATGAAATATATGGCAGAATGAGAGATAAAACAGAGCAGGGGACATACAATTCTCTCCCAAGTTCAGTCACAAATTTAATTAACACATTTTTTTTTTAACAAGCATCATCAGCATGGAAGCATATTCTCTGGAATGGTGGCCAAAGCATGAAGGAGCATATGAATGTTAGCATATCTGGCATGTAAATACCTTGCAACACCGGCTACAAAAGTGTAAACAAATTTATGGTCTCTTTTAAATGTAAACAAACTTGTTTGTCTTAGTGACTGGCTGAACAAGAAGTAGGACTGAGTGGACTTGTAGGAGCTGAAGTTTTACATGTTTTGTTTTTGAGTGCCGTTATGTAACAAAAAAATCTACATTTGTAAGTTGCACTTTCACGACAAAGAGATTGCACTATAGGACTTGTATGATATGAACTGAAAAATACCATTTCTTTTGTTTATCGTTTTTACAAATGCAAATATTTGTACTAAAAATAATATACACTTTGATTTCAATTACAACACGGTGTACAATGTAGAAAATGTATGAATCTGTAGAAAATGTATGAAAATGTAGAAAAACATCCAAAATATTTAATACATTTCAATTGGTATTCTATTGTTTAACAATGCAATTAAAACTGTGATTAGTCACAATTAATTTTTTAAATTGTAATTCTTTTTTTTTAGTTAATTGCATGAGTTAACTGCGATTAATCCACAGCCCTAAAAATTAACACACATTTCTGTATCAAAAGCTCCCTATGTTAGTGGGGACATTCAACAAGATCTAGGCTGAATTTACTTTTTGCTATGTAATTCACCTTTATCCTGAAATCGGTAGCTTTCCATTTCTCACGGGCCAACTCCAGCATAAACATTTAGAAACTGGAGAGTTCAGTGAAGTTTCTTTATTTCTACTTGTCAACATAAACAGGTTTTCTGTATGCTTTTATCTGAATGTTCAGTTCCTCTTGGACTAGAGAGACAACCATCAGCCCAAGAATCACACACAGGCTATGTTGTAACAAAATGTTGGAGCTGCTTTCACAATTAAAGTGATAGTTATGTTTCCTGGATTCTCTCAACGGTGCCTTCCCTTGGAAAGTATGTTAACACAATTTAAATATTGCTAGACAACATGTATCTGGGCCAGCTGAATAGCAGCACAAGGATTGCGAAGCTGCATTATATTAGTCCAATGCAGTCCAATATCCTGTTTATGACAATGAACAGTACCTAAGTCTTTCAGAAGGCAGCCCAAGAAACTCCATAATGGGCAAGCATGGAGTAACTTGACCCTCAGAGAAGTTTCATCCTAATTCCAGGCAGTTAGTAATTGTCTTATATTAAGAAGCATGAGGATTTACACATTTTTATCTTATCAAATGCAATTAAGGATTTTTTATTATCCTTATAAATATCTGAGCCTTTAAAAATATTCTGCTAAACTTGAGTTTATCAGCATTACCTACATGCCGCCTTTACCCTGCCACCCAGGCCTTCTTGACTTCCAGCATAGTAACACTGATAACTTCTTGTCTGCTCTTGACCTCTCCTCCATTGATGTGGTTGTTGATTCCCTCCATTCTACAGTCTTCACAAACCTCAACTCCTTTCTTCCATCGCATAGTCTGCCTTACCAAAGCCCAGCACTGGATCAACCCAAGTATGTGCTTCCTCTGTTCCACTTCTAGCAATTTTAGGAAAGACATAATCATGCAAGCTTCCTCCACAACAAATTTGTTCTCTTCCTCCTGCAGTTCTGTTATTTTCCTAGCCAAGCAGCTTTATTTTTCCACCTTGACTGACATGCTCTATTCCCTCCCTGCCCTTCTCCTCTAATAACAAGATTTCTCATCTACTCTCCTCTAACCCCTCCATATGCACCAGTGGATACCCCTCCCCATCCCATTCTGCTTTCTCTCTCTCTTGTCCCCACTCTCTCTTATCCTTCTCCACAGGCTCCTTTCCCTCACAATACAAGCGCGCTTTAGTCTCCTCCATCAAAAATAATTAAATAAAAATTCTACCCTTGACTCCCACCTGCCTCTCCAAATACTATCTCTTTACTGCCAAGCTTATTGAACATACCATGTACAACTGCTGCCTTAAGGTCCTCTCCTCCAGCTTCATTCTTCACCTTCTTTAAACCACCTTCCCAACCTTGAAAGTGCTCTCGTTAGAGTCTCAAGTGACCTCTGTTCCATAGTTGTTCTCCTTGGGCTCTCAGGGGCCTTTGACCCCACTGACCCAGTCGCTACTTCTTAAAATTAAGTTTTCTATTGGCTTTTGAGACTCTACTCTCTCATGTTGCTCTTTCTGTGGACTGTTGAGTGGGTCATCTTCTCCTCTTTCTAATGGGCATTCCTCAAGTCCCAGGCTTTGGCTCACTACTATTTCCTTGATACTATTTCTTTCAGAGCTCTCAACCACAAGCATGGCTTCATATATCATCTCTACATTGACTACTCACAAACATTAAAAGTTTGCCTCCTTCCATCCAATCTCAGATCTTCATCTATCTTTCTAATATCTCCATATGGATGTTCAGCTGGCAACATGGCCAAAACTGAGCTTTTGAACTCTAACTCAAAAGCCTTCCTATTTTCCCTTCACTTTGAATAATTCCACCATACAGTCTCTCAAATCAGTTATTTCCCTCTTATAAATCTCTGCACATCCAGAACAGGTTCAAGTCTCACTGCTTCTACCTACATAATATTTCTAAGATTTAGCCTATGCTATCTGTCCATACTGCCATATGCTCATAATTTCACACCTCAATTTATGTAATTTCCTCTCTTGCACTGAAGCCAGCCACACTGCCTCACTCAGGTCAATTCAAAATGCTGATGCTAGGATAATCTTCCTGACACTGGCATTCTGATCACATCCACCACCTTTGCTGTTTCCTTCCAGTGGCTCCCTGCCTTCCACCGCATAAAACACAATCTCCTTCTCTTTGTCTTCAAGGCCCATCATCCTTTAGCCCCACCCATCAGATCTACGAGTTCTCAACCTTTACCTTTTCTCTACCAATAATGTCAGCCGTGATTTTTCTGATTAGCTGCTTGTCCTTCAGTCATCTCTATGCTTTCTCCTATGCCACCTCCTATGCATGGGGAAAAACTCACTGTTATAATTTGTAAAGTCATCACCTTATCCTCATGAAGACATATGCTGTGATACCTGTTACATCAATACTGTCTGGCATTGGCTAGGGCAGTGACAAGCTGAGATTTCTGCTTTTCTGTTACCTCATTCCCATTTGTCTGTTCTATCCATCTGTCGCTTCCTGTCTGATGCCAAGATTGTAAATTCCTGGGGACAGGAACTGTTGTCTTGTTTTAAATTGTCTGTATAGTGGAGGATGGACTGATTTAAATCAGCAGACAGGAAACCTTGATTTAAATAATTGATTTTTAACTGGTATTTATTTCAATTGGTATTTATTAGGTATTTTCCTAAAGAAAGGTTGGTTCCCACTGGTTGGTAACCATTTAAAAATGCTGATTTGCAACTACATATAGTCTTTACACTAAATTTGTTACTATTCTTTGCTAACCATACATATTTAAGCAATTACATACCTTAGCATGCATTGATTTACGTTGTTTATTTTTACATTTTTATTATGTTAGGAAATGATGCATTTCTTATTTCCTGGATTATTACTTTTTTTTAGTTGTGATTTGCATCAAGATCTATTTGGATGGAAATTGGAATTCAATTAAAAATGCACAAAAAGCACTTTAAAATTGTTTCCTACATAAAACAACCTTAAATGTTCTGAATACCCTTTATATAAGTTTATCAAAACAAGTTTTTCATTGAAAACCAGCTGGTTTATTAAACAACAAAAAAGCTTTATCTGTAGTTACTGAATTGAATTGATTGTTTCTGGTCACCATGTCTTCAGAGAATTTTGAACCAGCAGATTTCAGTCTCACATCTAGTTTGTATTTGTAGATTGGAGAAGGAAAACAAGCTTTCCTGCTATTTCAATTTTCAATGTGTTTCTTAACTTTCAATGAACTAGCCATTAAACTGTACTAGTTGAATAAACTGAAATTAAGAAAGTGTTCTTTCTATACCTGCAAATAGGTGCCAAATGCTGATTAAGCACTTCAACAAACTGGTTCCAGGTGCTTATTTAGTGATTTCCACCAGTTCAGTGGTTTGACTTTCTTTAAAGCTTTGGCAGCAAACATGTACCGCTTAATATATTCTAAATTAAACCTAATCTGTATTAAATATAATTAACAATTTTAGTATTATAGTGAGTTTAGGCTTTTAACATAGGTTATAAGATTTTTTAAAAGGTTTATTTCTAACAAGTGAAATTTATTAATTTAAATAGAAAAACTTATTTAAATAAAAAATATTTTAATTTACGATAATTTTTTTCTTTTTATCCACACTGCTGTACGTCCTAGCACAATGGAGCCCTGATCCTTGATTGGGGCTTATAGGTGATACTATATACATTAATAAGCATCCAGCTTCTTGTAGAAGTGAATTCACAGGTTATGTGCTGTTACCTTTGGAAAAACTCATGGAGGATGGGCAAGGTCCCAAGGGACTGGAGAAGGGAGTTACTGATCTTTAAAAAAGGGAATGAAAAGGACCTGGAGAATTATAGACCAGTCATCCTAACTTTGGTACGTGGAAAGATACTGGAACAAATTATTAAACTATCATTTTGTAAGTACCTGGAGGATAATTGGGTTATAAGGAATAGCCAGCATGGATTTGTCAAGAACAAACCATGGCAACCAACCTAATTTCTTTCTTTGACCGTGTTAATGGCATAGTGGATAGGAAGAAAGCAGTAGATGTGATACATCCTGATTTCAGTAAGACTTCTGATGCAATCTCACTTGACATTCTCAAAAGCAAATGAGAGAAATGTGGTCTAGATGAAATTGCTCTAAGGTGGGTACACAACTGGCAGAAAGACCATAGTCAGAGTAGTTATCTATGGTTTGCTCCAACCGAGAGGGCATAGTTAATGAGGTCCCATAGAGGTCAGTCCTGCATCTAGTACTATTCAATATTTTCATTAATCAATTGGTTAATGGAGTGGAGAATCTGCTTATAAAACTCGGAGATGAAACCAAGCTGGGACGATTGCAAGCACTTTGAGGACAGAATTAGAATTCAAAATGATCTTGACACATCAGAGAATTGGTCTGAAATCAGCAAGATGAAATTCAGTCAAGACAAGTGCAAAGTACTCAGTTAGGAAGGAATAATTATGGGATGTATTAAAAAGAGTGTTGTATGTAAGACATGGGTGGTAACTATTCCATACTACTTGGTACTGGTGAAGCCTCAGCTGGGGTACTGTGTCCAAGTCTGTGTGCCACACTTCAAGAAAGATGTAGACAAATTGAAGAAAGTCTAGAGGAGAGCAACAAAAATGATCAAAGGTTTAGAAAACCTGACCTATGAGGAAAGGATAAAAAAACTGGGCATGTTTAGTCTTGAGAAAAGAAGATGGAGCGGGGGACCTGTTAACAGTCTTCAAATATGCTATGGGCTGTTATAAAGAAGACTATGATCAATTGTTCTCCATGTCCACTGAAGGTAGGGCAAATAGTAATGGACTTAATCTGCAGGAAGGGAGATTTAAATTGGATATTAGGAAAAACTTTCTAACTGTAAAGGTCATTAAATTCTGGAATGGGCTTCCAAGGAAGGTTGTGGAATTCTCGTCACTGGAGGTTTTTAAAAACAGATTAGGCATAACAGCTGTCAGGGATGGTCCAGGTATACTTGGTCCTGCCTCAGTGCAGGGGGTCAGACCTGATGACCTCTCAAGGTCCCTTTCAGCCTTGCATTTTTATGATTCTATGAACCACAAGTCACTGAAAACAGTTGGCAAGAGCCAAAATGGACCTGAACAGACTTTCTTTTTAATTCACTGTTAAAATTATTGGGATCAGAATAAATGTTCTTTGTTACATATCTACTATTGTTTTACTTGTCTAACTGCCTACTGTGGAGATATGCTAAGGAGGATAAAAAGTTGTAGAGTATCTTCAACAAGTATTTCTTTAACCTTTGCTGAAACCCTATTTTGTAATTTCTTAGAGGAATTTTACCCTGGATCTCACAATAGGGTTTTTAAGAACATCTATTTTCCTCTTTCTTTGGCAGTGGAAGAATATCACTGCAAAAACAAACTGTGCTGAATGAAGGCACTGGTCTTTACTATCCTGATGTCAAAAATGGAAACATGGAACATTTTTATCTGATTTATATAGGGAAAATACTCAGTAAGATACCATTCAATCTTAAATACTATTTTTAACACACCTTACAAAACGTTAAAAAAGAAATCTTGATGCTTATTTTGTGAAAGCAATCCAATTAGTCTCACTTTTCTTGTAATACTGAACACAGAGGTGTGTGCACACATACTTCTCACAGAGATCCAAACATGGTGGACGCAAAAAGTAAATGAACAAAATTTGAAACTACCTCTCCTTAGCTTAAATGACACTATCTATCACTGTTTCATAATTCAGTATTTGTGATATTGTGTGGGAATGAAGTAAACTCAGGTCTAAAGTAAAGGTCTACCCTAAACTACTGAAGTCAGTTCACACATATACTTGAATTAGCTTGTGGAACGTATCACATAGTACTAGACTGCAAGACACGTTATGAGGGTGACATTAAGCTTCCAGGTGCTCAACAATGTCTTGTGCTTCTCCTGCCCATCTCTTCTGGGAAACGTGTGGAAAGTGTCATCTTAACTCCGCATTTTCCAATTTTCTGTCTTGCAAAGCTACCCATCTTGTAAGATTTAGGTAAGGAGATCTTAACTCTGTAGTTAATGATTTTATGATGTTTGGATTTAAGAAATTAAACTCTTTCTTTTCTGGAAAGTCAAGAAGCATAGGGCACCAGAGAACACCTGTAACCTTAACTCCACAGTAACAAAATAATATTTTTTGGGGGGTGTGGAGAGGTAATTTTTTTTTTAAGAAAAAGGGAAAGTGGAAGACTACAGTAGGAAAGACAATTGAGGGGCATTGCATGGAGAATGGGGCTGTGTAGAGATTTCCTGGGTGTACATCCAGGCCCTTAGTTATGAGTTGTCTCTCTGCATCTTTCTGGCTTCCCCATGCTTCTGCTAGGCACCAGGATGGGGGCAACTGATAACTGAGGGGCTGCGGGCAGGAATGGAGCTGGTAGCTGCATTCCTCACAGCTCTTCATTATCTACCTGCTCCCCATCTCTGTGCCCATGATAAACTTGCAGAAGCTTGAGGTAGGAAAGAAGCTAGTAGCTGAGCGACTATGCAGAGTAGAAGCAGAAGGGGGTTTTAAGTTTTGTGCAATGAAGAAGAGCTACAAGCAAAGACAATGGGCTATTTTTCATCCATAATTAAATTTTATGGCCTCATTGGATTTACACCCTTGATGAATTTGACTTGATAAAAATAACTTCTGAACTTCAGTTAAATGTAAAAGAAAAAATGGAACATTTGACAACGAATCTGGTGAACAATGTCTGTTTTTAAAGGCTGGATTCTTCCTTCCATTGAGAGTTTTCATACAAGAGAGCATCTGCACAGATTATACAGAGAGCGAGAGTGAGAGAGAAATATTTCTCTTCCCCAGAAGATTTTACAATTGTTTTGTGAATAAAGACCCATAGGTTATACAACAGATGTTTTTGGCACTGCTGTAACTATACAGAAAACAAGTGATACATGAAATGTGTAAAAGATACGATGCCAACAGGATGCACTACATTGCTCTTTGTTTGTCTTGGCTGCCATTTCTATTATAAAAATGTGTGTGTATCAGGATGGAGAGGGAGGTTTCCAGTTATTTTGGATATTTGTAGCTTTACTTAAGTCAATTTGCAATTAGTGAATGGTATTGAAATTTGTGAATATTTTTCCTGCTGCCCTCTATGGGGATTAAATGTTTTGTAATGACAATCTAATAACATTAAGTCATTCTTTCACAGAGACCAGCAGGCAGAGCCTGCACTAGAGGATGTGTATTTCAGCTCACGTCCACATGATAAAGATTTCAGGGGCCCTTTTTAACACAGCGTACAGCTGTTTTTCTCTCTTTAGATCTGTTGCATTTCAGAATCTTCCTATTAAACTCAAATAGCCAAATTTTATTGTCTTCAGTGTGTTTCCAGTTGACTTTATTGCTTGCATCTTGGAGTAGATCATGGCCCTAATTATTCCGATCAAGTACTCAGTGACCACAAACTTCATCACAGGAATGCCACAGTCCTGCTAAATATACCGTTCAATGGTGTCAGCTCACAGTGAGGGGCCTTCTATGTCCAGTTGTCATGGATGATACCTAGCCCAAAATGCCGCAACCTGTGACAGCACAAAAAATACTACAACTGGCATTCACAAGTAGACCATGTACACCCTGCAAACACACATGGGGCGGGGTAAGGCCCAGCTTGGCCCTCCCTCCATATTCCAGCCACTGAGCTCTCTCTCTGCACCCCAATTGGTTCCTCCTCTGTAACTATAGCTGCCAGATCCCGCCTGTCCCAGCCCCCCGGGTAAGCAGCGCCACCACGCCCCTCCTGGTTCTGTCCCACTGAGGGAATTCGGAGCCCAACCAGGAGGGGTGACAGGGCCAGGTCCTAATTGCCCACCTTGGGGAGGGGAGAGGGTTGCAGGGAGGTGCAGGCTGGCGCCATGTCCTGGGTCTGTACCAGATGCCTTGCCACCATGACAGGGAGCATGACGCTGCCCCCACCTTGAGTGTGAGGCTGCAGCTACCCCTCCAGCATCCCCCAAATTCTCCCTCCCAGTACACTCCCTCAGCACCCACCCCCATACCCTCTCCCAGTACACACACATCCCTCCAGCCCCTTCACCCTCCGCCCCACCCTGTTTTGGGGGGTTGATTTTGAAGTTGATTGTCATCTCTTAGCTTTGTTACTAATGTGGACAAACTCCTGCTGAGGCTTGTCGCTTTTTTTTAATTAATCAAATCTGTACTAGGTAGCTGATGAAAGCTTTTCATTGTTATCTGACGTATAGACCAATGTGTTCATAAATAAACTTTGTTTCAATAAATAGATTAGGCTACTTTGGGGCTAGTTTTTAAGTGACTTGAGGCTACTAATGGAGTAGGAACCTGGCAACCGCTCCTCTCACAGAGTTCAGGCCTAAATCTGCCTGGGAGTCTTTTTTCTTTTCCTCACTTCAAGTCAGGTGTGTAGGGTGTTTCTTACAAGAAGCTGGAGGAACAGTGGGTGGGGGTAGAAGGAGAATCTCCCTCATATCTTTTAACCTCTAGTTAGGGTACTTAGCTGGGGATGTGGGAAATCTTTGGCTCAAGACGTCCCTCTGCATGATAAGAGATGGGATTTAACCAGGGATCTGCCCCCTCTGAGGTGAGTACCCTAACCAGTGGACTATTGGATATTCCGACGTGGAACTCCCTCAGTCCCTTCTGTTACAGCTGTTCTACTTTGGGCACACAGAGTCAGCAGATCAGAGAAACTCAGACTGCATGTGAGACTGAGACTGAGAGTGTAGCTTGGGAGGTTTGAGCAGTCACCCAGGATGTGGGTAATCTAGGATCCAGTCCCCAGACTCCAATCACTCTCCACTTATTTATCTGCAGTGAAACAGCTTGAGCAGGAGAGACTAACGGAGCCCCGCACTGGAATATCCTATAGCCCAGTGCTTAGGGCACACATATTAGAGGTGGCAGATACCTGCTACACTTCCTTCTTCTTCTCAGTTGTGGGGACAGGGACTTGAAACCACAGTCTTCCACATACCAGGTGAGTACTTTAACCACTGGGCTAAAAGTTAAGGAGGAGGTGGTCCTGCTCCCTGCAGCCATTTTGTATGGAGTTATTCGTGCTCTGAGCACCCCTATCAAATCAGGCCCTGCAGGTGTTCTAGAGGGAGGACACCAGTCTTGCCCCAGTTCATAAATTGCACTGGGGCATAAGCAGGTGGATGCCTAGAGTGAGGCAGCAGGGCGCATGCTTAGAGTCAAAACTTAGGTGGTATGTGTTCAGGTGCCCACAGAGTTTGGCAGAATCTGAGTGGGTGTTTTGTGAAGACTCATGGGGCATAAATCTGGGATTTTGGTGCCTAAAATGGCAGGTGCCTAACTCCCTTTGTGAATCTAACTCTCAATCCCTGATGGCATCTTCACTCAGAAACCCCTCAATTGCAGCACCTATTATTGCAGGAGCAAAACTAGACCTGCAGTTGTTTGTAAATAAAGATGGAGATGAGTGAATGACAATCCAACCCTAAATTTCTCCTGGTTTAGAAAACAACAAAAAGTATGGAGGTCTTTTCTCCAGTGTTGACTAACTACTGGCATATAATCAATGCAATCCTACTGAGGTGAAAGATATTTCAACCAGCCATTAGTATGGCTTCATACCTTTTTAATATATAGATTGAATTTCAGATTTCAAGGCTGTTGGCAATCAGTTCCAGACCTGTTGTGAGTTTGAGGGCTTAGTGTTCCAAGAATACAAAGTGTTTTAGCAATAATTTTAAACACACACACACTCTCCCTCTCCCTCTTGTTGAAGTTCTAAGGCTTTCTTACTGTTTTTGGGAGGAAATTTCAACTAGGCCTCTACCTGGCCTTGACTTTTTCACACCCATATTGCAGATGAACACAAATACAACTGCATGTATTTGCTTGTGCAAAAATATACATGGACAGGTGGCTGAGAATTTACTCCTGAAAGTGGCTATTTAATCTGCCTTGATTTATCAAGATGGCAATAGATGCATATAAAGTAAACAGAAATCAAATGAGGGGTATTGATTTCCCCCACAGTTGCTATTATAACTGAATTTCCTGTATCACAAGCAATATATTCTGCCAGCAGTCTTTACCCTCTCCCTCACAATACCCCATGCTCTCCAGTTGATTAACCAATGTTAACATCTGTTTAAAAATTAAATTTCAGAAAGGCTTCACACACTACACAATGTAAGTCTTAATTAAATGACTTCAAGCCCTTTTTACAAATAGCTTATACCCAGTGTATTTCATGCATAGCATAATCTGATTAACTCATGTAATTTACATGGAAATAGTATTTTCCAAAACAAATTAATCTCTGCACAAAGGAACATTCACCTGGTATGCACTAGGGTTAAGGGTAATGGTTGCACCTGCCAAAGTGGGGAGGAGGAAAGAAGAGGAAATCTGTTTAAAGGATGATGATTCATGAACGCAGAACTTAGAACCCTTCTGAAAAAGCTGGCTGTGATAGTTAAAGCTGTCCTAACCAACTTTAATGGATGCCTTAAGAGATAATCCATGTAGACACTGACCTTGCCAGGTTTATGGGTGTAATCATTAAGTAAGGATTAACTGTCCTTGAACAGTTTTTGAATGTATTAGGCACAAACAGGCTTCTAGCAACATCAGGCATGCATGTCTTCTTTCGTCTATTGTCTATTTATTGTACAAACATATTCATATTCTGAATTTCCCTGTGTCCAGCTCTCAGTATCCCAGGAACTGGATGGAATACAAGATCATGATCCAGAGGGTTGTTTCCCTTAACAGTCCACAGCAATAATGCAATTGGTTGTGTTCATTGACTTTCCACAACAGTAATTCAGTCTTTTGGCACTTTGATTTTTGCCTTATCTTAGCACGTGAACAGCCAGAGTATGGCCCTTGATCTCATTCCTGTGACTGTGCATTAGCTCCAGCAGCAGAGTATGATGACACCTTATCTTTTAAGGCTTGAGATGCAGCCGCAGTTGTGTGATCAGTCTGTGATAAGGCAGTTCTTATTGCCGTATTCATTGCAGTATAGCATGAACCAGAACCATTTCTTTACATGTTGGGCTTAAACAAACATTGACTCATGGCTTAGTGGTAACGTATTGGGTAGGTACATTTTTAAATGTAGGCTTTTGGGTGATTTGATTAATTTGGCTTTTGAGAATTTAACACATACAGCTACATTCACTGCTAACATAAGTGAGCACAATGCTACCATGGGGCTTGATACTGCACAGGGCTAGTGCACAGTGCTGAGTGTAGAAGAAGCTCAAGCTCATAACAATAATTACTAAAGACAAAAGAGAGCCAAGACAGCGCCTAGAGGAACTCAGTCCAGCACTGATTCTAGTGTTGAGGC
Source organism: Dermatemys mawii (assembly GCA_007922305.1). Lineage (NCBI taxonomy): Eukaryota > Metazoa > Chordata > Testudines > Dermatemydidae > Dermatemys > Dermatemys mawii. Next base: position 74,605,248 of record ML677334.1, read on the forward strand.
ATTGTCACCAAGTTTAGGCCTCATTCTTGTTTATACATGGGAGTAGGAAGAGAATACACTGCTAGGAATCTCATTGTCACAGCCAGGATTGTGCTTATGTCCACGTTTCCTCAGGATGCCCTCTCCCTTTTTTGAGTATGTTCTTGAGATTAAGTTAGCAGGTATGCAAAGAACATGGGCAAAATATTTTAAACCGCCCAAGAGCTGACTTTTGACGGGATTTAAGGTATGTCTACACTTCAAACTAAGGAGACATATCTGATATTCAGCTTGAGAAAGAACACCCAAGCTAACATGCTAAAAAGATAACATGTAACTGCAGTGGTGATAGCAGCAGAATGGGCTACCTGTTGTCAGTATGGGCCAGTCTGTCTGGCTGCAGCTACGTTCTATTTTTAGCATGCTAGGTCAATCAGAGCTAGTGAGGCTATGTCTCCTCGAGCTGGGAATCACACCTCTATCTTGACATAGCTTTCAACTTCTAAGTCATTTAATTGCTTTTGAAACAGTTATCCTGTGAGCTCTTGTATTACCTGCTGTGAAGGACTACTCTTATTTGTATCCACACATAGCATCTGCTCACATTTGTGCTGGAGACTGTTGGTACCTGTCAGTAAATTTGAGTAACTATGGCAGCAAGGCTAACTAGCTTATGGTCCCTGCTGTGCACCAAGCAAAGACTTCCAACATCAAGGCCACACGCAATGGAGTTGTAGCTGCTTACCTCAGTGGCCAGTTTGGCTGTAGAGGTTTAGCTTCCATCGTCAAAAGTTAAAAAGGACTTAATTAGAATTATTTTCTGAAAATATTTGTCCTTTAACTTGTGCCTTCCAGGTGTAGCTTTCTGATACTTTTGATAGTCTTTTTAAAATAATTTTTATTTCTGAATCCAAGATTTAAACCATATTTTTCATTCAGTTATTACCATTCAAAGACGGAAACCAGAAAGATTAATGGCACAGCACAGCTTGGACATTCTGTGAACATATAGTAAAAATATTATTTCTGAACTCAAATTTACATTGTATATTACAGGGAAATTTCATTGGACCATGACTCAATGAAAACCTTCTGCAAACAATAAGTAGATCATAACCCATTTGGGGAGCCATTCTATGTTCTAACTTGCTTTTTTTAGACTTATTACTCTGATCATGCTGATACAAACAATGACTATTCAACCCAAAGAAACATTCACATCTTTGAAGACACACAGTGCCAAATTTTTAAATCAACCACTTCTCTAACATTGCATCTGCAATCAATTATAGGTGCAATTAATTAGAGGCACAAAATAAAAGTATTTAGATGTCTAACTACTGGATTTGTTAACACAATCAGGTAATTAGATGTATAAATGCTATAATTTGGGCCAGAACTTGAGTGTGGATGTAAAGTTGCAGGTCTAAAAATTATAGGTTTAAGAGTAGCAGACGTGTTAGTCTGTATCCGTAAAGAAAACAAGGAGTACTTGTATCTCTAAGGTGCCACAAGTACTCCTCATTTTCTTTAAAAATTATAGGTGACTTTAAGAAACCTGTCCCTCCAAACTAGGCTGCACAAAGCTAGAAAATATACTCCAGCAGAATCCTGCACTGGAACACGGGACGGGCTATATGACCCAATATGTCTTTTCCGGTGCTGACTTCTGTAATGATTAGAACTTATCCTTCTTAGCTGTGTACTCAGAACACTAGGGCTAATGTAATTAAATGGTTTATTTATAGCCATTTTTACTTCAATTACGCATCAAATTCTTCTGTGTTATGTGGTTGCACCTTCACTAAAGTTAACCCTATTAATACTGAGAGCTGGTTTAACTGAGTAGAATTTGGTCTCCTGATTAAAACTGGGCAAACTTTTTCAACCAAGTCTTTTTTGGTGAAAAAAATGCAGATTCAGTTACATTTCCCTGAACTGTTTTGTCAAACAAAACCTAAAAAAAACCCAACAAAAAATGGAAGTATTTTGTTTTGACATTTTCAATATGAAACATTTTGATTCAGGAAGCACTGTTTTGAAATTTCCTTAAATTTGTACATGAGAAAATGCTAAATAATCAAATGAAGGGAACTTCTTTTAACTTTTCAATTTGCTGAAAATTTTAGAAAAATTAATTTTTGATTTAAGCCAAACTGAAATTTTGTTTTGTTTTTTTGAATTGCCAGTAAATCAAAAAATCTGCTATTCACACAGCTCTACTCCTTACTTTTAAAATGTACATTCAGGTCCTCAGCTGGTGGAAGCCTTTGAAGTCATCTGCTGAGGATCTGGTACACATTTAAACATTTTGTCTTCATCAAAAATGCTGTCTGCCATGGCCCAGACTCCTATATCAATGCTCTTACTTCTCCAACATAGCTTTCAATGAATGGCTGGTGGCAGATAAACATACCCAAAGTTTAGCCAACAAGAGAGAACTTTGGCTCAATCCTGCTTTCACTGAATGAAACAGAAGCAGGACTGCGTTCTTAAAATGAACAGTAGTATTATCCTAAACCATATGTTCTTGTAAGAATAGCGGTTGACAGCCCATAGCATTTAGAAAGAAAAGAAATAGGAGTGGAAAATTTTGGTTTTTTACTGTGCTCAGATCTAGAATCAAAGACTTGATTGTTTAAAATTGTAGACTCTTCTATGTATTTTAATTAAATAACTGCCTCAAAATGAGTTTTAATAAAACAGGAGATTTGCATTGACTCTGTTACCTAAACTTTTCTTCCTCAGCAATTGCCAGCATAAAGAATGGCCAAAAATTTGCATTAAAGATAAACACACCAAAATTTTAGGCACAATGAAGGACAAACCACCAAATGATCTCAATATACACCCCATAACATAATATTATGTTGGGCAATTTGGAGGTGGTCACATAAGTAGGATTGTAACACATTCACCAGTGGGTTACAATACTTTGCACTTACATAATGCATGCATCCTCTCCTCCACTGAGATCAATGTACAAAGTAACATTATTATCCCTATTTTTAAAGATGGGGATACTGAGGTGAAGAGAGACAAAATAAATGACTGGCTCATGGTTGAACAACAGGCAGTTACAGAACTGCAAGATAGTCTAAGATAAAATACATTTAACTTAGTGGGAAACTTAAAAGAACATAGCTTTAATTGTTCGAGGAATAAGGGACATTTTTGAAAGGTAGAGAACATATGATGATAGAAAATAAAAGCACTCTGTCCACTGTATTCCAATTTTTAAAGTCAAATGTGTGCTAACTCCTGACAATACCACCTAGCAAACTTTAATTTTCTTGTGAATTTTAAACCTGTAAACATATTTCAGGATCTAGAAAAAGAATTCTATTTCCATTTTTAAGAGGGGAAAAAATCTTTGAACAGATGTTTGTTTTGCTGAAATGTTCTACAGGGTAGTTTAAAGTGGAAAATACAGAGGTGGTTGGTGGTTGTTTTTTTTTAAAAAAAAAGATTGGCAGGATATTATTTCAAAGGGCTTTTCACTTTGTTCCCAGTACTAAAGCATCTGAAACAATCCCTTAAATATCGGATTCCTTGTTTTTAATAATTTTATTCTTTACAAAGAAAGAATTTATATTCATCTTCTCATGCCAAGTAAGTGCCCTTAGATTTTAACTGCCTTTCAGTCTCCAGACAACCAGAAACTTCAGTTTGTAAACAACAGCACATGATGGTATTAACTGCAAATGGTGGCCCACTGGTTTCCAATCTTAGATTATATTGTTCAAACAGAACAGTATGATTGAAAAATATAGATCGCTTATTGCTGTAGATTCTTACAATGGTCTCTAGAGAAATCCACATCTACATGTATTCTTTCCTTGATCTAAGCTCACAACTCACTTGTATTGTACAAGCCACAGAAGAATATATGCATTCTGTGAAATATACTTCCCAGCTTGGGCATACTGAGAGGGATGAGCTGAAGGCATCGATAACCAGTCAGCATCTTACTTTAAATATCATTTTACCATGTGGATCCAAATAGCCTAAAATATTAAACATATAAATAGGTGAAAATTGTACATATATGTATTATTCCACATAATTAAAATATTTTACAGTTCTGTATTCAAGACAAAAGGGCTTGATTATGATCACTCTCACACCATTTTTACATGGATGTAACTGTACTGACTTGAGACGTATTTTACTCCTGATTTAACTTGGTGTAAGTGAGATCAGAATAAGTCCGCAGTATTGCAAGCAGGAGTTCTCATTTAAAGCAGTTAGTAATGTAATTTTGTCCTTGCTAATTGTTCACGACTTGCCTCATCCTGTTTTAACCTATAACCATCAGCTCCTTTAATGGAAGTGTCTATAAGGATCTTCCCTAAATATGCTTTTCCAGCACACTTAATGTCTTTTAATGTCTTTCCAATTAAATCCAGATGTGAAAAGCTTAAAGAACAGTTCTCAGGACTGAAAAAGATGACATAAATCTTGCAGCTGACAGAGATCCCACTGAGCTCAGCTGGGGAAACTCACAGAGGACTTGTTGCGGGCCAGAAAAACTGCTGGGTATAAAGACAGATGTGTACACTCCTATTTTTAAAAAAATGAAATAAAGCAATGCTTCCTACAGTACAGTTCCTATGAACATCACCAGAGATATTAACAGCTCAATCCTGCAATGGGCTGAGCACATCCTGTAACATGCAGATCTCTCTCAGCTCCCACTGATGTTTCAGACCAGAGGTGCTGAGCATCTCAAAGGGAAGACCCTTTTGCCCTTCCAGGACTTGATCCTTCGAGATAATGGTCCTCCTTGTCCCACCACTGACATCAATGGGAGATGAAGGCACTCAGCAAAGCCAGGCTCAGAATCTTTCCTGTTGCATAAAATCAGGGTAGCAGACTGAACTGGTTTTATTACACACAATGTGCTATTATAATTACAAATTCTCACTAATATGACGAGGATCTGGGTACTCCTAATCACTGACCACTGCTGCTGGGCGAGTGCTGTTTGTGCAGCTGGCAACTTTTGCTTTTATTTTGTTTTCATTATTATGGCTGTGTGCTTTAAAAAAAAGTTCATTTTTTATGGTGGTACATAGTCTTTTTGCTCATCTCAGATGCTAGGAAGTACGGGCTCAGCCCAAGCCACGTCTATTTCAAAGGGACAGAAAAAGGCCACAGCTTGGTTTGAAGAAAATTGCTGGAAGGCAGCCCAAGTATTAAAGACTTTAATTCTCTCTTGCCCTCCCATTTTTTTTCTCTAAACTGGGAAAATATCCACACAGATCCATGGCTTCCAAAAAGGTGCATGTCCATAGCAGAGCAGGGAGAAAATAGAGGTGTGTCAAGAGATAAGAAATGTGATTGGAGACGTTGACTGTCAGATCATAGTGACTGACAAGTACAGTAACTTCAGTAGCAATTTCAAACTCCAAATTTGTTTCATTTTTCTAACGTTGATAGCATATTCTTAGCATAGCTTGTTAGCATAAATGAGACTAAAGAAACACACAGAGCCTGGTTTTCATAATGAGCTTAAGTATCCACAATATATGGTCATTCTACATGCTGAATTGTCATTACGAATATTGTATGGTGGTGGTGTATCCCGGTCAGCCTCAGGATATTAGACAGACAATGAGAGTGAGGTAGTATCTTTTATTGGACCAGCTTCTGCTGGTGAGAGAGACAAGCATTCGAGTTACACAGAGCCCATCTTCAGGTCATATGAGATTTGGACAAGCTATTTAGGAGTCCACATTTCCAATAGGGGTCCCACAATACACAGACACATACAGGTATTTTGGAGTCAGAAATCCTCCAGATCACACTCTCTGCTTTACTTTTCTCTTATTGCCACCACTGTTAAAGACATCATCTTGGGTTATGGCTGCACATAGCTCCCCCCGAAGCCAGTCATTGCCTTTATAAGCATCACTCAGAAGAGACTGCGTGCCCTCTCTCCTTGGAATGAGCGGGCTCCCAGCCGTAGACAGTTCAGGGAGTGTGGCAGTGAGCTCAGATTTCCTGTACAGGGACAAGCATGTTGGTTCATATATTTTCTTTACATTTCTGTGACACAAGAATATTCACCTATCATTATAACAGCGCTATGTTGGCTCCCTGCCTTCACTTGGGTATGCACAACGCCATATTCCTCATTCCAGTTTCTTTGGGCCAAGATCTAAAGTTTGAAAAATTTCACCAAAGTATTATGGAGATGCTTAAGATCTCAGTATTCTACCCAGAGCTGACTGCTTGTCACTGAGGCTCAGTGAAAAGGGCACTGGAGACCTTGGCTTTGACACTGACCTACTGTATGACTTTGGACAAGTCACTTCAGTTTTTGCCATCTGTAAGTCAAACAGGAGAAATACTACTCACCTCCTTTGTACCACCACTTTGAGATCTACATATGAAAACCACGATCTACAGATCAGCTATTTTTACTATTTTCCATACTTTTAAATAGATCACTTTTGAGAGGTACATTTTCTTTCTTTCCCTCAGTAGTTGTGCATCACTCTTCTGAGTGAATTCCACGTATTTTTGAAACCCCTTTAGTAGTTAACCGTTTAGCAATTTTCAAGTGTTTTAAACAAAGAAAACCTCTGTTCAATGCTAATTTATAGAGCTGTGTATGTCCCATTCAAAGTGACTGTGATTAAGAAGGAACACTCTGGTTAGAGTTTTTCACTGAATGAAAAGGTTTAAAGCCAATAAAGTTTATCCAGGATTTCAGCTGGGAAAATGAAATAGAAAGCACATTTGTTTCTGGTCATTGAATTTTTAAGCTGGATCTGTTGCTTCTGCTGTCAAGCTCTAATACATTCTCTACTCTGCTAGAATGTAGCATCCAGTAATCCCAACTCTCAGTGTTTGGCAGTGGGAGGGGTGAATTGCAAAATGACACATTTTTGTTTTGTAACTGTCCTTTACTACTTCACTGCAACGTAAAAAGACAGCTGCAAAGTTCGTTACTTTAAGAGAGGGATTCCCCCCTGTTTTTAACATTACACACATCAAGTCCTAACTCCTTTCTTTTTCCTGGAGGACTCTGGCAATCTTTGGAGGACCTGGAATGCAACACCAAAGCTGGAGGTTGAAATCTGAGCCGCAGTTCTCTTTGACCCCATGGAGTGGAGAGGAGATGTCAAGCCTGAGGTTGGGAGAATAGTAGCACAGGTTTCAAACTCCAGGTGTAACGATACATACTAGATCCTCCAAAGAGAGTCCGTGTCCTTCAAGAAAAAGGTAAGTCAAAAACCGATTCTTCTAATGTCAGCAGAAAGCTCCAGTTTCCCCCCTGCTTCTTGGAAGACTGTATTCATGTTGATTGACTGTACTTTTTATATTTTATTTGAAAATAAACAAATATAATTAAAAACTTAGGCTGTCTTTATTCACCATAAAGGAGCAGTAAAAGGACAAGCACACAGGGTTTTTCTTTGGTTTGCAATTCACCTTTAAGGGATGTTGAAATACTCTGCAAGAGCAGAGTTAAAAAAAATTAAATGCATGTTCCTCATTTAAATGATTAAACTGAACTCTATCAATTTCATAGTTTCATGATAAAATTTCAGGAAAGCTTTAGAAACATGTAAGTGTTTTAGCCTGTTCTAACCTTGTTATTTTGTACACCATTGCAACTATTTCTGAAGTATCTCAAAAAATAAGGCTACATCTCAAGAAAATCAACAGCAACTCCTTCATTCATTTTGCAAGGGAGCGACAGATTTGTTCAGCTGTACTTTTTACGTATTAAAATGCCAGTTTTCTGGTGGAACAACATCCTCTAACGGCCAACTGCAACTCTTAGATTGCAACTCTTATTTACTTCAATATGTTGATTTCAATGAGCATTGACTGCATGCACCTGAAATTGTTCTGCAAACATTAACTTCTATTTCTGGTTTCTACTGCAATATAAATTAAAAACGATAAGAGTAATAATAAGGAGGGCAGGATCAGGCACTTACATTAGTTTCAATAAAAGCTCTCCCATTCTAACTGCCAAACAGAAAAAAAAAAAAAAGGTGTATATACATTTGTGAAGTTGAATGTTTACACTGTGCTTTACGGTTTGTAAGGTGATTATCCAGACACATCAACAAGCAGGTACCAGACTTCCTTGGGAATGTTGATCCCTTAAATTCAGGAACCTCTCCAACTGGCAGTTTAGCAGTACACATTAGACACTGCTTGACTCTGATTAGCTGTACTCCACAACTGTAGACCTGCTTTTCTTCCATTTACAGTTACAGTCAAAAATGTAGATGTATGTCCAACAGCTATCCCAAACAGCTGCCTTTTAGGTTGCAAGATCTGTCAACTGCTATTTTATCATTCCTACTTTACACTTATTATTAAAACTCATTAATTATAGCTGTCAAAAAAAGCTTCTTTCAAAATGTTGCTAGTTACAGAACAGTCCGTCAGTCATTTACACTGTACTCAGGCTATCTCCTGGTTTGTTTGATCACAAGTATCATACATGGCAAAAAAATAGAACTTTAAAAAGTTTTTTTCAGATAACAGCTGGACTGGAAGTTTTATAACAAACACAGGGGCCAAGTCTTTAATCATGCAAGCAGTCCTCATACACATGATTCCAAGGGGACTACTCATGTGTGTAAGGATATGAGAAAGGGTTTTCAAGACTGGGCTGAAAATGTTTTTATCCAGCCACAATAAGATAAAATTACTCAGAACCAACACATATGTAAAATGCAACAGCAAATAGTAATTTACATGGCAGAAGATGGTAAAACCTTATACCCACTCTGACTTAGTCCTAGGAATCTAACACATAGGGCATATGTTATGTCATGTAAACCACACACTCGTACAATAAATTACCACTAACTTTGTAAACTCTCCCTCTCTCATCAAAAAGGGAGAGAAAAGTAAATAAAATCTAATGTCAAGCCATACTTAGGACAAATGTTTAAGTGGAGAAGAGGGGACCCATTTCTTCTACTATGGAATTTGCCTCAGCCGTACCCAGTAAACCAAACTCCTGAAGCGAAAAAGCCTATAAACTCTCTCCAAACCACCAGGCAGATTCTACACACAGGACTGTTTATACAGCCAGAGAAGACCATTCCATCCACGCAAACTATAATATAAAACAATGTCAATATGCATACCATGGTATTCCATTAGTTCGAATTAAAAATAAAGTGAGCCACTGGATGACCATCAATAGGAATATTTCTACATTTGTCTAATCATATTTCCCATATAAGAGAAATCCTCAATTTAAAACTTGAAGAAAGACCAATGTTTAATTCCTAAACTGAGCATAATTATCCTATTGTGTGCATGTATCTAATCAGAAAACAAGACTTTGAGATCAGTAGTAAATGAGAAAGCTTCCCATTGCCTATCCCATTTCAACCTACTCTAATTCTAGCCCATTTCTTTCCTCATATTTGTATCTATGTGAGACTGTGCCTCCTCATTATTTTAAAGACATATTCTCATCAGTACAGACAGAGGGGCCAAATTTCAGTGAGTAGCAGATGCAAGAGGTCACAACGCCACTCACATTTGGCCTGGCTGCCCCTCTGTCCAGACAAACCAGACTTGCACACAAAAAACTAGTTATTTTGATGCAAAAGTGTGTGTAGACTAGCCCTAACCCTAGAGGCAGGGCATGAGCCACTTATGCAGCTAGGGTTTGCTTGCTTCCTTTCCCCATGTTAAATACCATGTATATGAACACTATATAGGAGGGGTTTAGCCTAATGCTCCATGCAGTTTGCAAACTCCCAGATCATATTACTGTTATTCTATGATCACTACCTAAAAGCTTCTTGCCCCTCATGATAACTCCATTTCTTGGTGTGGCTCCACTGCAGTTAGGGCATCGTGAGCCCTAAATATTTTGCCCCATACATAGTGGAAAATGTGACCCCAAATGCTGAGGAAAGCAAAAAGATCTATTTGGTTCCAGGTCCACAGTATGGGAACTGATAACTTGAGCTATTTTATATCTGTCATTTTAATAAAACCATAAAAAACTGAAAATGTATTAATTTTTTTATATTCCCTTACCATTAACTCCATTCCTGTCTTTCAGTTGCAAAGGAAAGGATTTTGCCTGGGTATCAACAATGACTATTCATCACAAAAAAGGAAACAGAAGAAGCAATAATGAACTGACAAAGCTTGTTAGTCCTCTCCAGCGAAGTTTCAACAATTAGCGATACAGCAAATGCACATCAATCATTCAAATGCAGTAAGTTCACTATTTTTCAGTAAAAGAAGGAAAGAGCAGTAGTTAACAAAGACTGAGCTGTTTTAGAAAGAAAAATCTAACAATCCACGGAACTCTTAACAATCCATGAGTTCAAACACATTAACTGGTAAGAATCTATTTTTTTGGTTTTGTTTTTTAATTAGAAAATTACCATCCAAAGGAAAATATCTCTTGTATATAGACCATTTGAATCAAGACTGCCTGCCACTCACTCTCACTACCTCATATGCTCCTGATACAAACATATACAGCAAGACTTACTCTGTCTTAACAGTTGATAATTATTTCCAAGTCTCCTTTATAGCAGCATGTCTGGCTATTTGTTGTGCAGCTCTTATCATTGTTAACAGAAATTCTGGGTCTAATCCACTAACTGCATTTCTCTGAAGATTAAAATGTCAGCAAATAAAAGGGTTAGAAAACGGCAGAAAATGATGCCTTTGTTGCTGCTAGCAATTAGGAGTTCCCTTGTGTGTTTTATTTGTGGCTATCATTTTATTAAAGCAGGTCATATATATGGATTTAAAGTTATCTCATTTCCCAAACATTTGGAAATGTTTTTTGAACAAACAATTCGAAAAACAAAACACAAGAATACTTGTGTGTGTGGTTGGTCTAAAGCAGAGTTATTAACCCCTACAGATTGTGGAGTAGGAGTGACAGGGGTTCCTGTAGCATCAGCTCTGAATCAAAGACTGCACAGTAGTTCCAGTCGCAATTCCTCAGCCTTCCCATGCATCCCTCTGGCACTATGATGCTCCAGCCCAGCTATTCAGGTTTGGCACTGTGATCAGCATGGAGGACAAAGGGGAAGATTAACACCAGAGGGAAATAATATTGGCACATTCTAAGAAACAAGTCCAAAGTTGATGGGTTTTGAGGGACAGGAAAGTTTGGATATAAGAAAGTCACAAAATTCTATTGGACTTGTGGGAAGAAATTGTGAAAATGCTAAGCAATATTTTTTCTTTACTCTTTACAAAACTATTAATCACAGGAAAGCCATTTATTACCAAGTGACAAAGAGTTCTGTGGCACCTTAAAGAAATAACTAAAGTATTAGAGCATAAGCTTTCGTGACCTAATACCCACTTCATCGGATGCAAGCAGTGGAAGTATCCAGGGGCAGGGATAAATAAGAGGCAAGGGCCAGGTTGGAGATAACAAGGTTAGTCCAATCAGGCTGAACCAACTTGTTATCTCTAATCAGGGAGGATGAGGTCCTCCTCTAGCAGCTGGTCTGGAGGTGTGAACACCGAGAGAAGGGAAGCTGCTTTTGTAGTTAGCTAGCCACTCGTAGTCTTTGTTCAATCCTTGATTGATGGTATCAAATTTGCAAATGAATTTCAGCTTTGCAGTTTCTCTTTGCAGTCTGGTCTTGAAGTTTTTTTGCTGCAAGATGGTGACCCTTAGATCTGTAATTTTGTGTCCAGCGAGACTGAAGTGTTCTCCTACAGGTTTTTGAATACTGCCATTCCTGATATCTGATTTGTGTCCATTTATCCTTTTTCGTAGGGATTGTCCACCAAACTGGACAGTCCCTATGAAAAAGGATAAATGGACACAAATCAGATATCAGGAATGGCAATATACAAAAACCTGTAGGAGAGCACTTCAATCTTGTTGGACACAAAATTACAGATCTCAAGGTCACCATCTTGCAGCAAAAAAACTTCAAGACCAGACTGCAAAGAGAAACTACAGAGCTGCAATTCATTTGCAAATTTGATACCATCAATCAAGGATAGCTTTAGTACTTATGGAAGGCCCTGGTGGCAGCTCTAGACTCTGAAATCGTCAATTTACTTACAGAAAAAAAGCCACATCGGATAGTTCCTCTCCAACTCTCCCATGTCTCATTCCTGCAGCTCTGACTCCACACTCATTTCACTGTTGGGCCTTCAGTTTGCAAGTTTTTCTTGCCTACTGCATGCACATACCACTGCTGAGATACACAAAATCTGGACAGCTAGGATGATCCTGAGCCCATAAAACTGGACAGCTGGCAGTGTGTACTGAACACCCTTACAGATTCCCCAGGATAGTTATGATTCTGGGAAAACCTCAACAGGCACAAGTAAGACAAAGCACTAGGCCTGTTCCTTTACGCTGCATGGAAATAAGTTTGTGCTTCTGCTGGATGCTGTCAAGCAAAAGATAAATAAAGAGTGAGGTGAGGGTGGAGAGTAGACCTGGCTGTGGAGACAGACTAAGCTGTGATTCTCATTATGCAAATAAGAAGTTTAGCCATGCACTCTCCTTTTCAGCCTTATTCCTGCTAGTAGGCAAAAGTAGCTTGGTAGCTGCACTCTCACGAAAGTGAGATTCCCATGCACTCCCTATCCTGTTCATCATTTTTTTACCTTGCATGCGTGTGTTTAAAAACACCCAGCACCTCCACAATATCAGACCCTGCATCTGGTAAGTCTGTCAACAAATGAGCCAATTCAATTGGCAATTTACTTGATGAGGAATTGGACTGAAACTGCAAACTCTTCTCAGGCTTGCCACTAAATGTTCATCACACGGCAACAACGGTAGGCTTTTATCAACCTGGGCAGGATACAAACTAATGACACCAAGTAAGGCCAATTTGCTGAATACTCTTAGTTGTAAAAATAAAAGATTTTGAAACAAAGAAACAGAGAGTCTGTCAGATTTTAATAGGTTTGTCGCTTTCTGTTACAAGCTTCCCTTTTCCCAATCCCAAAACAGGTTAAGTTAAGCACTTGGGGTTGGTCATTCAGGAGTGGCTACAGGCACAGTATTTCCTAGTGGGCACACGGAATGAAAAGTTGCCTCACTTGCAGAAATTTTGGAAAAGAGATGGTGCATTTTTAAAGAAAACTTTGGAGAGGTCAACAGGACTTCAAGAGGTCAGTACCAGGCAGCCTATGGGGAGATGGCACAGTAGAAAGACAACAACGCTTGTCATTAATTCTATCTGTTGGAATGCTACACATTTCTCCCTCCCCTCCCCCAAGAGGTAGCATTCTCACCATCCCAGCACAAGCTCTCGCGTCCTGCTCAACCCCAGTGAGGGCATGTGCCAAGAAGCTCTCACATTCCTGAAGCCAAGAATCAGCCGATCCAAGTGGGGAGATTAAGGAATTTAAACTTGTCCCTTCATTTTGAGACAATTTTTTCCAATTTAACCACACTCTCTCGTATCTGTCTATGCTATGATTGTAATCTAGAAAGTATCTATCACAGTGGCTATAAGCGTGAAGCATACCTGGATGTCAGTGCCCAGCCAGGTGACTACGAAAAAAAAATGGTTACTAATATTTCATAACTGTTGTTTTTCTAGATGTGTTGCTCATGTCCATGCCATGCTAGGTGTGTGTGTGCCACTTGCACTGTTGCTGGAGGTTTTTCCCTTAGTGGTATCCATTGGGCCGGCTCAAGCACCCTCTGGAGCCACAAAAATATGCGCCAGTATAAGGGACATTGCCAATAACTCTGACAGAGGGGTGGGAAGGTGCGTCATGGAAAGGACATAAGCAACACACCTCGAAGAACAACAGTTATGAAAGGTGAGTAACCGTTTTTTCTTCTTTGAGTGCTTGCTCATGTCTATTCCATGTTAGGAGACTCACAAGCAGTACCCCGGGAGGTGGGCTTGGAGTTCATGGATGTGCTGATTGCAACACTGGTCTCTCGAAAATGGCATCATCTGGGGCCTGTTGCAAAGGTATGAACTGATGACAAGGTTGAGGCTCTGCAGATGCCTTGGATTGGTATCTGAGTGAGGAATGCTGCTAACGAAGCCTGGACTCTTGTGGAATGAGTGGTCCTGATGGCTGGAGGCAGGAAATTCATCTGTTCAGAGCAAGTCTGTATAAAGGTGGTTATCTAGGACAAAACTCTTTGGGTTGACATGAGCAGCCTTTATTCTTTCTGCTATTGCTACAAAGCATTGCGAAAAGACTTAGTCCTCTCACTATAAAAGGCAAGGGCCTGCTAACATCCAACATATGAAGCTTTCGTTCCTCAGAGCTTTTGTGGTGTTTTGGGAAGAAGACAGGTAGAAAAACAAACTGGTTGTTGTGGAATTCTGGTACCACCTTTGGCAGGAAGGTCAGATGGGGTAGCAGTTGGACCTTGTCCTTAAACAACACCATGTAAGGTGGTTCTGATGTAAGGGCTTGATCTTAGAGACCTTTCTGGCTGAGGAAATCACCACCAGGAAGGCGATCTTCCAGGAGAAAAGTAGTAGGGAGCATGATGCTAATGGCTTGAAGGGGGGACCTGAGCCTCTACAGAACCAAGTTTAAATTCCGTGGGAGGGGTTGGTTCACAAATCTGAGGACAGTTTTTCCAAACTCTTGAGAAACTCAATGGTCATTAGGTGGGAGAACACTGATTTGCCATTCACTGGGGGATGAGAGGCTGAGATGGTTGCCAAAGAAGGAAATGCCAGACGCTGCAGCTTTAGGTGGAGTAAACAGCCCAAGATAGATTGAAGAGAAGATCGAGATGGAGAGAGATCCCGTTCAGAGGCTCAACAAGTGAAACGTTCCCATTTGGCTAAGTAGATATCCCTGGTGGAAGACTTTCAACTACCTAGCAAGACTTGTCGAACCTGTTCCAAGCAGGCCTGTTTTTCAGGACTCAGCCATGCAGAAGTCATGCAATTAGGTGCTAGGAGGTGAGGTTCAGGTGAAGCAACTGGCCGTGGTCTTGTGAATTCAAGTCCGGGAGAAGTGGGAGCGAGAGTGGAGCTGCCATGAAAAGGTCCAGAAGCGTGCCAAACCCATGCTGGCGTGGTCACGCTGGTACTACCAGGATAATTCTTGGCTTGTCCCATTTGATTTTTAGAAGAACCTTGTGAACCCAGGGGATCGGGGAAAAGGCATTCAGTAGGTGGTCTGGCCATTACAGCAGGAATGTGTCAGAGAGGGAGCCAGTCCTGTGCCTGCACACTGAACAGAACTGATGGCATTTTCTGTTCTGCCTGGTGGCAAACAGGTCCACCTAGGGAGGTCCCCAGCTTTGGAAGATGACACTGATGACCTCCAAGTGAAGAGACCACTTGTGGTTATAGAAGAAGGACCTGATGAGGTGATCCGCCAACATGTTCCAGGCTCCCGGGAGGTGAGACACCTCGAGGTGAATTGAGTGTCTCACACAGAAGTCCCATAGACCGATGGCATCCTGACACAGGGCAGAGAATCAGGCCCTCTCCTCCTTTCTTGTTGATAGAGACATGGCCACTGTATTGTCTGTCAGGACTTGAACCACCTTGCCTGAGACCTGGGGAAGGAACATTTGGCAAGCCAGTCACACTGCCCTAAGCTCCTTGACATTTACTTGCAGGGAGAGTTCTTCCCAGGACAAGAGGCCCTGAGTTCTGAGGTGGGTTCTCCACCCTAGGTCTGACGCATCTGAGACTAAAGACACTGATGGTTGGAGGACAACGAAGGTCACCCTCATCATTACCAACCTTGGTTTCTACTACCAACCCAGGAAGGCGAGGACTGGGGCAGGGACCATAAGTACTGAGTTCAAGTGGTGTCTGCTCAGGGGGTATACTGATGCTAGCCACATCTGGGGGGGCCTAAGGCATAATCTAGCATATTGAACCACGTAAATGCAAGATGCCATGTGGCCCAGGAGCTTGAGACACACTCAAGTTGTCATGACCTTGGATATCAGGTTTGCCATGGTCCTGGTCAAGTTGAGCACTGCCCCCAATAAATTCGATTCTCTAAACTGGAACAAGAGTTGACTTCTGCTTGTTTATCAGAAGGCCCCGCACCCTGAAGGTAGTTTGGACTGTGCTGATGCTGTCTTGCACTTGAGCCTGCAACTGACCTTTGATCAGTCCTATCAGTCGTTCAGGTATGGGTAGATCTGAAAGTCTCGCTGCCTGAGGAAGGAGGCTACAACTACCTTACATGTTGTAAAAACCCATGGGGCTGCTGATAGGCCGAAAGGAAGGGTGGTGAATCAGTGAATTGGTAATGACAAGAAATCTTCTGTGGCCACTGAAGATAGTAATGTAAAAGTATGTGTCCTTTAAATCAAGGGTGGCGTACCAGCCTCCTGGATTCAGGGAGGGAATGATGGAGGCCAGGGAGACCATACGGAACCCCAAGTTTCTTGAGATATTTGTTGGGGCAATGCAGGTCCAGGATGGGTCTGAACACCTCCTCCTTTTGCCTCTGGGATTAGGAAATATTGGGAGTAAAACCCCTTTCCTCTCAAGTCTTCAGGAACTTCCTCCATATTCCCCGTACACAGGAGGAATTGCACCTCTTGGACACAGAGTTGTTCGTGAGAAGAGTCCCGGAAGAGGGACAGGGATGGGAAATGGGAAAGAGAGGTGAATAAAAACTGAATGGTATATCCAGCTGTCACTGTACTCAGGACCCAGCGGTTCAATGTTATGGATGCCTAAGCCAGGCTGAAGAGTGACACACTATTCAAAAACGAAGGTGTATGTGGGAGAAATCTGAAATGGTGACTGGTACAGTGCCTTCAGCTGCACTTTCAAAAGGCCTGTTTGGGCCTGCCAGAGGATCTCTGAGGCCTCAGCTGGAAGGCTGAGGTGGATAGGAGTGGTTGGTGCTACTTCTAACCTCTGCTTTTTCTTGTGTAGGACTCCTACCTTGGAGAGCCTTCGAACCAAGGTGGTTGCTGGGGCCTGAAATGATTTCTGGATGCAGATGGGGCGTGCAGGCCTAAGGATCATAGCATGGCTGTGGCCCTTGAGTCTTTCAGTCCGTGAAGTCATGTGTCATCTGCTCTGAGAAAAGGGAGGAACCTTCAAACGGGAGTTCTTGGATTGACTGTTGAACCTCATGGGGAAGGCTGAAGGACTGGAGCCAGAACAGTGCCTCATGGTGACTGTGGAGGCCATTGTCCAGACTGCTGAGTCGGCAGCATCAAGAGCTGCCTGGAGAGAGGTCCTTACCCTCTCCTAAGAGGGTTGAGAACTCCTGTCTTGAATTTATTGAGGAAGTCCCATAGATTAAATCATATCTCCCCAGCAAAGCAATTGGAATAAACCTTTCTTCTGAAAAGGTCCAGTTTCATTGCATCTTTTTGTTTCAGGGTAGCATACGACTGGCCTGCCTGTCCCTTTCATTAGCATCACCAAGGGGAAGGTGTGAACCCATGTTTGAAGCAACCCGCTTCTGAAGATCCAGGGTCCCCCGGGGCCCTGTGTGCACGGCCCCAGCTCCAGAAGAAGCAGCAGGGTGCACGGCTCCCAGCACCTGTCCCTGTTGCACCGCCCCATGCCGGGCCCCAGCAGGCCTACACTTTTTGATGATCGCCACTGCTGGGCAGACCAGTCAGCCAACCGGCCACTCTACTCCTGCTGTGGTATGCATGTGTACGCATCCACAGCACACTTATCAGGCACTCCACTGCTGTGTCGCTGCTGTCCCTCCCTCTCTGGTCAGGCCAGGGCGCATGCACACAGCTTGCGGTGTCCTCCAGGTCTGAGCGGGGCTAGTGCTGGGGTGGGCCTGGATGCTAAGTGGGTGGCCATGGCCCATCCAGGCCCACCTGTAGCTATACCCCTGTACTGTGGCCTGCATTTGTGGCCACTGAGCAGTACTGCTACTGCTCCAAGGCCTAGGGAGAGAAATCCTTTCCCCCATGCTCCATGCCCGCTGCACCAAGCCCAGCTACTGGGGCTTGTTGTGAAATAAAGGAGTTCTCTCTTTGAAAAGAACTAGGAGATCTTTCACTTGGAACCAAGAATTGCCATAGTCGGGCAGAAGATATCTTCATTTAGCATCTCATTTGAATGATGGCACATATAACAGGGAAGCACACTCATCCACAATAGTGTGGATCTACACCCAACCCTAAGTTCCAAAGTAGGATTTGAACTCACAACTTTACAGCGCAAAAGTGAAACAATCTTATTTATTTCTGTGGTTTTTTATGTTTCCGTTTGGAGTTTCCCAGTGATGAGACAGCCATAAAACATGGATGAAAACATGCCCATTTTACAAACAGAATGATATTGCAAAAGGAAGGCACAGTACGTATAGGAAAGTATTCCTCATTCATGACCAGACAAAACCAAACCCCCAAACTAAATACCAAACTACTTCTATGCTGAAATAAGCAGTAATAGAGCCCAAGTAACCTTTTAGAGGGATAAAAAAAATTCAAAGTGACTCAAACCACGCATCATTCAGATGTCAATTTTCCAGTGACACAGTTAAACATGAGAATTAAGAACAGAAAATTTATTATACACAGGAAAAACAAAGGATCTGCAAGAATGAGCCCTAATGTACAGACTAAAATCAATTTACAGGGCCATTGCTCCTGACCTCTTGAGTCAGACTGTATTGTCCATAAGCCAATAGCTAGGTACCAGTGTTCCCAAATGTGCATCCCAATCCAATAGTCATTCAAAGCAATAAACTGCATGAGGTAGGCCTCAAGCCCAAAACTATTTGATTTGTGTGCACAAACGTGTGCATGTCTGCCCCTTTTTGTAGGCACAATTAAGCAAATACTTAAAATCAGAGGCCAGCCTACAATTGTTGGAAAATAAGGTCTAGTATCTGGCATCTTGTTTATATTTTAAGGTCTTCAATATTTTGTATTTCTTTGCTGCCAGCCTCAATGGCTCTAACAAAAGATAAATGTTGGGTACCCAATCTTAATGCTAATACAAAGACTCAGTGGTCATGTGGGAATGAAAGATGGATATCATCAGTGACAGGAATTAAAGCCACAGAACATTCCTATTAGAATTGTAGCAAGCCTAAAATTTGAGGTCAACATAATATTGCCTCAGTTCATTAAGCCAAAAAATCTCATTCCATTCTGTTACAGGATTTTCAAGTGTCCAAAGAGATCAGAACTAGTGAGCTGATTGACAAGAATTCACTGATAATGTGTAAAGTGCTCACGACACTAAAGCAAGCAATCCGATTAATAACAAATCTGTTTTGGCCCTGATGTATCATTTGGAGCTATATATATTTTCTGGTCCTCTGGTCAGTAACTTGAAACGAATATACACCGTATACATAAAAGGGGTATACGATAGGACAGTAAATAATTTTGTGTTATGAAGTAACATACTTTTGTCTAATAAATGAATGGAAACACTTTCCACAGAGGGAAATAATGGCTTACTTAAGCATGGGTTGTCTTTCACTGGACTTCTATTGCTTTTTTAAAAATAGATTTACTATATCAAACATGATTTGTTCGCCTGAAGCCTCATGCTTCCCTTGCTTCAGTGACTCAAATCAAGTTAGGCAAAATATTAATGCAATGCAGGGTCACTAGCACCATAAAGATTGTTCACAGATTTCAAAAGGTATCTGTCACCTATATTTATGATGGCTTCTTTTAGATGTAAATTGGATGACTGTCCTTCTTATCTCTTGCTCCTTAATATTAGTCTAACAATTCAGTTTTTCTCTCAAAATTCATATAAATTGTACCTAAACGTCATAATAGCAGTCTGCACCATGTATTGTGAAGAGGATATTAAAGACTCTGTATTCTGCTTCCACTTAGTGTGGAACAGTGTTTGGCCTATTATGTTCAGTATGTGGAATTAAGCTAATAGAGAAAATCAGTTTCAACATTGAGAAATGTCATGGTATGACAAAAGGTTTAACTACAAAAGGAAAGAAAAAACAGAAATAAAAGAATTATTATCATTAATCTCAAATAGAGTATTACAATAAACAGGTAAGTCAGTTCTGAAAATTCAAGTTTCAGTATCATCCTTACTTAGCTACAGTATTATTACTGGCCCAGGCCACATCTTGGTTTTGTTCCCATAGTTTTGTTTAAAGTTTGTTTGTTGACATATGATCCCAGAAAATCATTCTTTGAGTTGGGATAGGAAAACAGCTTAAACATCCTCCCCTTGCTCTGTAAAGGTTTTCAGAAGAACCGTTGCCTTTGGTCAGACATTTGTGTCTGGGCTCAAAATCTGGGCAGACCACAATATTGATTCTTTCAAAATTATTATTTTAAATGAAGGAAACTGCTCTCCTGGGCTGCAATCCTGACCTGGGAGGCTGGAGAGAGAGAGATCAGGATGATACCTTCCACTACAATGGTACTGTAGGTTCTTCCATGTGCCACACTATATTATTATTATAGGTTCCCCCATACTGGACTCCTGTAAGTGCATTCACTGTACATTTCTTTCTTTTCTTTTTTTTTTTTAACATTCAGTTTGAGAACTAAGGGGACCAGGTAATCCATTACATTAATCAATTTTGGGGCCCCACTCCCAGTAATAACAGAAGAATCTGCATATTTTGGGACCTTTTCTGGTTTTCTGCGTTTTCCATTTTGTATTCTACTGCCTGATTGGTTACCATGAATTAACATCCTGTACAGTTCAGCTCATACAGTAAAATGGTTCTAGGAGTCTATCACTTTATCCATGGGGTCAAGATGATGATACTTATCTGGACTAGTACCTTTTTCTACAAGAAATCATACTGAAATTAATGGGATTACTTGAAGAGTAAAGATGAGTGAATAAATGGTCAGAATCTGACCCTAGGTGCCTTAAATGCTCCTTCACATCCAGACTGTAAACCTGCTACTTATGTTGGTGAGCAATTACTGATAGCGCTACGTTTGAATCTGACTCAGTATGGCCACTCTTATGTTCTTACAAACCTTTTGGGTTCTGGGCAAATTTCCACTCAGCAGACCCAACGACCTGGCCTAGAGTGTGGAAACCATCACCACAGCAGACAGGCCATACAAGTTCTTTTACACAAGTTAAGCTCTACTTTGTAGGTCCTTGAATTTCATTGTCAGTATCCAAACCACCTCTTCAACAATGCATTTAACATTTTCAATTCACAATTCAATCAAATTTATAAAAAGTGTAAATTGCTATCCATCCCATGTTACAAGAGAAAACAAATTCTTCAGAATAAGTGACTGTAAATTTACCTATCCTTGGCATTTAGTGGATTTTTTAAATCAAACACAAAATTTAGTGACTAATAAGCTGAATGCACTGATACAGTATTACTGAATGAACAAACACGTTGTAGTAAATTGCTGCTGAATTTAAATATAAACCTTAACTTTATTGCTTTAAAGCAAATTATTTTAAAGCCCATAATTTCTGACAACCTAAAGTAAATCCCTCATAAACCACAACACGGGTAGCCAGGCCTTATTCATAAATCTGATTTTATTTATATTTTTGGATTATATAAATATACTCTAAAACTGCTATATCTATCTAATCTATCTATCTATATCAGTTTCTACACTTGCCCTGAGCTGCCTTGGAAAAGGGAATGCAAACTGACAAAGCTTCTTTATTTCCAATTATTATTTTAATTACGTATCCCAGAGTTTGGATCATGATTGCTTCTATTTACACTCGGAGCCTACAACATTGTACTACTTCTGCATGGCTGCTTGTTAAACAGACACTTCAGACAACCATAAACAGCTCCTTTTCCTAATTAGAAATTCAGAATTTTTCAGTGGAAACAAGAGTAACATCTTTTTTGATAACAGGCACCTCAGCTGGAAAGTGGTGTTGTAAACTCCCATTCACAATAGAAGTGACTGAAAGTAAAGGAAAGTCCTAAATAAAGATTAGGATCCATTAACATATTACATAGGCTTTTAGGAATAAAGCATATTTACAGATGTGAAATACTCCCATTTTTTAAAACATTTAAGAGAGTGCAGCTCTACTTTAGCAGATTCAATTTATATTTATTTATTTTGGATCCAATTAAAATTAAAAAGAATGAGCCACTATTACTATAAAACAAGGACTGGAGAAGAGCACAGTGAAATACTACATAGGTAATTGTAATTGTTTGTTTTGAAGGTTTTTAGGCAAAGGAGTGAAAGTGAAATACCAGGTTTCATTAATAAACAAATCAACATTTTATGTCTTGTTAAACTGCTTTTACACACAGTACATTTAACAAAACAAAATGTTCACATCATTATATGTTAGGAAATGATGCAATTAAGTTGAAGTGACAGTCAAGTTTCCATCCAAAACTAAGGGTGGTTAATGGGAGGCATGGACACAAACTGTTTTTAGTCACAGCATAAGAAACCAACGTGACAGTGACATGCCCTACAGTTCTGATTCACAAACCTTTCAATGACGAATTTGCTTTTGTACATTGTAGAGAGAAGTAACAATAATGAATTACCCAAAGAAAGTTTGTCTACCCTAATAAATATAGACAAAAAGAAAGGCACAAAGGATTTATAAACAGCAGTACTTGATTTCTGAGGACACTAACATAATACTGGCTGCTCATTAGGTGAGGTGTTGAAAGCCTTCAAATTGCATGGACTTCTTTCGGTGCTGAGCATCTCACACGTCAGGTCCTAAATAGAACAACTATTATATACATATTCAGGACTTCTATGATTCATCTTGAAGATTTACAAGTAACCCACAGCCGCATGAAAGGCAGCAAGGCTGTAACATATGGCAAAAAAATTAATTGCTTTTAAAGAACTTTTAAGTGGCTTAGCAAAATATTACACGACTAAGTGCTTCAAAGCTGCATGTAAAATATAACTAACACACTTTGAGATGATCCTTCAGCTTCAATTAACTCCAACTGACAGTAATAGTAACAGCTACAGAATTGAACCCACAGTTCTTACAATGATAGCATTGATAATTAGAAAAAACAAAACCAAACCATTGTTATTGTGTGCGGTAGTGAGTGAAATGTTTTCAGATTCTGATAACTGAAACAAGCTTTGTATATTTCTGTAACTAGCAAGTCCGGCCCAGATCCACAAAGGGACTTAGGCAGTGCAACACTGAACATTGCAACACCTAATTTTTAGACGATAGGAAACTACAGGAACTACAATATAATCCACAATGCTTGAGTTGGGTGTCTAGGCTCCCTATACAATGTATGGGGAGAGAAAGACACCTAAGAATATGATCCACAAAGACAGCATACCAGATGCAGAGCCACCTAAGCTAGCCAATGGGAGATGTGTGGGCTGCAGGAAGGTACCTATCTCTGCTTGTGAGTCACAACTGGGAACCCCTCTTCTGGAGACTTAAGTCAAGAAGAAGAAGAGGAGGAGTCAGTGGTGCCACCATTGCCTACATTTTAACTCTTGCCTAGTGGTTAGAGTACTCAGCTGGAATGTAGGAGACCTAGGTTCAATCCCCTCCTCAAGCAGAAGGAAATGATTTGAAAAGAGGTCTGCCACCTTTAAAGAGAGTGCTCTTAGGGTGGGTCAGCGAAAAACGGTTTGTGCAGCTTGAGGAGAAAGCTTAGGCTAAGGTTTATGCCTGGGCTAACTCCAGGAAAAGAATACATTATGGGCCTGTGCTCCAGTAAAAGATCAGCCGGAATCAATTAGCCTTGTACTTTGTAGTCTTGTACCTTGTGCAGTCCTTTACCCGTCTGGGTAACATTTTACAGCCAGTTTGCACTTGCTTTTCACAGGTGTAAGTTATTATACACAAGGCTGCGAAGAATCAAGCCCCCACTGTAGAGGGCAAGGTGGGCAATCCATCTACTACAGTAAATACCATAAAATCTATGTATCAAACTGCTAACAATATGTACATATAGCACCCTGTCTGATGGATATAGTATTGGAGGATGCAGTAGGAGATTAAATTGTTCCACAAGAGGCTGTGCTTTTTTTCCTTGTAGGCCTGTGCCCAGGTGGCCCATTTATCCTGGAGAAGGTCAGCTTGCGGCACAGTCAGTATACTCAGCCTTTTTGGTCTTTTTTTCATCGGAAAGCTATAAATACTGTCTTTTAAACAGAGCTCTCAGCACTGGAAAAGTAACACAACAGAATCTGCTGCTTTTTCTTTTCTAAATTCTTATAGTCAAAGTGTTAGACCAAACTAATCACTGGTACAACTCCACAGAAGTCTATAGTGTTACACTAGGGGTGAACCTGGGCCCTCGAAGTTTAGGTGGTAATTCCAGGTTTATTCTATCATACAGAATTGCCTATTCACCCATTATCAGCCTACAACGTTTTCATTCAAAAGAGACATTCTTGCTGGATTCCCACCTCTCAACGAACAGAAATTAAATCGTTTACTTGCAACCATGCATGAAGACATTAGAGCCAGCTGCTCTATATCTGCAGCAAGCCTCAGGTTAAGATTAAAGCAGTGTACTGAGCCAAGTAAATTGACCTAACCAGCAGTTTTCTCTGGAAAGAAGACTGAATAGGACTGTAATTCCACTCCTAATTTCCATGTGTCAGCACCAAAGATAACATTTGATATTTGCTCTGCATCATTTAGAAGGAAAAAGAAAATAACATTTCCCAGGTGTGTACATTATCTTTATGATCAAATAGTAAGAAAAGGGACTGAGGTGGCTGGAAATTTACAGGAAGGAGACAGGAATAATGAAGGGATTTCATTCCCTTTCTCTAGAGTTGCATAAAAGAGAAATGCCCAGGATCAAAGAGAATCCTGTATGAGGAGCAGTGGACATGGGCTGCGAAGGGAGTGTAGTGTCGCCAGCCCCTTTCTTTTTAGATTTTTTCCTTTAGTGAATTTGCAAAGGGTGTTGAATTCAGAGTGCTGGAAACTGAAGCCTACTGGTTCCCATAGTGGCAAAGCATCAGCAGTGGCATTACAAGCTCCTCCCAATGCCGTGGCAGTGTGTCTCACCCCAGCCTTGAAGTATGCAATGTAGTTGTAACTGCATCAGTCACCGGATATGAAAGAGACAAGGTGGGTGAGGGAATATCTTTCACCGGATCAACTTCTGTGGGTGAGAAAGACAAGCTTTTGAGCCACACAGACCTGAAGTAGAGCTCTCTCTCACCAACAGAAGTTGGACCAATAAGAGCTATTACCTCACCCACCTTGTCTCACCAACCTCGAGGCTTGGTTTCCATGAGCATTCAATCTATGACCCTACTGCTAAAATTGCCAACAATGATTACTAATTATGATAGCATATGATAACATTTTTGTAATGTTGACACCTATCCACTAAGAGCTAGTTTAACTCACAGCTCATTTCACAGAGGCCTCCTACAGCCATCAAATACTAACAGCTTTGAAAAGGTTAGTAGCCCCTGGGCCAGATATATGGAAATGACCTAGTCCTGAAAAGTGTTCCACTACCAGTGCCCCTGAGTCATCCAGGCCTTCCCTGAACCACACAGCAAATGAATGTTGGTAGTTCTGTCACGCAAGAGCGGTGGTAATTTCTGGTTTTGAATTGAAAACTAAATTTTGCCTTCCTCTCCGATAATCCATAAATTGTTCTGCATCCATGAGGGAAAAAAGTGTGTTTGGATTCCACCAGCAACAGAGAAATGAATATTCCATATCTATTCTTTCAGTTCTTGCTTTAAGAGTCACCTGAGCTTCTGATAGCAAGAATAGGCTGGTGACATAGACCTGCAGGAGTTGAAAGGCCCAGAGCCCTTCAACTCTGGAGCCCCTCTTTATGCCACAGAGAATAATGGTGTGCAAAGAGCAGCAGAGAAGCCAAGGCCTGAATGGGCATGGACACTAGATACATAGGATGAACTACACTCTTATCCCTAGACTTAAAAGGCTGATAACAGGACTGGGATCACTGCTGGGGCGATCTGTCTGATAAATATGTTCTGTGACTGATAACTTCAATCTCGAATGCTATCAATCTGTTACTTTTTACTAGCCCTCAATTCACTTTTAAGGAAAAAAACAACAAGATGTTATGGGCTACAACATCTGGGAATAAAATTATGGGGCTCTAGACAGTTGGCATAGTATGTAGCTAGGAAGTGTTAATGTATTAAATTACATCTTTAATTGTTGATTATTTTATATGCTGCTTTGACTTTTTTATATAAGCTATTATGGGAATTAAAAAAATCATTGAAACATACATTCCGTGTGAATGTAGACAACATCTGTGTAACACAGCTACCCTGAAATACAGTATAGCTTACTTAGCAATTTCTATCTATTTGGGTTTAAAAGTGAGGTATATACATGTGTATAGAAAAACCCAAGTCTTAACAAAAGAGCCTTTTACAAAAATTATGCAAATTATCTGGTCTCCAAATTATTTCTAAAGAAACTCAGAGGTATACTATATTGATATTAATCTTCTACTCTAGTCTTGAATCACTGCTAAAAAGAGGTGTCTCATAATGTAGCATTATGTAGTATTTTTGTGACATGGACAATTATCTTAGAAACTCAGATCCCAACCCAAGACACTTGAAAATAGCTTGATTTTCAGAAAGTGTTTGCTCAATATGTGAAAAATCAGCTCCCTTTAAGATATTTCTGGCTAGGGCCCCCAAAATTGAGGCACCCACAACTACTAGTCACTTCTGAAAATCTTGGTCTCAGATCTTTCTTTGTTGTTCCTATCAGCCCTTTTCAGAACTACATTCCTAAACTCTTAAAAAATGTTGAGCATCTTGAAGCTCAGCACCTTGCAGAAGGCCTTCAACAATTCACGGGATCAGGTTCAAAGTTGAGAAGCCCAAACTACTTTTAGTCTGCAGATATTCTTTTAAATGTTGACTAAGATCTGTGGAGACAATGCTAGTTTATTAAACTACTGCTCTTCCAAGCAGCTACAGAGAAGTCATACTACATATCTTCAAAGACAGCAACACATATTTTATTAGATAAGCATCAATAGCTGTGTGCAATGAAAATAAAAAGTACAGGAAACAGGACAAACCTGATTAGAACTGGAGGCTTTGGAAAGGGCCTGTAACAAATCATGCTACTTTCCACCTCTAATAAAACAAAAAGCCTTCAAGAAATACAAACGTGACCTAACTCTTTGCCTGCCAAAATAGACATTTAAAAAGAAAAAAAAACGTACTAAAAATTGAGGCAAATGTACTGTTCAAGAACTGAGACCAGGGGGATGAGATAATATCTTTAATTGGACCAACTTCTGCTGGTGAAAGAGACAAGCTTTTGAGCTACACAGAGCTCTTCTTTAGCTCTTTGTAAGCTCAAAAGCTTGTCTTTCTCACCAGCAGAAGTTGATCCAATAAAAGATATTACGTCACCCACCTTGTCTCTCTAATATCCTGGGACCAACACAGCTACAACACTGAAAACTAATCATGAACTGAACTGCTTATTCTGCCCAGTCAACTACATATTCAGTGTTTAGAAAAGAGTATCTCACAGGTTGGGAAATAAAGGTAGTTGCAGTTTAACAAGATCAAATAGCGACTCCTGAGCAAATTCCATAATGTATATAGTATAAATTACCGTGCTGGTACTTGCAAAGTAAAGTAGTACTCAGCATGAGCAAAGGTGGAAGAATCCAACCCTAAACAATGAAGGTCAAGATTTTCAACTGCAAGAAGTGATTATGAGTGCCTCAATTCTGGGGGGCCCAACACAGGACACTTGAACGTAGCTTGATTTTCAGAGAGCATTTGTTTCTACATTTCTGAATAACTTCACTTTAAGGGGTATCAAGCTGGGCCCTCCAAAACTGTGGTACCCACAATTGCTATTTTAACTTTAATTTTAACTTAAGATCTTTCTTTGTTGTTCCTATTAATTTTTTTGAGAATTACATTCTCACAGTCTTAATGAATGTTAGTGGAACGGTTGATGGCCAGTTTCTAAAAGCAAATCTTATCGCCAAATAGATTCTTCTGTATCTCACTTAAATAACTTCATTCCTTACATGCTCAGTCTTCATGGTCTGCTAAGATTTTGGTATAAACCTTTAATTACTTTTTGCTAAAAACACAAGTAATAGGGCTCAGTTTTAAAGGCCTAACCTTACATTACATTATACATTACATTACAAGGTATACTCAGTTTTCTTGATGTTATTCCCTGTCAAATGCAAAATGACTACATGTGAAAGTACTAGTATTACAATATAAATAAAGTTAGTAAAACCTAATATAGAGATGGAATCTAAAAAGCCATTAGATGCACATGAACTTTGCAAATATATATATAAGCAGTCAGTTCCCTCAACATCTATTACATGGAAGCTCTGTGAATAAAGGCTACATACAAATATCTGTGTAAGGGCCAGGAAATTCTGAGAAGATCCCCTTAGAGTTTCAGTTGCATTCTTCCATCAGCGTTGCAGGTAGCCCTTCACGAGGAAGAAAACTGGGGTCATGCCAACAAACTCTGCAGATTACCCAAGCTGCTTAGGGATTTGATAGGGGCACCTGGTCTGGAATCTCTCCACTGGCTCAGAGTGCCCTGCAGTTCTTCCTTGTTCCTTGATAGCACAACTCCAGTGGAGATGCAGTCTCAGAGACTCCAACAGGTGCCTGTTTCTGAGACCTTACCCCATCTTTTAAGGGGTTTCCCCAGCACAGTGTTGCACTCTACTAACTTCCCTCTACTCTTTGTGTTGGATGCAGGGGGAAGTAGAGGAAACACACAATTTGCAGCTCTCCGGGCCTACCAGTCCTTTCTCAGTCCATTCACAGATCTCTGAACTCACAAATTGGAGAGAAAAGAGTGACATCTAGTGCAGAGGCCATTAACCCCTGTGTTACCACAGTGTGAAGAAGATTCACGCATGGAGAATCCAAAGTGTACAAGCTGGCATTTACTTATTTATATAAAGAAGATGCTAATATCAGGTATTTTCTATGGAAACAAGATCCAAACTTTAGTTGAACTTGCTAATATCTTTATCTTTCCCTTGTGACAGGAATGGCTATGCCAGTTTTTAAAGGCCAAATCCAGTTAAAAATTGCAAGCTGCTAGATCATGAAAGCTTCTTAAGCATTACAACCACAAAGACTGCTCTTTATTCATAGGGAGAATTAACAGACTTTTGTCCTTTTAAAAAGTACCTAGAAAGTTACATACCAAAAGTCTCCCTGAAAAGAAAGTTATGACTGTCTACATACACAAATCATATCACTTTTAACTATCCTGGTGTAGTTACTGCGGTACAACACCGTGTGTGGATGCAGTTAGATCAGGAAGGGGAATAAGCTATACTTGTATAAGGCACCCTTATACCAGTATAACTTTACACTAGGGGTTCTACCAACATAATCATTTTGGTTAAAAAAATCATACTTCTAATCAACATAGTTATATTGTTACCAAAACTGTGTGTAGACCAAGCCTTAGAGTGGCACAGTAGCACAGGAAACACCAATTTAACATTGTCCACGCAACCTTAATTTGGTCTTACTTGTGTGCATGCCTTATGGTATACTCTTTAATTACCTGATCACATACTATTTTTCCTACAGGAATTCTGCTTTATTCAATACACAGAATGGACATATATGAGCATAAGTTTCAGAATGGTAGCTGTAGCGGGTAGTCTGTATCTGCAAAAAGAACGAGGAGTATTTGTGGCACCTTAGAGACTAAGGTTAGTCTCTAAGATGTCAAAAGTACTCCTCTTTCTTTATATATAAGTATGTATTTTATATTACATGCATACATACACATGCACACACAAGAGAGAGAAAGAAAAACTTTATACTAGAGGTCCCTAACACAAGGATTGGGGTTGAGAACTACACACGGCCCTCCTTTGTGACTGGGAAAAAGAGCTGAAAAATCTCTAACCACATCTTTAGTTTAAAAGGGAACTAAACATTCTGAGTCCTTTCATGATGCTTGAAATCATTGATTACCAAGATATGGGAATGGTTCAGCCTTAGAGTTACAGTAACTCTTTTAGTTCCACTACTGTGATGGGGAACACATATAGATACTTCTGGAGTTATGTTTCATATTCGGTGGTAGCACATTCGTATGGGCTCTCACTTTCCCAAATTGCTTCGTAAGACCCCATCACAGGGTGCTATATCCTAGGTAGGTGACTTCTTGGGTGGCCAGTTCATCACTGGTTGGGTTGGCTCTCAAATCTGCCTCCCTGAGAGTCCATAATATTGCAGCCAGATGCTTCATATGTTCAGCTCAGCTCTCGCTGTAGATTATGATATTGTCAACATAGGTGACCGCGTACGACCCCAGGCAGCCATAGCACTCTGTAAATCAGCTGCTGGAAAATGGCGGCAGCTCCATGAAGTCCAAAGGGCATGGTTTTAAATTGGTATAACCTCCACAAAATGGGGAAGGCATTTTTTTTTAGATTCAGATGTTAAGGGGATTTGCCACTACCCCTTCATCAAGTCAAGGGTGGATATATGCTTAATGGCCTCTGGACTTTCCAGCTGTTCATCGACCCTAGGCATGGGGTACGTGTCAAATTTTGAAATGGTGTTCATCTTCCAGAGGTCAATACAGAACCTCATCGACCCATCCAGCTTAGACACAAGGACAATGGGGCTCCTCCACTTGCTGTGTCACTCTTCGACAACTCCTACTTCTATCATGGGGCCTGGAGTTCCAGGCAAACTGCCTCCCACATCTTCCTTAGGAGCGGCTGTAGGCTCTCATGTACCTGCCACCCTGGTTCAGTGTTTATATGATGGAATATCAGTGGGGGTCTGCCCGGGTATTGCTGAAAACATCTCAGGGAATGATTTGGCCAGCTGTATGGTTGTTGCTCTTGTTTGGGCTGCAGATCCTTTCCTACAGGTACTAATGCATAGCCTTGTGGTGCTGAGGCCTGAAGTCTGAATTCTGGATTGGGAGGAATGGGGTGACAATAAGGCTTCTTGTCGTTTCCAGGCCTTCAGCAGGTTGATGTGATACACTTGGGTAGGACTTCCTTTTCCTGAGTTACTGGATGATCTCCCCAATCCATCTGACCACCTTGCAAGAGCCTTGCCAGTGAGCCAACAACTTGGATTCTGAGGCTGGTTACAGCTGTAACACTTGGTCTCTAGGCTGAAACATGCATAGTGTGGTCCCTTTACCATAGGCTTGTTCCTGGGTGTGTTGTGCCTTTCTGTAGGTTTTCTCCTGTGAACTCCCCCAATTTCTTCAATTTCTCCTACAGCTATATAAAATACCTCACTACATTGTTGTCCTGGTGCTTTGCTCTTCCCAAAGGAGGTCCAGAATCCCCCTGGATTGCTTCCCATATAATAATTCAAATGGGGAGAACTCTGTGGATGCTTGGGGCACCTCGCAAATAGTGAACAAGAGAAGAGGGGTCAGGCAGTCCCAGTGTCAGGGTTCAGTGGTCACAAACTTTTTCAACATGTTCTTCAACATTTTGTTAAACTGTTTGAGCTGCCCATTGATCCGGGGGTGATACATCGACATCCTTAAGGACTTGGCCTTCAGTAAGATGCATAGGTGAAATTTGTACTTTGATCTGTCAATATTTATTAGGGATCCCCACCCAGGCAAATATTTTTATGAGTTCACTGGCAATAACAGCTACCATTGCTGACCGGATGGGAATGGCCTCGAGGTATCTGGTGGCATAGTCCGAAATTACCAGTATATATTTGTGCCATGCTGTGGACTTCTCTGATGGACCCACCATGTCTACACCTATTCGCTTGAAGGGCACTCCCACAGTGGGCTGCAGTACCAAGGGGACTTTCAGAACCTTTCGCTGGCCCATCCACTAGCATTTCAGGCATGAGGTGCAATAGTCTCGCACCTCTGGGTACACAGCCGGCCAGTAGAACCTCAAGGTCACCCTGCCAAGCATCTTCTCTCCCTCAAGTGACCCCTCACATGGAGCTGTATGGGCCACTATTAGTATCTGCCTTCAGAACTTTCTCAGTACTAGGAATTGCATTCTTACCTCTCCTGTCCTAGGATCCTTCATTGCCCAGTACGCCCACTCCCCTATTAGTTCAAAATGGGTCCACTCTTTCATCGTCTGCACAGATGAGCTTTTCATAAACTTTGTTCAAGAAGGGGGAGTTTCTTTGTTTTTCCACAAACTTCCTCTCCCACCACCCCCTGCATTTGACAGCAAATCTAGGTGACGAGTGGTAGCCTCTGTGTCCCAGTCCGGTTCAGGCAGCAGGTCCTTCACTCATGAAGATGGTTCTTCTCCTGGATCTTCATCTTCCTTTGAGGCCCCCTGTTTCTGAGGCTTCCTCTCAGCCACTGTGGCCATTTCCACCTTCCTGGGTCTTCCGTCTCTGGCTCTGCTTTCTCCATGGAAACACTTTGTCTCCCTTTGACCTCTTCCCCGAAGACCTTCCAGTCACGCCGAAACATGACTGGGTAAGCCAGGTCTTTTGACACTCTCATTGGATACGGTCACATGTCCCCACAAATACATTGGAAGTAGATTATATCCCTAGTTTTACCTCTGGTCTTCACCAGTCTCTTCCAAACTAAGGTTCTGACTACAGCAAATCTATCAGCCTTTGTACAGCTACTCCATCCATTTGTACTGGGACCAACATTTTCTTAAGGCCCCCTCTTTCGAGTCCTGTTATCAGCTGTCCAGGCCTGACCATAATTACAGCATGAATGGGCAGTCCTTTCTGAAATGTATTTGCTGGCCACACACAAGCAACATAGCTGCTGGTGGGAGGAGTTGATTTCTTGGTAGGTTCTCCCAAGGTAGAGAATGTGTTTTGATAAGATCACTCAGGCAGACCGGGATGCGGGGTGGGAGGGAGCCCTCCTGGTCAGCAGAGATGAACCTGCAGGTTCCTCTCTTTGCCTTTGTGCCTCCTCCAATTAGGTTTGTGCATCCAAGTTTCCTCAATTACCCTTGTCAGTGGTTTGGGTAGTGGTGCTCCATGGGGATTCAGGGAGCCCAGGAATGACTTTTGGTGTTTCAGCCTCTAGCCTGAGGGATATCAGATAGTTCTCTGCCAATGATACTGCCTCTGCCAATGCTTCTGGATGATATCTCACCAACACTAGTGTCCCCCTGCTGGGAAGGATTTGGGAGAATTGATTTTTCCCACCACTTCAACCCTGGTATGACCCCTGGCTGGAACTACTGCCAGCAGTGTTCCTTCAGGCTCTGAGTGACTGCCTCTGGCCATACATCTGGGCCAGTCTGGTCAAGTAAGGAGACAATAGGATGGCCCAACTCTCTTTGGGCCATCGGGCTACAACAGCCATGTGCTCCAAAATGTGACAAGGAACATCTTTGGGTTGTGCACGAGCCCAATTTAGTCAGCTTTACAGGGACAGGTGGGGTTGAACTAGCACTCCCCCCTCCGATGGACTGGCTCTAGGTCAGTGGCTCCAAACTTTTCCAGACTACTGTACCCCTTTCAGGAGTCTGATTTGTCTTGCATACCCCCAAATTTCAACTCACTTAAAAACTACTTGCTTACAAAATCAGACATAAAAATACAAGTGCCGCAACACACTGTTACTGAACAAGTGCTTAATTTCTCATTTTTACCATAAAAACCAACTGGACTATACATATTGTACTTACATTTTAGCATATAGCATGTAGAGCAGCATAAGCAAGCCATTGGCTATATGAAATTTTAGTTTATACTGGCTTCACTAGTCTTTTTTACGTACCCTGTTGTAAAATTAGGCAAATATCTAGCTGAGTTGACGCACCCCCTAGTAGACCTCAGCATACCCATGGGGGTATGTGTACCCCTGGTTGAGAACCACTGCTTTAGGTCTCCTCTGGTGTTTGTAGG
The DNA here is from genome assembly GCA_007922305.1 of Dermatemys mawii. Lineage (NCBI taxonomy): Eukaryota > Metazoa > Chordata > Testudines > Dermatemydidae > Dermatemys > Dermatemys mawii. The sequence continues at coordinate 74,638,924 of ML677334.1, forward strand.
AGTTACGCCATATGCTGGATGAGCCACTGCTGCTGTTCCTGCTGTTGTGCTGCTGTCTCCTAAATCAGCTATTGCTGGCGCTGTGCTGCCTGCTGCTGCTGTTTCAGTGGTGAGCTGCTGGAGCAGTTGACTCTGCCTTAGCTGCTACTGTTGGTTTTTGAGATCCCATTTTAGCAGTTTCTCAATATCTATTCCTGGTTGCATCTGTGTGCTTATTTTTTCTTTTTCTTTTTCGGCCTACTATTAGGCCTGGGACACTAACATTCCCGCGTTCTCCAACAAATGTAATAGGTTCCTGGGTGGGCTGGGTGGCCTACTGATTAGTACCCACCCACTAGTGTGGGGAGTAGTGATAGGGGAGCCCAGGCCCAGCCACTCCACCAAGCTCCAACCCAGGGCCCCAGGAGGGTCAGCAGTGTTTGGCCTCTGAGGGAGCCCTCTGAGTTACCCTCCTTGGGTCACTTCTTACTGATGCTTTTCTCCCTCAGTTTCTGATACCATATAGGGTAATAATAATAATAATTAAAAAAATAAATCACTGTCAGCCCCAGCCAGACTCAGTATACAGCCCTATTCCTTCAAGGAGACTTCTCTGGCACCTTTGACAGGAGTCTGTCTTCCTTGCCCTGCCTTCGCCCTCCTGAACTGGGTTGCTCCCTTTCCAATCTTGTCTTCCGTTGGAGCATGCCGTGCAGGGCTGGAGGGGCAGGTTTACCGGGGCCCAGTACAGTCCTTTCACCCCTTCTGTCCCGTTTTGGGGTTTGTATACCCATCACATACTGTTATCCTCATTTTAGAGAGAGGCTAAGTGACTTGTCCAATGTTACATCAAAAAATTGGAGACACAAGGTGAGTGAAGTAATATATTTTATTGAACTAACTTCTATTGGTGAAAGAGACAAACTTTCAAGCTACACAGAGACCACCTTGTACCTATTAGAAATCTGTGGTAAATGGTATCCTGTGTCCTATGCTAATGCCCTAGCCACTGGACAATACTTCCTCTGAATTAGAGTTTTGTTATTGTTTACAAAGGAGAAAAACCTCTAAGAAAGTTGTACACAAAAGAGAGAGAGAGAGAAATGCACTTCTTTTTCCTTGCAGATGTAAATTTCCCAATTACGTATATATTATAGAACAATCTTAGATCACAAATCTAACAACAGTGTCAGCTCTTCAGCCAGTAAATTCAAAATACACAGATCTCTATCAACTATGTTATAGTTATAAGCACCATCTGTAACACAGATATTAAAGCTGAAAAAAGTGCATGTAAAATCTATATCTAGATCACCACATTAATCTTGAAAAGACATTTAGCTAATACGGATTTCAGTATTATCATCTTTGCTGGTTCAGGGAAATAAGGATCTAATAAATTGCTCTAAGGCAAAATTATAATGACTGAATGAGGCTATGCAATTAAGCCATAACTTTTTAAATCACCTTTGAAGTTAAATTTAGAAGAATTATGAGAAAAGGGGCAATTAAATGCCAGACTTTTCAATCTAAGTTCCCCCCATCTAAGATTCAGTTACTTAAATTGTTTTTCACTATTTCAGTGGAGAGCTGGGTGCAACAATATTTCATCCCTCAACAGAGGAAGCAAGGAATGCTCTTTCAAACAAAAGCTTTACCAGGCTATCAAAATCTTTACTAGGAAAAATAAACTAATCAAGATTGATCTATGAGGCCTCTCAGAAGCTCACAAATTCCAAATGTTCCCAAACGCTTTAAAGGGAAAAGAAGAGTAGTATTTGGCCAGTATTATCTTCATATCACAACCTCAAATGATGTGTCTTGGTGAAGCATGAGGTGAATAAGCAGGCCCGTTAACATCTATATACAGCATTGACATGGACAACTTTCACAATTACTGTTTACATAGTTTTAAACAGCTGCAGTTAAAACGATTTTTGTACTGAAGTCTTTTAAGATTTATTTTCTGAAGAGAAGCATAGATCTAATTACTCAGACCCTAATCTGGCAAACACGTGCATGTTTAACTTTAAGTGTGAGTTGTTCCATTGAAGTTAGTAGGACTATTCACATGAGTAATGTTATTCATGTGTTTGCAGGATTGCCAGGCTATAATCCTTCTCTTAGGGGGGTTAAATGAAAAGCTCTTATTATTTAAAAAATGTCATTTATTGATTCAAATATTCAATGGAAATCACACTAATAAGCCTTCCCATTTAGCTTTTCCAAAAAATTAATCTTGTGGCCGATAATGCAAACCAAGCATTTGAAAGAAATCTCAGTCTATTTATTTCACAAAGAAAATGGTAATGACAAAAATTTGCTTCATGCATCTGATGAAGTGAGTTCTAGCCCATGAAAGCTTATGCCCAAATAAATTTGTTAGTCTCTAAGGTGCCACAAGGACTCCTCGTTGTTTTTGTTGATACAGATTAACATGGCTGCCACTCTGAAATATTTAAACCAGTTACTTTCTTTCTAGTTTACATTTCCTTCTTCCTTCCTTCCAAATCATACCAATGTAGTACGTCAAAAATTCTATATAAATCAATAACAGTAATATTTTGTACTTCCATAATGCCTTCCATTCTTGGCTCCCAAAGAACTTTAACAAATATCAGCTGAGTAAGACTCACTTCTCTGTAAGGTAGATATTATTCCTATCTTACAGGTGGGAAAATGGAGGTAAAAAGAGACTAAGACTCATATCCATCACACAAAATGCCTTTGGCAAAACCTGAAACAGAACATTGTTCTCCTAATTCCCCTTACTGTGCTTTAACCCCTAGACCAGAATACAGAAACAAAAAGCCACATGCAATTTCCCCCCTGGGGAAAGGAAGAGAGAAAGAAGGAAAGAACCACATTTGACAGGCGCTAGTCACATCATTTAATGCATGTCTGGAAGGCACTTAAAGGGCTTGTCTACACATGAACAGGAACCAAAATAATTGAATCACTTTTAATTCACAGTTTTAATTATTTTGGTACAAGTCTGCATGTGACAGTCACCCTTATTTCTGATTTAAGAATGTCCTATTTCAACTTCTCCTAAATCAATTTTTTTATAGATTTAGCTTAAATCAAAATAGGACATTCTTCATCCAAAATAAATAAATGAAAGGCCACACACAGACTTGCACCAAAATAACTAAAAATGTGAACTAAAGCCTATTTACTTAGTTTGGTTCCAGTTTGTGTATGGACAAGCCCAGATACCCCAGTGATGGGTGCAGGACAAGAAACTTAATAAAATAGAAGAAAAAAGATCAATTTTCCTCTCTTTCCCAAAATACGCATTCAGATTCTTCTGTCATTTACACTGGCGTAAGAGAGAAAAGAATTAGGCCCATGATCTTCAAATAATTAACTGCACACTAATATAGTTTTCTACAACTGTGCTCTATCTAAATTTAATGCACTCTCTGGTTTAACAATTTTGAGATACGCAACTTTTATAATGTATGCGACAGGGTGAAAATGACTTGGATGTTCAGCACTTTAAAACAGACTCACAATAGCAAAACAGAAAATCTACATACCAGCTTGCAGCTGTTGCGTTCGCTGACGACCCAATTCAAGTTTACTCAGAAAGTAAGTGTCATAACAGGAGTTCAACTAATTACAGTAATATTACTAAACATCAGTTATGTTGATATTGCACTAACACTGAACTACAACAGCTGGAAGGAGAGGAGAATTATATAGCAGAAACAGATGCATTTCTTACATGCTGTGTGTGAGACTGTCTCTACATACATCTGCAATTTTTTAAAATTCCTCCTACTTCTTACAACAACCTTTTGCTAATTTTCTACAATTTTCTGCTCCACTAACTTAAAAGTCATTTCCTTAAGAAAACACATGACAGACAACTTGAGTGACTGATTATATTGTGCCATCACTTTGTTTTTCTCTGAGGCCTTTCTTTAAGAGGATGGATGTTAGTGTAAATGACAGAAAGGGGAGCTTCGCATAGGATTTCACTTCTGTTCAAAGACAGGCTAATGCAACCTCACTGAGGTGCAATCAACTTGACAAATGGATGCTGTGCAACCCCGTGCCTCCCACTGAAACCTGAGTGCCTGATTTACACAATATTCTCCCTGTAAATTGAAGCAAGAACAAATTCCAGACAGACTTAATGGTGCTTTGCTGTATAATGGGTTGATTTGATTATTCTTCCCAAGTAATGAAATCTGATAATACTGGGAAAAAATACATCAGAAAGAACGGAATACATTAATGAACTTGTAAAAATACACTTAAATCTCAACAAGTTCAGTAAACAAAAAAGAAACTTAGCTCAAACCAGGAGTGTCTTTATATACAGCCAGTGGGTTTCATATTTAAGAATGCAGCTAGTGAAATACGTTGGGTTTCTAGTTACACCATAACAGCATACATCATACCTTTCTTAAGATAATCAAGAAAAGAAAAACACTTAAATATCAAAGTAAATTTTGAAATGTGTTAGTATATCTCACATTCGCTCTGTTTCCCCAAATCACACAAATTCTTTTATACCAAATGACTGCATAGGAAAATGTAAGTCAGGTAGAAAAAGGTTTTTCCCCCCAAGACTCAGTATTCATTGATTATCTGGCCCATAAAAACAGGATAAGACAAGAAACTCAATAATATTTTTTTAAAATCAAACTTTCTGGTAACGTCTATTGAAAACAACTAAGACAATTTAGTTTAAAAATCACTTTTACACTAGTGTAACTATATCCACAAAAATTATCTGAATGCTTCTATAAGAAAAAAGCAATAGAGAATGACTGTTTTTTAAAAAAAAGAATTAAAATTTCTTTCTAGCACATAACTGTAAACTACTTTGCTGTTGTCATAAATAAAGAAAAAAAAACTTATACAAACATTTCATGCTGAAGTGAATGGATTTCAACAGCTGCTGATTTGGTGACATCGGGAATCCCAATGGAGATGTCCTGCTGAATTAACGTCTTGGAAATGTTAAAAAGAAACTTCAAACAGACCTTGTTTAGCAGGCGGTCGAAGATCTCTCTGTGGGGATCATGTGAAGACTAGCAGAGCAGTCACTCAGTCATGAATCAGACCTGTCAATAGTTGCCTATTTTCTCAACAGGTGTCTCAATCATGAACACAATCCTTTGCCCCATAATCCTCTTATTTAACAGAAATCACCCACTGCCTGCACAGCACAATAGTTTTGCTAATACAAATCTTATCTTATTGATTGTCTAATAACTCACATCTCTAATGTGATTATTGAATTTTACATTTGCTCTTAACCATCTTCTACCCTACTTACAGGAACACAAAGTATGAGAACTGTAGTGCAGGAGTTATAAAGCATTTAATCCTTTGTTATTGCTGCAGATGAGCACAGCAAACACTATGCTACCATTCCCTGTTTTATGACTTATTTATACATTAGAGTTATATTGCAGGTTCTTATTAGTCACTGCTCAATAATAATCCTGCATTAGAACAGAAATTATATGTTTTGTGGCAAAAATCAGCCTAATCTTAATATAAACAAGAAGGAAGAAAAAATATTCTCACTGAGGGAAGGCATCTCCATCAAACCAATTAAACATAGCTTTTTTAAGAACTCTCTCCAAAGCCATTTTCAGGGAGAAAAACAACTTCCCATTTCATGTATCCTAAATAATCTTGATTCATCAAGTTCAACAATATTTTTGCAACTGAAATTAGGAACTTTTCTAAAGCCTAAATAGCTACCTCATTATACATGTGCAAATACAGACATGACTAAATACAAATCATAAGTAAGATCTTTCTGATCATCGGCTATCAGAAATCCAGACATGTGAAACTTAACAGGAAATGTAAAATTACATACAATTTGTCACCTTAAGAAAGTGCTAAATACACATGCCTATGTTTTTTGAGTGGCATCAGTGTCAAACATCATACACAAAAAAGAGACAGATTCTTTAGCTTTTATTACATGGAGTCTGGGTCAAAAGGAAGTGACAAACTAGGAAATTGTCTAACACAATGAGTTTGGATAAATTAAATTATTTACAATTTGAGCTAATCTATTCATTCAAACCCGTGTTTCTCATTTACATTCTAAACTTCTTGCTGTGATTTTTTTTTTTAAAAAAAATCTGACCTCATCCATTGTATTTATAGTATATCAATCTCTTATGGAATATCTGTTTTGTAAAACATTTAGAGCATGCTATCAGCAATATGCATGATATCTGCAGTTTCATTTCTACAGCAAGAATGGCACCATTCTGGCATGACTCACAAATCAAACAAAAAGAAACGCACCAAACAAAAAAAAGTCTCAGCTTTGCTGCAGTGTTTTCATATCATAAGCCCCTTCATATCAAACCTTTATAAGCAAGCTCCCCAAGGAAGTTAAATTCTCCAAACATACTGTTCAATTTCATAATTTCCAAATGCCTCTGAATCTCATGTCAAATGAAGTTAGAAAGTAAAGCTTTTTCAGTTTGATCACTCCAGCTCTATGTCAAAATTTTTCCACATAGTTGAATAACATGAAAGTGCAGCAGTAATTCCTGTCACCCTCAATTTAAAAACTTATGATATACTACCTTAGAGCAAAGACTTGTTTAAAAACTATCTGTGACATCAATAAGCTATGTGTACCACCTATTCTGTAACTTGAATTACCACAACGCAAGACTATACAAAGAGATCATCTCAGATTTCAGCAAAAAGACCATTTGTATTAATAGAAGTTCACATCAAAATCAAATTATTCACTTGTATTCCAATTTAAAAATGTTACTCAATTATATATCTCACATGCACACACTATTCGTTATACAGGATATACTACAGTGACAGGCCTATTAAAGTACCTGGATAAATAGAGAGATACACATAGCTTAGCCCAGATCTTGGAAACACTAGGTATGTGAGTAACATTACACACAAGCAGTCCCACTGGAATCAAGTTAAGTACATGCATAAATGTTTCTATAATTCACATTAAAGCGCAGGTAGTATATGTAGGTGACACATTCATTAAATACTATTTGAAACATCAGTAATCAAACAAGTCTTTGCTTTGAGGTAATGTATCAGAAGTTTTTAAATTGAGGGTGACAGGAATTACAGCTTCAATTTCATGCTATCCAACAGCGTGAAAGAATTTTGGCATGCAGCTGGAATGATCCATTGATTTTTTTCAGTGGGGTCACTCAGAAGCATAACGTTGCTCCCACATGTAGGTGTTTGCAGGATCAGGAGGCAGAATGTTTCTAAACTGTTTATGTTATCTGAAGTAAGTTTTGACAGTTATGTATAAGACATCAAATGGTAAAATATATAGGCGGACGTATTCAGGGAACATAAATACATTCCTGTACAAAAAGTCCCTTTAAAGTATATTTTCTAAAGCACAAAAGCTGAGCTCACTTAGGGCATGATCCTGCCAGGTTCTGAGAACTGACTGAGCAGAGCTGAGTGGCTGCTCACTCACATTCAGGTAGCATTCAGGATCTGCACTTTGTAGGATCGGGGCATAACGTAACAAATCCAGCAGATTAAAATTTTAGTGTATTACCAACAACTGAATTGAAACAGATCATGACAGAGAATGGTAGTTTTAGGGTAATTTATCTTTGCACCTTAAATGTAAAGATTTTCTACTTCCAACGTATGCTATAAATCAAGGGTCGGCAACCTTTCAGAAGCGGTGTGCCGAGTCTTCATTTATTCACTCTAATTTAAGGTTTCGCGTGCCAGTAATACATTTTAACATTTTTAGATGGCCCCTTTCTAGAAGTCTATAATATATAACTAAACTAGTGTTGTATGTAAGGTAAATAAGATTTTTTAAATGTTTAAGAAGCTTCATTTAAAATTAAATTAAAATGCAGAGTCCTCCAAACTGGTGGCCAGGACTCGGGCAGTGTGAGTGACACTGAAATTTAGCTCATGTGCCGCCTTCGGCACCCAAGCCATAGGTTGCCTATCCCTGCTATAAATCCTCATTGCACTCTGTTCTCACCCACGAAGACCATGAATCTATGGTGATATAGGTATACTAGTGCAAACATCTGATGCTGACACACTGCCATGTGCAACCTGGAGCTTTCATTAGGGTGACTGCTCTGGTGTTAGCTCTGTCTTACATAGTTGTAGCACCTCTGTACCAGGGCTTGCATGAATAATGAATTGCACGTGTGTTTGCAGAGTGATGCCATAGCTAAGAGAGAAAATGTGATCCTTGGAAGTTTAAGCAGGGGACTATCAAGTAGAAGTTGGGAGGTATTATGATCACTGTATGAGGTATTAGTGAGACCATTGCCAGAATACTGTGTCCAGTTCTGGAGTCTACTCTTTAAAAAGGACATTGACAAATTGGAAAGAGTTCAGAAAAGACCTACAAGGATGATATGAAGTATGGAAAATCTTCCTTACATTGAGAGAATGAAACTAAAATGAGGAAAAGAATTCCGATACTAGAGGGCTCTTTAATCTAGTAGACTGAAGCACCACAAGATCTAATCAATTGAACCTGATGCTACACAAATTCAGACTAGAAATAAGGTGCAAGTTTTAACAGGATAATTAAGCATTAAAACAACTTACCTAGTTCTGTGAAATCTTTAAATCAAGACTGGATGTCATCCTAAAACAGATTCTCTAGGTCCATCAGAAGTTGTAGGCTTGATGCTGGAATTAGTGGGTGAAATTCTATGGCCTATGTTATGTGGAAAATCAGACTACATGATCATAAACGAGATCAGACTACATATCTGGCCTCAAAATCTCTGAATCAATGTAGCTCCACTGGGGTACTACACCAGTGCCAAAAAACCACTCTAGTAAAAGTTTGAGTGTGCACACCTGCAGTTTCCATTGTATTCTTTATTTGCTGGACAAAAATGGGATTTGACACTACCGCTTCCCCCTCAGTCCCTCAAACCAATGTATCCTCCAAGAGCTACTAAGGCTGGCCTCATCCATACAATGTGCCTCTCAATGGTTCTCAACTGGCTCTTGGGTAGCTCACTATTCAATTGTAAATGAATGTAGGCCTAAATCAAGCTTTTAGTACACCTCCCCAAGGGGAGCATAAGGAGGCATTGTGCCTCTTAAGGCTACAATTTAGCCCACAAACCTGTTCTCAAGTGTGACGGGCAGTGACCTCCCTTTGACTTCAGTCAATTTACCTCTATCTTTCCATGTTTTCCCCCTTGTCTTTTTTTAAACCATTAACACAAATGTCCTCTTTAGTCTCCTCAGGCCATCAAGTGGCAACACCATCTGCCTCATGAAAAAAGCAAAAATTATCAGAAGAAAATAAAAGTGAACCCATGGAGATTCAGAGTATGAATTATTAGCATTATTGGCTGGAATCTGCAGTTTCCCAGTCATCCTCATGGAAGACTACATTTTGGTCTGTGAGAGCTTTGGTCTTAGCCCTGCTCTACGTACAAAAATTGTACTGGTTTAATCAAAGGAATCATGTTAAACATACCCAGTGCAACTTTGTGTGTGGACTCTTTACATTTAAAGTTTATGTTGATTTAGCTTGCACCTGTAACTGTGTAAATCTATGCAGGCCAGTCCTCATTAAGTCCAATAGAGCTATTCGCATACATAATGTTATATACATATGTAAATATTCCCAGGATCAAATTTAGATCAAATTTTCAAAGTGGACTTTCATTTTAGATATCAATTTGAGACACTTGGGATCTGAATTTTAGAAGTGACGAGCACCTACATCTGAAGATGCTAAGAGCTGTGGGTGCTCAGTGCTTCTGAAAATCAGGACCAATGGGTCAAGCTGGATGTCCAGAATCAGAGTGCACTTCTGAAAATGTGACCCTTTGCCTTTTCCTCAAGGTCTGCATACGTTTTCATTTGTGCTTAGGGCTACTGATCTGTGTATTTTTGAAACTTCACACCTAATCATTTTCTGTGCTAAAATTACCTACATACTGTTATTATCCCATTGCCTACGCACTGTCCATTCACCACTGCTGTAACAAAACTTTGCCCTTTAAGAAGAGTATCTTAACACTACAACCTGAAGGCTGTGCAACAAGGCTATACCTCTCATTCTCTCCTTCACACACAAATCTTTGAGTCTGAGAGGAATCTATTAATTTTCATTTAATCCAATCATAAGTTTGCTCCAAAACAAAGTGCTTTTCCAAACTGTCTTTGGCACATTTTAATCATATTGCCTTGTACTATAGCACTGTTGGTTTTTACAGGTTATTCCCCAGTTCAAACTCTCACTCCAGCTGTTCCTTATGTTCTTTTACACCTAACTCAAATTCCATACTTCTTGCTTTTGCATTAGTTTCCATACTGTTTGCTTCACTCTATAACTTACTTTGTTAGTTTTTCTCTTATAGTACTTTAACACACTGCATGTTGTAGTGTTGTATATCTGCACAGGTACACAAACCTGTTGGCTTCTTTTTCTGAAGGACACCCTTCAGTGAACACAGGATATTCTGCTTTTGAGGTCAAAGCTTAGCTTGTTCTTCTTGCATTCAGTGACTACTTTTTATATAAAATACAGCCCTGACAATTCGACTTGACTCCTGACTTAAGACAAGTCATTTTTTTTTTTGACAGACAAGAAAATATGCTAGGTTTTTCAGTATCACCATGGTGAAGATGGGCAAGTACATTTTGTGCCTGGTAAGTAAACTCAAAGACCAATTTTGTAAGGTAGATACAAGATGTCATGAAGTATATGTTAGCACATTAATTTCTATTATTGAATAACTGACACACGCTGTATTGAAAAGTCTGTTGAGGGCTCAGTCACACCATCAGGTACTGGCCTCCTGTGGGGCTGGTGGAGAGCCACGTTGACTCAGTAGGATTTCCATGAGGCAGCATAGTTCCCTTACTACTACAGACCACAGTGCGGTGCATACTTCTCTTCATGAAAAGGCAGTTCTGCAGGCTGCTGCGAAAGCTTTTATGGAGTTATGGTTCTACCCCCTCCCCACTCATTTAGTGGGGAGTCTCCTTACTCCCCTTCTCCCCATGTTAACATTCCAGCTGTTAACTGTGATGTACTTCATTTTCTCCTTTTCAAGTATCTCTTGAACTGTAGCTTCTTCTTAAAGTCAGAGACACATTAATACAAAGCATCTTGTGAGAACTGGACAAATTAAAATTAGGTTCTTTACCTCCTTTGCTCAGATGTTACCATCTCTAAGTTTAAAGTAATTAATTAAAACTATTACTTTCTATATTAAGTGAAGAGATGTATTCTCTCAAACACAATTTCCTCATGCTCTACTAACCATGGAGAGGGATGTCTAGAAACTACAAATCTTTAGGTTCTCCACTGATGCATTAACTAAACAAAAAAGACAACTTTACTTGTTTCAGAAGGCTTTATTAAAACAGGAATCTTTGAAGACAAACACAAAAGATTCCAGTATGTTTAGATTTTATAATGTAAACAACTAATTTAATGCATCACTAATGATATACAATAGACGCCATCTTGCAACACGAATGCAAATACGACACTGCTGTAATCTGTGAGAGATTTCAAAGCAATTAATTTGGAAAAAAGGAAAAGAACCTCTATTGTATAAAGTCTCCCTGTTTTTTTTAAAGTAACAATTAGAAACTGTAGCCATTTGCATTTGTTAAATAAAGTTAACAAGCCATCACTAGAAGTGGCTTCTAAACTCTAAAGCACATTTGGCAGTTGTATAGTCTTAATTTTCTAGTGAAGATTATTGGTTGGAAGGTTTTTAAAGTGTTAGGATTTCCACAAATCATTATAGTTTTATGACCATAAATTAAAAAACCTAAAAGTTTTGCAAAAGTTCTCAAAATGTTTCAGCCTAGCTCAATTGTGCAATCCTCCCTGGCATGTCAGCAGACTCTTTAGATGCTCAGACCTTTTGTTCTGCAAGAGCAAATGAGGCCCACAGAGAATGTTTTATATTAGGTGCAGCTTTCCTTCACATTTCTGCCAATGCACCTCAGCCTTGAACTGCAATAACCCTTAATATTGTAGCAACTGGCTCACAGACAATAGCAACAAATCCTGCCATATGGTGCTCTCTGTGCAGTGGAGATGTAATGTGGACAATGCCCACTAGGAATCAGAATAAATCCTCCAAACATTCCTCACTTCTCCTGCATCAACCTTTAAAACTAAGATTTCAAGAAGTGAAAGTATTTTACATTTGCCATTTGTGAAGCCAATTTCCCCAAAATATCTTTGAAGCCACCACTGTCTAGACAATGCCCCTTTCAATCCTATGCCACCTTATACAGTGATTATGGAGATTAGAAATCAATGTCAAATGGTCCCGCCTGCATTTAATGCTCTCTTAGTTTAGTGATTGTCACTCATAAGCATGTCCACGTGCACAACGATGGGCATGTTCTCGCACACATTAATTTGCTTATTTATTTTGAGGCATAATCCTGTTATCTGATGTACACTGGAAACCAAGGCCTCGATCCTGAATTGTTCTCTGCGTTGATGGACTGATGCATCTGTGCAGAGCCTCACTGCTATCAGTAGGGCTTCACACCGGCACAGAAGTCTACTCACATAATTGACAGAGAAGTATAGGCAGTGTTGTTGTAGGCATGTTGGTCCCAGGATATTAGGGAGACAAGGTGGGTGAGATAATATTTTTTATTGGACCAACTTCTGTTGGTGAGAGAGACAAGCTTTTGAGCTTATATCCGTGTAAGTTCTACAAAAGTCAGCTCTATCACATGGCCCCTTTAAGGCAAGGGAGGTCGATTACGAGATACAGCAAGCCAGGAAAAGAAAGTCTACTCAGATATATAACAGTAACCTGCTGAAGGCCTGGAAAGGACAAGAGAGCCTCCTCATCACCCCACTTCTCCCCAGATCCATACTCAGACCTCAGGCCTCAGCAGCAGGACGCTACACATCAGTAGCTGCAGGGAAGGGTCTTAAGCCTGATCAAGAGCAAACGGTATACACCAGTAGTCAAATTATTCCCTTAGGTGTTTTTGGTGGTACCTGGGATATAATGTGGCATAAGGCTAAACGTTACAATTTAGCAATGATTTCACATCAGAAACTCATACCAGTGTATTGTGGTGCGAATACTTTACTGCATTACCTGTTTAAAAAGAGTGTTAAACATTTAGGAACTATACTAAGGTCAGAGTGATTTATTTAACAACCTTACATTGAAGTGATGGCCACACACAATTGAAGGTTTATATTCCCAATCATCAATTCAAGCTACTGAAATTGCAGCTCTTGCAAGTAACAGGTGTCCTGCTTATTTAAATGAACGTGCAGAGCATATATTAATTGCTCAGGGCAACTAATTTATATGGCATTAAATCTGTTCTGCAGCACGTCTCATTTAAATGGATGTGCCTTTATCAGGTTGCAGTCAAACAATCTACTGTATTAGATTTACAAATGTTTAACAAAATGCACAGGTGATAGGCTGAAAAGTCAATAGAACTTCAGCACCTGTTGTAAAAGATTGAAACATGCTGACTCGGCATTAAAGTAGAGCTTACAGTGGAATACTTAAAGGATAGTCTGCCTTATGTTTCTATGTAGAACACATAACATACAATATAAATAACTATGATATGTTGTACATTCTGTGTAATTTTTACTTGGTGTAAGCCATTTGGGAGACAGAATGCTCTATATTACCCATACTGAGAAAAGCCAGGTCTCCTGCCTTCCTGAGCCTAACCATACAACATGATTTTAAAATACAAAAGTGAATGAAGAGTTCTCTCACAAACAGCTGAAGAAGTGACTAATGCTGAGGGATTACATTTTACAGCTATGGTGGACATGGGACAGAAAATATCATATGGAAAAGGCATTTTGGTGTGTATGGAAGGGTGGGGGGGAATCTATCCGAAGGTGGTATATTAAGTTAAATGGCTCTTGTAGCCTGCCCTGGATGTGTCTACTCTCCAGTCAATACCAAGTGGCCAAGAGATCTGAACAATTTTGTCACCAGTAGGGGATGTGGTGATGTAGAGGATATGATTATTGTAGGAGATTATGCCCTTTGATCTCTGTAGAGGTTGAGAAGGAGAGACCAAGTGGAGATAAAAAGACTAACTGAGATCAGCCTTGTTTGAGAAGTTTAATTTTCAGGCCATTGTTTTGGTTTGGCTTGTTGTTTCCATATTGATATTTATATCACTGCTGTGTTGAGGGAGAAGCAAGTTAGAAGAATTGTGTTTTGCTATTGACTAAAGTTGCTGAGGTTTGTCGTCTTCCTTCCAACATTGTGGACCGTTACTGTGAAAGCTGTGTGTCCTCATTCTTGAGGCTGACAATTTCACTGCAAAGCCTTTTTATTTTCACAGACTTTTGGGAGGAGGGCAGATGAGGAGTGTGACGGTTAGCTGGGGAAGTTGCTGTTTGGTAGGACAGTCTGGAGGGAAGGTGTTGGTGTGACCTTTGAATTTTTATTCCTATGAGTATTTCTGTTTTAAATTTTATAACATCTAGAACTATGAAATGAATGTTACTTGTTGTAACTGGAGTTCTTCAGGATAGTCTTTGCCTATTCACACTCTTGGGATGCAGTGCAGCTCGAATGGTGGAACCCTCTGGTAGGAATGCCTGTTAGAGCGCTCATGAGCTCCTCCTATTAGTCCCTGAACCTCTGAGCATGTTCTGAGGGCAAAACTATGAAAGGAGATGTGGCGCCATCTGTTGCCTCAATTTTTTTCAGCTGAAGCAGATGGACAGGAATTGATCTCTTGGATTCGTAGCTTCTGGGTAAATGCATCCCCATTCATTGTTCTTTTAGAATAGTTAGTTTATAGTTATTAGTGTTAGATTACATTTTTAAGATACTTTTTAGATATTCAGGGATTTGGTACCAGTGTCGATGGTGGATCTGAAGATGAGGAAACATGGCTTTAAAAGATGTACATCATGCCACACAATCTTCCCAGCATCAAATACCCACACAAGATTTCTCAGATGCCACGGGAAAGAACATTCTCCTTTGCATTGTGCTACCTGCAGCACAGCACGCCTTGAGACCAGAAGGAGAGAAAAAATAGATTCCAAGCTCCTTCAGTGCAGGAAGCTTTGACTGATGGTGTGGAAGAGATCTGAAGGAAGAGACTCATAGACTTTAAGGTTAGAAGGGACCACCAGGATCATCTAGTCTAGATGATCTAGATCTAGATCATCATTGCAGGCCACAGAACCTCACCCACCCACTCCTGTAATAGACAGGAGGCCTGTCTCCAAGTACTTCCAGATCCAAGAAGACTAGTACGGTAAAGGCGTTTGCCTTGGCACAAAGTTTCGGTTCCAGGTCAACTGAACTTTTGGTAGCTAAGTAATCTGATCTGGCTCCTAGATGCTTACAACCCTCTGCTGTATTAAAATCTCAGATACAAAGAAGTCATCAGAAATGAGTACTTCAGTTTGTCGAGTTCCTATTATTAAATTGATGGTGCAGGTTCATGCAGATCTGCAATGTGTCTCAGAGCTGACTAGATCTCCAATTAAGATAATAAAGAGATCAATTGAGGAACAGGCCTGTCAATTTTCTCCTCTTGGCAAGTCTGATTTGGAAAATTGTATTGGATAGGTCTCTCAAGACCAATTCTCAAGACTCCATGCCCAAGATTCCAACCAGTTCTCCAAGAACGTCTCTCTCACCTTTATCCCTTTTACCAATCCCAACTTCCATTATATCAACTGTAGTCTCATTATCAGATCACATTCCTAAGATGAGTCTGATTTGGTTATGATTTTGAATATTAATACTTTTCTTTCAAAGCAGGGGCTTCAGTTTGAGACTCAGAGACATCTCCTGCCTCAGGTAATGAAATGAACTCTAACTGGACTGGGAAGGTTGGCACAGGCCACCTTGGATGCCATGGGCATGTTGGCCAAATCCCAGTATCCTTATTACTCTTGAAAGTCAGAATGCCCAGTTCCAGATCAGTTGAAAATCAGATCTACAAATCCGAGACACTTGGATCCTCAACACTTGGAACAGATAGTCAGGCAGTGTACCCTTAACTTTGTACCTGATAAATGTTCTGAGAAAGAAGAGGATCCATCCCATCAAATGGAATTTCAGCAACAAGAGCAAGAGTTGGAGGGTGATTCTTTTCCTGGCTAGAATGTAGGTGTTGTTTCAGCACCATCTTCTTCTGAGTACAACTGGTGGACAGAATGGTGACAACTTTGAAGTTACCGTCAATACCTCTGTAGGAAGCCACTCACTCAGTTTTTGACATTTTTGGTACCCCTAGAAGAAACAAAAACTATTTTTATCTTAAGGTCTTTGGCAACCAGCTAAATCAGTATGGTCCAATCCATCTTCCTGTCAGCCCATTTCAAAAAAGGCTGACAAATTGTATCTAATGCCTTACGCAGAATTCTCTGGTTTTTGTGTTCATTTCCTGTCTAATTCACTTGTTGTAGCAGCAACACTCTAGAGATCTAAGACTGGTCATTGACATTCCACTCCTTATGAAAGAAAAGGTAAAAAGTTAGATCCTTTAGAAAATAAATTATTTTTTTCAGCTTCTTTGAACATTAGAGTAACCAAACACCAAGAGGTCATGTCAAAGTGTCAATTCCACCTTTGGGAAAATATTTGTTTTCACCAAAAATCTTCCAGAGGATCAATAGAAACTAGCTGATGACTTCATAAAAGAAGGTCAGAACTTTACAAAGAATACTTTGATGTATCAGACACCGCAGCCAGATTGGCTATTTCTTCCATAACTCTCCACAAACATGAGTGGCTAAGGGTTCCCTCTCAGCCTCTAGAGACAAAGTCTAGAACAGAGGATCTTCCTTTCAATGGAAATGGTCTATTCAGTGTTAAAACTGATGAAGTTTTAGAAAAAGATGACAGAAACAATCTACCACAAGATCTTTGAAATTGTTATAACCTTTAGAAGAAGAACTCCTACTCCTATGTTTAGGTATCAAAGGCATTACTACCTATGTTATTGTTCTTCATTTTATTACACTCAGAGAAGACAGCAGCAACAAAATCAACAGCAATCCTTTTCTCAGTTTCAACAGAGGAAGAGATCCTTCAAACTTCAGATGAAGAAGAAGGCCTCTTCAGTTACATCTTTGCTACCTAATGTTACACTGCAAGTCTGACATTAAGGATCAAGAGATACAAACCAATCTTGGAATATTCCACCTTTGTTTGGAGACTAGGACTATGAATAGGTGTTTTTATGTATAAATGTGAAGAGTAAGTAAATATAATTATATGTATGAGTGTGGATGGGCACACACACACACAAAAACACACAGAGACTTGGGCATTATCACAGGCATCATTTTGTAGTTCTGTAACAGGAGCCAAGAACATATGAAATGGCAATAAGAGTTTGACAATCTTGATATACTCCTTGCTCTCCACTCTGCTTCAGAGTCTAAGATGAGCCCCAGAGAAAGATGAGATTTTCAAAAGTGCCTACAAGTGAGGATCAAAAGTCCCATCAATCAATGGCACTTGCACTCCTAACTCAATCAGGTGCTTTCGAAAATCCTTCCCAAAGTGTTTTAACATGTCAATACTTGCTTCAAAGCCACAATACCCTGAATATTTGGCACCTGCATAAGACTTTGAGATTTTGCAGCAATAGTTGAAACCTGATGCAATTCAGACTGCTTTGAAGCAAAATCCTTACTGGAGGTGGGACAATCGTTCAACCTTGGAATCTATTCAAAGGTTTTGTGATCCGCCTCTGACTTAGACTTGTTGAAGAGGCTAGGAAAGCCACAGCACTCCACCCATGCTCCGATGGCAACATCTGAACAGATTCAACCATGTTATGATACTCAACAAGGCAATGTATTTGCTCATTTGTCATCAGCTTCTTTTGACAGTAGTATTTTAAGCCAGTGGGCCATGTTTTCAGTAGGTCAGTCTTTATTTTCCCTACAAAAGGAAATACTGACCACTATGAAAAATGCAAACCCCAGGAAGCCTTCCTAAAGAGAGCCCAAGCAGGCTAAAGTGAAAACTAAGAACATTTGAAAATGAAATCTATCTGTATATTTTTATATATACATGTTTTTCCCAGCGGCGTTCCTCTGCCCTTCATGGGCAGCACTGTACCCGTGCTTGGGGTTCACAGTTGCTTTAGTGCTAGGACGCTCACACCCTTGTTTCTGAATTTGATAAAATGATATCAATAAGTCCAGTCTTACAGGAGGTCAAAATAATCTGGAGCAACACTTCGATTTAGCAAATGTGAGGGATCCTGCTGGTACAGAAGCACTAATACATGAATGTAACCAGTGATGACCTGAGCTGGATAGTAAAGGATTAGCAAATGGGTAAAGTACTGGTATATTATAAGAACTCTGCACAGCAGAGAGTTACCTTATGAAGATTTTGGTAATTTCGAGTTTCCAAGAAAAAAGGGGGTGATGATTCCCTCTTCCTTTCATGGGTAAAGTGAAGGAACTTTGAGTCAGGAACTAGTGATTTAAAAACCCCTAACATAACTGGTGAGGTGGTACAATTGGCATTTGGTTGGGAGATGGAGCCAGAATTTAGGTTAGAAGAAGCCTAAGATAGGATGCAAACACCGCCTGTTTTTCTGACAAATTTAAGGCCTTTTTGACCCTTATCTTATACCCTGAGCAGACAGGTGCTAGGAGTAAAAGTGAAGCGAGTCTGAAAAAACTATTCCCAGCAAAAAAGATTTAGATTTGTTCCTTTTTTTGTCCTTTTGTAATGTAAGTTATACAAAGTTTGGCTGTTCCCATGTGATTATTAATAATTCCTGACATCTTTGTCATAGCACTAGCATGAAAAAAATTACAATGAAATCCTGGCTGCTTTGAAGCCAATGGCAAAGCTTCCTTTGACTTCAATGGGGCCAGCATTTCATCCTCAGTTTGTAGCTGGTCTGCATGAATCCAGCTGGCAAATGATAGAATGACTGTGTAGTTAATAAACTATGCCACCTTGTTTGCACTAGGTAAGTTCGTAATGTTGGCCAAGCGACTTTACTAAGTAACAAGAGAGAAAACCGGATGACAAAGACCGTCCTCGCAGAAACGCAATTCTCCAGTACGTGGCATGTACGCAAATTGTTATTTTAGCATACAAAATGCTTGTGTAAATACTACGTACACTTTAGGTAGTGGGTGTGCTCTGTTTAAATGCCAATTATATAATCAGTTTGCCTGTTGAGCAACTTCACTGGATGACAAGTGATTAAACAGGTTGTCAATGAACAGATACTGGATTACTTCAGCTAGCATTTGGAATGTGCCACAAATAGCTCTGGCAGGCACTGCATGCAGCTTGGGTGGGTAGTAAACTAAACATTGAAGTGTGGGCGTCAACAACTCTTTAGGGACACCACAATCTGCCCAAAATGGATGAACCTATACTCCTAAAAAACTAAAAGATTAACTGGTTTTGAATGGTTAATAATTTTGATTTAAGCTTGAAAATTTTTACCAGATGCCTATCCACTGGTTAGTAGGTTTTGTCTTCCAGGTGTAGCTATTAAGAAGTTACCACCACCAGAAAGGTTGAAAGGAAACTCCCCAATGAGAAGAGGAGTCCCTAGCCAAACCCAGCTTCTGGGAAAGTTGAGGATATGTATGGGGGCATCCCTGGACTCTGTTTGGGGTTTCATCTCCGTTCTCAACCTTTGTCAAGTAGGGGGTCTGATACCCATTTCTAACTGCAGAGCTTCCTGTCTCTTACACTCCTTCCACAGCTTGCTGCTGCTACAAGGGAGGAAGGTCTCCACCTCACTATCTATCCCATCGAGCTTCTTTGATGCTGTGCGTGGGGTGAGTTTCCTTTTCTGGCTCCTTTCCTAGTGGGGAAGAAGAAAACAGGTCTTTGCTCCCCAGCCCTTCTCAGTAATCTCCATCCCTTCTGAACTTCTCCAGCACTGCCCCTTCAGCTGCTCCTTGCCATTCCAAGCAGCAGCATGAAAGTAACACCACTCGGGAGTTTCACTGCTGGCCAGATGGATTTGAACAGTAACAGTGAAGTTTGTGCGTCCCGAAACTGATTAGAGTTGTGGTTACAAACTATGGACAGCAGACCATTTGCTGGTAGAGAGCTGGCTAAATACACATTGCTGGCTCCACCCCCTTGCTTCCACCTGCTATACTGCAGTGAAAGACAGCTAAACAGTCATTCAATACTTTCCTAATATTACTGCGTTACACAAGCAACTCTGCAGCTGCCACAGGGGTGTTATTTGGTGTTATTTCGAGGGAAAGAGAGGTAGTCAATGGGGCAGTGGGCCTGATTCTCAGTTGCCCTGCACTATGTCATTCATTGGTGGGAACTGTAAAACACTGCCAGCTCAGAATGGTGGCATTTCATACCCACTCTGCACTGGTGTGAATGAACGTACGCATGCAGAGCAATGGGGTATCTGGCTCTGTAAAGACGGGGGTCACATTATGACAGTGTTTGGGAACCCCCGAATGGGATCACTGGAATTCTCTGTCTGCATACTCAGAAAGACAATGCTGCTTTGGTTTACATTCTGCTTTTACTTGGAAGGTAATTAGTAACTTATTTTTTATTAAATGAAAGATTAAATTCTGCACAAATAGATGTGTTTGATCTCATGCACTCCAGGGAAAGCTTTAGTTGCTGCCAGGAAAGAGCAAACGCTCTGTCATGTAGATCCAACATAAAAAATAAGACAGAAATTGAGTTAATATAAAACAGAATACAAAAAATAAGGAGAGAATTAATGTACGAAAGCTTCTATCCACAAATGCAAGGAGCATGGCAGACACGCAGAAAGTACTAAACAACAGACTCTGATGTAGTAGGCATAACTAAAACCTGGTGGGATGACTCTCAGGACTGAAATGTCAGCATAAATTGGTATAGCTAAGGCTGTGAGTTTGTCGTGGAGATCATAGAAGTCACAGATTCTGTGAGTTTCCATGACCTCGTGATTTCTGCAGCAGACGGTGTGGCTGGCCCGGGGGCTACATGAGCAGCATGGGCAGCCCCTGGGCCAGACGCAACGGCTGCTGCTGGGGCTGTCTCGGGCCACTGCACCTCCCTCCCACAGCAGCAACAGGAGTTTGGGTGTGGGAGGAGGCTCAGGGCTGGGGAGTGGGAGGGGGCAAGGGCTCTAGTTGGTCTTTACCTGGGAGGACTCGCCAGAAGCGGCAACAGGGCTTCAGCTCCAAGGCAGAGGTGTGGCAAGGGGGCTCTGAGCACTGCCTCCGCCTGCAGGCACTGCCCCCGCAGCTCCCATTGGCTGTGGTTCCCGGCCAATGAGAGCTGCAGAGCTGGCACTCAGGGCAGAAGCAGCGCACAGAGCTGCCTGGCCATGCCTCCGCCTAGGAGCTGAGGGTGTTGCCACTTCCAGGGAGGTACAGAGCCAGGTAGGGAGCCTGCCACCCCACCAACACCCCCCTGTACCAGCTGGAGTCCTTTGCCGCATGCCACAACCCACGCACCCACCCCCAGCACACATGGCACCCTGGCCGCCCTCCCCACTAAGATTTAGTCAAGGGTATCTAGTACAAGTCATGGACAGGTCATGAGCCATACATTTTTGTTTACTGCCTGTGACCTGCCCATGACTTTTACTAAAAATACCTGTGACTAAATGGTAGATGTAGGTACAGCTTAAAGGAAACAGAAAAAGAAGAGTAGGTTTGGTGTTAAGATGTCAAAAGTATTTTACAATTGTCACAGGTTAAGCTGTCCCTCTCTTAGCATATTGGGGCCTCAGCTTCGGCTATGTCCAAGTTCCAACAAAACTAAAAAGACTTATTATGAGTAAATCTGAATAAAAAAATCTTGACAACATTTATTTTGTCACAGAATAAAAAGCACTGTGGATAGAAATGAATGTAGAGTTGTGGCCGTCTAAGAATTTCATCTGCCATGTTGAAAATCAATGGGAAAGTAACTGAGAAGAGAAAGAAGATGTATTTGCATCCCCATAAACTTCCTACTAATGCCACTCATTGTCTCTGGCAATGGTAAAAACAGCCAAAATATTGCTTTTATATTTCGCAAATCACGACAACCAAAGCCTCTAACCAACATATATACCATTTCCCAGCATGCTCTACAAATATAGATCTTGAACTATATAAAATCAAAACCTCTCTCTTCCTGGAGTTTGGCTTTGTTAACAGAGATATCAACCACAAGATAACAGAGGTCAGCTCAAACCTTGTCCTCAGACCTTGACGATCTTGGAACTGCACAGTCCACATCCTAGATCTTTTCTTCCCAGACAGCCACTCCTGTCGCTGCTATATTCAGGTGGAGTAAGGCATCGCCCACTCAGAGAATCTGCATAGTCTACTTAGCTCTTTTCCAGTAGGATTAACACCTGCTAGCAGGATGGGCAAACAGGATGGGCAAACACTGACCGCCTGTTATATGCCCCATCCTGGTTCGCTTGTAATTATCGTCAGGCATCTATATGTCTGGGACATGAACTTTCCAGCAGCTGTTTATGAGGCCGGTGTTCACTGCCTCTTGCTTCCTAGCATAGCCCCTTTCCACTGCCACTCTGACAGAAAAGCCATTCCATTAGCACCACTTCCACTTCTACTACTTGTCATGTTTATTATTTTTAAACCTAACAATGAAACTGAAAACAACAGTGGTTTGTATAAGGCATAAAGTGTTACACAAACAGGACTCTGTTTGAAATTTCCTACCATGAAGTACGATAAGAAGATAACAATAATAAGTTTGGAAATTTTCTTCAATGCAACTTGTAAATCAGCTCTAATGCAACACAAGAATTAATGTCAGAATTAAAGCAAGTTGCAAAGCCCAAGGCACAGGCTAAGTTTCAGAGGGATCCTTCCCTTCACACTAGAAATACAGTAATAGACTAATGTACAGTACTGCCAACTCTAAGAATTGTAAGTTAAATCCCCCCAAATCATGGGATTGATTTAAAAATAATGAGATTTTAAAGAAACATTATATTGCAACGTGCTTTGGTCTGTTGAGTGAGTTCGTAGAAGGAAGCTGACAACCCCCAATATGCATGAAATTATTTCACGCTCAAAATTCAGACATGCACAATAATCCCAACCTAAGTGTTCTAAAATCATGGGTGAGGCCTTATGATGGTCTTAAAAACCATTAGATTTTATTAAAAATAATTTTGTTAGTTCTTTAATTGTTTTCTGGTTTCTGAGCCATGAGGATACACTCACAGTTCATCTTCCAGGTCTTCTCTGCAACCACAATTTTTTTTTTAAATGAAAGCTGGGATTCTCTCATAATCAGCTGATTCTTAGAGCTGGAGCGTTAAGAAAAAAGCCAAATATCACAAGACATACATTAAAATCATGAGTTTTGGCAACTCTGCATGTACCCATAATGCACATACAAAAATATGGGTATGCAGGATTCACGTGCTCAAATGGGTGAGGAAGCTGCTGTCTTCATGAATGCACAGAGTTTAACGTCAGTAGGTATCATAAGACCATCTAGTCCAGTGGTTCTCAAACTGGGGATCGTGACTCCCCTGGGGGGTCACGGGGCAATTCTCAGGGGTCACAAGCTCCCTGCGCCGCCGAAGTGCCACCGAGCTGAACGCTTCCGCTTTCGGCGGCATTTTGGCGGCCATCCTGTGTGCTTCAGAGAGTTCTCCAAAAAGTCGTCCAAGTGAAAGTTGCCAGTTTCGGTGGCTTTATGGCGGACACTGTGAAGTGCACAGCATGCCCGCCAAAATGCCGCCGAAAGCGGAAACTTTCATTTCAGTGGCTTTTTGGTGGACATGCATGGGTTGCGGGGAGCGGAAAAAGGGCCGTCAACCCAAGAAGTTTGAGAACCGCCGATCTAGTCTGACTTCTTGCATATCATAGGCCACAGAATTTCACCCAATTACCCCTGTACTGAATCCAATAACTTGGGGTTGACTAATGCATAATTCGGGTCTTGCTGAAACATATATCCCAGAAAGGCATCCAGTCTTGATTTGAAGACTTCAGGAGATGGAGTACCCAACATTTTCTTTGGTAGTTTGTTCCAATACTTAATCATCCTCTTTTAAAAAATGTAAACTTTCTCTGTTAAAGAGCTCTTCTCCCAGTGACGGTTCTTATACACTGTTATCAAGTCACCTCTCAATCTTCTTTTTGATATGCTAAACAGATTGAGCTCTTCAAGGCCCTCAAATAATTTTTCTGGCTCTTTTCTGAAACTCTTAATTTTTCAATTTCTTTCCTTCTCTATCCATCTTCCTCCTCATTCTCTTGCTTCCTCATACTCCATGGCCCACTCAGGCTTCCCCGGTTTGCAGTTCTGCACCTCCTCACCATATTTTCCCTTACACTCTCCTACTCCTCAAATTCTCCCTTCTTTGTCACATATTGCCTTATGCCTCCAGGTTTCCTTCTGCCTCCCACACTTCTCTGCAATCCCTCTCAATGTTCTCTAATGATCCACATTCCTCTCTCTCCTTAGCTTCCTGTTCATTTCCAAACTATAGAGCCCATCCCTGAGGGCACCCAGGCTTCAGTCCCACAAGAAACTATAGGGAATAATAGTCATTTTTATGAAAGGCAGCCTCACTGCTGCTTCCAGCTTCTGTAGGGAAATAACGACCATCTTAACTGAGGGCAGCCTAAGACATAAGTTCTACTGGACATTTAGAAAAAAGTTTGCAAGGCTGCTGCTGAATGCTGGGAGATTATGAAAAGCTACTAACAAAACAAAATATATATTAGGAAACTCCTGATATTAGAGCTGACAAAGCTGAATAGAGGAGAAATGCCAGGACAAACGGATCTGGGTCACAGGCTAGATTGGTAAGGGTATTAGAGAAACAAACCCCTTTTTACTATCTGTGAACACAGAATAACATTAGCTCTTATGAACAAATTGCAATTTTTCCCTTTGATTTCTTCAGAGCTGTTTTTTGACCAAATGAGGTAAGCCTCGGCAGCTAGGGGTTTAGAATGCAGACCAGTCTAATGCCAATCATGGGATCAATCCCAACTAGTACTAATATAATTATTTTTTGCTGTCTCACCACCATTTCAGACAAGTTTATTTGAATCTGAAATTGGCTCAAGTGAATGCTGTATAATATCAACAGTTTCTTATTAACAACGACTTAGCCTTAGGCCAATGAGCAAAAATCCAAAATGTATTACAATAAAACAAAACTAAATCTGGAATTATACCAGAATAAAAACATATAAATAAAGATGTAAAAGGACATAAACCATTAAACCATATATGATCACAATGACACATGCCTTTCCCTTATTTTAGTGGCTGACCATGCAAATAGGGCATCTGCTTGAATCACAGATATATTATTAGATGCCAACAAATATTCTAGCTTTTAAGAGGTCATAGCAAAAGGTATCTGGGACAAAAACACAGAAAGCCATTTTGACCTCAAGTGGCAATACAGATTACAATGTACTAAATAACCAGTAGTGTCTTCCTCCTGCTCTCAATCTCATGGACAGAGTCCGTTACAATTCTCGGTACCAGTAGATTGGCCTTCTAAGTAAACTGTCTGCATGGATAGAAAACAGAGAGCTGTGAAGGGACTTCTTAGCACGTTATTGCACAAACTATCTTAATATCTGGCATACCCATAAGTCTTTTTAGCAAGGGGAAACCAAGGTGACATATTTGTAATAGAAACAACTGCCATATCCTATTGCTTATCAATATCCTCAATTTTTGACTTGATTATGGAGTTCTTATGTTTAAACTTCAACCTAATTATTTCTAATGGTGACACCTAGAGAATGCAAGGAATTTTGAATACAGTAACTCATCACTTAAAGTCGTTCCAGTTAACGTTGTTTCATTGTTATGTTTGCTGATCAATTAGGAAACATGCTCATTTAAAGTTGCTCCATGCTCTCTTATAACATCGTTTGGCAGCCACCTGCTTTGTCCACTGCTTGCAGGAAGAGCAGCCCATTGGAGCAGCCCCACTATCAGTTCCCCCAAGTTTCCTGTATGGCAGCTGCCCAGCAGGCTATCAAGTGCCGGGCCATTCAACTATCTCTCCCTGCACTGCTGTGTGCTGCTCCTGCCCTCTCCGTTGGAGCTGCTCCCAGGAGC
Source organism: Dermatemys mawii (assembly GCA_007922305.1). NCBI lineage: Eukaryota > Metazoa > Chordata > Testudines > Dermatemydidae > Dermatemys > Dermatemys mawii. The sequence continues at coordinate 74,664,957 of ML677334.1, forward strand.
CTCCTGCTTGCTGTGCAGGGGTCAGGAAAGAAGGGTGCTAATGTGAGGGTGTCCCCCTCCCGCTTGTTCCTGCCCCCTGCTTATCCCTTCTCCATATAGAGCAGGGTGGGGACATAACAGAGCTCAGGATGGAGGGAGCATGCTGGCAGCAGCTGCTGTCTCAACTGGCTGATCTACTTAAAAGGGCAGTGTACTTAGAGTGGTGTCAGAGTACTTAAAGGGGCAATGAGCATCTCTCTCTCTCCCACACACAGGGTGTGTGTGGCTGATTCTATCTGCCATGCTGTCTCCCCTTCCTCCATTTCTGCTGTCTTGTAGAATGTGAGGGTACATTAACAACAATGGTTTAACCCTTGAGGGCTCAGCCGAGTGCCAGTTCATCATTTAGCAGTAAGGCATTCCCTAGGAAATATCCCGGGGTGAAAGTGAGCCAGTATGGGCCGGTACAGCATACTGGTAAGAACCTGCACCTGCCCATACACAGCCCACATTAAAGCACTGCCATGGAACCCAGGAGGTGCGGGCCAGGCAGCCTGGAAGGGCTGCCTGGGGGGATGCTAACCCCCAACCCCTGTCCCTTCCGTCCAAGGCCCTGCCCCTTCCCGGGACCAGAACCAGCCCCAGCCCTGTACTGTAAGTGTCTGGAGTTACTTTCACCCCTGAAAATATGCCACCCTCTTCCACCCTCTCACTCTACCACCTCAATCAAGCTTCACAATCATCACTGCTGTGTACAATATTAAATTGATGGTTTGAAACTTATACTGTGTATGGGGTGTGTGTGTGTGTGTGTGTGTGTGTATTCTTGTGTCTGGTAAAAAAAATTTCCTGGAACCTAACTCCCCTCTCCTATTTACATTCATTCTTGGGGGAAAATTGGATTTGCTTAACATTGTTTTGCTTAAGGTAGCATTTTTCAGGAACATAACTACAATGTTAAGTGAGGAGTTACTGTACATTATAACCAACAAAACTTACGTGAGACAGTCCTGCTGAGCTCTTTCTCTAGGCCAGTGGTCTTCAAAGTGGGGTGTGCGCAACCCAGGGGGTGCGTGAGATACCCCAAGGGGGCCGCTTTGTGTCCTGGTGCCACTGCGGGATCGTAACCAGGGTGCCGCCGAAATCGGAAGGATTCTATTTATTCTATTTGTCCCGCCGAAATGCTGCCGAAAGCGGAAGCTTTGTATTCGGCAACATTTCGGCGGACATACCCCCAGGCCGCAAGAGGACTCGGGAAAGCAGAAGGGGGACAGAAATGTTTGAGAGATGCTGCTCTAGGCAAATGCTGTGGGTGCATACCATGGGTGTAGTTTGGGAGGGACATGTGGGGCAGGCACAGATTCTCCCCCCGCACACATTTGCCCCAGTTGACCTGGCTGGAGCTGCCTCCTGTTCCCAAATACAGAAGTCAAACTATGCCTATGGTGCATAGTATCATTTTAAAGCCAAATATTAATATTGTGATGCTGCTTGTGCTGGGCAAAATAAAACCCATCCCTATCCTGGCTCCAAGAAAAGCAGTGGGGGTATTGTTTGGGAGACTGACGATGTTCCTAAGGTATTTCTTTTGAACTAGTTCCAGTCCATGAGATTATTCCATTGCCATATTTCTGTGCTGTACAAAATTAGAGCACATACCTTAGACACAAAACACACTAAGGGCAGGTTCAACTAACTAACCCCCGGGGTCGAGGTAAAATGCAACATAGCGTAGATTGAATTTGAGGCTTTTTCTTTCATTATCTGAAGATGTTGATCCCACACACCATTTTATGAGAACCAGATACCCAGGTAAGGGAAAGAGCTAATCTGTCCAATATATTGCCCATCAAGCCTCCATTTATGTAACCGCCATCTTCAGCTAAAGACATTTACTTTAGTTTTTGAGTAATCTATCGAGAGGCCCTCTCACTGACAATATGAACGAAATGCATTTAATAAACTCTTCAGGCCCACTGGTGTTTGTGGTAACAAAACCACATTATCTACATAGAATACAACAGACACAGAGTGATTCATGATTTTAGGGGGACAGAACTGATCCTTTTTTAATGCTAAAACAACATGATAGATATGAAAATTAAAATAAAAAGGGCCTAAAAAGACAGGCCTGCCGAACCTACTATGTAACTAGGATGAAATCTGTTTGTTTCCCATATGGATCTATACTAATCTTGGCCAGTGTATGTTTATAAAGGGTCTCAAAAGAAGTAGTAACCAGGGATCTATTCCAGCAGCCTATAATTTGCCCCCCCAGACAATCCCTATCAACAGAATCAAAAGCCAATTTCAGATGAACAAAAGCTGCCTACCATTTTCTTTTCTTGGGTGGCACATATTTATAGATCAAATAAGAAAGAAACCATAATGTCTCTGGTGGAGTGGCTATTTTGGAAACCATCTTGTTCCTGAGCAAATCATTTACTTTTTTCTGCCAATCCTCTAATCTCCCCAAAAGCTATCTAGTGTAAATTTTTAAAATATCATCCAATACACTAATTGGGCAATAATTCCCTGGATCTTTCCTATTCCCTTTTTTATAAAGTGGAATAATAATACTGGAAGCCCAATCTGAGGGCATATTAATGTTGGAGAAAAGTTTAGCCAAAACAGGTGCCCACCAATCAACATCTCCTTAAATACTTCCACAGGAATAAAATCCTCCTTCGGTGCTTTATTACAATGTTGTTGATTAAAAATTTAACTTCTACAAGATACTACAGAACATTCTGGAAGATTGGAGATCCACATGGAGGTTATAATAATAACAATCAGTTCAAGTAAAGTCTGAAAAAATATTTCTCCCAAATTAGGATGACCAGCTAGCAAGTGTGAAAAATGAGGAAGGGTATAGAGGGTCATAGGCACCTATATAAGACAAAGCCTCCAATATTGGGACTATCTCTATAAAAATCAGTACATCTGGTCACCTTATCCCAAATATGGTTAGGGATCAGCACTTCAATATTACTCCCAGTCTTCTTGCAACCCATTGCTGCCAGTCTCCAAAAATGTACAGGATTTTTCATTTTGGCAGCAGATTCAGACTCCTTTCACAGTGTCATATGATGTTACAGCTTATTTTTTCTTTCAGCAAAGTTTTATAAAGCTCTCTAAAATTCACTAGCTTTGTGATGAGGTCTTGTGAATTGTCTTTCCTAATCTCTCTGGCCATAATCTGTTACTGTTTTTTCAACAAAAACAATCATGCAGTACAAAAAAAAGTTCAACTTCAATACAGTTACAAGAAACAAAAAACTCAGAAAAAATTAAGAGTAAGCATCTTCTACACATCTCTGGAAATGGAAAAGATTGATTGACTGGAAAACTGCTGATCAACTCTTAACATACTTGAAAAATCCACTCATGGTGGATTATAACTATACTGCTTTCAAATGTACATAATGAAAGATGGTCCTAAGTTACGAAGGACAATATAGACCCAGAAAGTAGACTCCAACACAAGAAATGCCATTCTGGACTTCTTGAGAGGAGAAGTGACCATTATCAGATCCATGATACTATTCAATTTCACCAGACTAAGGAAGTGGCTCATAACAACAATATAAGATGAAGATACGGAAAGATGTATTAGGTCAAGGAGTCCAACCTTCTGCCACAGTAGGGTTGTTGCTAGTGCTAGTTGGCAATATACTGTAGTTTAATATATATTTATATGATGGGTCCCATCACCTCTCCAGAGGACCTATTTTATTCTCTCGGGTTGTTTTCTACGATATGCAACCTGAATGTATAGGATTTAGATTTTAGGAATGAAAATTGGGCAAAATTAAGAAATCTAGTGAGTAAGCTGTGAAGGGAGGAAGTACTAAAATCTACAAGTGTGGGGAAAAAAATGGGGGATCCTAAAACTACTCCAGACCAGCTCCTCAGCTAGTGTAAATTAGCATGACTCTATTAAAAATCAATGGACTTGTATTGATTTACACCAGTTGAGAATCCAGCCCATCATAACTAACACACAGTGCAAAAGATACAATGTGTAAGAAATAGCAAATTCAAGGTAAGACAGGTTTTTCAAGAATGTAACTTTTATTGTGCACTGGTGCCTTTTATGACTTCATTTCAAAAGTAAAATTAAGATCCTTTCACCCTAACAAATGTACCAAAGTTTCTTCCTTTATTTTTGCTAAGCCCACAGTATTCATTGATACTATGTAAAACCATTATGATGAAATCTTTAACTGATCAATTATAATGATATCAGGTCAGAAAGGAATGAGAGGGGGAAGTGATTTTTCATCAGAAGCTTGAACAACTCTAATGTTGTTCATTTCATGTTAAATTACTTAACTCAAGCTTCTGATAAAACATTGGGAGAAAAGTTTTATTTGTTAATGAGTCATTCTCCTCTGCCACATCAGATGGCAGCTAGGAATGCTTCCCTTCCAGTTTTCTAGTTCCCCAAAACAATCACAGGCAGCCCATCCCCACTCTGGGGCACCACATAGGGAGGAGTTCCCTCAACATCTGGAGGAACAGAGAGAGAAAGAAAACTAGGCTCTCCTAACAATTCCATGGCTCTAGTCAGCCACCTCTGGGAAAAGAGCCTTTTTCTGCTGCTAGATATGTAGGTAGTCCTGTAGTTCAAGTGAAGGTACTCAAGTGTACGGCAGATTCAGAGTTCAAGCTCTGCTGATGTTGCATGATGGGAGATCATTCTTACAGCTGTACATAATAGTTCCTTTTAAAAACACTTAGCAAATTACATTAAAAAAAAACTATGGTAAAAGAACATTATTTAAGTTGCAAAGTCAAGCAAGGTTAAGGAAAGTCAGATTTATAATTGCCCATGCAACGTTAATTCTACTCCTTTTTGCATATGCATTACGATATAATCTTTAATTATTTGACCACATATTATTGTTTCTCACAGGACCTCTGTCTAATTCAGTGCGTAGAATGGACACACAAGCGGAGCAAATTAAAGTTGAATTAGCAATATTAAATCTGGCAATTCCTAATTTTTGAGTGCCTGACTTTTCAACCTAAGTAACATTGTTTCATTATAGCTTTTAAAAAAATGTAATTGTTTAGATAACTTTTAAGGTGATTTCTATTTAGAATGTGATTTTCTGTTTATAAGCCATGCTGTCACCTAAATAAATGCCAAGGCCGAGATGAGTGGTAGCCCAGAATGCAGTTGTTACCAATTGACAGGGTCCACCTCAAATCCTTACAGACTACTGATAGGTCTAAATATTTAATGAGAGACATAACTAGGTTAAAAATTGTTTTTTACTGAAAGATAAGCTGAGAGAGTTTGGAACAGTATAAATAACTTGACGGATGAAATGAGAGGCCGAGGAGAATATGTTTGTTGAATCAGTAAAATATTTACCATAGTTTACCATTACAGCAAAAGTATCACATAGTTGTGAGTCACTACTTTATGAAGAGGAAGAATCCTCAAGCCATCACATAAATAACTAAAGGGATTCGTTTATATTAACAGCTGGCTCCCTACAAATTTCAATTTAATTCTTTTAACCTAAAATACTGCTAAGAGTGTCTGAATATTTTCCTCAAACATAACTAATTCTGATCATTGCCATGAAGATGTCTCCTTCTCCCTCAAAGAATCTTACATTTGAACGGACAAAGTGTTAGACATATTTAGTTCAATTTAAAGATGACCTGTAAAAGCAAATAAAAATTGCTTGTGCCCTTTTTTGTTTTCTTCTTATACACCCAGAGTCTGAAAAGTGCAGTATTTGGTTTACAGTTTTATTCAACTTGTTTTTTGTACTGGAAAAATACCCAAGTATCAAAGTCTTGTCCTCTTCCATGTTTTTATAGAGGACTGTTTTGGAGGACTATAGGACAAGAATGGAAGTCTCCTCAGATCTCTTCTGAAGTGGCAAGGGAAAAGGAATGATTAACAAAGAAAAATTTTGTCTCAGGTGTTTGCCAGAAGCTTGAGTTAAATAAGAACAAACAAATCTGAGGTTTTTTCAACTGCAAAGTTGCTAGTCTCTTGTCACTTATGATGCTGTCATCCACAAAATCAGGGTAGATAAGACCTGGTATTACTAACGTAAAAAAAACAAGCTAGCAGATCCCTTATACACCAGTTTAAACCCAAAACATCCAGGTTTTCTTTATACATCTTGAAGAAGCAAAAGAGGGCACAAATGCACTTTCCTCTCCTTCGTGGGTCACCTTAAGGGGTTTATTGTGGCTATATAGGCAAACAGTGGTGGCAAGAACATGCCATAAATAAAGCAGTAAGTGTGCAAATGTGAGATTTAGTAATACTGAGCACTTAGTTGGCCTTATTAAATAGATATGTGTGGGGTGAAGGTATTATACCTGATCATGGCTGGCTTCAATGGAGCTTCCGATACCATGGAAAGTCATCTGCACAGGAGACAGTGTCAAACAGGTCATATACTCTTTGCCATTTTGTCTATCACTGAAGTGTACCTATAACAGAATAACATACGTAATCTGCTAAACACCAGATTGCATAAGCGAGTCATGCTGAAATAATCTGTCCCTTTCCAACAAGTCCGTAAAGGAATTCAAAACATTTACACTGAATCCAGTTTTTATATAAAACAAGGAGTGTGCAAAATATTCTGTATATCCACATGCTCAACTGGGGACAAATTTCAGTTGTTAATCAGTTTGTTGGTTCCTCTTGAGGCATACTGTGCTGCAAAGTTTAGGAACCTTGAGGCTCAATTAAGGGTGTTGTTACAGACCTAAGAAACTAGATCCAAGTTTCAGTTTTGAACTTGCGTGTTATTTTTAATAACCTTTTATCATTAAAAAACTTTGGTGTAAATTACTGTGGTCTCCACAGACTTGCACTGACTAGAGCAGGTTGGGAATTTTTCGATTAAACTTTTTTCATCAGAAAATGCCAGTTTATCGAAAAAAACTTTTTTGCAACAAAAGGGTCAGTTTCAACAAATTTCTTGACAGAATATTGAACAAAACCTTTAGAAATTGCTGAAATATTTCATTTTGACATCTTCTAAGTGAAAATTCTGGTTTTCCAATTTAAAAAGACTTTTAGTTTAGAAACTTAATCCAGTTATAGTAAAAACATTTTTAAATGGTCAAAAATGAAACATTTCAAAACTATTGAAACAAATTTGACCTGGAGTGAATTTTTCAAAACAATTGATCAGAAGTTAATCTCTCCCTACCCATACACACACACATACATTTTTGATGCAGAAAACGTCTGAAGATTTCAACTTCTCATTCCCATTTGGAATGGGAAAATTTGTTTTGAAATCTCAAAAATTTTCAAAGGATGGGAAAACCATTTCCCATCCAGCTCTAGCACTGATATTACTTTTAATTTTTTTCACTGCAATGTGATCTCTATTGAAATGCACTGATTGTTTGACATTGAAATATGGCTATTATCGATGTGAATTTGATGTTTTTCTTTGTAATCAAATCAAAATGACTCATAAAATGGGGAAGAAAGTCACACTATTTTTAGAGCCATCTAGCTTATCAATCTCTATTGGTATAAAAAAGCACACACTAATCAGATTCTTGAATGGAATATACAGGAAGATACTGGTCCTACTTGATTTTCCTCTTTGCCTTCTGGTCATCTTAAAACAGCTTCTATAGAAAGAGAATTGTCTTCTATCTTGAGGCAAAATAAAGTCAAGCATCGCCAATGTTTTATTAGTAGGAACAGGGTTTGCCACTCATGCTGAACTGATAAAATATTACAATCTGCTTTGTAGCTCCTGGTTTCTTGACAAGCAGATAAAGCACTTTGTTCTACAAGAGGGGTGGAATTTAGTTTATGGTGGTAATTTACACTGGTTACCTGACCCCTGTCAGAAATGGAAAGGGAGATTAGCCCTACTGGAGACAGACATTTTAGGCTAGAACCTATTTAAGCTGTATGGCTATTGGGGAAAGGTTATTTGATAAAGCCTCATCTTTACATTTCGGATAGAAATTTGATTATTATTTCTGTGGACAACTAGGAGCCATATTAAATTATCCCAAATGTCTGTGGAATTGATTGATGTACAACACTGGATTGTGCACTGGGTAACTGTATGTCTTGTGCCTGATTTTTCTCTCTTACTGGATAAGTAAGAGAGAAGTTGAATTGAGGAGTTACACCAGAGCAGAACTGGTTTAAGTGAGAGAATAATCATGCTATCAGCATGTTGCAGAGTTAACCTTATTGATCATGATGACTGTTGCAAATGTGTGGTCAAATGGACTCCGTGAGAGCTATAATGTGGATTTTAACTTGTGCTATGCATAAAAATACTGATTTCACTCAACCTCTTGTTACAGCTTTCTGGATCATCCCTCTTCCCCCTCCTGCCCCCATCCACCTCCACAACATGTGCCTACTAAATTGCTTATGGCTGTCTGCCAGAAAAGCCATACCACTTACTGAGAAACCACAAGAGGCCCCTTCACATATACAACAGCTCAACTCTGATTGATCGAAAGAGTTATGAAGGTATGAAATTGGGCTTACAAACATTAACTGAAGTTCTCTAAATATCAGGACTACTGTTATTACAAGAATGTACCAGGAACCCATAACCATGGTATCTAGTTGCAAAGCCAAATACTGCTGAATATCTGGTGTAGGGAGAGTGGGCCAGAGAAGCCTCACAGAATGATTCTGCACCTCCAGCATGCCACAGAGCAGGCACCAGGATTTGGCCCCAAATAAGCCAAAACTGATATTAACCAATATGTGCACACACAGCGGAGCAGATACATATTGCACAGTGCGCAGGGAGGGCTGGATCAAGGAACTTTTTTGAGAATATATGAACAAATTCATTGATCATAGAAATAACTGTGCAAATGTAACTAGCTACCAGAACAAGAAATGTGATAAACTCCGTGTTTTAACTCTCTCTCTTTTTGAGCTAAGCACCGCTGAATAAGCTTTGTGATGCATGCTAGCCTAGTCCAAATGGGTCAGGCCACAATTAGAAGTTTCTCAGCCACTCGTAGCCTTCAAAACTTCTCTTGCCAACACAAGGTGTCCTCAGTTTAACCAGATTCAACATTTTCTCCATCAATCTTCCATTTCCTTGAGCTAGGAATGGATGGGTGCTGGGGAGTTGGAAGGAAACAGAACATAGTCCTTTAGCCAGATTGCTTTGACCTGTCATACATTCTGCAAAACACATTCTTTGTCACAGAGATCTACATGGCAGTTGGAAAACAATTGTATTATTGGCTTTGTTGTTCTCCTGGGCTGAAGTGGTTCACCTGCATAACATCTGGGAACATGAGAACTTCATTGACAGAATGCAGATGGAGATATCCAGGATGGAGGAAGGTAACTGACTCTAGATGACTACAGGGGTGCTAGGGAAGGAAGGAAGGAAGAACTGGTTGCCCTGTGAGGAGGAGAGTGGCTGATGACCACCCTGGGCAGCAGACTGTGCTCCATCCCCACCCAGGCCCATCTGAGCCAAGAACTGGTATGCAATACTGGCCGCTGGAAGAGAGGACCAGACCCCAATGGCCTATGAGGGGCAACCACCTGTCTACAAGCCTGGAAAACTCACTGCTATCATTGCCAAGAGGGAGAGACAAAGGGTGATGGGTGGTCGGGGATTCCTTTCTGAGGGGACAGAAGCATCCAACTGCCGATCTGAACTGGCATCCCAGGAAGTGTGTTGCCTGCCCAGAGTCCACATGCAAGACATTTTAGAAAGGTTGCTATAGAAAGACATTATATCCATCTACTAACCCATGGGAACACTAATGATACTCCAAGGACCCGGGGCAGATCAGCAAGGCTCTGGGAGCAAGAGTAAAGGAGTTTGGGACACAGGCGATGTTCTTGTCAATCCTACTGGTTGAGAGTAAGGGCCCAGACACACATAACCTGGAAAGAAATGCATAGCTGCACAGATGGCACTGGCAGGAGGACTTGGGCTTCCTTGACCATGGGATGCTGTTCTGGGAAGTGAGACTGCTGGAGTCCACCTGAGAAACAAAGAAGAGCATCTTCACGAACCAACTTGCCAACCTAATGACTATGGCTTTAAACTAGGTTCAAAGGGGACAGGTGACAAAAGCTCACAGATAAATACAAAAAAATGACCTTGACAGAGGGCTGGAAGTTTGGGGGAGTGTGCGGGGGGAGGGAGAGGGAGAATGGAAAATGACAATAGGTTCACAGGAGCAACAAGAGGGAATACCATGGAGTAATCTGCTCAATATCTTAGATGCTTATAAACAAATATGGGATATAAACAGCAAAAATTGGATGTCTTAGTACACAATCTAAATTATGACTTAATTGGCATCACAGAGACTCTGGGGGGAAAATCTCATGACAGGAATATTGGTATAAAGGGGAATAGCTTATTCAGGAAGGACAGGCAGGGAAAAAAAGGAGAAGGTGTTGCATTGTACATCAATGTATATACTTGTTCTGCAGTCCAGAAGGAAATGAGAAGCAGAGCAGCTGAAAGTCTGTGGGTGAAGATAAAAGTGTGGGTGGGGGAGGAGCAACCTTGTGGTTGGGATCTGCTATACGCCACCAAATCTGGAGGTTGAGGTGGATGAGGCATTTCTAGAACAACCAACAGAAACATCCTAACCACAAGACCTGGTAGTAATGGGGGACACTAGTTGAAGGCTGACCAGGTATTCTTAGCAGCAGCCTCAGAATCTGAGCTTGGGGAGTGGCAGTTGGAGGCTGGCCAAGTGCTCTGAGAGTGTTTACATGGTAATTACTAAGATTAATAACTACAATAATACTTTGCATTTGAAGTTCCTAAGTGCCTATAACTCACGGGTCCCAGAGTGCTTTACTAATGTTCATCTTTACCGTACTTGTCAGGCAGGCAAGTACTATTCGTGCAGAGAGGTTAAGTGACTGGCCCATATTCATTCAAGGAGTGAGTGGCAGTGCATGAAATACAAGCAGGCTTCAGTTCCCTTTTCTAATCCACTGACTCATGTTCATTCTCCTTCTATTTCGAAGTAAAAATAAAGAGATTATGAACAGCAAATACTGTCCAGGTTCACCGCCTCGTTTTAAGCTTCAGTGTTTGAAATAAAGAGAAGCTCATAAATGAGCTCAAGCCACTTCTAAGAGTAAGCAGCTACAAAATTCAATTTGGTAAAATTTGAAGTATTTTGTTTAGGCTTTTTGTTTTATAAATAACAGCAGCCTCTGTAAGAAGAAGTATTATGAGTCTGGTAAAGGAGTGTCTGTGATAACATGATGATACTAATGGTTGTAAGTTTCTGAGCAAAAATTCCAGAATCCTGAGCAGATTTGGGTTAACGTGTGTCTCTCTCTCTGCAGGAAACCTGCTACTGAATGCACTAGTAAATATCCCAAACACCCAGTTCAAATCATGGGCTATATCATGGCTGCCTCCTTCTCGCAAGCACACATCAGGGGTGTAGTCACATATTCATGCTTGTATACTTTTTGTTGTGACAGTGGCAACTCTGAACCACCCTGCAAAGACTATTCCAGTGAGGAACACAAATAATCTATAGGGTTTGACCGTGTGTGCTGTGTGCAGGGCCACGTTTGCCAGAATATTGATGCATATTAATATTGCTTTTGCAGCATATGTGTGTGTCAACTCTGAAGCCACTTAATAACTAAGCCAAATTTTGGCCCTTGTTTTTACTACTCTCTGTTACTAGAAAATAAATAAATATTTTGAAACACTTAATATCTCATCAAAGTAGAATACACAATTAATGTTTACTATGTTACAACTGAATAAAAGATGATATAACCAAATTTTTTCACTTTGCAGATGAATTTAATAAAGGAAAATCTGAGTGAGGCTGTATAAAAATACATCAGAATTTGTAGAGTTGTTATAGGATTACTACTAATGTAGCACTATTGTTAAATTTAGCCTTTTGTTACTTTGTATATTGATATAAAAACACATGTCCCTTGATTCTTGAATGTAGTTTTTCTGCTATACCATTCTCAAGTTACACACACAGCATTGACAGTAATTGTCAAATAATATTGCAGGATTTACCTCACACCTTTCAACAACTCAATTTACAACAAAGGGCCAAAATGCCATTACAGAGATATTATACCTACTAACCATGGCCCTGACTCTGCATAAATGTGTATGTGCTTAACTTCAAGCACATGAGTAAATCTCACTGCCTTCACTGGACTACTCATGGGCTTAAAGTTAAGTATGTTTGTGTGCTGTTATTAGGTTACAATTATTCAGAGGAAGATGCCCGTTATACTAGTTGTCAGTGGTTCTGACTAAATATAATGCACTAAATTACTGTTTGAAAATAAGGTAGCTTTATGATAACCAGACACTGAATGGGGGGGTGGGGGGAAACAACTCCACAAAGAGACTTTCACACACTACGGCTTAGTTGTTCACAGTTTGAAGCACAAATGCTGTCTGGCCAAACACTTTCTTTCTTGAACATTTATTAGCCTAAAAAATAATGTGAACTACCAAAAAAAAAAAAGTCATGTGTGACACTGGAGTTCATGTTTCAAACCAAAAAATAGTTTGATCAGAGTATCAGCAGGAGTCTCAGAATGCTAGACAGAAATAAACTGGGTAATAAAATGCCATTAAGTTCAGCAATGCACAAATCTTTAGGATTGACAGGCCACCAGGGCCATCCTGTTAGAACAGAAGATGGCGTTTCTTTAAAATCTGTCCCTTACATTCAAAGTGCCAAATTCTGCCCTCAACTACTGTATATTTACATCATTGCAACTCTGATGATTTCAGACAGGTTACTCCAGACTTCTTTTGGTGAACAGAGAGAATGGTAAATAATTTGGACTCATATGACAGTCTTATAACATATTTTCCTTCAATTTAACTTTTTGTTGAATCACTTATTTTGCCACATTTCTCCTTACTATTTGATTTATGTTAACTATATCCTCTTAGTAACTGGATTTTCTATTCTACACAGGGACAGTTTTTTAAAAAATGGTGCTCATATTTTGGTGCACTTCTGTTCCAGTGACAAATAGTGTTGGGAAGCTACACAATAATAAATTAAACTCTGGTTTACATATATACACCAATGAATTCAAAACATCTGTGACCCAAACTCAGACTCAGTATTAGTATTAGTCTAGCAAATAAGGTGTGAATCTTTTAATTCTCCTTAATCCCTCCCCCTCCCACACCTTTTACCCAATGTTAGAATTAGCCACATCTGATAGAGAATGGCACATGAAATATCAAGTTAAAACACTGGTTCCTGGTCTCAGTATCTACCTTACAATTTGACAGAGAGCAGAGTGGAGGGAGCATACAGTGTAAACAAAATAAGGAGGGTAAAAAGACCCTAAAACATTAAAAACAATTACAAAATGATGGAGTATAAATATAAAAAGCAAGACCCAGATGAAAATATTTTTCTCGGTTCCAGATGAAAACATTAAGACAAAAATAAAACCAAATCATAAAAAAGCATTGAATCAAACGGTTTCCTGCAACGCTGGAGTTCCTTGATGTAGTGGGATTACTAAATATAGTATTTTACTAATCTCAGCAGGGAGTTGGCTAACTGCATGCCTGTCAGATGTTTTTAATGGTCACCCCCTGTGGAACAAATCTAAGGATAGCATGAAAAACACCCACATTTAAGAAAGACCCCTTGCTAGATCATTAAGGAAAGATAAAGGCCTGTACATTCCTGTGTGATATATAAGACAATCATTGTGTCAAGAAAACATATGTCTGATTAGTATGCCTCAGGTTCATTAATCGCTGTGTTCACTTCACAGCAGTGGGCAAAGTTTCCATTGTAGCTACTGCATGGAAGAGTAAAGATACTCGGTAGCTAAAAGACTGACAGTTCAGCACTAAATCTTGGGATATTCATAACATGCTCCCTTCTTGTAGAGCCAGCATACCAGCTGTACTATAGGCTTAAATCTTTATTAAAACACGGAGTAGTAGGTTTCTGACTAAGAAATAAACACTTGCTGCATCATAAATAGATAGCTTAACAAACAGAGTAAGGAAGCTGTCGTAGGTTACCAGAACAGGTTTTTATATTGCTGGTTATAGTGGAGTGGACACTTAGGTTCCTGTATGTAAAACTTTTGTACATAGTGAACTGCAGTAGGGAAAGATGGAAAAAACTGATTAAATCAGGACCTAGATTCCCCTAAGAGGACATATCAGATATTTATTAAACTAATTCCGCACTTGATCTTTGTCAAAAAGGCTTGTGCCTCATTTATTTATATACATTCCAAACATAAGTCTTGTTTGCAGTGATGGCTGTGATTTTAAAAGCTCATGCATACATCCACTGTGCTCATTCAAGTGAGAAAGTCCTAGCCATTAACCTTCCCTGTCTCGTTGTTGTAGTCACTGTGATGTTCAGTTTCATCTGAGAGGAAAGTAGGGCTAAAGCCACTATAGGTGCACGGATCACAATGCAGCAAAAGGTGTACAGTAACTTAATTTATCTTCCCTCTATTACTAGACAATATGTGCTGGGAATTAAGGTGTCGGAATGGCATGCCTAAGTTTCACATATACAACAAGCAATGATGTTTTCAATAGATGCCATTTGTGACTACGAAGACAATTCTGTGCCTGAACAAGAGAGCCTGCGTTCATTTCCTACAAATTAGTTAATGAGGGATATATTTATCTGTGAACATTAAGAAAATATATTTAAATTTTTTAACTTTGTACAATAAAAGTATCACTCACAAAACACTACAACCAACCAACCTGAAAGAAACAAACACATGAATTACTCAGACATGAAACATTGTAAAAAACACTATAGAGCAATGTAAGTCATACCTGACACAGTTCTAATACAAATGTCTTAGCTGCCTTTGATTCACTAACACATAATTATTCAGAAAACAACTAATATATTCTAGGAGAGAAAAGCCTTAATTCAATTTATATTTCAAACAGTCAAAGTAAATATGAAAATGCTGCCAAATTTGTATAAAATAAATCCCTGTGATCTTCTGCTATCTTCATATGTCCTGGGGAAAAGGAGAGGCTTGTGCCTTGCTAATGAAGTATACAGGGAAAGGATTTGCTTTAGAAAATTTGTGGAAGAGCAAGTGACTGATGTAACTGAGGAATTAAGGCAGGTTTGGAGAAAGAAACTTATTCACATTTTAAACAACATTTTGGCTTCAGCATCAAAGGAAATATGTTTTCACCTTCTCCTAATTTTCTTCTTGGTTATGAAGACTGTTTAAGTGTCTTATTTCCATCTTCACTGATAAGCTGTCTATGTAGTGCAAGTGAAAGCATAAATTGGAGGTTACTATCTCGATGAGCAAAGGAAGTTGATTAGCATGAAACTGCAAGCAGAAACACTGCTCCCAGAATTTGCTGAAAATCTGGTGAAAAGCTATCCATTCTATTATGGAGTAATTTAGGTGTGCAACATTGTACATACAAAAAACCCCACTCCATTGTTTTCCTTCACAGAAAGCACATACATTTCACTTCTAAAAATAATGCTGTTTCTTTGTGCTCCCAATTTGTAAAATGACCAGACTTCTAATTATGAGCTAAAATTCACTGTGTGGAAGTCTAGCCTCCTGTCTGCAATGATGAACATGGATTTTAATGGCAGGTTTTAGCCTTATTTCTTCCTCACCTGCATTTCTTGCTACTTTTCTGGTTAAGGGCTTTGGTCTCAGAGTCTAAGATACATATTACGGTAAAAACTAAGCCTCAGCCTACTAAAGACTCAGCATCACACTTTTATATTTCTGTTAGCTGCGACTTCAAGAATTTCACAGTTTTGGCTTCACTCCAGTGCAAGGTTTGTATCTAACTTACCAAGTCACATTAGGATTTACTCTAAAAGAACTTGGCAGGGAGCAGAGCCTGGCTTGTTTAGTACTTACTACAATATTTGGAGAGATCATGACAGTTTTACAACCTTTTTTTCCCCACACAAGTGTGTTGGCTATGAGAATGTAATTTACATTTCTTCATACACAGAGTTCATGCAGGCATTTGGAGGAGGATTTCAGGTACCCTTTTCAAGATACTAATGAATGCAAAAATATTTTACTCAATGTACCAGCCTTGAATTTATTTGCACAGTTCTCTTTACCTGTCCTCCTTCCTCACTGAACCTGAAGCAAGAAGACTCCATTGGGAGTTTTCTTAAGACACAAATACCAAGGCATTAAATGCTTTTAAATACTGGTCTTTCTTCCTTCTGAGGATGAGAGGTAGTGATGGGCAGTGTAGTAGAAAGGTACTGCAGATACTTGGATGAGGGGAACATAAAGACTTTGGCTTGGCACCTAGTGAAACTGCAGGATTCATATTAGCAAACCTAGACATGGTTAGAAATTAAAGATCAGTGACAAAAACTATCAGAAAGAGATGAAGGCGGATAGGTGCTAGGAAGCTTAGGATAATGAAGACTCTGTCAAGTGATTCTATCAGATTTAAGTTCTCAGTGAAGAGATGGGACTTTTCTGAGATAATGGAAGCATGAGGTTAAGAGTTTAGAGGTAGTGTTTGGATTAAGGGCTGTTGTTATTGTTATTAATATTGTTGTTATCCCTGTGGAGCATTGTGTTGTTTAAATATACAGGAAATCACATCCCCTGCTCCAATCAGCCAGATTCTAACACCCTTATTCATGATAAGCAATATCTTACTCATTCTATAAATAGTGCCACTTAAACCAATGGGACCATTAATGTGCTAGTAAATATCACCGTGACAAGAGTATCACAAGCTGATCCAAAGAGCTTATAATCTAAGGCTCTGATACCACAGGTGGATATTTGTACCTGTCCAAAAACAGTAAGTTCCAGAATCAGGGCCAAATTCAAGACAAGATGTATCAAGAAAATGTAGCACAAAGGAGGGAGGCATGGAAGGCATACAGTATATGTGGTGGGGAAACCATAAGAAGAATAAAAGGATCTAATGACCTCTTCCAAGCCAAAGCTCAGAACCAGTACTCCAGCCTTATCCTCCTTGACATGTCAGCTGCCTTAGTCACAGTCAACCATGTTCTTCTGGTTCTCTTCCTCATTGCTCCTTCAAAATGTCCTTCAGAAGATCCTCCTCATCCAACTTTCTGTGCGGGTTCCGCTACCTCTATCCTTAGACCATTTCTCCTCTCCTGCTACAACTTATCTCTGAGCAATTTCATCCAAAACCACAAATTCAATTACCCTCTCACAGATTTACCTCTCTACTCCAGTCCTGTCTCCTTCTGTTCAAACTAAAATCTCTGCCTGTCTCCCTCACGTATCCTAGTGGATGTCTAGCCATCAGCTCAAGCATAACAATCTAAAAGAGAGCGCCTAACCTTCCCCCACAAGCTCCCCACCACTGCTTTCACCATGCAACCCCTCTTGAACTCCTCCCTTTGAGACCACCTTCTCTACTGCATCAAACATACTGCATCCATCGGTTGTCTCTTGTCTTATACTTAGATTGTAAGCTCTATGTGGTTCCTGGTCCTCTACTGAAGCTCATAGGCACTATGGTAATACAAAAAATAAAAATCATAACAACATATGGTTACATAAACTTATTATGGACATACTTCACTGGTATCAAAAAAGTTTCTTTTACATATAAAAAAGAAAAACATCAGCAACCTCCACTGGCCCTCTGCCACTGTTCACCATTAATATTAATGTCTCAAACACTTTTGGTATGAACTTAAATCAGTGACTCACAGCATCTCTGTGATAAAGTGTTGTTCTCAGTTAGGCCCGAATCCCACAACTGATAGCAGTCAGGTGGACTGCTGTGTTTGTACATGTTTCCATTGATTTCAATGGGCCTCCTTGCAGGCACAGAAGTCTACCCACATGATGTTGTAGGATTGGAGCCTTAAGTATTTTTTGTGCCTAGTATGGATTAAATACAATTGATTTAACGGCCTTCTTTCAAAACTGTTATCAAGATTGGGTCACTTTAGATAACCTCGAAAAGGTTTTTAAAATCATTTTATCCTAATTATGACTTGACTGCTCTGGAAGCAAGACCTTTTTCAAAATAGATTTTTGAAAGGTGTTTGCTAACACAGTCTTCCAATGCATTTTACATTAATGATGCCAGGAAGCCTGGGGTTATAATTTCCACAGCCTCCTTTCCTTTATGCATTGTTTATACTTTTCCACTCAAACTGGCTAAGAGACTTCTGTATGGTTCCAGTACTGGAACATTTCGTAGGGGTCCAGTTTCCAGGCAATAAGAGATACAAATGTTTCTGCAGTTGAAGGATTGAAGTCGAGAACCGTATCATTTGGTTTTATGTTCCAGATTTGGTCATTCGGTTCCATTCCCCATAATCAGCATCAGCCAGTCTTTCCCCAAGAAATAATTCTTTAGGACTTCTCCCCTTTCCATGCAATCTTTGAATATATGCGCTATTATAAGAATTAACAACTAAAGCTACAATGAAAGTTACATCCAGGTTACTGTTCTAACCTCCCATTTTCATACGTTCTTAACTTTTCTAAACCATTTTTTTCAGGCTGAAACTTTGTAAGTTTGTCTCAGCTGAAAGGCATATTTTTTTCTTTTTTTTCAGGAAACTGAGGAAAATCTACCAACCACTTTTGATCATTCTCTGGGGAGAATGGAATTTTTTTTTTTTTCAGTTTACCGTCCTCCTCAGCCAAATGACCACTGGATCGCTACAACTGAAAAATGGCTAAAATTCTAATTTCTTCAAACTTGGTATTTGGCTAGACCTCCTTGAAGAAATGTCTATCGCCCATCATTTCATTCTGCTCCTTGAAAGTACTCTAGACTGGCTGCTGGAAGAAGTGGTAGGCAGAAGCATGTTAAGGTGGTGTAAGGAGGACAGAAAACAGCTCTAGCAAGAGTGGGAAGTGTCTTTCTCCCTTCCAGCAGGTTGGAAGGAGAATGAGATGTCTCGTCTTACATAGCAGCAAGGAGGAAGAAAGGCTTTTTTCCCCCAACAGATGGATGCAAATAGGAAAGAGCAAAGCCTTCCTGCTCCCAGCAGCCAGGAAAGAGGAATAGAAATGTAGGCAAGAGAGTGCCAAAGCTCCCTTGTCCTCTCTTCCAGAAGCTGCAGGTGGAAGGGATGGGAACTCTCAATTTGTAAGCCAAGGTGATATGTAAAGATGCGTCATGCATTCTGTAAGCTACCCAGAACAAACATTCTGACAGGAAATGCCCTATGATCTCCTTCCTGGAAGCCAGGGGGCCTTCTTCTGAGTGTGCTGCTCCTGAGCCCTGTTTGATGGCAAGAACATCCTGTTTGGAATGAGATGACACATTGAATTCCTTCACTATGCTACCATTCTTCAGTTCAGCAGCATAAAAACAATTCTGTTAATTTCTGCTTTTACAGCTGTTTGAATCTAGGATAATTGGAAGATGCTCCGTACTTTTCTTGGTTGTTTTTATCCCAAATCTAATGAGCACACCCAATAAGCAACTGTATGTCTGAAAGCTAGCCCAGAGAACTGTGCTTCAGTGTTCAAATGCCTGGTAAATATCTCACTGGTGCCTACTTCCTATTTATCACTGCTACATTTTTGTGATATTATGAGTATAAGGATAACTTTAAAATGCAGTAGTAGTGGCCAGATCCTTAACTGGTGTAAACTGGTGTAACTCCATTTACTTCAACAAAGCTATGATGATTTACACCAGCTGAAGATCTGGTCCTAGGTTTTCAGTTGGAAGCTGATGTGAATGAGAGTGTATCAAAGAGCAAATATCTTGATGAGGTTATGGGATACCCTGCAAAGACTGGTGAAGTCTCAAAGAAACAATTGGCCTTGGATGGAGAAGAAAGTTGCACCCTGTTAGTGTATCCTTCCTTAACAATTCATAGCTTAACAACGACATTACCCTCAGAGGAGAGAATATGTCCCATCTACCAAGCAGGGGATAGGTGCCGCTTAGAACGCTAGTGAGGTAAAAGTAGCACCAGAGTTAAGGAGAAAGGAAACAGCTAATGCTAAGATTCCCAGGGAGCTCTGTAAAACTAAAAAAGGCAAATTACACTGGGTCACGTACATAAGAAATACTGAACAGAAAGTTGCACCCATACAGCAAAGTGCTTTTAAATTTAACAGAGAAAGACTCATTTCTTGACTCTGAAATGCATTTGGAAACAATTTTTGAATAAAAATGGGTATTTCTGATCCTTCAGCTGGTGATCAGATCATGCTGAAAATGCTGTTGCTGGTCAGACAAGCAGTAAGCACACCAAGTGTCAGACACACAAAGAAATCAGTTGATTACAGTTTTAACATTTAAGTTATTTTCTTAGGGCTCAGTGCTGAAGCCTGACTCAGTCTATATGCAGAGAGAACTCCCAATGAAGCTAAACCTTATTGGTATTCAAGTCACTGGAAGATCTGCCTATATATGAACTTCAGGCCTGAAGACTTTCACTATTAAATAGCATAACAGTACTAGAACTAGCTACCCATCTCTGACACTAAATAGTGAGTTCAATGTTAAACAAACACAATTTTTAAAAGGAACCAAGTGACTTAGAAGCTTAAGTCCCATTTTCAAAAGTCAATAGGACCAGATTTTCAAAGATGTGGATAGCTATCTAGTGGTAGTTTGAAAAGCACCAAAGCAGACTAGGTGTCTAACTCCCAGGGAAATCAATAGTAGTTTGGAACTTAACCTACTTAGGTGCTTTTGAAGTCCAACTAGGAGCTTATCTGCATCTTTAGGCACCTAAATTTCTTTGAAAATCAATGAGACTTAAGCTTCTAAGAGCCTAAGTCACTTTTGAAAATGGTGCTTAGGTGCTTTTGAACAGTTTATCCATGGTCCCCGTTCCATGGATCTTACAATTAGAGACCGATCTGAACAAAACCTTACATCTGAACTTCTAATCCAAACCATGTATTTCAATCAGATCCAATTCCTAGGTCCAGACAAGACTGGATTGATAGCCATATCCAAATCACCACAACGTTTGGACTATTAGGATATATTTTTTGATTTCAGTCAGTTCTGGATGGGCCTATCTCTGCTTACAACTGAAGGCCATGATCCTTACGCTAGTGCTGAACTTTGTGGGCCAAGAGTAGTCCTACTGACTTCAGTGAGTCCAATGGGACTTCTCATGGGCGTGAAGTTAGTCATAAGTGTAAGTCTTTGCAGGACTTGCACCTAAATCAGACAAACACAAATACTTGAGACACACAAAATGCTACATTTTGCTGAGGTGAGGATCGCTTGAAAAAAATGCCCAGCAAAGCAATTTTTAAGTAAATGAGTGTATAAAATGGAATAGATAATAAACAAACAGAAGTGAGAAAATAGTTATGCTGTGCAAAGTCTGCAATAAGTGACATAAATTCAAACAGAAGCTCCTATTAGAGAGCTAGGATAGTGAAAAGATGGATGTATCTAAGGCCCTGATCTTGAGATCATGGCATGCAGTTGCACTACGGGAACCAATGGAGCCCCATACAGTTGCATCATTGTGTCCACACTCAGTGATTGCAGAATGGAGCCAAAAATGATGGTACCTTGAGCCCTACCACCCTTAATTCAGGAATCCTCCCATTGGATTAACTGATGGACTCCAACTAACTTCAATGAGTGTTTTGCCTTAGAAAGAACTACAGGGTTAGACCATTAATTTGTAAACTGCTTCTCTAGAGATTTCAATTTAAACAAACTCTTTGAAATAATTTACTACAGTTAAATGGTCAGCAAATATATGTTTTAACTTCTCTATTCCAGTTTCAAAGCAGTGAATAAAAAGACAGTAATTTAAAAATAACTATTTTAACCAAAGCTTAATTTTCCTTTAAGCAATCTCTCAGAAATTGTCTGCAAAATAATTAACTTGTAGACCATTTGCATACATATTTTATAAAATAAGTACTAAGAATGCTTTATTCAGACTTTGTAAAGGCTTACTTGTGAACTATTTGGCTTCATTAAGAATGGTAATTTGAACTCTGCCATTCTTGGAAAGTATCCATGGATAGCATCTGTGTTGTGGTGAGAGAGAGTTGCTATCTACCATTTACAAATTTCTTTGGGATAATAAGTCAAGAAAATTGAATACACTTTTTAAGCACTTTTCCACATATTGGTCCCAACAGCTCTTAACTATTAATGGTTTGTAACAGGACTGATGTCACATACAATTGCTTCAGAAGAATTTAAATTAAATAACCACATAACAAAAGAGTGCCCTCTTCAGCTAGAGAAGTTGAAAGAAATATCATAAAAAATTCAATAAGCAAATACTTTGTTTACATTACAATAATAAAATTTCAGACAAATATTTATTGTTTTTTTAAAAATACATTAAAACAGAACAAAATGTATATGTTGTTGATGAAAGACAAAACTACCGTTATTATCTGAACTAGAATGCACATACATGCTAACAGTTCAAAAACCATTTCAGGGCATTCAGGAAACATGAAACAATCTACCTGTTTGTGAATGTACTATTTTTCTACTTGGTAAATATGCCTGAGAAAGTTAACCTGTAAAGAAATAGGCTTTTAAACTCTTAAACACAAAGAGCTTTCTACAGTGAAATGGTGAAGAGACCTGTAATATGCACCTGACAGGCCACTAAGCCATTTCCCACAGAGATTCTGTTCACTGCTCCACCTCAGTTCAGTGATCCAGCAGTGGCACAGAGTTTCACATCAATACCAAATTCATTCAACCAACGCATTAAAAAAGCATACTGATATAATGTAAAATCGCCAGTTTATATACAGAAGTTATGTGGAAATCAAATAGATTCTTCACCAAAGTTAGTGTATTGTTGTACAGTATTATGTACAAGTAAAATTTTGATAAAGCAGGGGATTATATGTCTGGCTCAAGTTAAGACCCTTTAAAAACTACAATTTCAACACAATCATCTAGAATCAAAGAATGAAAAATCAGGACAAACACAAATAATCATTTTACAGTAGCCTCATACTACAGCTAAATGGGAATCAATATGTAGCTTGGGAAAATAGTACCATAAATTGTGCTTTGGGTATATGAAAATAAAATATTACTAGCAGGCACAAGCAGTCTGACAAGATGTGAAAGGAAGCAGTGAAAACGTCGGGGATTGAATTTCCTTTCATCAGGATTTGTCTGCTCCTACTGTATGCAGATGACAAATGGAACTCAGAGAAATACAAGATATTTAACTCTTCTTAGTAATTTAACACTACTGTAATGGGTTTTAGATTTTTGCCTTTTCTTGTATTAAAAGAAATAAAAACTAATTAATCAAAATCTATATACTGAGGATTGTTCAGAATCTGAGTGCATACTTTCTTCATTGAGAACAATAGGCCAGTTCCAGTTGGTACAAATCGATGTAGCTCTGTTGAAGTCAATGGATTTATGCCAATTTATGGAACACAATGTCTGACATTATGCCGCCAATTTTAGCGGTTGAAATCATTACAAGCAACTGCATACTTTGTAAATTACATGGGCTTGGAAAAAAAAAAACAATCATGGGCATACAAAAATTCTAATAGAAACCTTTAATTTTCATAATTTAGTTAAGCAGATAATACATGTTCATACTACATGAGCTAGATCATATGAAACGAAGTTATCAAACAAAATAAATTCCAAAGTCTAAGGAGAAAAAAAACATGACGGTAAAATGATGGAATTTTAGCACACAGCCAACCCTACCCTCCAATGTTTAAACACATTAAAATATACTATTGCACATATGTAAATATTTTTCTGAGTGTGATCAGGAAGCAGCTTCCTCTCCCCACATTCTCCCAATCCCCCTTTGTAGCACTGCAAAAATGGCTAGGTGCATTACGGAGCCTTTTTACTGGCCTATGAAGTATAAGGTATTGTCCACTGCTGGAGACAGGTCATCAGACTTGATGGACTAGTTAACTGATCCAGTATGGTAAATCCTACATTATTCTTTCACCACTATTGAGCATGGCATCAAGAGCACTCTACGCTGCTCTGACACCATACACAAGGTTAAGTTACACCTTCCAATCAGTACTTCATTCTTCAATCTATTTGTAGCATGTGCAGAGAGGAAAGCAGAACACCATTTATAAAGAGTACCATAAGGACCCAGATCCAGCAATGCCTTTAACAGGTGCTTAACTTTATGTATGTGAATAGTCCAATGATATCAATGGCATTATTCACATGCTTAACATTAAGCATGAGCTTAAGTGCTTTGCTGGACCAGGTTCTAAGCAAGGCGCCAGTATCAGACCATAAGGAGTGCACTGAGAGGAGGAGATGCACAAGCAGTGCAAGGGAAGTGGAAAGCATCTTTTCAGTTTATAATTGTTTAAGGAGGACAAATGGGGAGAAAGATGGGCTAAGGTTATATCTATACTGCAATCACAGGGTGTGACTGCAGCTCAAGGACGCATTTCTAAGGTAGCTAACTAGCTTGTGTCGTGGAGAAGTGAAGCCCTGCCAGCGCTGTACAAGCCCACTCAGAACCCGGGTAATTACTCACATGGCTGCCCTGTACCGAAACACATGTTTCCACAGCATCCCTGCTCCAGTATGTGAACTAGCTAGATTAAAGCCGGCTTGGGTAGGTCTCCCTGAGCTGCAATCACACCCCATTCTTATACTACAGACATACACAGAGGAGGAGAATGTATATTGTGTAAGGGGGAAATCTCCTGGATCCAGAAACATTTTTTAGAGCCCCTGCTAATTTTACAAGATAAGTGGCATGCGTAGTCATACTCTAGAGGGCAAGAGGGGAATCCTAGATGGCAATGCTATGATTCTGGCTGAAGAGCTTCATTTTCCTCCTCCCATACCTGAAAGCCTTGAATCCTTGCCAAATACTCCAGCTGTTTTGAAGGCTGCACTGCAGAACAGGGGGAAGCAGGAGATATTCCTTTTAGACCTATGGCTTCAGCAGTCGGGGATGTTCCATTCATGAGGAGTTCCCTGGCAATTGTAGCTGTACTATTAGTAGTAGCAGATAAGCTGAAGAAAGAGCTAGAAGTCTGGCTCATTTCTTTGGATGACAAATAGCTTCCAGTAGTGCCAGGGGCTGCTTTGTTGCGGCTTGCTTCCATCTCTTGATAAACATCAGGTGAGAGATGGAGAATTCCCTTTGGTGCTGAAAATGAAAGCAAAGACCATTCTTATTACACTTGCAGTGAGTTAAAGATGGACAGCTATACCATTGTCAGTATAGATGCTTCTCACCTGAAAATAAACTGTATACTTATAGGCCTTTTGCAATAGTAACTGCAAGTCAGAATGCATAATCTACCTGATTATAACCAAAACTGGTTTTAAATGGACATTAAAGGGAAGGATACTTTTTTTAAAAAAATCCTAAATATGGCCTCTAATACTGTGCTTGCAATTTGCATTCACAGACCATCTGGCATGCACAAATGAAGTACTTACATGTCAGAACTAACAAGACATAGCCACGTCTCAAAAATGATAACACAATCTTTATTTTGTTGTAATCCTCTTCCTTCCCACATCCCTACACCACTGTCTGTTGTTGTCATTTGCTGTGCTAACGTGCCTTATTTAGGCCACATACCCTTCAGTGAAGGAAACTGTCTTCTTTTTTTAAGCATTATGGGCGCCTGTGACACAGTATAGATTGTAAATAATATCATCTTCATGATTTGCACTTGAGTAGGTGTATTCTTTGCTTAATGTGAAGGTATATCACCCATTTACACAATAGGAATTATGCTATGTATTAGAGACCTAAAGAATTTATTCATGTGCAATTATGGAAAATCCTTCAATATCTCTAATGACCTGTAGTTAAGGATAATTGTCCTTGATAGGTACATTTCAGAATTTTAAATAATCTTTTCAGAAAATGAAGTCCCAATCCTGCATACATATGTGCACCTGAATAACTTTACACACTTGTAGAAATCAACTGAGATTCTCATGTGTGCAAGTGTGTTCAGGATCAGGGCTTAAGTGAGGCAGTCTTACAATACAGTCAAGCTATGTTTTGAAAAATAAACGATATCCACTTTGCAGGTAGTTTAGAAGGTAATAATGAACATGGAAATGTTTATTAAATTACAACAAACATGTTGGAGCCTTCTATTGGTAGCAGTCAGAGTGCCTAAAATATGACATTTGTGACATCTGGTAGTATGGGAGTCCATATATCTTCCTACTGTATGTTCCACTCTGTACATATGATGAAGTGGGTTCAAGCCCATAAAAGCTTATGCTCAAATAAATTGGTTAGTCTCTAAGTACTCCTCATTCAGTTTACACAAGTGCTCCTCATTCAGTTTACAATGGTAAACCAGTTTGGCAACTAGTTTCGCTATGAGAAGAAAAATGCTATGGTTCAATGTTTATAGATTATTTTTCATTTGCAATGCATATGAAAGCCATTTGAAGATTGCAGAACAGTCTTAAAGAAAAATGTAAACTGGATTTCTAGTATCTTATAATGGGTTTCCCTAATCTCAGTGGCACAAATGCTACTTTTTAAATAAGACGTCTGCTGCCTGGAGTAGATTCGGAATTACCAGCTATAATTAAAATTCTTAAATTCAAATACATGGTGAACATGTTTCCTTGTTGAACTTTCGGACTGCTTCTGAGCAAACTGGTTATAGGTGTGTCTTGTAATTGCTTTACTCAGTTTGGCTTTTAACCCATTATAAGCCTCAGATGGTTAAACCACAATCCAATATTGATGATTGCAGGCATGAAAATGTTTCGTGAAGTATTTGGTTATATTGTAAAAATGTGAATAATTTTGTGACTGCAGTGATTAATTTCACAACAGAATATGTAAGGTGTTGTTCAGCTGTCCGACCTTGCAAACTATATTCACACAAGTATAGAGACTCACACAAGCCACACTAACAGAACTACTCTCAGGAGTAAAATTAGGACTGGACCCCAGATTCTTGCTCTACCCCCTATACTCTCATTGAGCCACTACAAGAGCAGGCGTAGAGCCATAGCAGCCAAGCTACAGTTCCTCAAACCTGTCTGTGCAGGGCAAACACAGACAAGAAAGTTCAAGTGGCCTGCCAACAGAGATCCCTACAGTGCTCCATAAAGTTATTTCAGATCAGAGCAATTCAGGCTCTAACAGGTGCAGAGTGGGAATGGGTACATGAATGGAAAGAGTGAGACACATTCCTTACCCAGCTGATTACTATGTCCTGTCTCCTTGCCTAAGGCTTAGAGAGCCCAGCGGCTCCAGTCCTCCAACTGACTTTGCATGGACAGATCTCCAGGAAAGTCAGTGGGGCTCTGCTCAGGCACAAGGGTTCACCTGCATTAACCTCTTGCAGGACCGGAGGCCCAGATCAATATGTTGCCTGGTTTCTGAATGGCTATACTATGGAAGTGTTGGAGAGGAGCAGGAAGAGGCTCCATGCACCATCTTCCTTCCCGGACAGATCCGTGCAGGACAATCTAGAATACAGCCCTATAAGTATAAAACACCATATGCATATGTATAAAGCAGTGTTATGCACAGTGTTTTAATAATATACCCTTCATCTGAGACTCCATCATCTTCAGGTAAATCTCATCTCACCCGACATTTTTTAAATTGTTTTGTAAAATGAATACTAGGTTTAAATGATTTAAGCAGACATAGCGCATCTCCCAGTTTACTGTCCGTTAAAACTGGGCTACATAAACCAAGAAACAATCATCATAAAATGGAGTTGCAAGTACTCAGCACCTCCTAAATCTGACCAATTGTAAATCCAATTTCACTAAATGCATTTGAGAAATAAAGGTGATTAATTCAATAATATAAGTGAAAGAACATACTGGTACAGAAATGTTATTATGAAAAAGAATCTGTTTTGGAAAAAAACAGCACACTGCTAACTCTTACAAAATATTTTAAACCAAATCAAGTACTGCAGCTGCCTATTCCATTGATGTAATATTACTTAAAACAAACATTTCACAGGCTTTCTCAACCTTTTCAATGTTTTTACATGATCCACCCAAATATCTAACTGCTGTCTGGAACAATAGTTTGGAATTTTTCCAGACTACCAAACTTTCTAAACGTTAAAATGAGTAATATAGGGCATATGATGAATAAAAAGATATCCAGCATGATAAATCAAATGTTCTTATAAACTACCTACATTGTTATAAAGGAGATGGCAAATTAATAATAGTAATAGTACTTCACATTTATATAACACCTTCCAAAGCAGGATCTCAAAGTGCTTTATAACTCATAATTAATTGATTAATATGAAACACCGAAGAGTTAGATATTATTGCCATCACTATTTTTAAAAACCAAATGGTGTAGTATTTTGGACATTATATTAATACACTTGCAAACTGTTGGGATTTTAACTTGAGAATTCAAATTTGATGAGGCTAATTAAAACGTGCTTTAAACAGCTGCTGATGAAGAATAGAAAACTTTACAAAAAATCTTTTTTGGAACATTTGTGCTAAGAAATATACTTTCTTAAGTTTTATTGCCTATTTTTAAAACAATACTAGGGATCCTTCTATAAAATTCTTATGCGCCTGCTGCTTATTCCTAATCTGAATGTATAACCTGTTTGAATATCATAGTTTAGTTGCTGTGGAAATTACGATATTACAGGATGACGATTATAATATCAAGTGAGGAATGAACTATTGAAGCATAAGAATTCTTCAGAAACAAATACCAAAAACTGCTTTCATACATGTACTTTGTTAATAAAAGTTGGGAGATTAGAAATACAAACAAATGAGATATCTTTGACCTATTTCTAGACAGAAGTTGCCCAGACACCATGAGTGGATCTCTAAGTAAGCAAAGTTCTTATAAGCTTATTATTCCTCTGCAAAATCTAGATTTTTATGTGAATATCAAGAAAAAATATCAAACTACATTCAATGCAAATCTCATATGACAGAATCATATGTAACTGTAAATCATAAAGGTTATAGCAAAGATGCAGAGTAATATATGACAATTATCAGGAGTCTAAGAAACTATATTTCACCATATATAACAACAATGATGCACCTTCTGCTGCATATAACCTGGGGGCGCATTCATGAAAGAACTATAAATAATTTCCATGCACAAGCATATTATTTACACCCATGGGCAATCATGTAAGGAAAACATGCAGACGAGCTATGCAATATAATCACTAACACTTGAAAAACAATTCTAATCCATTCTTTAATGGTAATTGTTAGCAGTCGCTAAAATTGTAATCTCTAAAAAGGTTTCCAACCTTACAATCAAATACAGGTGTGCATGATCTTTTGTCTACATCTGCCAATTAGATATGAGAAAACGGCAAAGTGGCATGGAGGCATGCTATATAAATGGCTAGATTAAGACAATGTAGGGGCTTGGATAACATCTCTACCTGGATAGTGCCCATAGTCTTACCTCTGTGCTGTGCTCCCAACCCTGCCTAGAGTAGCAGTGGCAGAGCCACCAGTGCAAGAGGCATCTTGGCTCTTATCCACCATTCCTCTTTGGACAGGCTGGGGACTCCCTCCTCCCTGGCCCATCATACTTTGTCTTCACACTGTGTGGGATTCCCTCCCAGAGGAGAACTTAGCTCTCACCCATCAGAGCAAAGGATTCTGTGTGTGAGGGCCCTTGTCAACATCACCCCCAGCAGAGCCATTGTGACATCAAGCACCCCACAGACACAGCCTCCTGCAGCAGTACTAACAGGGCGCCATGGCAGCTGGTTCCTATCAATCCAATAAAAGGAATGGGGAACTTAACTGTCTTAAAGCCATCACAGGGCTGTCTGCAGATTCAGGAAAATGTCTCTTCATCAGTTACACTGGGTCATGCTTTCAAGCTATTCTTCACAACCTCGAGGTCTAGGAACATATTATTTATGAACATGAAAGCTGAGATCCTGATGTTGTCATGTGACTTTCAGGAGCTAGTTTGCTAGACATGGGACTGTGTCTCAATCCAGCTCTGAACATACCAGACCTAATTCTTTCCCTCCTCCTGTTCAGTATTGTCAGAATACTCCTCCTTCCCCACAGCTTTCCATCTTTTCTTGATTCAATGACTCAGGGTAAGTCTACTCCTCCTGCCGGATCGGCGGGTAGCGATCGATCCCCGAACGCTCTCCCCGTCGACTCCAGAACTCCACCTGTTCGAAAGGAGGAAGCAGAGTCGATGAGGGATCGGCAGCGGTCAACTCACTGCTGTGAGGACGCCCAGGTAAGTCGACAAAAGATATGTCAACTTCAGCTACGCCATTCAGTTGCGTAGCTTAGGTCAATCTCCCCACCATCCACAAATGTAGACCTGGCCTCAGAGTTGTAGCTTTTCGCTCAACAAGGGGCAGAGCACTGTTCTGTTGCCCTGAAGCACACTGGAAAGCAGATTGTGACTCGGAGACTCACAATTTTTCTCCTGGTCTCCCATCTGTGCTGAGGAGAAACCAATAATTGGTGTGTTGGGAGGGCCAAGGCTTAGCCCACTCCCTCTCTTGCCTCCAGAACACTTGAGCGGAACATATCTTGCTCCCTACACTGCAATCTGTACAGCCAATAGAAGTGTGTGCCTTACTCCTGTGGGATGCCATGCCTATAGGGCCCTTATTTAGCCCTGCATGAAACCTGCTTATCTTACAAAATAAACTGATCATTTCGACATTTGAAATTAACAATCTTCTTTCAGCCAAAGACAGGTTACGTTTGGGATGATCAGTACTTGGGAACTCAATAAAATCAGCCAGCAATAACCACTAAATAGTTTATTTTTAAGATCCAGATTCTGCCATACTTACTCATGCTGAGGAATACCTTACGCCTTGATTAGTCCCACTAAAATCAACAGGACTAACTGCAAAGTAAGGTACTTTGCAACATGAGTGAGGGTCTCAGAATCTGGCACTAAATTACTTCACCACAAAGCAATTCACAGTAGACTAGATTCTGTAAGGTGTTGAGCACCTGCAGATCCACAGGGATTTTTAAAGGAGCTGCAGCTGCTCAACATCTCTTAGCATCTGGCCCATCATAAATCCAATTTCACCAAAAAGCCTTGGAGAAATAAGGGTGGCTATTTTAGTAACAAGAATGAGTAATTTAAGTATTGCTTAAAAATAAATGATAAAAGCCTGACAATTTCTATATTAGAAATAGTTTTTAAGTGTCACTACTTTAGAAAACATTAGTAAGACAATGGAATAGGTAAACACTATGGCCATTATGTACTTAGCAATAGTCTACATATCATCTTGTACTTCGGAAGCAGAAATACTGCCCTAGACACCAGCACTATTTATCTAATGCATCTGTCTGAGGTAGTTACAGGCAACCAATCGCTGTAATATACAGGCACCAAAAATAATACTTTGTAGTTACATAGTGCCATCTATTAAAAGATCTTAGTTATGTGAGATTAAACAAAGTGATGTTATATAGCACCCCTGTTCAAAAACCAGCTTGTTCAACCTCGCAACCACCATATTAAAAAATAAGTACAATATTTGCTTCTTTATGATTGAATAACAAGACAAGAAAAAAATTATTTTGGTTTGTTGTTGGGGGTTTTTTTTACATCATCGTCATCATCATTAACATGAGGTCTGGAGTTCCCCTAAATTTGCTAGATTTTCTGCACAACTGGAGAACTACTAGAATTCACCACAAGAAACAAGGCTGAAACTTAGGCAGTTGAAAAGGAAGGCAATTTTTAGTGAGATGTTTAAAAATTTTGTTTATTGTTGTATTTGTTTTTATTATTTAACTCAAATTCTTGAGATGCACCTGAAAGAAAAGCTCTTTGTGAAAGTTTCAACATCTTCCACTCTCCATTTGGGGAATGAGAACTCATAAATAACAAGTCTTGATATTTTTAATATAAAGAACAAACAGAAAAAAAAAAGGGAATTTCTACAGAATATCTGATTAAAAACTTTAGTGGACATGGGTTCAGGACATAGCATTTTTTTTGAGGCAATGACTTGTGCTTTGAGGTCTGTATTGTAGTTCAGTGTACCAGTAGAACTTAAGAATGATCAACGATAGCATTTGAGTTTTGAAGGCAGATAACGGTAAGGCAGAGGACAGGAAAGAGCAGTTATCAGCAAAAGTAGATGGGTCAACAAATTAGAAAGTGAGAGCAAATCAGGATGGAGAGCTGATAGTTCAGATGCTTGGAAGAATGAGTCAGTGATTTTTGAGGGGTGAAGCAATGAATCAGTGCTTCAGTGTGACCAAAGAGTAGCCTGCATAGGCAAGATCATTCATTAACAGAGTAGAAAGAGGAGAGTGGGTGTTGTGATGATGAAATGAAGGGCATTTGAGAGAGAAGAAAGAATAAGTCTAGCAGATGAGGATGGAGAGGTAGTTGGAGTTAAGAAGAAAGCTCAGTGAAGTTATGAGTGCGGATGAAATATCAGAGGAGAAATCAGTGGGGGAGAGGAAGTTCTGAAATGTCTGAAGAAAGGAAAGAGCTTGGAAGAGAGAATGGAGAACTTGAATAAGCCTTGGTTGGGATAGCTATGTTGTCTCAGCTCAAATGATCCAATTTCTCTAGGAGATGATTATATTGGGCAGGTGGTGAGATAGCTTTTCCAAATGCGAAGAGGACTAAGAGGGCTAGGTCTCAGTCAAGAGATGTTTAGAGCAACACAATTACAAGGTCACTTGTGGCCACTTTGAACCCCATATGCAAAGGGAGCTTTCTACTGGAAATGCTTTCTTATATCTGAACTAATCCTTTACATGCACAACCTTGCGCAAATGTATTTTCCAAGGGTATGGAGTCTAATGACCTTTAACAAACTCCCATTCTGCAAGAATTACCCTCAACTACTGAGGAAAAAGTGATATGGTCTTCCTCTCCTGCTTTCTCCATAACTCTCTTGGGTCCCATTTGCTGAATAACATCAGTTTTTCTTAAATGTTCTTCCATCTCCTGTTTGAAATTGTTAGCACTTACTGTTCAGGCTGAATGATTATTTCATTCAGACGGCTAAATGCAATTAGATCTCTCCAACAACACAAATCTCATAAGTAACTAGTAACACAAACCCTGATGCCAGATTCTCCAAATCCAATCCCTGGATGAGATCATTACATGAATATCTCCTGCTTCCCAATCTGATTTTCCTGATGACTTCTATGAGCAAGGGAAGATAGTATCCTAGCTCTCTTCCACAGACTATCAAGGGAGCCTCTTGTCTCAAAATTAATGTAACTTCTGTACCCACTGAATTGTCACCTGACCACTTGATGGCTTACCAAACGAGACTCCAGTTGCTGTCTACAGGCTCAGCTGGTGGGACTGACACCTTGAAGTGTGCAGTAAAGTTATAATGCTCAGCTGGCAGCACCTGTGCTACAAAAGCAGTTGAAGAGTCAATGTTCTTTGAGCTGTGCCACCTCACATGCTTTCTGCAGTGTTATCAACTCATCTTATTATGGCTTCTACTCAGAATGACCATGGAATGGTAGTGTAGAATCTGAGGCAAATGTATAATTAAAAGAGTTATTAAATTATCAATCCACCACTTGGTAGAGCAGATTCATATAAAATCTATACTTTACTTAATCAAAAGTCCAAAAAACAGCAATAATTAATACAAAAATATAATCCAGTGTAAATTATGCAATTGAGGCACATAGAAAAAGGTAGTGAATATTGAAAATAAAAATATAATGCTATCAGATCTGAATTTAACAAATCTGAAACATAAAATAGACACTTTATCCAATAAACTGTGAACAGATTTTGGTTATCATCATCCACGGAAATGTACAGATGTTCAATTAGCCACAGAAGGGCACCATTAATATTCCCTGGATGCAAAAGAAACATCTGAGGAATTACAGGAAACACATGTGTTTCCTCTTTGTGGCCAAGATCTATAAGCACACAAAATTTCATGAAAATCAGCCTTAATGTATTGTGCTATACTTTTGCAAGAAACAAGTCAAGATGAAGTAAAAGAACAAATACTTTCCCTATAATTTAACTATTCATTTTCTATCATTAGGGATTATTTCTAGGTGATATTATTGATTAGGTGTAAGCAAAACCACAAAAGATACTTAATTCTGTGAAGGCAATTGCCAAAGTTCCCAATCCTACTCTGTACAATATAGACAGAAATAGTAATGTTCTTATTAACCTTGGATTTAAGACACTACCCTGACTCACTCCCTCTTGGCTTATTTTTTACTCGGAAGAATTGCATTAGATCAAATATCTTTGTTCCTTTGGAGTTCATCTGCTCCTGCTGCTTATTCGCCACCTGAAATCATAATCATCTGTTTGTGACATCACAGTTAGTTACTGAGAAGATGATTACTTTGTCACAAACAGATGATTATGATTTCAGATGGTGAATAAACAGCAGGAGCAGATGTACTTCTAAGGAACAAAGATCCTGATTTCATGCAAGAGTCCTTAGTAATAAAAGATTAAGGAAGAAAAACAACAGTAAATATTTTACACATAGGTGGAACCATTAATAAACATAATGTTTTCCATGAGGTAGTTGTGGTTCTTCAATTTTCATTTGGACAACACCCATAAACTGGAGAAGAGACTTCTGTTTAACCTCTGTGAAAAAGTGGAACACCTTTCCTAGGGAAAAACGGTTTGTATCTTTTTTTTGCTCCTTTATGCTGTACAAAGAATGCCTGATAGTGCTATCAGATAGGAGGAAGTAGGGTTGAGAAGTTTGTCACAAAGATGGTTGTTGGAGTATTTAATAGCTGGGAAGAGGGAAAAGGGGTAACTGATCAGCTTTTGGGGACTAGTCCTGGGGGACGCAGAAGGTGCAATAAGTGGGTATGTTATAGGAAACAGCAGAGGGTATTTTTCAGTGACACCCCACACAAAAGATATACAGTTGGAAAGCAATAGAATCTGTTGCTCTCTTGTAAACAATTTACTATTGTTTCTTTAACAAAACAGATAACTTCACTTTGCTATCCTAGTTTTAGTCTATATGGTTTCAGAAGAAAACACTGCACATCGAGCAGACAAAGAAAGAGAAGGAACACCTGCATGCAAAGGAAGCTAACACATAATCCACCAAAGGCTCGGCATTTTCGCCAACTAAGGCCCAAGCTTAGCTGAAAAAGCAGCAGCTCACTTGTTAGAGAATTGCTATGAAGTTGAAAGGGTGACCAGATGTCCCAATTTTATAGGGACAGTCCCGATTTTTGGGTCTTTTTCTTATATTGGCTCCTATTATCCCCTACCCCGTCCCAATTTTTCACACTTGCTGTCTGGGCACCCAAAGCTGAATGAGGGCAGCAAAGAGGTACACACAAACTCCGGGGCCATCTCTAGACTATTATAGTTCCCAGACAGGTTAGGGGTCCCACCATATGCTATCCATGTCACACCACAGTGATGTAGAGTTCCATTTTCCTGCAATGTCAATGTTTTGATGCTTTGTGATGGTTAAACAATTACATAAATACAATTGGGTGGGACACCCTTCCCAATATACTGGTGTTCGCTCCATCCTCACTACATTAATATGAGGATCTGGGAATTTTTCTCTTTAACTCATCCTATATTAAACCAATTATTTTACTATCACCAGATATTTAAAAAAATATGGTGCTGACATTGCAAAGCGATTATGTACTAGTTACTGTTCTTCAAGAATCGCCTCTATACATTCACACTCGTAGGGAGATGGCACTGAGCTGTGGAACTGTCAATGGCACTTTAACAAGCGGAGCTTGTTGCAGGGGAGTGACCTCGGATAAGTGACCTCATCACCTACTCTATATAAAGGGAGTGCACCTCTCCAACTACCTCAGCTCCTTCTCCCTAACTGCAAAAAGACAGCTACCTTTTCCATAACTGGTGTTCTTCACGATGTGTTGCTCATGTCCATTCCACAATAGGTGAGCATTCTCACTACGTGCACCTTTGTAGAAAGTTTTTCTCATAGCAGTACCTGTAGGGGAGTGCCCCCTGGCCCCTGGAGGAGCACTACCAATTTACGGACTTCCCGTTTGGTCTGTCCACTATCCCCAGGGTATTTACATGGAGGTGCCCGGTGCCAACTCGAGTGGCACACCAAAGCTGAGGTCAACGCCGACTACATGAGGATAGCTCAGAGCCTAATGTCTCTCTCTCTCTCTCGGTCCAAGGCTTAAATGACTTGTAAATCTTACAGCAATCACTGAGATGAGTTTCACCCAAACAGCATAAACAGTCCGTGTGCAGATCACTCACTGGCATCGGGTGTCTACAAGTGTTGCACGACTTAAAACCCAGACGCAGGGCATGCCCCGCCCCGGGTGCACTAGCTAAACTAAACTAAAAACTAATCGAGTACTAACTACAGGTCACATACATTGAACAAACAATAGTTCTGGGGATAAGCTACAGCAAAGCTGGAGAGGAGCAGTTCCGAAGCACCTTCATTGGCAGCAAGAAGGAACGGAGGTGGGGGGAGTGCTCCTTATACTGCGTCATGGAGGCACCACTCCCCTATGGGTATTGCTAGGGGAAAAACTTCCAGCACCAGTGCATGTGGCGAGCACGCACAACTATTGCGACTCACTCCCAGCTGCCGCATCAACACACTGTTTCAGAACCTGGAGACTAGTGTCAGAAGACTGGTTTGTCCTTAACATAAATCTGATGAGCAGATATTTCTGCCATATGGATTTTAGAGAGGCTATAGCTAAGCCTTGAAACTTAAAGAAAGTACTTTGAGATTGCAGGGCCCCAGCTCAAGATGGGGGAAATCCTTTACTAGTATATCATATAGTAAACCATTTCCATGTTGGCTTATAGTATTTCAGGATGGAGTCTTTCCTGGATGACAAAAAAAAAGGCCTGAACCCTCTGAAAGCAGAAACATCAGTCAGTAGGTTATCTTCCAAGCTGCAAGGTGGAATGCCTTCTTGGTAGCGATGTAGAATCCTTTCTTGCTGTTGAGACAGGAGGTTGAGGCAGCAAATATAATGGTTTTCTGGCCAGCTGCAGAAGACCTGGATACCAGTCCTTTAATGAGGAGGAGGTGCCAACATGATGACCACGGATGGTGAGGATTATGGTGAGGACTAACACTTCAGGTTTTTCCACAAGGTGTGGTGTGAGTAATGCAAATATTATGCATTCTCTCTCTTCTTTAATAACTGCAGTGTGTGCACTGTTTGATTGGTTATAGAAGTAATTATTGTAGAAAAAGCACTATGTTGTCCCTGTTGTGCACCATAGGGTCCCCTTTCTATTGCTAAGCTCTCTAATGTAGTCGATCTAGGGGGCTGAACTGTCATAGATTAAAGTAGATGTAAATCCTTGGGGTAATTGTTTAAAGAAACTCAAAACTATAGACTAGGCTAAACATGCACAAAGTTTTAGACTAGGAATGCATTCCTCCCTGCTTGTTGATACAGTAGAGGGACATGGTATTGAGTGTAAGCATCTATACTACATGATGCTGCCTGGATAAAGCAAAAGGTTTGTGGGCTGGCCCACTACCTGAGCTCCAATCCAACAGTAACACATCCGAAGACATGGAATCCAGGCCCCACAAGTGTTCAAAAGACAAGATGTTTTTGCAATGCACACACCAGACCTGACTGGAGGCAAGAGTGGTAATAGTGACTGTAGGGATGGCAAGACAAAAGGGTACCCAAGAAGATGCTATCTCTGTTCTCCTACCAGCAAAGGTGTGGGAGCACTCAAGCAGTTAGTCTCCTTAGAAGGCTGCATACCTTTGGTGTGTGCCTCTCAAATGCTGTGATATAGGTCGATAAGGCCATTAGGCCTAATAATTTTAGGAAAAAATTGTTTGGTCTGTAACAGCTGTTCCCTGGGAGTTGCCAAGAAGTCTCTTATCTTTTAAAATCTCTCCTCTGCGAGAAAGGTTATGTCCTGAGTGGAGTCCAGAACCACTGTGATGAGACTTTGTCTAGGCTGATGTATGAATTTTTCCCCATTTGATTAAAAATCTCAATAATTGTAAGTGGCTGTATATCTATTGGATCACTGAGGACAGAGTCTGCTGACAGTGGTTATTAGGAGCCATTCATCCAAGTGGGAGCAGTTAGAATGCAGAAAACATTGGCTATGAATGTTGGTCCCTGGTATAATCGCTGGGGAAGAAGCATAACTCAGAATGGAACTGAGGTATTCAATATCACACCAATGAGACACAGAGGCTTCCTGGAACAGGGACAGGGCTATTTTCACTAGCTATAATACTTTAAATAAATGACCTCTGAAGTAGGGTCAAAGGGATGTCTAATCTGGAGGTCATGAAGGTGAGTTCTGTTCACTCTCTGTGATGGCAGAAGAGGGGTGCTTGGGGGATGTACTCCCTTATATAAACTAGAACAATAATATCAGCCTTGTGGGAGATTTCTTGTGCATCAACCCCAATGAGCCCTGCTTTCTTGAGGTAATTCCATTGTTCAACACCAGGGACACCAGATCCCCACAAATGGGAATGCAGAGACTCTTGAACAAATATTAAAGCAATTATTCAAATTCTCCTATGCAGCCAAGTTTGAAATCTCTCTTTATTGCCCTCCATAACTTAAACAAGGCTCTGTCTTTCTCTCTGTGTGTCTATGCACTTCTAGTATGCTCATCTCTGCAGTATCTTGGCAGAATGCAAGGCTCCATGGGTCTAAAACCCAGGTCTGTACAGCTATCAGCAACTGACATCTCCAGGTTACCACCCAACAGCAGCTGTAACCAATTCATGCTCCACTTCTCAGGACTCAATGTGGACACAGACCCCAGGTTTAATTATGCTAGTGAGAGAGCTCTCTCCTGCCAGCATAGAGCAGCAACAAAGGAGACCTTACAGCGGCGCATCTGCAGCGGTACAGCTGTGCCACTGTAAGGTCTGTAATGTAGACATAGGCTGATACGCGGTACAATCGTAGTGAAGACAAGGCAGTCTGCAATTTTCACATGTGTTATCACACCAAGGTGCTAACAGGATGGTCTGCCCTTTTAACAGTGAGGAGCCTGGGGCAGTCAGCCCTGTTCAATGGTCATACCCAGCTGGACTGGAAGCAAGTGATTATAAAAGCCGGCAAGTATCTCTGTTGAGGGGAAGCTGTAGGTGGGAGACGGTCTCCTGTAGTAGGCCCTGAAGCAGTAGTATTGAAGGGAAGGATAAGTTCCCTCCGTTCAATACTAAGAGAGGCAAGAGGAAAAGCCTCTGGGTGTTGTGGGCAAAGGAAGTGCTTTTTGTTTTGATGTTTTACCTAAGTTTTATGTTGCACAATAAACCTGTGTCTTGAGAGAGACTTGGGCACAGCAGAGTGTCTTTCCTGTGCTGGGGAAACAGGCCAGCAGGTAAACCCTGGAGGCAGCCTAGAGTTTAGCTCAATCCGCTACTGTGAAAATTACAACCACTTTGTCTTTACTAGGATTCTACCTCGTGTTAATTACCATGCATGAGCTAACTCAAGTTCAGAAAACACCTTTTTCTCTAATGAAGATAATGCCTAACTGTCTCTGTAATTAATGCATTTCAAAATAAGCATGAAAATCCACTCAGTTTTAAAAAAAGAATATGCCATTTTGCTCTTGCTATAGTATAGCACACTGCCATGTCTATATTCGTAAGGCAGATACATCACAGAAGACTTTTCAGACAATTTCTGATAAAAAAGAAACTAAAATGTCCATTTAGTTGTTTGAAATAATCAAATACCTAATGGGAAGGTGCCTAAAAGTTAAATATGAATGAATATAAGTAGTAATACTCACTGTTACTCGTTGGCTCAGGAAACCCAACATTTTGACCGTTCCACCCTTTGTTTTCCCCTGCCTGGTACTGTTTTTTTTTTTTAAAAAAAAAAAGGAAAGAAAGAAAGAAATAAGTCCAGCACAAACATATTTTTACAGACAGTATTAAAGAATTTTGTGAAGACACATTTCCATTTTAAAAGAGTAGCTGTTTGAATTGACCAAAGCGAAACAAGCACCTGGAGAGGTCCTCTACAAACCTGCCCACACAACTCTGCTTGAGCACCTTCATTTTCACCTGAAACAGGTTCTTCCAGTACTAGACCTCCCCATGAATAAACATTACTAGCTACAGGCCAAAAGATCAACAATAAAGATGTGAGCACCATTTCACCGGGGACCAGGCTCAGATTCGCAAACGTACTTAACTTTTGATTATTTAGTGTTGTTGCAGCGAGGGTCCCAGGATATTAGAGAGAGATAAGGGACCATTCATGGGTGCGGTGACCCATTAATACTCCTGTAGTCATAGGAAATAAAGGAGGGTTAGTGGGTTACAGACTG
This sequence comes from Dermatemys mawii, assembly GCA_007922305.1. Classification (NCBI taxonomy): domain Eukaryota; kingdom Metazoa; phylum Chordata; order Testudines; family Dermatemydidae; genus Dermatemys; species Dermatemys mawii. Next base: position 74,705,169 of record ML677334.1, read on the forward strand.
TTGTATTAGCCAAAAATCCAATGTCTATTAAGACCACGATTTTTAGTGTCTAGCCCAGTTATGAATGTAAACTCCCAAGCTCCTCTTTTCCAAGTGTTGTGGAGGTTTCCTTTGAGAATGAGGCCTGATAGGTCAGATATAGAGTGATCACTTTGTGAAAAGTGTCCACCCACGGGTGATATGGTGTGTTTGTCTTTTATCATTTTCCTGGGTGAGTTCATCTACGAATGAAGTTGTTATTGGAGCATTTAGTGCGCTGGATGAGGTACACCATCTGTTGTGATAGGTCCTACACACAGATCTAGAAAAGTATGTTGTGGCGGGTGCTGATTAGTGTAGCAGTGGAGATATGTCTGCAGGTTTTGCATCTGTTATTCTGCTGGGGTCTGGTGCCACTTTGAGTTGGTGTGTCCTGGTCTGTGGGGAGCTTGCTTCTGATGATGAGCTTGGAAAGTTTGGGAGGTAGGTTGAAGGTCAGAAGCAGAGGTGCAGGAAAGATTTTATTCAGGATGGGGTCATCATCAAGTATGGGTTGTAGTTGTGGGATGATACCCTATATGGTTTCCTTAAAATAGGTTCTATCTACTTATGCTAAACTATTTGATCTTGTACTTAGCTGTAACACTCTTAGTACCTTTCCCAGACCTGCAGAACTCTGTGTAGTTTGAAAACTCGTTTCTCTCACCAACAGAAATCAGTCCAATAAAAGACAATTAACTCACCTACCTTCTCTCTCTAACTTTTGATTAGTCAGATCTAAAACAAAATGCCATGAGACACAATCCTTCCACAAGTTCCCCAGGGCCAGTGGTGTGCCTAAATGGCACCATCTAGCCTTCAACTTAAGAACTCACATGCTGGAATAGGCCAATCTAACCAATATCTGACCAGTAGTCAAAACCAGATTTTGTGGAGGAAGCTGTAAAACTGTCAAAAGACAACTACTGTAATTTTATAATATTATGCTACATAGCGATAAATTTACTCCTTGAAGTAAGAGCAGTGCTGAACCTTTGTAATTTCCATTATAAATCACTAGTGTCAGCAGACAGCTATTTTGAAGAGGCTATTGGGTCTAATGGTGGGTATCTAACAACTCACTCCTATTTTGAAAATAAGAATAAACACATAACTTCAAAGATAAAGCATTCTTAGGGCTCCCACAATTGTAACCTTCCAAATTTCTATGTGAATGTGGAGACACAAATCCCAGATTACCAATGGACTGTGTTCCATTTCACAATCAGCTCAAAGACTGATAATCTGGATTTCCTGTGGATCAAATGAACCTCTTAAATTTTCCACATGGCTTTACATGGGCACAGTGGTCCCCACAGCAATGTCACCTTTGGGCCATGACTAGGTCATATAGTTTATCTCTGGAAGGCAGGGATAGCAATGGATTAAAATAGCCAAAAGGCAGAGTCACACATTTTTCCAAAAGGCTGAGATTTATAACACTGACAGAGTACTAGCCCAAGGATTTTAGCTTATCTGGGTCTCCTTGCCTCCCCTGCAGCATTAGCAGAACCCTCTTTGCCTACAATGTTGTCACTGTCTGGCCTCCATCTCCTCCTGCCTGCTCTTTCCCTCTCCACGCTCTGTTAGGGCCTTGAAGGGGGAGTTCCTGCAGCTTAGGGTAGCACTAACTTATAATGCAGACTACATCTTAAGTTCTGCTTTCCTGAGAGGGGAACATGCCATGTAGAGCAGCTGTTCCGATTACTCTTCCCCAGTCACACCTCTTCAGCTATGTGGCACCAACCTCCAGCATAGGGACTATTAATGAAGCCAGGCAGATACACAATGGGAAGGGAGGATGGGAGTGCAGAGCTGCTTTTCCTTCAGTCTGGTCATCTCCTTCCACACTTGAACATCACAGGATTTCTATGGTTTGGCTTCCAATTCACAACATGCAGCAGAGTAGCATAAACCCATTGAAAAGAAGTCTGTTTAAGTTAATAGGCCATTTGAAATCTGTAGGTAGGTTTGTGTTTAGTATTCTGTGTTACAACAGAATGGGGTTGCTATGAATCTGGAGCAAAATCTGCCAAGAACCTGGATGGAAACTAGAGATGCTAACATTTCCAACTCCCCTTTCACTTCTCTCTTTACTGTTTATTCATTCACCATGATAGAGAGTTTGACAAGAATTCCATGCATCAGTAAGTCATCTTCCGTGCAGCTGTCTCACATTAATGCCACCTACAGTGAATGGACCTCTGTGGAAGCAGTGAAGTGGCAGAAAGGAAAGCTGCTTAAAATTAAAATATTGCATTTCCTTGATCGCCTCCCCAGAGTCAAATTCTGGTTACCTCTGTGTGAGATGGGATGGGTGAGATGAGACATGTCAGGGAATCTCTTTCTTGTTTTAGCACTCTGCCTAAGGGCCAACTACACTACAGATCCAGTGCTCTCTTCAGCATCGGATTGGAAGGGGCCAGCTAATACAACCCGCAGGGCTTCTTGGCCTGAAGTTAGCATGGCCAGTGGGCTGGTCATGTGGTCAAAGCCTCATGTCCTCCTTGGCTCCTGCTCGTGTCATCCCTGCCTCCCAGAGACAAACTACATGACCTAGTCATGGCCCAAAGGAGGCACGGCTCAGGGAGCCATTGGGTCCATGTAAAGATCACCTGGCTCCTCAATAAAAATGTTGCAAGCACATTCTCCTCCCTATGCTGAATCTGCACTAGAAAAATTGGGAACCATAGTTCCCCAGAAGCATAAGCCCACTGGTGTTGGCAGAGGCTGTAGTGTAGGCAGAGAGTGCTCAAGCATTTTTACCACCATACTGTCTAACCTACTCTGAGTAAGCATGGAAGCATTTTTACCACCATACTGTCTAACCTACTCTGAGTAAGCATGGTGGGAAGAAACTCCTGAGTTCTGTTTATATTACATCTTGCACTATTACCCCCCACTGGTGAGGTACACTCACCATTGCCCTAGAGAACAAACATTTTCTCAGGCCCCTTTGTATCATATGTATGGAGATGACAAATCTTCAGAATGACTCTCTCCCAAGAGAGGAAACATTGCTATGGTGCTTAAAAAGATTGTTCTAGAGAAACAAACATTTGGTTGTGATACAACTTTACTATGTGTTCTGCTATGACAGGTTCTCAACCTGGGAGCTTGCAATCAGGTCTAAGGGAGTCACAACCACCAGACTAGTCTTAAAGGATAATGAGATAGGGGGTCCTGAAACCTTTTTCTATTGTAATATGGGATTATGGCATGGAAAAAGTTGAGAACCACTATACTGTATTATAAGACCGACTTATTGCTGACAGAAAGAACACTGCTTCTTCAAGCACCATGTTGAGAATTTTTTCCCCACAATGCTGGACTTAATTTAGCTCTTAGGGCTTGTCCACACTAACATTTAAGTCGATGTAAGTTAGGTGTGTGAAAAAGCCACCTCTGAGCAATGTAAGTTACATCGCCTTGAAGCAGTGCCTACACTGCACTATGTTGTGGGGGGGAGGGGAGTAAGCGCTCTCCTGTCGGCATACTGCATCTTCACCAGATGCACTACAGTGGCGCAGCTGCATCAGTGCAGTTGCATCAATGTAGCATGGCAGTGAAGACAAGCCCTTAGTTTCTTTACTAGCTCTCCAGAAGAGATGAGGCTAGATATACTACAAATGTCTGTCACCTTAGTAATAATGTTACTACTAAACTCCTGTCACTGAAGAAAACAAGACTATATGATAAGTTATATTATGCAAGCTGGATTCCTTCTTTTTCTGTTTTTTGTTAGCTTCTTCTCAACTGCCACAAGTTAGGGCCTAGACAAGCTTCCAAAACAAATTCATCACACTGCTAACATAGGATCTGACTGTACCTTATAGGCAAAGTGGGGTGCTGGGGGTAATGTGGAGCTGAACTGCTAATGGGATCACTGGGAGACATTCTCAATGTTATCCAGAGCACCTGTACATGTAGAATGCCTGCTGCTAAACCCCTTGATGTGTAGCCTCCCTATTGCCTCCCATTCTCTTAGCATAGACCTGCTGCTTCCTTTGGGGCACCAGGTGCCCTCAAGAGAGTAGAAAGGAAGCAAAGCACATTCCCCTGAATGCAGGGACTGTAAATGTACCACTGAACCTAGATCTGAAGAACACATTTCAGTCCAGACATCTAAAACAGAAATTCACTACACTGAGCACATGAGAGGAAAGAATATCAAGTTACGGTCCATAATTAGGATTTTTATACACTGTTTAGAATTAGATATTGGAAGAAAGAAAATTAAATTGAGAGGGTTTCACAACCATAACATTCTCCTAAAATGTAACTGTTCTCTATCAGAGCCCAGAGGAACCTCATCCCTGCAAACCATACATATATTTCACCTTCCTCCCAGCCAAAGAGGAAGTGAGATGGACCAAGCAATGCTGTTTCTTAACTAACTACAAAGGTGGTTGAGTGGTGAGAGGCAGTTTCATCCTGCCACAGGCTAATCAAACTGCCCCTATAGCAATAACATATCTGCCTAGGAAAGGAGAGATAAGAACTAGGAAGTGAATCCAGTTCTTCCATCATGGCAGTGCAGAGCACTCTCATTAGTTCTCATAAGCAGATATTTTCTTCACCCCCTTTCCCCTTACTGTGTGGGGACATTAGGTAATGTGTTCTATTATCTTAAATACTCCCATTTTATAAATCTGTGATGTAAAAAGAATGTGGTTTACATCTTCAGCTTGTATATACAGTGTCATATTTCCTCATTATGTCCAGAACAATAGAATATTGTATTCCTTATCTTTTTTTCCCACTAATCTCAAGATAGCTGCCTCTGCAGAGTACATAGTAAACCTGTTTTTCAAACAGAATGACTTAACCTTCAAGCAAAGAGCTAATAATTGTAGTATAACAAAGCAGCAGCATCCATTCCTAATTAAGATTGCATAATGGTTTCCATTCTAACCACCTTTTTTCACTTTCGCAAGCTTCCAAAAATATCATCCTTTGGGCTGAATTCCAGGCCTCATCTCTGCCTGATGGTGAATTCTTTTGAAAAAATTTGAGCAAAAATAGGCCAGACAATTAACAAGATATATATATATCCACACACGCTTGAACTTTTATCTATCTACCTACCTACCTACCTATATTTTTACAGTATTTCAGCCAAAATGGCAGGGAGTTAAACGCTGGAATTGGTTGAGAAATACCCTTAATTGTGGAGAAGTTCAAGTGTTCTGGTGAAAACTGGTTTTGATATGAGTGAGTTATGAGCCTTTGAAAACTGCATGCTCACTGAGGATTTTTGCTCAACTCACTGTACTTAGCTAAGGAAGGCAGCACTGCACACATATGCATGTCTGGTTTAGCTATGTAGTGAAAAGCGCACTGAAGGGGGAGGGCACCTTCTGTGCAAGGGAAAAGAGAAAGCAAGAGGGAGGGACAACCAGCCACGAGCAGTCTTCATAGCCCTTTTAGGCCAGGCCTGAGATGCTTTGGAAAGAGAAAGAGAAAGGTGAAGAGAAGAGGACTTAAAAAGAGAAAATTGAAGAAGGTAAGTCCCAGATGAAGGAACAGAAACTACATGGCTAGAAGTAGGAATAAGAGAAGAGGTGAAGTACAGGAGCCAGTTAAAGAACCAAAAGAGTAACAGAGCCTATAAGGTGAAATATACACTAAACAAAGAGAGGGGATTCATGGGAGAAGACTATGGTGAATTTGGTTCAGTTTTCTTACCAAAGAAAGGAGGAAGGATGGGAGAAAATCCCACTGTCCAATCTTTTCAACTTGGAAAGAAAATTACCTTATTGAAAGGGCCCCTTTAAATAGTGACTTTCCATATTATATATAATTTTAAAAGGAAGAATATTTGCACTTAAGTGATTTTACAAGAGTACTTCCTTCCAGAATTTTACTTCTGAGTGACAATATCAATGCACGTGACTCCTTAAAGTAGAAAAACAAAATCTTTATTTGTTGGGGCCCTGCACATCTCTAGAGGAGATTCTCTTTATAACCATCAAAACCTTCCATTCTTTTGAGAAAACTGTCATCTTTATAAAATGACAATCTTAATATTAAACACATCCCTCTAAATTAAAGTCACACTCCATAAAAAAACCTTAAGGATTAAACACCACCACCTAATTTGCACCTGTGGAAATAGACAGATGTGTAAACCAGTATCTGAGCATGCAGTTACCCAATGCATATGCACAATTACATGTTCGCAGGTACATTTTTTGAAATTATAGTATAAATCATAGAATCAGAAAATTTGGTCAGATATGAAAAAAAGCATTTTTTAAAGAAAATTAATGAAATAAATTGTTTAACAGCAGGCAGCTCTAAACTCAGCTCGTAGCAGATAATAATCTATCCCCAGTAAAACAAATCCTATTCTCCAGCTCTTCATGACAATTAAAATCCTGGTCTGGACAAGTGAAACATAATAACTTATTGTTCACTGGGTAGGCTTTTGAACTGCAATTAAAATATCTAAGTGGATTAAATGACGTGGTGGTGCACATGACATAAGGCTGAAAATGAATGTTAGTCTCATGCCCTAGTTTACTTACTATTAACACACTGACCAGCAGAAAATATAGATTATTTTTCTGCTCATCCCAAGATTTAGGTAAATTCCTCCTCTAGTTCTTCTCAGGGAGTTGAACACTCTATGCTGCACATCAGGAAGAGAACACAAGTTAATTATCCGTGCACCCAACTCAAAGTGCTGTATGGGGCACAACAACTCTTCTCTGGTCTGTGCAAGAACACTGAGAGTTTGTTTACACTGGGGACTTCTGCACCAGCATATGTACAGTAATGCACATCACATTGATGCAAGCCACTTTTACAATGGTATAACAAGCCTACATTGTGGCTTTGTACTGTTGCAGCTACTTCAGAATAAAATACCTCCAATGTAGACAAGTCATAGCAAGAGGCAGAATTTTAGAAAAAGCTTTGGGTCACACATGCCTTTGTTAATGAGCCCAGGACTAAATGGATATCAGAAAAGCTAAGTAGCATGTCACTGAGACACAAACTTGCAACATGCATTCAACACAACTTCATTTTAAGAAATAACCTAAAAGAACATAAGAACGGCCATACTGAGTCAGATCAAAGGTCCATCTAACCCAGGGGTTCCCAAACTTGGTTCGCTGCTTATTCAGGGCAAGCCCCTGCCGGGCTGCGCAACACTTCGTCTACCTGAGTGTCCACAGGTACGGCCGCTCGAAGCTCCCACTGGCCGCGGTTCACCATTCTTGGCCAATGGGAGCTGCGGGAAGCAGCATGGCCGGGCCACTGCTTCCCGCAACTCCCATTGCCAGGAATGGCGAACTGTGGCCACTGGGAGCTGCGAGCGGCCATACTTGCTAATGGTCAGGTAAACAAAGTGTCGCACAGCCCGCCAGGGGCTTACCCTGAATAAGGCATGAACCAAGTTTGGGAACCCCTGATCTAGCCAGTATCCTGTCTTCCAACAGTGGCCAATGCTAGGTGCCCCAGAGAGAATGAACAGAGGATGTAACCATCCAGTGATCCATCCCCTGTTGCCCGTTCTGGCTAATAGTCATTGATGGACCTATTCTCCATGGACTTATCTAGTTATTTTTTGAACCCTGATATGGTTTTGGCCTGCACAACATCCTCTGGCCAGGAGTTCCATAGGTTGATTACGTTGTCTGAAAAAATACTTCCTTTTGTTTGTTTTAAACCTGCTGCTTATTCATTTCATTTGGTGATCCCTAGTTCATGTTATGAGGAGTAAATAACACTTCCTTATTTATTTTCTCCACACCAGTCCTGATTTTATAGACCTCGATCATATGTCCCTTTAGTCATCTCTTTTCCAAGCTAAAACGTTCCAGTTTTATTAATTGCTCCTCATATGGTAGCTGTTCTATACCCCTAATAATTTTTGTTGCCCTTTTCTGAACCTTTTCCAATTCCAATATATCTTTTATGAGATGGGGCAACCACATCTGCACACAGTATTCAAGATGTGGCCATACCATGGATTTATATACAGGCAATATGATATTTTCTTTCTTCTTATCTGTCCCTTTCTTAATAATTCCCAACATTCTGTTTGATTTTTGACTGCTGCTGCACACTGAGTGGATGTTTTCAGAGAACTAGTCACAATGATTCGAAGATCTCTGTCTTGAGTGGCTCTTCATGGCTCCAAACAAAATTGGCACAACCATATTGTCTTCTCCAACATCTAGGTTGCCCTGGAGCATACATTTTATGTTGAAAGGTAAGTTGGCACAAATAGATATTTGCCTTGAGTATATGCTAAGACAACCACATGAATGTGACACACCATTATAAGTACAGTATTTGATTCAACCTAGCTGTTCACCCTGTTAGATGGTTCTGTAATGTATCCTCTCTTTGTAGTAAATGAGCCAAAAAAAATCAAAACTATTTCATACATGAAAGTTAATGATCTATACAAATCATGGAATCCCAAAGAGGAAGAAATATCCTAACTGGAACACATAAATGGAGCAAAAGAAAGAGGAGCATTTTGGTAATATGAAATTCATGCACATTCTGTCTTCAATTATACTTGCAGAGGAAGAGGTTGTAGCTACCCTCCAGTGAAGTTATGTAGCTGCAGCTAAGGGACAAATGTGACCACAGACCAGCCACACAACTCAATTGGCTTTAATGAGGCTACACTAGTTCCTGGAAAGTGATGAGTTGCAAGAGCTCAGCATCTTATTGAACTGCATTTTGGGCCCCACAATGATCAGTTCTCACCTTTTCTGGCTGATCTTGGAGAGGGATGGAGGCTTTATAACCAAGCTGTAGCAACATCGCTTCTGCTGCATTTCTTTTAGCTATTTTCTTGTTGGGGCCCGTTCCAGTAGTAACTTCACTGCCTATTTTGACCTTTTGAAATGAAACAAAAATATTGATCACAATCACTGATAAATTTGCAGCAGTCTAGCATCACACTGCAACAACCTAGTTGATCTATGGTCAGTTGCATCAGCCCCTTGGACACAGGTGCAACCAAAAAAAAAAGATGAGAGGGAGCTATTGGACTCATTTCTTTACCAAAATCTGAGGGGAGGGGACAAGCAGCTGGTTCCGTAGACAAGCCTCTCATCCCAGAAACATCATGCCCATCAGTCATACCACTGAAGTGTGAGTGTCTGTACATGACTGTGCCTGTGAACGTTATGTGTATTGCGCTGTGTGTCCCTGTGTCCCCATATCTCAGGCTTGTGCTCCTCTGTATCCTCCCTTGTGCTCTGTGTCCCTCTGGTCCTATTCTCTGCACCCCTTGATGTCCCCACCCCCAGCTCTTGCTCCCTCCTGATTACCCCCAGGAGAAGGAAGTGATATAGCTTCTGAGTTTCCTCCTCCCCTGCAGGATGTATTGGCTGCAGCAATCCTCCAGAAGCTAATCAGCATCATTAGGAGCCAGAGTAAAGTGGAAAATATGGGTGTCTCATAAGAATGGTCCTACTGGGTCAGAGCAATGGCCCACCTAGCCCAGTCTCCTGTTGTGCAACAGTGGCCAGTGCCAAGTGCTTCAGAGGGAATGAGCACAACATGCAGTCACTGAGTGATCCATCTCATTGTCCACTCCCAGCTTCTGGCACTCAGAGGCTAGGGACACCCAGAGCATGAGGCTGCATCTCTGACCATCTTAGCTAATAGCCACTGATGGACCTATTCTCCATGAACTTATGTGTAGTGCTTCAGTGTAGATACTACTTATGCTGATGGGAGGGTTCTCCTGTCAGCATAGGTAATCCCCCTCCCACTCCCAGGGAGGCGGTAGCTAGGTCAACAGAAGAACTCACCTGTTGACCTAGCAATGTCTATATCAGTGGTTAGATTGGCATAGCTATGTCTCTCCAGAGTGTGAATTTTTCTCACCCCTGAGAGACGTAGCCAGTGAGAACAGCTTGGTCCAGGTGAAATTAAATGGACATTAACAGAAAGAGTCTGGGGGGAAGAGGGAGAACGCTTTTCATCTTTATCCTCCCCAGCTATAGGGCAAACAATATTGGAGGGGAAATCACAAGTAGGGGGAAGGGAGCGGGATTTGGGCAGGGCATGAGCCTCTTCTTCCCCTTCAACAGTTATGCCTGTGCCCTTGGACGATCTTCCATCAACACATTTTTGGAAAAGTTGAGTTCTCATTGGAAATGTGATCTGTACAACATAAAGGATTTCCTGCCAACCAAGAAGCCCCACATAGGAAAGGCAGTTAAAACTTAAAAATAAAAGTGACATGTTATAAACAACAGATGTTCACGAAGAGAATAACACGTTGTGATTTAGTCTTTGGGCTTTGCTGCCATTCATAAACTGTACAAGCTGCATGCTCCTAGTTTATGACTATTGACCCTTGAATGTTCTCTGTTCACATTCAGGTCATTCATAATTCTTCAATACCTATATTTTATTTGGTGCATTCGGTCATTTTATTTGCCAGATCCTGTTTATTTGCCTGTTTCAAAAATCATATATGGTTGCAAAAGTATGTACAATGGTTAGGAAGTAACAATCCACTTCATAAAACAATCCAAACAAAAATTTCACAAATCTTACTGTTTTTTAAATTCTAAAATATCAGCTTTTGAAAAAGAAATAAAAAATCTTGTTAATTAAAGTCAACATGTTTTCTGTGTACTCATTTATCAGATAAATCTTTGTTTACAAAAATGTTTAAATTATCCTGTTTTGGTTTTAAATATCTATTGTATATACAGAAATAAGGAAATGCTCTAAATATCCTCTGTAAACTAAAGAAGATATAATTAAGTAAAAAGGTCCAAAATTATGAAAAACAGAAATTCGGAGCTGGAAGCTTGAAGTAACAGTTAACTTTGCAGTCATGATTAGAAAATAACCAAATTGCAATGAGCTTATATGTAATAAAATTGAAGAATCTTAATGAGGTGAGACAAAATGATAATTTATTGCACAGTGCACAATAAATCAATGTGTTGCTATTTCTCAGACCTGTAAAACTGGTTTGGCTATTATTATAACCTCTATCAAGGATTAAAGGTCTGACTACAAAGAGCGAGCTTTCCTAAATTAACTTTGGGAACAGAACACCAACTAATGTCATCAGAGGTTTTCTTCTGTTTATGTAACGGCCAGGACAAGTAATTGGATCCATTTCATCACATCTAAACTTGCTCTTTGTGTGACAGATAAAAATGAACATATTATCTCTGGATATTTTACTTCCACATTCAATTAAATCAAATGAAAACATTGTTTAAGTAGTTTATACAAAAGACTTTTTACTTAGATAAGTTTTTTGCATGCACTAATGAATCCACTGGGACGTCTGGTGAGAGAAAAAAAGCAATATCGTTTTAGTGTGAAAGCATTATAAAGCAAGGCCAAAAGTCCCTGTTTAGGCTACACTATTTATGAACATCCATAAAAAGGCAGCTGGGCTACAGAATTACTTTAACTCCCCTTTCACAAGAGTCTTCTTAGGGAAAGGAATCACACAGTCTAGTGTAAAGTTTCTTTCTCCTTCAATGCCAAATATTTCACTATTAAAGCCTACAAAACAAATCCAAATTCAAGGTGAAATTGTTCTCAAACACTGATCTGTAGTCCACAGCACCCTTTCTGACCATGCACAGAACCATCTCAGATTGAGAATGGCCAGGGAAAGATGGAGGTTAGATGGCCTGTTATAGGATCTCCTGGCTTTAAATCCTTACACAATGTGAAAAAAAATAAGAAACCACAGTTCTAAGGATATAATGGAAACTCCCAAATAAGGACACTGAATGGAAAAAATACCATTTTAGTTTAAAGAGAGCTCATTATAGTATTGAACACTTTGCAAATAAAGGCCACTACATTTTCAGAGTAACTTGATGCAATTCTAGAGCAGAAGGAGAAAGTGGGGCAAGAGGGGAAAACAAGTTTTTAAGTTCAGTGAAAACACAAGTTTAATGTGGGCTAGGTCCTACGTTCCTCTAAGCTGTGTGGTCATGCAGCAGGCTATCAAGGGCTGCACAGGTGGAAGAGGTGCCTCTCCCCCAGCCGCAGCCCTGGAGATGCCCCGGCCAGGGAGAGGCGTCTTTTCCCCAGCCCCGGTGCTGCCCCAGTAGGGAGAGGCACCCTCCCCCGGCCCTGGACTGCTGTGGATACTTATTTGTATTACAGTCTCTGATCTTTCTAAATTCATCCATCCATCAGTCATAGCAAAGTTTTTGTCAGGATAGTGTAGCAAAGGAAAAAAAACAAAAACAATAAAGTAAATCATGAACAGACAGTAAAATAAGGAAATAAAATAGGTGAAAAAAGAACACTCCCTCCACACACACACACACACACACACACACACACACACACACACAAGCAAAAACACCAGAGGGACAATAGCTATCACTTTAGAAAGGGATTACACATCTAACTGGATTTGTTTCATCTACAGAAAAGGTCAAATAGCCCTTTTTAAAAAATGTCTATCAGCAAATTTTGTACTCCTGCTGCTTAACTTTATGATACGTAAAGTGCTAAACAATTTTAGATGGGATCAGCTTTTACTCCACCATTGTTCTTCTTGTGCTTGGTCATAACAGAATAAAGGAATTTTTCCAAATATAGCACCTGACAATACCTGCATCACAAATTCTCGGCGACGAGGCATCCCTCTCTCTGAAAGAAGAATATACTCTGGCTCCTTCTCCTTTTTGGCCTGCTGGATTTGAGCCAAGCGGCTAATGGGATTCATTCCTTGACCATATTCTGGTCCAGTCTAAAATAAGATTTAAATAAACCAAGTTATTTCAGCACATGCCAGTATGACAATTACACTGTATTTTCTTTTAATAAGATTTTTTCCATGCTGTTCTCTCAGAGTGATAAACTAGACAAGAGAGCATGCCCAAATGAACAAACTGCATTGTCACTTGGCCATGGGACTCTGGATCAGGATCCATAGGCTGAAACTGTAGCAAGTGGCGTGTATCTGCCGGCTGTCCAGAACTGTAGAGAATGGGCTTGGCTAGGAGCTGTAAGCTACCAATTCCCACATCTTCTTTTATAGCTCAGAGGATCTGCAAGATAGCAGACTCACTGACCAGGCTCCAGGCCCCTGCTCCCGTGTCTTCCCTCCCCTCTCACGGAGTATGCCACTATGAAGCTTTGCTCATGGTGCTTTGGAGGCTGCAGAGTGCTCTTGCACTGCTCCTTTGCATTCCTCACTCAGGAACTACAACAGGTTAGCAGCAGTATAAGCCATCTACATCTCGAAGGATTTTACCCTAACAATATTTTTATTTAGTGATGTTAAAAATGACAAAAGAAAGGAAGCTTTGAAGGTGAAAACAATGCTTTGCTTTTAGAGCAATCCATCTGATGACATGAATCCTCACAACAGCCTATGTTAAGTGCTATCTTTGCTGTTAAAGTATTCTTTATTCAGTGGGGTAAATGAAGGGACAGAGAGATGGACTTGTCCAAGCTTTCATAATGAGCTGAGCTTGAAGCACTGGAGGTCAGTGTTCTATTCTAGCCTCTGAATCCACTTATTAAGTAATTACATGTAATAGAAATGCTTACTTAAAGCAGACAGCTATCAAAAACAACTGTGTAAGAGTGTGTGCATGTGTGCACACAAATATGCATTGGCATGAGGGGCAAATGGGGCAAATATTAAGATACAAAAAAGTTGATCCAATGTCATGTATAGCTGGTGCATGTGCCAGAATAAAGAAGAATAATTTATAACTGGATTATATAGATACACACTATCGTGCTATCATCTGAACTTCTCAAGTAAGAATAAACAAATGGTAAGGCACATAAAGGGCGGGCCAGCAACTGAAAGGAAGGAACAGACAGGGGGGAGGGGAGGAAGATGGGTGGGGAGGGGGAGAGAGAGAGAGAGCGCGCATGTATCAGGAAAGCTCCGTAGTGAATCTTCCATGGTATATCTATTAAACTTGCTTGAGAACCTGTAGGTGGAAGAATTAGGGCAATGTCATGCACAAGGGCAGTTTCCATGACAGCTGTGTGGGCAGTGAGCCAGGCAGATGCAAAATGGGAAGTGTATTAAATAAAGCACAAGTGCAATTGTAAAAAATAGTTTCCCAATATTGGTGCTAAAATTGGGAATCAGCTTGTCAAATATCAAGAGGGCAAGACTGTGATTTTGGATCATTTCTTGCCTACATATATTCAAATAAAAGAAACAGGTAAATTAAATGTAGTTGTTAAGTGTAGGCTGGTACCCCTCATCACCAGCTGGGGATAGACAGCCACACCCAGATTAGGTTTCTGTTCCTTTCTTCAGGACTCTGTTTATTGTCTTCCCAAACAAAGCAAGACAAAGACAAAAAAAGGAACACGAACAACAGTCTAATTACAGATTTGGACTGGGGGCCTCTGTCATCTACCAGGGAGGGCCCTTTCCAATGCTGCTCCACCTGACACTTCTTGCTCTCTCTCCTGCTTTTCAACCACCCACTTTCATGGCTGAGCTCTCCTTTATTTCAGCTGACAGTGGGAGCCAATCACAAGATACTGATCAGCTGTGTCCACTGATCCCAGCACCTGTCTGCTGGGCTTCTCTCTGGGGTATGATCAGCTTCTCCCTGTCCCCATCCGCCCCCAGGCTATTAAAAAGGCAAATTGCCCTTTTACCATATGGGTGTAAGATCAGGTACTCAAAAATCAGGAAATTCTTAATATAAAGGTTGGTTTGACCACACTGCAAATCCTGTTAATGTCTGCATCAACACTGCCTAGCATCAGGATCATAATTTACCGGCAGTGTTCATTAATTAGCTCTATCAGGGATAGCAATGGTGGAAGCAAAAGCATAGAAGAGGCTTATATGTTTTTATAATTATGTCTTCTAACCCTATTCAGAGTATAGCTGGGCAGTCAAAACGGGAGTGCTAGTGCCAAAGCCACCTTAATTCTTTGAATTTCCTGGCTTTTAGAAGTTTGACGTAGCAGTCCTAATGTTGCATAAATGTTAGGGTTTTGCATTCAATATTTTTAGGCTATGATTTTCCCAGGACCCTAAGGGAACTAGGCTTCTAGCTCCCACTGAATTTGAATAGAAATTGAGTGTCTGAATATATCTACATTATGGAAACTATGTTGGTATTGCTATGCTGGCCTAGCCCTGTGGCATAAATACAGAAAGAGGTTTTCTGTCAGTGACAACACCTTCCCGAACACCGTTACCTATGTTGATGAAGCACTCTTCCACTGATTTAGCTGTTTCTACACTGGGGTTATGTCAGCATAACTACATCGATCAGAGGTGTGTTTTTTTCACACCCCCCGACGGACTTAGTGATGTCAGTATAACCTTCTAGTGTAGACCAAGCCTAACTAACTTAGGAATTATCTATACTTAAAACACTAGAGCAGTGGTCTTCAAAGTGGGGTGCACGCATCCCCAGGGGTGCACGAGACCACCCCCGGGGGTGCACGAGAACCCGGTGCCACCGCTGATTGCATCCTGGAGACCACCGAACTCACGGTCTATTTTTGTCCCACCTAAATGCCGCTGCAGAAAGTGGAAGCTTCCTATTTGGCAGCATTTCAGCGGACATGCCCTGGGGGCTGCGAATAGAGGCGAGAGAGTGAAAAGGGGCTGTGGCGGAAAACTTTGAAGATCGCTGCACTAGAGCAACACTGGTGCTGTACCACTTCGCTGTAGATCAGGGGTCAGCAACCTATAGCACATGTGCCAAACATGGCACGCGAGCCAATTTCCCCTGGCACGCGGGGAAAGCTCAGCTCCCTTGCGGCTTTGGGGTTTCCACCGCTGGCGCCTTGCCAGCCGCCGCCTGCCCCACTCAGCTCCCGCTGCCAGCCTGGGTTTCCTATACCCAGGCTAGCAGCGGGACCTGAGTGGGGCAGGCAGGGACCCTGGCTGGCAAGGCACCAGTGGGGAAACCCCAAAGCCACAGCAGGCTGAGTGCTCAGGCCACTGCAGCTTTGGGGTTTCCCCTGCTGGCTCCTGCCAGCCAGTGTCCCCGCCTGCCTCTTTCAGCTCCCACTGCCAGCCTGGGACAGGGAGCCCAGGCTGGCAGCGGGACCTGAGACCCCGGCTGGCAGAAGCCAGCAGGGAAAACCCCAGAGCCGCGGCAGGCTGAGCACTCAGCCCCCTGCGGCTTTGGGGTTCCCCTCTCCCGCTCCTGCCAGCCCGCTGTCAGCCTGGGTTCCCTATACCCAGGCTAGCAGCGGCAGCTGCATTGGGCAGGTAGTGGGACCCCAGCTGGCAGGAGCCTGCAGGGGAAACCACAAAGCTGGCGGGGCTGAGCCACTCAGCCTGCCCCTGCTCTGCGTTTCCCCTGCTGGCCTCTTGCCAGGCAGGGTTCCTGCCTGCCCCACTCAGCACCTTCACCCAGGCTGGCAATAGCCTGCAGGGAAAACCCCAAAGGGGGCGGACTAACCCCCTCAGACACCCAACTTCCGCCCAAAGCCCCGCCCCTTCCGGAGTGGCATGCAAGGCCCTGTCTAGATGACTATTCGGCACATCACCTCTGAAAGGCTGCCGACCCCTGCTGTAAATACTACCTATGCCAAAGGGAAGAATTCCTCTCATCAGCATAGGTAATCCACCTCTCTGAGAGGCTATAGCTAGGTTGATACAAGAATTATTTCATCAGCCTAGCCCTGTCCACACAGGGACTTAGGTCAGATTAACTACATCATCCAGGGATGTAGATTTTTCATACCTCTGACTAATATAGTTAAACTGACTAAATTTTCTAAGGTAGACCAGGCCTTAGACTCCTTTGAAAATCCCAGCTTTCAATTTTAAGAAAAATGAAAAGAGGAAAAAATGTTAAAAGCAGTTGTAGTAAGTGATCTGCCCAGCTTCCAAGTTCAGCTGCTCTCTCTAAAGCTATTTGATTATTCAGCTTGCATACCTTACAAAGCTCTCATAAGGTGGCTGTCCCCGTAGTTCCTGCAGTATTAGGCTTGCGGGAATTTTTATTTGTTATGTCCAAACCGGAATTCAAATTTCAGACATTTTTGCTGTAGCGCTATCTAAATCAAATCAATGAATTATGGACAGAATTCTTTAAAACAGGAAAAGTAAATTTTTTCCATTCTTACTAAACTCAGAAATAGATGAAAATATTTTTTTTAAGTTACCCAGAAGCAAGCATGGATCACTTAATCTCAAAAAACGATTTCTGAAAAGAAATTATTTGCACGTAATAGTTCTCTGAAGATAGCACTTATGATGCTGTAGCTCTTCAGTCTTCAGGGTTCGTTTCCATGTGTAATAGCAGGGAAGTCCTCTAGACATAAAGGGTTTGATTCTCCATTGTCCTGCACTCAGGGTAGTCATTCACATGGTGGAAAATGGATATGAAAGGCTACAAATCAGAATACCATTCTGAACTCATTTTACACTGGTGTAAATGATTACTCAATGGAGAATCAGGTTTAACTGCTTCACCAGACGATGGAATCCTAAAAAATAAAATGAATTTAGGTCTCTGACAAAGTCTCTTTCTGCATTGAAGTGCTGATAGGCTTAGCTGAGTATTTGTATGCTGCTAAGGCTAATCAGTAATGTTTCATAAATGTTTGCAGAGAACATCACTTGGCAGCCTTTGTTAGATCAGATGCAAGACTGGTCACTCTAGCTGGCCCCATATTCAGAAGGAATTTAGGATGCTGCACAGAACAGGACCAGTCACTGTGGATTGAAGCTCATGAATCCTTGAAGCAGCAATAAATCTACTGCCACCAGGAATAAACACTCCATTTAGGAAACTTGAGCTCACAAGAATCTACAGGCTCTAAAGGCAGCTTAATCAGTGTAGTAAGAAGCCTATTAATATCCTATGATACAGGGAAGATTGTAATGAAGGGATAGTTCAAATTCTACAAGCTCTTCCTGGGTCTGACCTCTAAGGGCACGTCTTCCCCGCCAGATCGGTGGGTAGTGATCGATCACTGAGCGTACTTGCTGTCGATTCCAGAACTCCACCTCTGCAAGAGGTGGAAGCGGAGTCGACGGGGGAGTGGCAGCGGTCAACTTGCCGTCGTGTGGACGGCCAGGTAAGTCGCCCTAAGATACGCCGACTCCAGCTATGCTATTCGCGTAGCTGAAGTTGTGTATCTTAGGTCGACTCCACCCCACTCCTCCAGCATAACCCAGGCCTAAAGGTGGAGAAGGAACTGGTCCATCTTTTATTGGTTTTGAGATCTGAAGAGTGTTATCAAATGACTTCTAAACTAGATATAGACATGAAGTAAGTAATTGCAATTAAATGGTAATTGAAGTAAGTAAGTCATTAAATGGTTTTTCTGCAGTGTGTATAAAGAGATCCACTTAGTGGTGATGTGAACAGAGCTTTGGACTCTTTCCAAGGTGCTATTTTTGATTAACCAATCAAACAGACTGAAGCTGCACCCAGGAAATAGTGACTGAGTCTCCTTCAAGCTGAGGGCATTGACAACAGATTCTATCTTTCAAGGGCACGAAGTAAACATTTGGCCTTACAGTAGTTTAAGAGATTTTCAGGACAGCAAATTAGATGAATGCATAGAATATTCTTAGGCTGCCAAAATCAGTTGGAACCAGGCTTCTTAGTGACAAACTGCTGTGGTTGGAGACTACATGGCCTTCCCTCACACTCAGATGGCGTTACTCATGTTTGTTTGTAAACATTATGAATGCATTAAGAACTAAGCTTGAAGCAGCTGGAATTCTTTGTCTCAGGACTTGAAACCTTAATAAAAAAAAATTAAAAAATAAAACCATCTGTTCAAAAATAAGACAAAATAATGACTAATGAAACAGAAGACACCTAATTAACAACAACAATTGATTATGTGACTTGCTCAGAGAACTGTTATCCTGTTTCAAAAACCATTTGGCTGCATGTGCTTTCTTGGATATTAGTGGTAACTGGGACAGAGGCCTCAAAGGAATCCACACTTTGTTTACTGGAATTATGGCACTATATTATTTGCTCAGTGAAATCTATATTAATATACCATATGATACAGAGAGGAAGACATACCTGTATCAGTGCTAGATAAATCGATTCCTAACCTGAAACTTGAGTTAAAATGGGTAAGTGATATAGCTAAAATGTGAATTAACATCTTACATCTAACTTAAAAAGAGAAAAGCATTTCAAGAGCTGCAACTTGTTCTTCCTGTACACAGGAGACTACAATATTACTATGACAATATCTGGGTTCCTAGTGCACAATTATTTGAGTACTGTAATATTTTCACAATAAAGTTTCAACTGTTAGGGAATAAAGATACTTCACATGTACTGGATCAACAGCTATCACTTTGAATCACACTGCGCCATCAACCATTGAGCAAATGACCACATGGATTAGCTACAAAATACTGTAAGTCCCGATATTGACTATTTAAATAAAGCTTTATAAACAAACATGAAAAAAGAAACACCTTTCTCTTTTACAAAACAAAAATATTTTAAACAGGTGATTAGAGAGATTACTCTTATTAGTAAGAATCAGTCCTTGCAATACTATCTTATTACAGAGAACTTTTTACCACCACATGGGGGCTTTACTGTGAGAGCTGAGAGTGAAGTAGATAATTGTTTTTCGGTCTCTTGTTAGGAGATACCCCTCAATACACAGCAACATGGGTTCTGAGAGAGGAGATCTATTCTATATAGGAAGTTGGACCACATTATCACAATGGTCCCTTTTGGCCTTTGAATTTATTAATCTTTCCCCACAGGAGATCAATGGAAGAACTCCCATTGACTATAGCTGTACATCTTCAGACTAGGGTGACCAGATGTCTTGATTTTATATGGACAGTCCTGATTTTGGGGTCTTTTTCTTATATAGGCTCCTATTACCACCTACCTCTGTCCCAATTTTTCACACTTGCTGTCTGGTCATCCTATTTCAGACTGTAATGGACAACATCTTTTGGGCAAATACATTTGATACATTTAAGGAAAAGCTTTCTTTCTTGTCACAAAAGAAATATGACAAATGACAATTAGAGCCATGACTGTTGGGATTTAGAAAATCCCAACATACCCAGGCAATTTAAAATGCAAGTTCTACAAATAAATATGTAATGACATGAACAAGGAAATGGCAGCAGAATGGACTATTTGACCTCGTCGGTCTTGTCTATCTTTAATATTAATAAGTCTATGATTTTCTAAGAGATTGCTTGTTATGACATATACAGATACTTACCTTTAATATTGTTTTCGGGCGTTTTTTAAAGTAAAGTTTTGGCTTTTCAATCACAGGAAGAGGTGGAAGTTTTTTGAGTTCTTGTAAGACAGCCATTGCAGCGCGTTTCTTTGAGAGTTTCTTACTGTTTCCTTCTCCTTCTGCAGAGAACTCTCCTACTGAAACTCGAGTAACAAAGCTCTTCATGTGTGGAGGGCCACTTTCCTTAATCACCTATTGAACAGAAAATTATTTCAAGTCAAACCATCTTATGAGAACACACACCTCATCTTTAACCTTGTAATGCATCAACACACTGTAAAGACATGACCATGAGGTGTTTAGCACAAATACACCTTCTGTTCATGCAAACTGGTTTGATGAAGGTTAGATCTGCATGGGGATGGTAATTTTGTGTTTGGGAAAGAGTTCAGTTCTGCTGGTTGTTGGAGAAGGAAGCAGCTATTTAATTTAATTTTTGTTTTTATAATGTGCAGTGGGGGTACCTGGAGCTTTGAATAGGCACCTTTTTCTGTTACAGAAACTCCTCACTTAATGTTGTAGTTATGTTCCTGGAAAATGCGACTTTAAGCGAAATGATGTTAAGCGAATCCAATTTCCCCATAAGAATTAATGTAAATGAGGGGGTTAGGTTCCAGGGAAATTTTTTTCACCAAACAACTATATTACATATATATTTATATAAACACACACACACACACAGTATAAGTTTTAAACAAACAATTTAATACTGTCAAGAATCAGAGGAGTAGCCGTGTTAGTCTGGAATTGCAGAAGTGACAAAGAGTCCTATGGCACCTTAAAGACTAACTAAAGTATTAGAGCATAAGCTTTCGTGGGCTAATACTCACTTCATCGGATGCATCCGACGAAGTGGGTATTAGCCCACGAAAGCTTATGCTCTAACACTTTAGTTAGTCTTTAAGGTTCCACAGGACTCTTTATCACAATTTAATACTGGTACACAGTGATGATGATTGTGAAGCTCGGTTGAGGTAGAGGAGTAAGAGGGTGGGGTATTTCTCAGGGAATTCCTTACTGCAAATGATGAACTATCTTTTGGCTGAGCCCTCAAGAGTTAACACGTTAATGTAGCCTCTGATCCACTGCAAGGCGGCATGAATGGAGGGAGGGGAGACAGCATAGCAGACAGAGACGGACACACACCTTGTGTGTGGGGGGGAGAGAGAGAGAGATGCACACTGCCCCTTTAAATAAGCTGACTCCATTCTTAAGTACATTGTCTTTTTAAGTGGATCAGGAAGTTGAAACAGCAGCTTCTGCCCCAAGCACACTCTCTCTCTCTCCCTCCATGTCCCCAGCCTGTTCTATATGGAGAAGGGGTAAGAGGAGTGCAGGAGCAGGGGGGAAGGGGACATCCTAACATTAACCCCCTCTTTCCCCCCATGCATGGCAAGCAGGAGGCTCCCGGGAGCAGCTCCAAGGCAGAGGGCAGGAGCAGCACATGGCAGTGGGTGGAGGGACAGCTGAACTGCCGGCAATTGAAAGCCTGGTGGGTAGCTGTTGCATAGAAAACTTAGGGGCGCGGGGAGCTGATAGGTGGGAGCTGATGCGGAGCTGCCAGTCTACCCTGGTTCCAAGCCCCCACCAAGTAGCTGCAACAGGCTGCTCTTCCTGCAAGCAGTGGACAAACGACATTAGAAGGGAGCATTGCAAAACTTTAAATGAGGATGTTCCCTAATTGATTAGCAATGTAACAATGAAACGTTAACTGGGACGACTTTAAGTGAGGAGTTCCTGTACTTTCAAAATCAGAATAAATACTTATTATTTCAGTAGTATGCAGCATTGCCCAGTAGCACAGAACCCTTTGCTGAAGAACAGCAGTGTCAGAGAATAAGGGGACTCAGATAAAAGTGCTAAGCCAGTCTTATTTCAGTAACTGTGCTTTTAATAGATTTAAACCCTCAACCTTAAAAATATTTCAACATGTTTTGTATTAAAGTTGTTTTTTTTCCCCCAAGATCATGTCCCTTGAATTATTTAGTTTTGCCATTACCTCGTAATGGGGTCTCCTTAAGCATGTATTTCTTTTTCAAACTCTGTTTTGTGGTAATTTCACATGAAAATACAAGAGTCAATACACATATCAATCAAAAGACACAAAATGAAAGTGAACGGACATTCTAATTTTCCCAGAAAAAAAAAGTCTGTGAATTCTGTTAGTTTTAGCTCAGGACTGTCCTCAATCTTTGTCTTGAGGTAAGAATTTCCTCCCCATCCTAGTGTGCACTCTTATGGCACTAGTTAGAAGAGGACCTTACCTGAAATCCTAACACCACTAAAGCCAATGGAAGTTTTACCACTGACTTCAAGTCAGGATTTACCCTTGTGTTTAACACTATGCAAAGACTGCAACTATGCCGTAAAGGTTTCTTACGTCCTCTCTCCATACTTAGGGGTCAATTAGTCTTGTTGTGAATTTCCAGCATGGTCAGAAGAGGGAGATCTAGCATTTCCATTCCATTTCCCTTCTGAAGTGGCACAGATGGTACATAGTGGGCCAAAAATTTTGATCCAGAGTTTCCTTCCTGTTGGAACACCCTAAACTTCCAGTAGAGCAGAGCTTATATTGTGCAAAGCTAGTAACTTGCAACTGCCCTGCTTGCAAAATAACAAGAGGTGTATCTAATTCTTAAAAGATTTTAACATTCTTTCATTTTTAAACTAGGAAAATTAAAATATGAAAGTAAACCTCAAAGCTTTTCTGCAATAATTTTCAACCCTGAAATCAGGGGAAAAAAGTCCATGTCTTCACAGCAATGGTATCTTCCAGTCTCTTTTGTACCTTAATATATTACTGGATGTTACATGAATGGTATAACACGGACAAACTGTGGAACATGTTTAATTTTAAATTACTACAAGTATTTTAGGGTTTTCATTTCCCATCTTTTGCGTGTTTGAAATCACGATCCTGGCAATAGCACAAGATAGGTGTTTGTATTCTGTGACAAAGCTCCAAGTCTGTACTTGTGGGTCCTGCGCTTCCTGGCAGATTTAGGGGCCTCAGAAACTCATCTAGGCCCCAGAGTGACCTCTCTTTCTCAGTAGAATTGGCAAGAGTCACCACCTAGTGAGTTACCTTCATCACAGGCCAGTATGGAAGATGGAAAAGGGGGGAGCCCGGGCCCGCCCTCTACTCCGGACTCCAGCCCAGGGACCCTAATAGTATCAGCTAAGATGGCTGACCTTTTATCCACAAAACACAATACAATTCCCTGGGCTACTTCCCCACAGCAGTCCCTGCTTCTTCAAACTCCATTTCACCCTTACCTCAGGGCCTCCTTCCTTCAGTATGATATGTTGTCCAACACTCAGTCTCACCAACAGCATAACTTCCTTCCACAGCTCCTGACACCCACACCCACCTGACTAACTGGGAGGTTTTTATCTGGTTTCAGCCAGTCCCTGATTGGCTTCAGGTGTCCCAATTAGGCTAGCTGCTTCTACTCCTTTCCAGAAGGTTCTTAATTGGCCCCAGGTGTCTTGATTGGCCTGGAGTAGCCTTTGTTTGGCTATCCAGGGAACGAGGACCTGCACATCCTGAGACTAATATACCTGCCTTCCAGCACTCTCCTATATCCTTCTGGTCTGACTCCGTCACAATTCATATATAGTATAATGTATTTATAAAACTACTCATACTCAGTCAAAAAAAACCCCACAGAAATATTTATATTAACCAAATGGGAAAAGGCAAAACTACTTGCGGAAGAAATACCACTGTCAAGTTCCTAAAAAGTATTTTTTAATGTAAAAAGAATTATTTTGGAAAAAACCTAGTGTCTCTTTAATCCTTTACACATCTAAATACAGTACACATGTAAAATAATTGCTGGCAAAGACTATTATCGACATCATTGGCTTTATATCAGGCCCAATGTCAAAGTTAGGCTCTTTTGCAACAACCATCTTAACCTAAAACCCTTTTTGGCTGACCCCAGAAATTCAGACTGTTTTAAAACTTCTTCTACTTAATATGCTTTAAAACATTTGTGCTATAAATTCAAGAATACAGAGGTTTATAACTGAGTTCAATCTTCACTGAAGAAAAATACTATCCACTTTAAATACTAGTACACTACAATGCTCCATGAGCTGAGAGACTCATCCTGCAGCTGAGAATAAGAGTAGCAGCGATGGCAATATTTTCCTTTTTCTGTCAGTCTGATTCCACCATGAGAAAATACAATGGGCCAAATTCATGCCTGATGTAATGCCAAAGGGTAAATTATAACAGAAATGAACTCAGCTCAATTTAATGAATCAGACTGACAAATGAAAAACAGGAGTACAATAGCAGTGAAGTAAGAGGGAGTGTAGACTGAGATGGCTGGGTCATTTGAGATGATGAGACGTGGGATATGTTGGCCAGAGTGTAAACAGCTAATAAGTCATCATGAGACAAAGACTACAGGAAGATCTAAAACAAGGGTTGGCAACCTATGGCACACGTGCCAAACGTGGCACGCGGGCCAATTTCCGCTGGCACGCGGGGAGAGCTCAGCCCCCTGCGTCTTTCAAGTTTCCCCCGCTGCCGCCTTGCCAGCCGATGCCTGCCCCACTCAGCTCTCGCTGCCAGCCTGGGCTCCCTGCAACTAGGATGGCAGTGGGAGCTGACTGGGGCAGGTGGTGGGACCCCGGCTGGCAAGGCGCCAGCAAGGGAACCCCAAAGCAGCAGTGGGCTGAGCCACTCAGCCTGCCCCCGCTCTGGGGTACCCCCTGCTGGCCCCTTGCCAGCCAGGGTCCTCGCCTGCCGCACTCAATGCCTTCACCCAGGCTGACAGTAGCCTGCGGGGAAAACCCCAAAGGGGGCAGCGGACTGACCCCCTCAGCCCCTCCCCTTCCACCCGAAGTCCCGCTCCTTCCGGACTGGCATGCAAAGCCCTGACTAAAATGAAGACTCGGCATACCACCTCTGAAAGTTTGTCGACCCCGATCTAGAAAAAGTTGGTTCGAGGCACTGAAGGAGTACATGCAGAAGGCTGATGTCAGCTTGGAAGACACACTTCAGAAGAATGCTTGAAGATGTAGAACATGAGCCCCCATCCCCTGCTGACAGGATAAGGCAGAGGAGAAGCCCATAGGTGGCATTTTGAAAGATGAGATTGAGATTAAATGGAGACATTTTAAAACCCTAACAGAGAAGCAGGAAAAAAGTGGAATAGATTAAACAAAGGCTATGTCTACACAGACCCTCAGTTCAGACTATAGGGGTGTATAGTGTGCACCAAAGTGCTGCACTGTAACTCCCTTGTGTGGATGCAGCATGCGTGAACTAAAAGGTTCCTAGTTCATGTTAACAGAATCCTCTTCTAACAGAACTATATTGAAGCATATACACAGGGTGTTACAGCACAGCACTTTGCTATTCACACCCCCATAGTCCAAATTGTGGGACAGTGTAGACAAGCCCAAAGTCAATTATAAACATCTGTTTAAGGTTTTAGAAAATACCAAAATAAATCCACAGGCTAATGCAAATGCAAACACATTTTGCCAGTATTAAAAAAAATCCACATCTTTATTAAACGTATAGAAACTCTAATGTTAAACCCTTTGAGCAAAAAGTCCCCACAAGTCAGAGTGAGGAAGTTTGGCATCCTTCCACCCTAGCTAGAAGGGAACTAGTAAACATGTGCTTGGAGACTGGCAGGCCGGAGAATGGACACCAAATCTCATGATGAGAATTTGGTAACAGCATTAGGCAAGCCATTATCTTTCCAAGTGATCAGCCTTTCAATGACAACGGGAGAGGAAGACACCTCTCTCCTACTTCCCATGCAATCTTGCAAAATCATCATGAAAATTTGCCAGACCAAAATCTTCTCACTCTTAATGTTGATAATTAAAAATGTATGTTATTTTACTTGTACACCCAAAATAAATAAAGTAATTAAAATAAACAAAATACAAAAAAATGCCCATGGCAAGAGGACAATAGCAATTTTGTACAGTTGTTCTAATGCCTTAAACAGGCCAATCAGTTAAACCTCCTAGGACTCCACATCTCAGCCTAAAAGCTGAAAACAAGACAGAGAAAGAAATGTTCACTGTGACTCCTAGCAAAGGGAAACATGTAACTGGCACGAAAGCCATCTGTGACGGGACGTGCATACCCGCACTAGGCAGCAAAGGGCTAATCCCACATTATGGGCAGTGGAAGTCCTGCCCCTTAGACCAGACTGGGCATGCTCCAAATGCTGCACTAGTATAAAGAAGAGCAGCCCAGCTCATTCTGGGCTGACTGCTGGGGAAGAAGGATGCTCATTGGAGGCTCCAACCCAGGAGAGCCTGAGACCCTGAGCAGAGACCAGTTGCCCACAGCCAGTCAATAGAGTCAGAGTCTCAACAAACTACCTGCACAAGAAGCTTGGAGACCTCAACAACAAATGGACCCCAGCTTCAGGACTCACGGCAGGAAGTGACTGGGGCGTGGAGTTATTAGTACCTCACACCTGAGGAAGGTCAGCGTCTTGTGGTAGGATCCCTACTGACTGGGTGGTGACCACACTCACAACTGACAGGGCCCTGGGCCAGGACCCGATAGAAACGGAGGACCTGGGTCCCCCCAACTCCTCCTCACCACTACCTACCCCTAGGTGGCAGCCCACTTCTCTGACTCTGGGCCCTCGGCCATACAGCCCTGACCCCAAGGACAGTTGTACTGACTCTGGCCACTAGGTTGCATGGCCCTGACCCCAAGGGCAGCTGAACTGACTTTGGTCCCTAAGCCTCACGGCTCTGAACTTAAGGGCCACGGTACTAAGGCTGACCACTACACCTCATTGCCTTGAACCCAAGTGCCACTCTTTTGAATCTGACCATTGTGCCTTATCATGATGAGGCCTGAAACAGTTGTGTAGACTATAACTGCGGTGTCAGCACATCCACTTCAACAGGAAATGGGGCATGCATACATTGCCATACCCTGACACATGGTATTTTCTACCCAAACAGTGCACGGTTCTCCTCCCAAAATTTGCCAACTGCAACATTAATTATAGTCCTGTCTTTAAAGAATGGAAAAAAACAGAACTAATGCACACGGAATATAAAATGCATAAACCGGATTATAAACCTCCATGCAGCAATGAAGGCAAAAGGCTGAGATTTCTCTTTACTGCCCAGCAGGAAGCAATAGGTAAAACCGTTGCTCTGCAACAGCAGCTCATAGGGCAGGGGTAGTTAATCGGTGGACTGTCAGCTAAATCCGGACTGCCAGATGCTTTTGAACTGACCCTGAAGTCTTTTTATTTACTTATTATCATTATTGTTTTTTTAATTATTGTTTTCTCTGGAGTCTGGACCTTGACTATACCTTGATCCAGAAATTTGGACCTTGACAAAAAATAACTGACTGCCCCTGTCATAGAGTGACTGATGGCCATACTCATCTTTAAAATCTGCTCTGTAACAGACCCACATATGTCTTAAAATAGCTGCAAGTTGCTGCAGTGGCAGCATGCTATTGTCCCTCTGGTCCAAGCACAGCACCAGGAAGCACAAACCTTTTACTGGGATAGAATAGAATTCTTCTACTATAGGATATTGATACTTCAAGGTATTTTTAAAAATAAATTCTTTAATACACAGAAACTGCTTTATATGGCTTCTGGAAGTTCTTGAAGAACAAATACTAGCTTTACTTTATCAGGCAGAGTAAGTGAGATAAAGTGATTGTGTAATTCGCCATTAGCCAAACTGCTAGGATCAAATTCTGCTCTGTTCCACCCATACTACCACACAGACATCATAGGGCAGAACCTGGCCCCTAAGTTACATTACAGACTCTCCCCATTCTCCAAATATTATGCAATTCTGAAAAGCTGTTCACATGAAACATTAAATACCTTTAACTATTTGCCTACCTATATAACAGAGCACAGCTTTAATATTTACTAAAGCTTTGTCGAAGGAAGAAAATGCTGAGCATTCTACAGCTCTCATATGATAAAGATAATGAAAGCTTTAATGCAGGACTAGAATAATACAAAATATTCTTAAAACCAATCTCATTAGAAATACCAGATCCTGCAGGTTATCACAAATTGGTTAGTCATTTTACTGACATATAAGACATTTTTTTAAAACAATACAGTTTAAGCCTCAATTCTACCCAAGAATGTCAACAACATTTATATCTAATGACACTAAATAACAAACACAGAAAAATCGGTATGTTTTTGAAAGACTGATTCCCTGTGATTTTGAAAATCTTGTCAATATAATTTTTTTTTTAAATTATATGTTGTTCCTTCTTGATAGGTAGGCAAGAAATTATCCTTTTATAATTAATGGAAATAACATTAATAGTAATAACATCTTTCAAATTATGCAAATGGCACAGTAGAGTTTCCCTGTATCAGGCATTCCCATCTTCATATCTTCTTACCTGACACCACTTATGGCTGGAGTAACTTCCCAATTAACACCTGCAAAGTACCGTCACTCTTCACCTTCAAAAATCTTCCAAACCCCCAACTACTATGTGACTCTTTACTCTTCTCCCTATATGTACTGATTTGAATGACTCTGTGTCACAGGGCAAATGGCCCCTGTATTTGAAGATGGAGCCAGCACCCCTGTGCCACACAGTAGGTGCTCCCATTTGGCCAGTTAAGATGGAGGTGCAGCACCTAGGTGCTACAAAGGATCAGGGAGAGACCCCGTGAGAAGGACTCCCAGAGAGTCAGAGTAAACTGGGTCAATCAGGCAGAGCAGGTGAGACCAGGGGACTGGAAGAGTCCCAGAAGAAAGCTGAAGGTAGTTTCTGGAACAAGGCAGGAGAACAGCACACAAAATGTGCTGGACGGCACTCCTGAAGGCAGGGCTGAAGATAGGAGGAGCAGCAAAGGAGATGCCTTCTGACCCTAAGCCCAAGAGCTGGAACTGAGGGCCAGAAAGGGCTGAAGGCAGGGGAGTAACACAGGAGCTTACTCACTGACATCTCCAGGGCCAGAGCGCCAGAAACACAAGAGGGCCTGGGGGAGTGAGGGATGCTCCCAGTACAGAGGCTGTGGGAGCGCCCATTGAGAAGAATGAGACTGCACTCCATTTGGAAGAGCTGAGGTGGCTATCTTGGGACAAGGACAGGAGAGGACTGACAAAGTCTGGACATGGTTGAATGTACCAATATGTGAGGATTGAGAGAGGAGACGTCTTGAGTGTTAATGACTGCTTGCATTGGGGGTGAGAATCAGACAACATATTTGGGACTCCTCTTGTGGACTACGGTGCTGTATTAAACCAGTCCCAAGGAGGGTTAATATGGAGATAAGAAACCCAGAAGTGACATTATTAGGCCACCTGAGAGGAAAAACTGAAGCAGGAGTGCCTGTCATGCCATGACCTGCCATAGGGTGCTCCAGGCAGGCTGCCCTATGAAACCCTACACTGTAATAGTGTGTGGCTGTGGAGTATAAGCCCTTCAGTGGAAGGAACCTGTTATTTGTTTGGAACTATTACTGTAGAGCAGCTTGTACTCTTATGGCACTAGATAAATAATACAACCATTAACTATATAAGAAATTGTAGTCTAAGCGACTAATTATGTAAGTAAAGTTATGCATGTGCTTAAGTATTGACAGGAACATTAAGAGAGAGTCTGGCCTGTAGATAAAATGGGATTTGAGGAGGAGAAAGATGTGGAGACTGAAGTAGAGACAGGAAAAAAAGAAGTGAGGGCATTACCAATAACTCTTTGAGAAGGGGACATGGGTTGTGAAGTGTCCTTATGAGAGCTTTCATAGTGTCTCAATGTCTTGCAGCGTCTCCCAGGATTAGGAGAGAAGGTTGCCTCTCTCTTGGAGTGTGATTTTTTTTCTATGTTTAACGTGGATATCAATTCCAATTTATACCCCGTGATAGCAAAGGTAAACAAAGAGACACTCTATCATCCATCACAGACTTCATTGTCTACATGTTTGGCCCACATTTATATGACTGAGCAGGCAATTTAATAATATAAAATGACACCTTAGATTCAAATTCATTTTCAATTTCTTTTCCTATTTAGAACTGCATGCATTTATTTGTAAGAGCAGCGAGTTTGTAATGAATGCTCTCACCCAGTCCTTTTGCTTTTAGCTGTTGCTTATTGTGTTTTTATAAACTCTCAGAAGACAGCAGACACCTCAATAGATAACTGGTCTACTCACAGATATAACACATACCTCAAAACTGACAGGCATGTTGCGCTTCAAGGCAATTTCAAACACTATGCTGATCTCAGATTTGTTTGCATCTTTTTCTTCTTCTGTTTCCTTTCCTGCCTCTCCATTCTGCATCATATAAAACAAGATAAGCATATTAAAATACTTGCTTTCAAGTTGCAGAAATACAATTTCCCCTTTATTCCTCAATGTCTAGAATATATTTCCACCAAAAAAATAGTGTTGTGAACTGCAATATTTCATAATTTATTTAACTTTAAAGAGATTTAACATTTATCCATAATTATTTCAAAGTGTAAATTACAGACTTTTAGTTACTTAGTGGTTGGGGAAAATGTCACATTTATGAAATATCTTAGTCTCTTATACTCCTTCCAGAGTGAAACTTCCTCTGATGTTCACCTATTAATTACAGTCACCTATCTGAACAGCCATTAAATTTTTTGGTCTCTCCAAGCGTTCCTGACTCCCTATAAGTCACACCGTATTATGACTTGAGTATTACATTACCCACCATCCACTTACCTGTAAAATCAACACAAAATGTAGCCATGCTTTATATTAAAGGAACATTTATAGATGGTTATCAAGAATTAATAAATAAATAAGCAATTTCTACAGACTTTTAAGCTGATTAGAATCATGGTTTGTAACACACTCTATTCATGTCTATAACAAGACTGTTACAGTTTCAGGGCAAGCTGTGTCTTTGACCTCTCCCTCTTCCCCTGGACATCCTTTCCAAGTACCAGGCCCACATCTGTATTTCTCTCACTGTGGAATTCTGCGATTTATCACCACTCTCTGACTGGGCCAGTAGCTTACAGGACCTGTCTACCAACCATATCCTTAGCAAGTCTTGCTGAGTTTTAGCTCCTGCTTAGATTTTCACTCCAGGAGTCCACCACTAGTATAAAAATGCAGTGACAGAAAACAGCTTCTTCCAAATAAAGTATTATTTAATTATCCTTAGGACCATAACAACAACAACAACAAAATAAAACAAAAGGCCTAATAACATATTATCCTATCTATACCTTAGCCTTTCCTTGCAAATCCAGGAGGCTCCATTTGTCCCAGATATTCCCCCATACTGGGTTTGGTGAGGCGAACTACATCTCTGCAGCTTCTGCCTCTCAGCTCTGTCCCCCAGTCAGTGTTCTCCTGTCTCCTCATAAGCTCAGCTTTTAAGTGCTTTCAATCTTTTTGAAATTTCACACCTGAAAAGCACCTGAGGTGTCAGAGAAGGATCCTTCTCCATTTTGTGGGTTCTGTGTCTACATCAGTGGAGGCAAACTTCCAAAGATTAACATCTACATTGTCTGGTTGGGCACCAGAAATTAGGGCTGTCCAGAGCCACCGAGTTTGGCTTCTCCAGACGAAAGCTAAATAAAGGCTTATTTAAACTGTGTTTTAATCCATACCATCAGGGTGTAAATTTTAATTCACAATAGCATGTCATGCACTGACTGGCCGATGTGGACCCTGCTGGTGCAGAGATATATACATAGCAGTCTTTAAATTAATACAGATAATATCAACGGTCTTCACAATAAATATAAATTATATTAATAATTTATTAACCCTTTATAAATTTAAATTTATGCATAAGAAACAAACTACTAAAATGTATAGGAATGGAAAATCTTTATTTATCTCATCAAATGGTCACAAATGTCTACAAAAAGGGTCCAAACACTCAGCTAACTTTCCAACTAAAGCTTTGACCCTGCAAATGCTCTTCAATATCTTTAGCAATGGTCTGGAAGAAAACAAAATATCACTCCTGATGAAGTTTACAGGTGATGCAAATATTTAGAGAAATGGTAAATAAATATCCAGGATAGGTCAGTTCTACAGAGAGATCTGGATCATGTGGTAAGGAGAACTCACTTGAACAACATTTATGTTAGTACAGCTAAACGCAAGATCACATACCTCGAATCAAGAATGTAGGTCACACTTATAGGATAGCAGACTGTATTTTGGAAAGCAGTGACTCAGAAAAGGACTTACGGGGTCATGGTGGATAATCAAGTAAACATGAACTCGCAGTGTGTTGCAAAAGCTAAGAGAGCAAATGCAATCCTTGTATATATAATAGGGGAATAATGAATAGACATAGGGAGGTGTTATCATTGAAGACTGCATTTGCAAGATCATTACTGGAATGCTGTGTCTAGTTCTGGGGGACACACCAGGGTGACCAGAGATGTCCCCATTTTATAGGGACCACCCCAATTTTTGTGTCTTTTTCTTATATAGACTCCTATTACCCTCCACCCAATGTTCTGATTTTTCACACTTGCTGTCTGGTCACCCTAGGTCACACTTTAAAATAGACATTTACAAACAGTTCAGAAAAGAGCTACAAGCATGATCCATGGTCTGGAAAATCTGATTTGCAGTGAGAGAAGCATAATCAATTTGTCTTAACAAAGAGAAGGTTTTAAGGTGAATTGATCACAGTCTGGAACCACCTACATGGGGGTAAGATTTCTGATAGTAGGGGGCTCTTCAAATCTAGCAGTCAAAGGCATAATGAGATCTAATGGATGGAAGCTAAAGCTAAACAAATTCAGACTAGAAATAAAGTGTACTTTATTGTTTTACAATCAGGTTAATTAATCACTGGAACAATTTACCTGGGTGTGGTAAAATCTTTTAAATCATGATTGGATGTCTTTCTAAAAGTTTTGCTCAAGCTCAAACAAAGTTTTGGGACTGATGCAGGAATTCCTAGGTAAAATTTTATGGCCTGTGCTCTGTAAGTCATAAAGGTCCCTTCTGCCCCTTAAAATTTCTGAGTTTATGAATATTCTTCCATGATGGACAGTAGGGAGCGCAAATGTGAGTACAGGCTTGGCAGAGGCACAAGTAACATTATGTATTAGGCACAGTCCTCAGCACTGAGCAGCAGTAAGTCTCAAGCCTTTTCCACATCTTCTTGAGTGTAAGGAAGCCAAAGTGCATAAGGGGAAGGTCATTTAAAAATTACAAGAGTTTCTAAAGATTCATGGGTTTAAATGTAACCCTCATCATAGTTCTGAAGCTCTTAGCTATGCATTCACTTCTTAGGCCTCACTTCTGGTAGCTGGCAGGGGTAACTTGGAAGCCACAAAGTAGTTCTTTCTTTAGTGCAGGCACAGATTTCTATACACTCCCTGTCCTGCTTACTGCTGTTCACCTTGTGCTTTCTTCACACTTCGCACAATGTAGTATCAAGCCCACAACATTTCTTTTTAGTCCTTTAACATGTCTAAAACATGTTGTGTGCCTCACATTAAGTTTTTAAAAAAAGACATCTACTTATGAAGGCCAAAAGATGAACAGTACCTATTTATGTACAGTAGACTCTCAATTATCCAGAATTGGGTTAACCAGGTTGTGGATTAACCAGGATGTCAAAAAAAATACGCGTAATTTGCAGGGCCGGCTCTGGCTTTGTTGCCGCCTCAAGCACCAAAAAAAAAAAAAAAAAAAAGAAACCCACCCACCAGGGTGCAGGGCAGCCAGTGAACCAACCCCTCCCCCGCCTCCACGCTTCCTATGGATGGTGATTATCCAGGATTTTATTAACTAGGGTTAATTTTTTCCCTATCATCCTGGATAATCGTGAGTATTATTATTTATTGTGCCTGATACCGTACTGAGCATAAAGGAATTCATGGTCTCCATCTCAAGTATTTAATGGTCTACGGTAGGCCTACATCACAGTTCAGACCCACAAACACCAGACGGAACTGAGTCATTGATTTGTGTTTGTGGGTGGAAAGGCACATCCTTCTTCCTTTTGACCAGGATATTGCCAGGCTGCACAGTTCCCTGTCTTCACTGCATATTTCCCAGCACCAACAAGTTGTCCAAGGTCAATCTGCTTGCTTTCTCTTTAGACACAGCTGACAGGTGTAATTGCTACAGTTATAAGGTACCACACTGTGACATTGCACCCATAACGCTTGACAGAAATATGGTTATGAGTGTAAATATGACATAATCTGATTTGTGTTCACAGGTCTATTGTGAGTTCAAACTGCATCCCCAAAGGGGAAGCTGCCCTTCTGAAAATGCATTTCTTCCTGTCTAACTGGAGAGTTGGATAACTTTAAATGTCTGCTTTGTGGCAAGAAAATGATGAGGTTTTTCTAAATAAGTTAGATCTGAAAAGACACAGAACAATATGGACAGCCTAACAGAAGTAGCAGTAAAGAATCTCAGATTTATATAACTATAGCTTATTCTTGGAAACCTGGATTTCCTGAGGGATCTGATAAAATGATTCTGTTATATTCTTGTGACTACGACACATAATTTAATCTGAGATCCTATTGCTTTTTTGGGTACATCCAACCCTCGGGACCATCCTGCCCAGCCCCTGAGCTCGCTGCCTGGGAGGCTAGCCCCCAGCCTCTCCCCTCCTGTCCCCCATCCCCAGCAGCCTCAGCTCGCTGTGCCACCAGCAATCTGGCCGACTGCTCCTGCTGGGCAGTGCGGGTGGCAGGGGTGCAATCTCCTGCTGCTTTGAGCAGCATGGTAAGGGAGCAGGGGGGTTGGATAAGGGGCAGGAAGTCCCAGAGGCAGTCAGGGGGGTGGGGAGGTGAATAGGGGTTGGAGTAATCAGGGGACAGGGGGCGTTGGATAGGCATGGGAGTTTGGGGGGGGGGGTGTGGACAAGGATCGGGGCAGTCAGGGAACAGGGATGGGGGGGCTTGGATAGGGAGTGGGGTCCCAGGAGGGGACGGTCAGGGGACAAGGAGCAGAGGGGGTTGGATGGGTCAGGAATTCTGAGCGGGGTGGAAAGTGAGATGGCGTGGTTAAGGGGCGAGGGCCAGATTGTTCGGGGACGCACATCTTTCCGTATCCGGCCTTCCCTACAGTTTCGCAATGCTGATATGGCCCTCAGGCCAAAAAGTTTGCCCACTCCTAAACAGAACTATCCATATAATTTATTTCCCACAACTACTTGTTAGTATATATACTTGGATGATAGCAGTTTACTTTGTGGGATATCAGAAACTAAATGATGTTAACAAATATGATCGCTGGCAAGTGAAGAATAAGCAACATTTTCCTGTCCTCATTAATGGACATCTTGAATTCAAGGACCCTTCCTGAAAAAATATAATTCAAAAAAACAAAACAACCCCTTCCTTCCCTGCCCCAGTATAGAACTAAATAGTATCTCTCACTAGTCAGACTTCACAGCTTGGGTTTTTAAAGACAGCCTCCAGTCCTTTGGCAAACATAACTGAAGAAAAGAAGGAAAAGGAAAGGCCATATTGTCCTATGCTCTTTTAAATTCTCTTAAATTCTCTCTCTTTTTTAAAGACTCCTAACCAAGCCTCTTGAATGACTTGAGGTAAATAATATTCTCTCTGATACAGAAAAGGAATGCTGGTATAACTAACAAGGGTTAGTAAAATTTTCTCTCACCCACATTGAAGACTATTCAGTTATGGTTTGGGACTAGCAAGTGGAATAAAAGTTGCACAATTGTTATTTTTGATAAACAGAATTATCTCACATTTAAATGACAGCTTAAAATAAAAACTCCAGGTATTTTTAGTTTTTGTGGGGGGTTTTAGATTATTGCTCTGCACTACGGTGACCAGATGTCCCAGTTTCATAGGAACAGTCCCGATTTTGGGGGCTTTTTCTTATATGGGCACCTATTACCCCTCACCCCGTCCCGATTTTTTACACTTGCTATCTGGTCACCCTACTCTGCACAGGATCGCAATAGGTATTGTCAAAAAGGGAGTACACTTGAGGGCATTTTGTGTCTTCCAAGTCTGTGTGTTTTGGCTCAAGTCACTTGGCAATTTTGTTGTTATAACCCTTTTCATTTGCAAAGTTACCTGTGAGACAGCTCTAATTATTCATTTTGCTTAAATATTCATTTAAAATGTGCTGGAATATTTTCACTTCGAAAGTAATGCAAATATTGATCCTTACACTGCAACACTGAAGAAAGCTAATGAATCACCCAGGGACTAACAGGCTGAAAGCCTAAAGCCATCTGACAGCTGTTTCCTAGCCTATTTAAAGTGAGTCGGTGACCTCAGTGAGGTTCCTGATGCACAAACATTCACTTCAAAAATACACATTACCATTTGGCTTTTACTCTGAAAAATATCAGAATATATTAACATCTTCTTGGGACAGGGACCAGTCTTTTTCATAGTATGTAGAACACTTTCATGGCATTATACACATTTATTAATAATGATTCATTCTCAGGGAGGCCATGGATTAAATAGGTATTTGATCCACTTTTGGGGATGACCACAAAACTTTTATTTTGCTTAACAACTCTTGGCAATCTTCCCATTTTACTTTAGAAGAATGATGCGTTGTCACAACTTAAGTCTATTCAATAGTTTATTCCTTATCACTTCTTTCAGCAATAGGCATGTGGAGTTAGATAAACTGACTTTTAACAATAATCACCTGCTTTCTATATTGATCATCTGCTACCACATTTATTATGGTTATTAGGAAAAATAACCAGCTAGTGAATTCAACACTATAAAAATTGAAAACTGAAGAATAAGCTGTGAAAGTTAGCTTAATAGAACCATGTTACCAGAGACATTTTCCAGAAGTTTCAGGATTCTAGGAAACCAAGGCCACCACTGAACCCACCCACTAGCTCTCTCTCTCTCTCTCCAATCACCAACGACTACACCTATTCTCCTTCCCTTCTCAGCTTCTAGACTTTAAAACTTTATTAGTGTCTCATCATATGCATAACAAGAACCTTCCTATTATCATCACTTGCTTTTTAACTTGTTATTTTAAAACAGTTTTCATTCACAGATTGAAATTACATCCTGCTTCTAGTATTTTTTTAAAAAACGTAAAATTTATTCTGTGCATATAAACACTTCTGAGACATGGCAGAGAGAGAATTCTGAAAAAATCCACTGAGCTATTTTTTCCACAACCTTCTAATGACATGAGCATCCAAACGTAGGATTTGAGTACCAAAGTTTGACGAGGCTCACTAAGTTTTTATATCACAAACCTGAGATAATTTTTCTGGGATAGGTTCATTTTGGAGAGTTTGAAGGGCCTTCATTGCAGCATTGTGTCTAGCAGCTTGACGAGTCTTTCCTTCACCAAAAAACTCACTGTTGCCAACAGTTAATTGGACATAAAAAATTTTAGGCACTGGGCAGTGATACCTACGAAGTAATAAAGAACAAGTTAATTCCTTGTATGGGTTATAACAGGCAATAAAATTTATGAAAATAGCATGTGATTTTTATTTAAGGTACAGTAATAACTAAAACAGATAATTTTTGGTCACAGTAAAGGATATATGAGCAAAATATATTATGCATTTCTCAGCCAGCCTACCAACAATCGTTGCACCTCAAGTAAGTATTACTAAACTTTAACTAAATACTGAAATGGACCTGTGACAAGGTGTACTGTCCCCATAAGGCAGGTCAAATGCCCCATATTGCCCTGTTCCTGTCTTCAACGTAGAGGAATATTGGGAGCAGTAGTAGCTGGGCTGATGAGAGTTGGAGGCTCTAGTTCAAGGTGTGCTGCGTTACATAAAAGTAGGTCCCTTCCCTCACAAGCGTAAAGAAATATGGAAGGAGCAGGATCCTTGGGTCTATCCAATAAGGGCCCTGAAAAGGGCATGGTTAGCTGCAGGTATTGGAGAAACTATACAGAGAGTTGGAAGGCTGGAAAAGAAAACTTAGGAAGAGAGCACTGACACTGATTCTTCTTGTTACGGAGATCACAGAGAAGGTGAAGAAATCTAAGTAGTGAAGGAATTGGTTGTGGGTAAAGAGGCATGAAGAGGTTGGGATTTGGACAGGATACTTTTTTTGGAGCTCAAGATCAGAGCTTCTTGCAGAGGGTGGAAGAAGCTCTACTCTCTTACCATAGTATCTGAGTGCTTCCCATGTACTAAATCTAGAAATAATAAGCACCCTCTCTTTCTTCCTTTTCAGCCTGCACGTCAGTATGTCTGCCGAAATGCCAAAAGCGGACACAATCACTTTGGTGGTATTTCAGTGGCGTCAGAGGCTCGCGACTCCCCTGGAACCAGGACGCGACCCCCGCAGTTTGAGAACTGCTGTGCTAAACAATTTGTTCCACTTTGTATTTAGCTGTAATATTCTGGGTATGTCTATTCATCAATTAAACACCTCTGGCTAGGCCATGTCAGCTGACAGGCTTACAGGCTGTCGGACTGTAAGGCTGTGGTGTACACATTCAGGCTTAGGCTGTGACCCTATAAAGTGGGAGGTTCCCAAGCCCAACTGTTTACAGCACAATTTTACAGTCCCGTAGCCCAAGCCCCACAAATCCAAGTCAGCTGATGTGAGCTAGCCACAGGTGTTTAACTGCTGTGTAGACATACCCTCTGAGTACATTTCCCAGATCTGAAGAAAAGCTCTGCATAAGCTTGAAAACTTGTCTCTCTCACCAACAGAAGTTGGTCCAGTAAAAGATATTGCCTCATCCACCTTGTCTCTCTAAAACCATGAGACCAAAACTGCACATCTCTACAGTAACACTGCATATTAGGCTTCAAATCCAGATTTTTGGGATTTCTGGAGGCTTTTTCAACTAGCTAAACCTAAAAGAATAAGCACCTATCTGTATTCTACATGGCTGCTTCTTATTTCCCTTCATCAAGTTTTTCTTTGGTGAAAATTCAACCCTAATCAGATTTTCAGACCATACAAAGTGTCTGAGACAGAACCAAATTACAAAGCGATCTGCAGAGAACATCGGGGGCTTCTGATAACACTGGGAGATTCAGCACTGAAAACAAGTTCTGTATGCACTAAAAAGACATAAATACAATAACAACAGAATGAAAGGACTTCACCAAGCAGCTACATATTAAATCAAGTTATTTTCATCTTTGCCTTCTTGTTTCTGTCCTAATATTACCTTTATGAATAATTAAGAACCAAAAGGAATGTGCTTATGATACAAGGAAATGGGAGATTTGGTATCTATGAGGTTTGGTATTAGTGGACTGCAACCTAAAAACATTTGATTACCACAGTTCTAACAGATTTGGTATGTTCTACCAGCCAATCAGGGCAGGAAACTGCAGATAACAATATATTGCAAATCAGATTTTCTTTACTCCATGTAAGTTTAACAGAATCAGAAAAGCCCTCCCCAGAAGAGAAGGCTACTTTGTAGCTGACTCCACTGGTATCACTTAAGATTCGGCAACCTGAAATTGGAAATGTGCTCCTTAACTGTGACCTTGTATGCCAAGTTTCAGCAATGAACAAATATTTACAGCTAGTTATAAACCCTGAAAATAGTGGTTCATAATAGAAATGCTGACAGACTCTTAACTAAGTTGGTGTGAGCGGGCGCCACTATAATTAAATAAATCACGAAGATCTGTTGACAATTACAAAACTCATTTTGGCTTGCCACAGAAACAAACAAAATTTCTGTTCATTATAATTTTACTGGAATATGATGTCATAACACATAAGGATACTAAACAATCTGTTGCTCTTCTGGCCAAAATATTAATTGCATATTGAAGAGCCCTTGGGGCCTCTTCCTTTCTGGCCATCAAATCCACATACACAAAAACAAATAAAGTATTGATATATGTTGATATTACAGTATAATACATTTTGCATTCCTGTATTGTTGTGGATTTCCAATGGCATAAATGTTTCAGAAATGGTAAATTTCTTTGCATTATCTTTGGAAAAAAATAAGTACAATCTGAAGCTCAATGAGATCGGAAAGAACTGCTTAGATTTATTCCCCATTTGACTAAGCAGTGATCCCTGCAATATTTTTTCTTCCAGACACTTTTCCAACTCCTTTTAAAAACTACTTATGCTATGTATTCTTATTGCTTCCCTTAATCATTTGTCCTATTGTAATTCTGTGTAAACAACTTCTGCCAACAACTGTCCAACTCTTCCTTAGGTTCCTGGTTCTTGCATTTCATGTCCTTGTTCTAGCATCTGTCCTCTCTATATCCATCAAAATATATATGGTTCAATGATGTTCTGTCAATCTTAATGGTTAATGTGTTCTCCTCCTCCTCTGTTAAGAGAAAGAAATAAGCCTTATTACTACTCAGCTCCAGAAGAGCAGAGGTAAGTGGCGTACTCCTTCTTACTCCATATGTCTAAATATAAAAGGATAGTGGCCAGCAGGTAAGGCACTTAAACACGTGGAAATCCAGAAACGTATCAGAAATCAACTCTGCAGATCTGAGCTGCCCATTGCCAAGGCCTTTCCCTCCAGGCTTCTCTCTACCCTCTCCTTCCCTGTGTCCACATAGCCAAGCTGGTAGCCACACTGACATTTGCTGCCCAGCCTACGGTTACATTCTGTAACCCTTACAAATGCGAGAATAGAGTGTCATCGAGCATTCAAGGGAGTTAGAGCAGTATTAACCGTACAAAACTTTTTCTCCATAACATTTGAAGTTCCTCTGGGGAGCAAGTTGCTTAGTGCAGCTGTTCTGCGGCCATGCCCCATTTTTTTAAGCAACCCATTAGCCACATGGATCTCTTGCAGAAGTGAGTAAAGAAGGATAACATCCAGAGTAGCCACATTTCTCTCTTAACAGCCCTCCTAATGGTTATTCCCACAGGTTTACTCCCACATATGGGAGCAAAGGGGCCCTCTTTTCCAAATACACACCTATTCTGTTTAAATTCATTAGAGAATTAAAATCCACTAACTCTGGCATCGATCTGGTTGGCCTCTTCTGGATGATCTCTCAATTTTTACAACTTCATTTTTACAGTAAAGCGAGGAAGAAACTACACTATATTTCACATATAGCTTTGCTCATCCATTACCGAGTGGAAAGATAATTCCCTGAAATACACATTCAACACTTTTGTTTATATGGCATAGAACTGTTTTCTCTTTTCCTAATGTTGATTTCCCCTACACCACATATTCAGAATTACAGAACTGTATGAGTCATCTCTGCTCATCCAAGACTACTCTCCCCTTTCAAGGCCAGACTGAAAATTAAAACTTTAAGAATTTATAATCACCAGTATGTTTTCAATTCTGGGTATTTTTCTAGTTCTTCCATAATCATAATCTTGTGAAATCTGTATTTTGATCTGCTCCTAGGAAACCCACAAGTAACAGAATACCTATGCCAAAAATTAAAAACAATGATTGTGATGCTAAAGTATGTGAACATGGAGAGATTTAAAGTTACCTTTTTTAAGCTTTCAAAATAGGTAGAAAAAACAAGACCCTTCTCATTATCAGAAGCTTGGAAAAAATCTCATCATGTGAATACGCAGAAATTATTAAGGAAACACTAGGTATTGTTTTTATCAAAGTCTGCACAGAATATGCATTTCAAAAACTGTCCTCAAGTATTTGTTACCCACAATTTAAATATCCACTTGACCTAACTCTCTGGCTTTTCTAAAACTGGCTTCCAGTTTTCCAGTCACAATTCTGCACCTTCAAAAATCTGCACCCATATTCCTATGTTTGCAGTGAACTGGAAATTCAAATATTAGCTTTCAGGCATCTAATTAATTCCATCATTTGCACTCAAAAATCTGGGAGACAATTAATAGAGGCAAATCAGGTAATTTGACATCTAACTACCAATACTTGGTGTCTGCTGTTAACTGTGTGCACAAAAATGTGGGCAGAGGCTGGAACCTCAGCTGGTGTACACAGGTGTAATTCCACGTACTGAGGTAGAGCTAAACTGATTTACAACAGCTGAGGATCTGGCTGATACTTTTTGTCGGCACAATCTGCACCTGCTAAAAGGAAAAAGGCTGAAAATACATGCACCTTAACTACGAATTGTGTTAAAAGCAAACCAAACAATTTTCTGAAAATTAGATAAGTATTTAATTGCTATATCAGAATGTCACAAATATATAAAAAATAGAGAATTATTATTTAATTTTATATCACACCTTTCCAATGAGGAAAAGCAAGGGAATAAACAAGTGAGGCATTATTTAGTGTGGAATCTTTCAGGTGATGTTGGTTACAAGTAGACAACAATATTATGCCCCTATAACAAAATGTGTGGTACAGACACTGCACTGAAATGGAATTTTAATACTGCATATTGTCGTTCATCATTTCTCTGATTGCCTATATAAATGTTTTATCTTTGCTAAGAGCAAAGGCCAACTGGCTCATCAGAGCTATCACCAGGACCAACAGAAAATCATGGACAGTAAGAGTCGAATACTTTAAAAACCATGGATTACGTTAATGGGTAATACAATGTTCATGTTGTGCCAGGTTCCTTGCACTGGCTATTCACTGTTGAAATACATATCAAGTCCAGAATCCCTGCCCTCCATCTCCCTCCAAGAGCTGATTCAGCACATTCAGAAACTGAATGCATGCCTAACTCAGAAACTGTACTTTTCAAAGTGCTGGTAATGGCTCCATGCCAGCCTGGATACTATCTAAAAAACACAGAAAAATAGAGCAAGCAGGAGGGGATGGAGGAGACGAAAAGGGAACAAGATGAAGTAAAAAGGAAGAGAACAAGAGAAAACAAATAATTATGAAAGAGAGCTTC
This sequence comes from Dermatemys mawii, assembly GCA_007922305.1. Classification (NCBI taxonomy): domain Eukaryota; kingdom Metazoa; phylum Chordata; order Testudines; family Dermatemydidae; genus Dermatemys; species Dermatemys mawii. The sequence goes on from ML677334.1 coordinate 74,748,111, forward strand.
TGATGCAGTGATGAAAGAGTGGCATGTAAGCAGAACACTTCAAACAAAATATAGGCATTTCCTATTTAAAAGTTACCCCACTCCCACACTCTCCTTGTCTCACCTTGGTTTTATTCTAACAGTTGATTGGGAATCTTCCTGTTTTATGACCTACCTGTCACTTCTGAGTTTCCTTCAAACTTGTTACAAATTTTTCGCCTTACTTTCTCTTTTATGCTTGTCTTATTGCAAGCTTCAGCTGCTTTCTCTGAGAAGGCCCCACCTGCACTAATAATTATAATAACAACTAAAATTATAACTGAGGAAGGAGAACACGGACAAGAGAATAGTCCCTTCACTCAGTTACAAATAGTTAAAAGTTGTAAGTGTGTCCCCATAACAAAGCTAATACTTTGGACACTCCCGGGCAGAAATCCCCACTATCCACGTCACAGATACTAAGGATAGCTGCTTTGTCTCTCCTGACATGTAGAGAAAAGACCCAATAGCTAGGACTTGAGGAAACACATCTGTACAGTCCCTACACCCATAGCAATTTAGCTTTCAGGCATCTAATTCCCCATAAGGAAGGATACTTGTGCTGAGAGGGGTACGTGTCCAGATGTGTTGAAAGGAAGCCAGAAGAGTGGCTGAGGTCATTTTGTGAAGTATGGAGGACTATACACTGTAAGATGGAGAGTTGTGAGCAGGAAGCACTTTGACTAGGAAGGGGAATTTAGCAGATTAAGGGTCAAATTCTTACCTGCATGCAGCTCGCTTGACACAGCTGAGGTGGGAGGCAAAATTGGTTCTAAACTACCTTTCCATCACCCAGAGTCCTGGGGGCAGTCAGGGGCTAAATTAGCCCATCTCAAATGTGAATAGCCACAGACCTGGCCTAATTTATACCATCTGGAACAGTCCCTTAGGGACCATTCTACAGATTCACTCTATGCATGCCTCCTCCTGTTCCTGGCATGGCTTTTCCCTGCCCCTTATGCCAGATGGAATAATCTTTAGCTACCTGTCTAATGCAGAGAGAAGGGGACCTGGCTCTAACCATGCTACCTTACCACCCACAGTGGGTTACAATCAATGAGTGTGGGAGTGCTGGAAGAAACTGGTAAGCAGCATATTGAAATGTGAGAACTGAAGGGAGGGGAGGGGGCTAGAAAGAACAAAGTTGCAGTAGTAAAGGCAGGAAATGATCAGAGAATAGACTAAGGTTTTACAGAAAAGAACCAACAGAAATTAGCAATGGCAATATGAGGGAAAGAATTGAAAGAGAGAAGAAAAAGGTTGCCTGTCTGGTTCTGCTCTGGTGTATATTTGAGCATATTGCCTTAGTTTACTTTTGTTAAATTGCCTATAAACCAGAGGCACCTGGAAATCAAAAATTATTTTTAAATAATCTTTGAATGAGATTTTAAAATGCAGGACTCCTTTTCCACTGAAAGAAATGCATTAACGTGAACAAGCACTGAAGTTGCAAAATTCTGCCTCTAAAACCATCTGTACTACGGCCTGGTCTACACTATGCTGTAAAGTCGAATTTATCCACATTAAATCGATCCTTCCACTTTGCTGTCCTCACTACAATGCCATTTATGTCGACCTAAAAGGATCTTTAAATTGATTTCCAAACTCCTGCGCGACAAGGAGAGTAGCACTGAAATCCATGTTTCCGGGTCGAATTAGCATTAGTGAGGATGCAATTCAACATTACTGGCCTCCAGGCACTATCCCAGAGTGCTCCATTCTGACTGCTCTGGACAGCACTCTGAACACGGATGCACTGGGCAGTTAGATAGGAAGAGCCCGGGAACTTTTGAATCTCATTTCCTCTTTGGCTAGCATGGCAAGATCTCCTGCACAGCTCACCATGCAGAGCCCTCCAGCAGAGGAGACCATTCAGTTCCAGAATCAAAAAAGGGCCCCAGCATGGACCGCAAGGAAAGTGCTGGATTTGATCACCAATACGTCAAATTCTTTAAAAACAATAAAACTACACAGCACTATGCCACAAAAAGCAAATAATGCAGTTCATCATCATGTGAAACAGAAAGAATTCCACAGTTCTTATTAAATAATAATAAACTACACATTCATATTTTATCATAATGTGTCTGAAGTGGCCAGTAAATGGAAGATTGTGTTCCATTTTCACATCTCCTACACAAGCCAGAACGTTTTTTTAAAAGCATACTTTGAAGACTAATTTGCAAACTGTCAACTCTAATCATAGGTCAAAGTCAATTAACTGCAATTAATAAATTAATATTTATTAATAAACAGCATATGGTTATTTTCTAAATAAATGCCAATATCCTTGAGAAATTCTCCGAGCAGTGCAACAGGTACAAAACTGGCAAACTTCACGCATTAAGCTGTAGGAAAGTAAACAAAAAAAGTGATCACTAACATAGTGATTATGACAAAAAGCAAGAAAAGACAGGAAATCAGACACTCTTAATGGAAATAAAAACAAAAAAGAAGCAGAAAAGGGAGTTTTGCCATTTGTTTCAATGGGACCAGGAACAGGAGCCAAAATTAAACATTCCGTTTTTTGTCTTTTTTTGTTTTAAATTTGTATAAACGTCTTGTCACTGGATCTGATCATCGATAACTTTCTCAGACAAATCTCCCATTGGCTTCAAAGGGAACCTTCCCAGTGTAAGGACTTCGGAAATGGTACCATATTGTATTGAAAGTGTTCAGAAATAATCCAAGTAGAGCACTGTAAAGTTTATCTCCACCTACAGTCCTTACTTAAGTATAGAAAAAAAAATCTTTCACTGAAGAACTGATGTTCTGCAAAAGACTCCCACTATCTGGAATAAAGGATTCCTCCTCCATGGCTACTGATTCAGGTAGCTCATCCAATCAAGACCCAGCTTTAGTGCTGCTGCAGCACCTGCCTTCCTCCATTGTATTTCCATTACATTACAATTTCTGATCTATAATCTGATGTATCAAAACTATATTACAGAGGGGATAGTTCTATTTAGGGTAAACCCTTTGCAGAACATCTTTCTGCCAAGGTTTGCCACACCCACCTGTGGTAGTAGGAGACTCCTGTTTTCATCAATAACTAAAGAAATCACAGAGCCAAAGGGTGCAAGTGAATTAATAAAGCCACACCTCATGGTTGAAGATTATAGAATCATATTGTTAGAAGGACCCTCAAGGGTCATCTAGTCTAACCCCAGCCAAGATGCAGGATTTGTTGTGTCTAAACTGTCCACGACAGATGGCTATCCAGCCTCCTTTTGAAAACCTCCAGTGAAGGAGCTTTCATGACCTCCCTAGCCAGTTTGTTCCATTGTCCTATTGTTCTTACAGTTAGGAAGTTTTTCCTGAGATTTAAAGATGACTGAATTCACATTACAGCATCCAAATGAAGCACATATATCCACCTGGTGAGGCCTGGAGAATATGAGGAAAGGGATCAATAATTCATTTCTTCCAAAATCAAACAACAAAACCCAATTACTCAGCATCAAAACACAGAAGAGAATGAGTTGCTTCCTTCTGGGTTTCTTCTCTACTGGTTCGCCAAATTCTCAAAGGAGGATCCCAACCCAAGTCCATTGTGCTCCTCTTTATAATCCAGTATGAAACTGTATGGCAGAGCTCTCCTCACACCACTTTCTATTATTTGTCTTAAGTTGTGAATCGACTGAGGTAGTATTTTATTTAATTCATAGATGCAGAATTAAAATTTTACGAGGCTATGTGATACAATTTGTTTTCCTTTATTTAGAATGAAGGTAAGTGCATTAAAGAGAAAATCCATCATAGAGTCTTAAACTTCTACCAGAGAACTTACGTTTAAAAAGAAACTGCATGTCCATTTCTTACATAGCCAGTTTAACAATAATGGAAGTGAATGCAATTTTGTGAAGTCAAGTACACCAGTAATAAATTAACAATTATCAGCTTGACTTGAGCATTACATTTACTGCTGAAAAGTGTTCAGTTAGAGTAACGGCTTGCACAACATTAATTCTGCAAATCTTGCTGATTCCAGCTGTTAGGTACAATTTAGGTACTGCCATTGAAGCCCTATTTGCTTATAGCCAGCTTTTACTTCTGAATTCATTATTTAATTTGTTTTTAGGGCCTGGCTGAATTTTGAAAACTGCATGCAGGTATGAAGTAAAAGTACAAAATCGCTCAGCAATCTACAAGAGGCAAAAATAGGGCAATAAAAAGTTATGAAGTGTTGTGTTAATCAAAATGCTTCTGTCTGAATGAGTGAGGTCTGCCATTCCTGGCACATTATTCAGGTACTTTTGGAAAAAAGAAATCTGTTCAGCGTGGCTTGAGATATACAAAGTGAAGTAAAAAACAACAGCCAAAGTCAAGAAGAGAGTAGGCCACAGAGCAAAATGTTATTAGCCTTTGGAGAAACATTTTTATCCATCAACCAAATAACTAGGAAACATTGAAAATGGTCCCCAATTGCAACTCATTCTTGAGTACAAAATAGCACAAACAACGTCAAAAACATAATAAAAAAATTCCCTACAGAAGATGAGGGCATTAGAAAAAGTCAAGTCTATAGCGCTGAAAGGGTGAAGGGGAAGGAAAGTATAATGAAAAGAAAATGCTCCCCTCTATGACACAAAAGTGGAATAAAAGGAAAAAATGATAATGAAATTGTGATGTACACTGTATATTTAAAAGCTAAAGCAGACATTTAGAACACAAACATCTCAGGCTCTTATCTACTTCAGCTCATACAATTTCCCATGAACTGTATTACTCACTAATCTTCACAAGCATGCAGACTGGATTACTGAGAATGTCTTCCAAATATTCATTACAGTAAAAGAACATAAACAATGTTGCATATCTCACTGCAGTATCATTTTCTTCCTACATAAGAAATTCACATTGAAAAATCATGGTACTTGCCAACATGGTGACTAATTAAATTAAAGGATGAAGTGCCTCACTCATTTAATTCCATAATATGTTTACTCTGTTAATTTACATGTAGAAATTAGCTCAATTGTATGACTTAACAGAAAATTATTTACATTATAACTGAAGTAGATAAAGTAAAAAGATGGAAGTTTAAGACAAGATTTTCTTGCTCATTGGCAAGTTACGCAAGTTTTCATAACTAAAATACACTGGAGTAAATTCTGTTCCCACTTACAGGAATGCAAGCCTACTGATTTAAAGTTGCATTAATGTGAATGAGGGAAGAGTTTGGCATATCATCTTCTACCTGGCAGCCTAAAGACTGTAACTTGCACTGCATTGTACCTCCACAATCAATACAACCCAACATCAATTCTTGCCCTGAATCTCTTACTGATTGTACTAGAAAGAGAGGTTCACAACACTGAGCTATAGCAGTCCTATCCGTGGGAAGCAGAGAGCATCTCATCTTGCACAGCACTGATTCCACCAACATATTAAAAAGTAGCACTCATGGGCTCCAAAGGAAGATTCCACTCATACTTCAAAGAAATTAGTTACCATTGTTGCACATTTGAAAGAGCACAGAGGAAGGAAAGCTGGAAGGATAACAGTGGAGTCCCTTGGTGCTCTGATTGTTTTCTATACAGAAATTTAGAACAGGTGATAATTTCTATGGCTTTTCAGGTACAGTACATAAAAATAAAATTCTAATTTCTATTTCAATCCTTACAATTTTTGAATTCTGGTAGGCATAAGTCTGGAAGAAAATATGAAATTGTGACTGATAACATTTGCAGATGACACACACATTACTAGAGTGGCAAATGATGACAAGGCCAGGCTACTTATACAGAGCAATCTGAATCATTTGATAAACCGGGCACAATGCAACAATGTGATTTAGTACAGCCATATGCAAGGTCATACATTTGGGAACAAAGAATGCAGGGCATAATTCCAGGATAATCGGGGACTATATCCTGAAAAGCATAGTGGAGAACAATAACAAAGCTTAACTATAGTTCCTAGTGTTAGACTGTATCTAAGAGGGCTAATATAAGCCTTGGTTGAAGAAACAGGGCCTTACTGAGTAAGAGCAGAGAGGTATCGTTAATAACATTGCTAATCTTGAATTAATGTTGACCTATTGGAATCCACCCCATTCAGCAACTCTCTCCCTTCTGTTTCACCAAGATTGTAGCCAGGCTAGATCCATGCTCACTTGCATTAGTTTTTTTTTTAAAAAAAAAACATGGGATTTGTCATGGCAAAGAGATTCAGACGAGATTGAGAGAGGTCACTGTTCAGAGCTTAACCTACTCTTTGGCCACAAAGGCCTGGACATACACAAAATGAAGGGTTGCAACTGCAGTTTGGTAAGCTCTTTGATCCAAATAAATCTGAATGCCACAGCTCAGTGCCATGTGCGTTCAGCAAGTCTTCGCTCTAGCAATAGGTACCTCAAGCTGTCATTTTGGGAGTTGGAAGTGTAGCTCAGAGCATCCTTGGGGAGGAAATACTTTTTCTCAACTGCCTTCAAGAGGGGAGCAGAGGTCTGAGGTATCTTCCCTACGACCTCGAGCAAATGGTCCAAAATAAGGCAGAAGGACACCACGGTCTATTAAATGGGATATCCTGGCCTGTGTACCTCTCAATTGTGAATCCTGAAGATAACTTAACCGGCACTAATTCAAAGACAGACAGCTTAACTTGATTCTTAAGAAACTGAGGGAAAATAAAATCCCTGCATGCACAGTTGCTCTCCTCTTCAAAACAAATATAATACAGATACATGGCATGATCAGAAGAGTCCCATGGTTCATCTGAGTCCAAGTGGCAGCTTTTTCCTCCCTAATCATGACCCTATTCCTCCATAGGTAACTCATCCTGATGAGTCCACACAGAAGCCCAGAGTATTGACAGTGCTTTGAGAGGTGCTGATACTGGCTGCACAGAAACCTTCTGTGCAGAAGGGTTGGGAGCTACCTGAGGCTGTAAATATCTTTCCCTGAGAAACTCTGAAGAGTATTGTGGGGGAAGATGTTCAACCCTGCCCCATCCCAATGCAAGCCTAATCTACATCCCATCCACTCCTCTGACCTGGATCCTGACTCCACAGTGAGCTCTGTGCAGGATTCTGGGAAGGGGAAGTGACAATGCTGATGAGGCAGTTAACCATACGCCTTCTTCCACACACACTGTTTAACCCAAAGTAACTTGACTTTTAAAAAGTGGCTTATGTGCACAAGTAGTAAGTACAATACAGTTGGAGCTGGTAGTGATTTTTATATTTAGGCTGCGTAACACCTCCCATTAAAGATCCTTACAACCTTTCTGTTAGAAGCTCTAATACAGGGATTTCAAACTCAAATGACCAGGAGGGCCGCATGAGGACTAGTGCACTGGCCCGAGGGCCACATCACTGACACGCCCCACCCCTCGCTGTCCCGGTCTCACCCCCACTCCACCCCTTCCATGAGGTCCTGCCCCTGCCCCATCTCCTCCCCGCTCCCTCTTGAAAAGCGCTAGACACCGCCAACAGCTGTTTGGCAAACAAAACAAGAGCAATATAGGAAGTCCAGAGCTGGAAACACAAGCAAACAAATCTAATTTAACAAGAAATTACCAGCCTTAGATGATTCAAGCTTTTTTCAAATGTAATATGCTGATAAATCTGACAGAAATTTCAGCCCATCTCAATCTAATATCAATTATAATTTTATAAAGTCTCCCTCTCCCAAACTGATCCTCATAACCCTGTTCCCCATCCCAACTTACTCCCATGACCCAGCTCCCTGTGCCCCATCCCCAAATCTCCACCCACTCACCCCTATTACCCAGCTCCCTGTTCCCCAAATCTCCCCCTACTCATGCTTGTAGCCAGCTCCCTGTGTTCCATCCCCAAGTCTCCACCCACTCACCCTCATAACCCTGCTCCTGGTCCCCAAATTTCCACCCACTCACCCCTGTAACTCAGCTCCCTGTACCCCATCCCTAAATTTCACCCCCTCACCTCCCATAACCCTGTTCTCCATCTCCAAATGTCTCCCCACTCATCTTTGTAACCCAGCACCCTGTCCCCAAATCTCCCCCCACTTCCCCAGCTTCAATACCCTCCCACCCCTAAGCTGCCCCTCCCTGTCCCCCTGTGTCCTCTCTCCATCTCCTTTCAGCCTTCCCAGACTCTCCTCCCCGCCACTCCTTGCCCAAGCCCAGCACTCTCCGCTGGAGATACCGGTAGTGGGTCATGGTGGGCAAGGGGCGGCGCAGCAAGCCCAGGCAGCTGCAGCCGACCTGAGAGCCATGAATCAGCACTCACCTCTGGCTGCTCGCAGGGCAACAGCACCCACCTGGAGGTGGGGAGGCTTCTCTGCTGCCTGGCTGGACCACTGACAAGCCCCGGCTTCCAGCCGCTGCTACTGCGGCTTCAGTGAATGAGCTAGGGCAGCGCTTCGCAGGAGCCCTCTGCAGTGGCAGACAGGAGCGGTAAGCCAGGCTCCCCGCTGCCCTCCCGCCTCCCTCTGCGGGGGTCTTCCTGCTCCTGATCACCGCTGCAGAGGGCCCCTGCGAAGCGCCGCCCCAGCTCATTCATTGAAGCTGCAGCAGCAGTGCCTCGTAGCTGGGGATCGGCAGCAGCCAGCCAGGCAGCAAAGAAGCCTCCACTTCTGGCCCCTTCCTCCCAGAAACTGCCATGTTGGGGGGGGGGGGGCACCAGGGAGCTTGGCAGGCTGCAGGGAAGGGCTTCGCGGGCTGCATGTTTGAGACCCCTGCTCTAATACTTCTACTCCTTGCACCAGACCTTTGAAATTCAGCAGAGGCAAAGCACTGGAGTTAGAAACATGCCTTTTGCTTTTCCCATAAAGTGCTTTCAGGTTTTGCTGATTTACAGACTGTTAAACACTGCCTTTCTCTTGCTTACGTCCCTCTGGAAAATTGTGGCAGCCTTCTGACAAAAGAACTCAACTTTAATATTCTAAAGCTGGGCCCATGCAACTACCAGAGCAGCAACAGCACTGCACTGGAAATGCCTGGAGCCACCAGAGCAGCTACAGCAACAAGAGAGACAGCTGGACAAGGTTTCCCTCATAATACCCAATTGGCACAAGGATTCAGTGTCCCATTCCCCCCAACCTGTTTTGGGGGCACCACATGGCACAGGACCCCCCACTTCCTTGTGTGTAGTGGGGGAGACAGATTGACTACCTTTCAGATATAGTACATGGCACCAGCAGTCCATCCCAATCCCAGGATAGCAGCCTTCTCCAGCTGTCAGCTAACTGACAATCCTGTAGTAGAAGTTTGTGCTACAGTACCAAAGGTTCAGGGTTCAAACCCTGAATATGATGCCTGCTGGAGGGGTTGTACATGACAGAATTTGTTTTTATCCTTTTCCTTAAAAAACTAGGAAATGCATACATTAAAAGAATATTATTTAGGTCAAATTTAAACACTGGAAAATCCATGGAACCTTAATTTGGCACCCTTACCCCATGTGTTGTAAAACAGGTACTTTAGACATTTTTACTCTAAGTGAATTAAGAGCCTAAGTCCCATTGAACTCAGGAAGGGTATGTCTACACAGAATTTAAAAAATAATCACGGCAGTGAGTGACAGAGCCCAGGTCAATCGAATCAGACTTGTCAACCATGCACCACTGAGCTAAAAACAGTAGTGCAGACATTCCCAAATCAGGCTGGGACCCAGACTCGGAGCCCCTTCCCCTTACTGAGTTTCAGAAGTTGGGCTCTAGCCCAAGTGGGAAAGTCTATACTGATGTTTTTAGTCCCGTACTGGAAGCCTGAGTCAGCTGGCCCAGGCTTTGAAACTCACTGTGGTGGATTTTTTTTTTCTGGGTAGATGTACCCTTAGGCACCCCGGTTGCTACGTACTTATGTCATTTTTCAAAATGGGACCTACACACTTTTAAAAATTTTATCCAATCATTAATTACATGATCACTACTTTTCCATATAACCACTGCCTCATTCAGCAAACACAGAAGATACACAAGGGGACAGAACCACAGTTGTACAGGCAATCATAAATTTGTCATTTCTTAACTTTCAGGTATTGGACTTTTCAACTTCAATAATATTCTTTTAACTTTTTAAAATGTAATAATACAAATATATTTAATATTACATATATTCTTGATGATGGATAGGTTAAATGCATAGTATAGATACTACAGAAAATCTCATTGAAAGATAGCAACAACACTAATTAATCATAATGATTCCATTTACTCTGTATCAGGTCAAGCAATACACATAAATACAACACAGCCTAATACTGTTTTCTGAGCACTGTGATACTGACTTATAATGGGGTGAGCTGAGTGTAGAAAGACAACTTTCACAGTGAATTCTGCAGCTTCTGTCGATTTAGCGGGAGCTGGGTTTTAAGACCCTAAATACCTTTCAAAGTATTTTTTTTAGGATTTAATAAACTACAGACATTAACTATTGCCTGTCAAAAAATTTTATTACAGAAGTATATTAAGTACTGCCTTTTTCTGACAAACTTAGGCAAATGTTTTCTTCAGCTGCCTGTTCTAATCACCATTATCTAAAGTGATAGCTACTGGCAATAGTAAAGCTCATCACCTGCAGTCTCCCTTGTCACTGTACTCTACGGACAACAATCTTAAGGCAAACAAATGTTTCTGCTGTTTTAAACTACAGGAAATGGACTGAGTTTCTCCCTTTCCTTTCCTCGAAACAAATACTAGCAAAGAAAAACACTAGCACAGCTGTACTCAACACTTTCCTTATAACAATGTATCTGTGTGGGAGGCATGTGATGACTGCAAATATGGAAACAAATAGGCTCAGGGAATAAAAAGTAGTCTGCTGAAAAACAACAAAAAATAATTCACTAAAAATCAGAATGTGAATGGATTATATATTAAGTTGTTGCATTAGAGGTAGACTAGATTACTTAGAGGAATAGCAATGGAATATACAAAAGCCTTTACTACTAGATCACAGGTAAGAATCCTGTCTTGTTTGGTAAGGTCCAAACGCCTACGTGAAACGAGTTGGGGATCACAATCCAATTTCAAGTGAACAAATGTCCCGATCACCAAAAATCTCCACCACAACTGGCATCAATGTCAGATATCAGGGATCTGAATGGAACATGACGACTCCAATGGAATGGACATGGTGACTAAATTACAGTCTAATTTTTTAAAGGTCTCTCCAGATCAGTGTTGAGGCACATAAGTGAAAACTCATAGTACTGCTGCCAGTGCTGTACTTTTTCTGTGAATAAACAAAAGACTTCAGTTTCCATTGCTGGCAAGCTGGCACCTTCCACAACATCAGATTCACATTAAAGAGGAAAAATGTTATTGAAGTTACTGCATTACAGACTTATTCATTAATAGGGAAGAAAAAACTTTGAAGAAACCATTACAAGAGAAAACATTATAGCAAACCCAAATGCTGTATGGGATGATTACAAAATTATAATACAAGTAATAAAAGCTTATACTGTAGCAAAAAAAGACTCTTTTTGGATTGTGCTTCTGTGGTGAAATCCATACACTAACAGATATATTCATACTGCCCTCTGGTGGTCTAAAAGTAATATTTCTAGCTGCATTACTTGAATTGTTAATCTGAACCATCTACCTCCTAACTCTCCATGGTTAAGGGCACTATGCCCTCCCTTAACTTTTAGCCCTCTGAAATCCACTGCTCCTCTCGTATAGGATGCAGCCAATACCACTTTGTGGTCTGGCTTGCATTGCTACTAGGAGGAGGAGACCAGCTGAATTCTCCTCTCTCCAGAGAGATTAAGGGCATCACCTCCACAATACATCCAGTTTCTCTTGGCCCATTCAAAAGGTACATATACTCTGAGGTCATTCTAAATCCTTCCATGGGAAGTATGTTGGATCACTGCATCAGCACAGGACTGGACTATTTGTAGATCCAATGACTCTCACTTCTGTTCCATTCTGCACTGGCCTATTGTCATGGTTGCAGGGCTAGCTGTACCTCTATCCCCTCTTTAGCCTCTCTCAGTGCATCTCCTAGGTCTTAGGCCTCATGGCTATATTTCTCCTGCAGCAGTCTCCCCCACTCATTGACTGGGTGCTGGCTACAGCACCCATCCATTTTTAATCTGCAGGCCTGTTTGTGTTCAAGCACCTGCAGTTCTTCCATTCAGGAGTTTGTGATTGGTGTACATCATGATCGGGCAGCCTTCTTAAAACAAAAGTATTTGTTCATTTAGCAGTAGGAACAAAGCATTAAAGAAAAAGAATTTTAAAACAAGAAACATATCCATCTTACCTAAAGCCCTATCATACTATGATGTGACTTAAGCAAGCCTAGCTTTGTCCAGACATCCCGGAGAGTGCCCACATCTCAGTCTAATTCCCCAAAACAATTACTCTCCCTCTCTTGAGAGAAGGTCCCTTATTAATTCTTTCAGAACTCCTTTGTTTAGTGTTTTTTTCCTATCCCGGTCCAAACAAGTAGGTTGACTGGAGAGGAGGCAAAAACATGCAAATAGTCCTGCCATTATCCCTTAACAACTCGTAAGTGTTTGCTGACAGGTTGCTTTTCTTGTGCCATTCTTTTCCTTCCTGCCTGCTTTTTCAGATAGACTCCTGTGAGTTAAATTAGTATAGTCATGCACAAAACAATGACTGGGACAACATACAGTATTCATGAATTATTACAGAACTGCTCCTAATCCATTAATCCTATTTAGGGTTCAGCTTGAGTCCCCTTCATGGCATGCAGAAGCCCTCCCCACAGCCACACCAATTCTCCTGAAGGGTTAAAGTGGTCCTCAAGTAACACAGAAAGCCTGGCGGAGGCCCTCTTAATTGAGTGGATTTCACCCTGTGTGTGCTAACTGGGTAACTATGTGACACTGCATACTCCTTTGTGGGCTTTTTGTGAATACAATGGGTCTGAGTAGATTTATATAGTTTCTTGATATGCAACCACATTTGAAAACATGGCTTGTAGCATTTCATTACGCTATTCTTCTGCCCTGATTTTCCTCTACTTACATTTATATAATTTTGACAGAATAAATGAAGCTGATTGAACATTAAGGTTGCACTGCTAAGCATTCAAAAGTTCAGTGAAGTCAAAATTAAAAAAGCACACTCAGCCTTAACTTTGTCCCCTTGGACGTATCCATTAGGATACCATCTTTAACTGCAGGATCATGTGAGATACACCTTTTTAATATTTTTTTCATTCTTACACTATAAAGTTACAATGCTCCAGCAGATTTAATTTATTTTACACAATGCAATCTTTTCTCTCTAATTAAATCTACTAGCCAGTGGGGGAGGCAGGACTGTGCTTCCACTCTGCTGCTTTGGAGATGGCACTCCAAGTCACATGATCCAGGAGCAGTCCATGAGTCCAGGGAAGCAGGGGAGTGCAGTAAAGGTGAAGAGAGAGATGACCAAGGAGAAAGGTTCCCAGCACCCTTCCCCTCAACTGTACCTATACAGAGGCAGTAACAATAGGCGCCTTAGTCTGTAGCATGTGATGTAAATACAGGAGGAAGAAGTCCCAAGGAGAGTGGATGAAAATGCAAAGCGTAGGCAAAGCGTTAAATGAAATTTATTCGCTGGATATTACCACCTTGTGTGACATACAGTCATAATGCAGTCCCATCAGATGAAATTCTTCATAACTGAACTAGTGCTGCTTTAATTATTTTCAATTTTATCCTTGTATCCGCTCATTGTTTTGCCTTTTCTGTTTCTATACTTCACAAATGTTTTTAATTTCCAAAGGTTTCTTTTAAGGCTTTCAAGCTCCCTGTACTGTGGCGAGACAGTTTTAAGGAATTTTACATTATAAGCAAATCATTTAGGGATTCTTCCAAAGGAAGGGGGCGGGGGCATACTCGTGATCCCTTTGACAAGGGTTTGCAGTATTACAACATCAAAAGCAGGTGTTCAGTTTCCAGTGGCTTTTATTTCTTGACTAAAAGCATGTGGTTTGGGTTCATTTGTAAGATATCACATCTCTTTTGTTATTTTACAGACTCGCTGTCATTGAAAAGACTGGAACACAATTAAACTTCAAGGAGGATTATTTTCAACTCTAACTGAAGACAACACATTGTAATATTAAAAGTAATCAACTGGAGGCACACATATGGGGGGAAGCTGGACAGACCTATGTAGCTGGAACTCAGACAGATCTTGTTTTATTTTTCACAGCTTTCATCTGATTGAACAATTGTTTTTGATTTTTTTAAAATTCTGTAAATGAATGGAGTGCTCATGAAAGTGAGGGATTAATAGCACTGGCAGGAGACAGACATAGCATTACTAGGTGTATGTAAGTTTCATCATACAGCCCTGCCAATGTTCCTCAGTCCAGACCTGTTATTCCAGTCCTTGGTCTTTTCTGAACAGTTTGCCAGTTCTACTGAATTGTAGCAAACAATATGGGGGAGGAGGAGAAGTTTGCACTGTTGACAATTAGAACCTAGCATAAGACCTAAATCTCTAAATTCATTCACACTTTTACCTCACACAGAGCACTCACAAGCACATTGCATTGAGGTGTTCATAAAAATTCACTCACATATAGCCACATTCTCTTCATACACCTAACTAACATTTCTTGCCAGACATAAAAAGAAGCATGCTAATTATTTGGCCATGAGCAACCTTTGCCAGGTTAGCTCACAAAACAACAATTGGGCCTTCAAATATCTTCAACATACAAAGGTGACAACACTGTTTGAGCAGATTCATGTCTGCTAACAATGTGAGTGAAATAGAGTAATCTTAATTCTGTTGCCCAAATATTTTCTTAAATTAAAGCTTTATGCTGAAAAATCCCTAAGAAATTTGTGAGAGTTAATTTGTTTGGGAGAAAGAAAATTCATTTGGGAAACAAGCAACTTTTTCCTGAAAGTATAAGAGCTTATTTTCCTTCAGTTAAAGTTTGTAAAGCTTTCTGGGATCCATTCAGATAAAAATAAATGCAAGATTATCATCACTGTTTGTTTTGTATACACCCTATATTGCTCTGTGTGTGTGTGTAGTGTGTGTGTAGTGTATGTATAGTAATTTGCAGCTGCAGTAATTTGCTACTCTGCTCAGTGAGCAGAGGGTGAGATGGAGTAAAGGCTCCACCTAATTCTCATCTCTCCCTGCCCATCAGCTCTGGGGAAGAAGTAAGCAACCAAGTAGCCCTAGTTATTCCAACACACCTGGAACATCCAAGGTCCAGGTAGCCCCTATACAGATGGTTCTCACACTATGCAGACACACAGTCTTAATCAGTCTAGAGCCCAAAGAAAACTGTGCTTAGAGGTTTACTCCTTCACAGCCCATCTTTTCCTCTTATGTGCAATAGTCAAATTCTGTGGTCAGATTTCCACAGAAGTTACTAGGAGTTTTGCCTAGATAAGGACTGCGGGATCATCAGGGGCTGAAGGTGTATTACTGATTTTCTCATAACAGTCGATTTTACAGAAATAGCATGTCATCACAAATCCAGGGTTATGATTTCACAGCAGGTGCCAAAAGAAGGAACGTGGGGCTCCAAGAGGAGAAGTCCCAAGACAAACACAAATATCTAAATGGCAAAGTCAAATGAAGTTTGTGCAAAGGTGTTTTTCTGAAAACAAGAAAACCCCTCTTTGAAATATCATGGGGTCAATCATAGATTTATTTCAAAAATTTGAATTAGGATAAATGGTACCTGAATGAAGTCTGGGACATTTCAGTAAGTCTCCTAAGTAGAGAAATAAAACTACTTTATGCAACACTTTTAATAAAGTAATAAGATTAAAAACTGTTGTGGGCTGTGCTTTCATAAGGGGTCCACTATACCAGAAGAAAATACCTTACAATTCCACATTCTAGATTTTTTTCCCTACATTAATTTTTTTCCCAGTCTAGATAATTTTTTTGTCAGCCAAGTAATTTCTATTGATATTTCTAGTAATTATAGGAGTCCTAAAATACCGAGCAAACATATAAATAAAAAAGTTAATTCAGCCAACAAAGCCATTTAGTAAAAGCAGGCCATGTTACAATACAGTGTATCTAAGCAGTGACTGAGAGAGTGACAGAGGCAACACACTCAGCCAAATGCTTTGTATCATTGTAGAGAGGATTCCCTTCGACAAGTCGAGAGTGTTAACCAAACTTTCCACACTTTTTATCCATACAGAGAGTTGGTATGATTCAATTCCTTTAAGGGAGACAAGATAAAAGAGGAACAGGCACTCTTTGCATCTGAGGTCCAGCCCAACGCCAGAAAAAAATCATTACATTTAGCCCTAAGCACTAACTTTTTAAGTCTCTCAGGTAACCACATTATATCCAAGCTACATTTAATTCAGGATAATTTAGTATAGTTTGCTGATGTGTTACACCTGCTCTGCAGCAGATCAGAACAAGGACCAGTCATGAAAATACTGAGAAAAGTTATAATACTTCCTAGTAAATGATAAGGCTTTGTTAGACAAGAAAATATTAGGATGCTCACTTGACAAAGCTGTCACCCATTTAATTTTTACAAGTCTCTTAAGAGCAGACAGAATAGCTCAAAAAGAAAAATTATTATTCTAAATAATGGCTACTTAGAAGTCCCTCCTACCATTAGCAGCAGTTACTACACACAAAGAGGGATTAGGTTGGAAGTTTTTAAAATGTGGAATAACGTTTTTATTAATAAATCAAAAAAGTTATAAGATAGCAACATCTGTGAACTGAAGAACTGAGTTACTTGTGCCTGAAGAAAGCTGTAAACATCTACTGCAGATGGGAGGACAGCTCCATAGGATGTTTTTTTTTTCCAGCTAGAGCCCTCCCACTCTTACCCGCCTCCAAGAGAAAAGGGAGTTTGTAGCATTCAAGGCAATCCTGCAACAGCTAAAACATCAGAAATGAAAAACAACACCTTTATGGTGAGTTAACAATCTGATTCATGTCTCTCTTGTACAGACTGAGTTCTAGTTCCAATTTACATTTCATAATAATCAAAACAAATCTTACACATGCCTTCATCCCTAGGCACTCTGATATCCTTAGGCATTTGTCATTTATTGCTCATCAGTTTATGAGTGTTTCTAAGCTGCACTGCGCATCCACTCCTTGGCAAGAATTTTATTCTATTTTACATTGCAGTAGTCTATAAATTTTAAAGAAATGTAGCATTTATTTAATCAATGGAGAAGGAATAGCAAATAACAGAAAACATACAAACCTTTGATTGTACATGCCCCGGAAGTTGTAATTTGCTCTATAGTTTGGGATTGGCTTTGGATCTAGTGGCCTGTAGATGGCAGGCTCTCCCCTTTTCATAGCCAGACCATTCAGCTCCACAGTTGGAGTTATACTGCCTGTTAAAAATAAGACTACATATAAGACTCTTCAACAGTAAAGCATGTTAAAACCATACATACAGTGGTGGGAGGTAAGGCTGTAAAAAGGGAATTAAAACCAATAGTAAAAGGTTCTATAGTTATATAAATAAGAAGAAAACAAAGAAAGAAGAAGTAGGTCCACTAAAATCTGAGGATGGAGTGGAGGTTAAGGATAATCTAGGCATGACACAATATGTAAACAAATACTTTGCCTCAGTCTTTAATGAGGCTAATGAGAATCTTAGGGATAATGATAGCATGACAAATGGGAATGAGGATATGGAGGTAGATATTACCATATCCGAGGGAGAAGCCAAACTCAAATAGTTTAATGGGACTAAATCGGGAGGCCCAGATAATCCTCATCCAAGAATATTAAAGGAACTGGCACATGGAATTGCAAGCCCATGAGCAAGAATTTTTAATGAATCTGTAAACTCAATGGTTGTACCATATGACTAGAGAATTGCTAATATAGTTCCTATTTTTAAGAAAGGAAAAGAAAGTGATCCGGGTAACTACAGGCCTGTTAGTTTGACATCTGTAGTATGCAAGGTCTTGAAAAAATTCTGTACGAGAAAATAGTTAAAGGACATTGAGGTCAATGGTAAATGAGACAAAATACAACATGGTTTTACAAAAGGTAGATCATGCCAAACCAATCTGATCTCCTTCTTTGAGAAAGTAACTGATTTCTTAGACAAAGGAAACAGAGTGGATCTAATTTACCTAGATTTCAGTAACGCATTTGATATGGTGCCACATGGGGAATTATTAGTTAAACTGGAAAATATGGGGATCAATATAAAAATTGAAAAGTGGATAAGGAACTAGATAAAGAGGAGACAACAGCGGGTCATACTGAAAGGCGAACTGTCAAGCTGGAGGGAGGTTACCAGTGGAGTTCCTCAGGGATCGGTTTTGGGAACAATTTTATTTAAACTTTTTATTACTGACCTCAGCACAAAAAGTGGTAATGTGCTAATAAAGTCTGTGGATGACACAAAGCTGGGAGATATTGCCAATTCAGAGAAAGACCAGGATATCACACAGGAAGATCCAGATGACCTTGTAAACTGGGATGAATAGGATGAAATAGGATGAAATTTAATAGTGAGAAGTGCAAGGTCATGCATTTAGGGATTAATAACACGAATTTTAGTAATAAGCTGGGGATGCAGCAATTGGAAGTAAAAGAGGAGAAGGACCTCGGAGTATTGGTGGACCACAGAATGACTATGAGTCGCCAATGTGATATGTCCATGAAAAAAGCTAACGTGGTCTTGGGATGCATTAGGCGAGATATTTTGAGTAGAGATAAGGAGGCGTTAGTATCATTATACAAGGCACTGGTGAGATCTCATCTGGAATACTGTGTGCAGTTCTGGTCTCCTATGTTTAAGAAGGATGTACTCAAACTGGAACAGGTACCAGAGAAGGGCTACTAGGATGATCCGAGGAAAGGAAAATCTGTCTTATGAAAGGAGACTCAAGGAGCTTGGCTTGTTTAGCCTAACCAAAAGAAGGCTGAGGGGAGATACGATTGCTCTCTATAAATATATCAGAGGAATAAATACCATGGAGGGAGAGGAATTATTCAAGATCAGTACCAATGTGAACACAAGAACAAATGGATATAAACTGGCCAACAGGAAGTTTAGCCTTTAATTATTCAAAAGTTTCTAACCATTAGAGGAGTGAAGTTCTGGAACAACCTTCCAAGGGAAGCAGTGGGGGCAAAAGACCTATCTGGCTTCAAGATTAAGCTCAATAAGTTAATGGAGGAGATGGTGTGATGGGATAACATAATTTTGGCAATTGCTCTTTGACTATTCATGGTCGATGGGCCCGGTGGCCTGTGATGAGATGTTGGATGGGATGGGATCTGAGTTACTACAGAGAATTCTTTCCTGGTGTCTGGCTGGTGAGTCTTTCCCACATGTTCAGGGTTCAGCTGGTTCCCATATTTGGGGTCATGAAGGAATTTTCCTTGAGGGCAGACTGGCAGAGGCCCTGAAGGTTTTTCACCTTCCTCTGCAGTGTGGGTCATGGGTCACTTGCTGAAGGATTCTCTGCACCTTGAAATCTTTAAACCATGATTGGAGGACTTCTATAGCTCAGACATAGGTGAGAGGTTTATTGCAAGAGTGGGTGGGTGAGATTCTATGGCCTGTGTTGTGCAGGACGTCAGACTAGATGATCATAATGGTCCCTTCTGACCTTAAAGTTTGTAAAACAGATGTTGATTTTCCTACTAAACAAAAAAAGGCAGTGACTAAAAAGTTGCATCAAGTCCAGTATAAAATGGGGGTACAGATCCAATTTTAATGTAACCACACACTTAAATTGAGATCTTCATGTAGTCTCTTGGAATTTGGGTGGACAACTCTGCCCAAGTGAGATTACTATGGGCAGACTGGTCAGGCAGCTTTGAACAATCTCAAGAATGCCTTTAAAATACTATGAAACTTTTTGAAATTAGTACTAGTAAAAGAATCACGTCACTTTCCACTGGATGCCATTAAATAAAATGATGAAAACCAAAAAGCTTTTATACAAAATGTTTACAGCTATTGAAACAAGATAGCAGTAGCACAGATTACTGTAGTCATTTAATAACAATTTGATTAGAAGTCAGAACTAAATTATTTTGTTAAACCTATGACTAAAATAAAAATTTTAATTTTAATAACTGTGATAGAGGAGGGTCAGGGAGCTGCGGTAGAGTGCTTGAGGGGAGATATGTAAGCTCAGAGCTAATTGGGGCGTGGCTCCCTGTGGACTAGGGAAGGTGGCGGCAGATTGATTGGAACACCTGCAATCAATTAAGGCCCTGTTAAGAACCTAATAAAACCCTCTGCTTCAGGCAGACAGGGGAGGAGGATAGGAGTTTGGAGGAGTTGGAGCAGTTTGGAGGAGTTTGGAAGAGTTGGAACAGTGAACAGTTTGGAGGAGTTGGAGCAGTGAGCAGTTGGAGGAGTTTGGAACCAAGACCATCCAGACCCTAGGTAAAGAGACACCTGACTTGTGTAGAGAAAGGGCAGGAAGCCCCACAAACTGAAGGGTAGGAGAGGGAAGTAGCCCAGGGGAAGGAATAGCTAATTCAGGTGGTTTATCGCTATCCTCAGGGCCCCTGGGCCAGGACCTGGAGTAGAGGGCGGGCCCGGGTCACTCCCTCTCTTCTAGGATACTAGTGGGGCAGTTAATACCCTGTTCAGGGGCAAGAAATGGCTCCCTGAACACCCCACAAGAAGAGAAAGCGTGAGACCCATCATAATAGTGCCAGCAATTTGCCACATAACTGGAGACTAAGTTCATTAAAATGTAGTGCTGCTACAGCCATCTCCTGGCCAAGGAATGCAATATAGTAAACAAAACAACTATCTTTGTGTGTGTCATTATTTATTCTCCAAAATGTCAAATATGAGGCTGCAATAATCATAAAATGCCTTATTTAAAAAGCAAAACCATTAGAAGAGTCAAATCATTTAAGACAACTGTTTTGTTATTTACTTCAGGGGAAATCTAACTGGCAAATTATAAACCAAAGTGTGTCCCACTTCTACTGTGAGAAGAAAAATCCAAACTGACTTTAAATAGGTGTATTCCATTATGTAAAATTATAATCAGATGTGTGCATTAATCCAGTCCAGAAGAGCAATAATTATTATAATAATAAACCAGTTATTCAGGTTTTATGCCGTACTCAGGCTAAACTACCACTAACCACAATTTTGAGTTTTTCTTCAAATAAAGGACCACAAGGACTGCAGAATTAGACTTCACGTGACAATAAATTCAGCTACACAATAAAAATACAGTAGCCACTAGATCAGAAGATACCTGTGCTTTGAAAGAAAAGGTCTTAAAGAAAGATGACAGCATCATATGAATGCCTGTATGTTCAATCGATTTTTCAGCTTAAGGGAAATTTTTATTACAGATAGTCTTCAGACTTACAACACAATTGGTTCCTGAAAATTGCATCGTAAATCAAAATGTCGTAACTTGGAACAGTAATCTGCTCCACTGCAGGACCGAGCGTCATAAAGGTGAAACCAATTGTTGTAAGTCAAATCAGGATATCAATTCAGAAACATCGTAAATGCTGTTCGTCATCAGTCAAATGTCGTAAAGTCGAGGATTCCCTGTATTATTTTTTCTGCTGTATGCTTTTCAATTAAAAATATAAAAGGAGGGCTAATCCAAAACTCCTATCACCCATATAACATGCTGCCACGCCAAGAGCCAAATCCAAGGCCCTTCTTCCTCTGGGTCCTGCACCTGCTTCCATTAAACTAAACAACAGAAGTCCCATTGACTTCAGTGGAAGCAGAATTAAGCCCCGAGCCAGCAGGGTCTAGAAGAATTATAGGAGTAACATGCTCAGCCCTAAGTGAGTGGAAGATAGAAAAGAAAACCCTACATCATTCACAAACAATCCCTTCTAGTTTAGACTCAGGCCACTACTGATGGGATCTTGAGAAAGGTTTATCAATCCCTCTCAGTCAGACAGACCCTTAGTGCAAAGTGAATCCTTTTGAAAGTGA
This sequence comes from Dermatemys mawii, assembly GCA_007922305.1. NCBI lineage: Eukaryota > Metazoa > Chordata > Testudines > Dermatemydidae > Dermatemys > Dermatemys mawii. Next base: position 74,769,957 of record ML677334.1, read on the forward strand.
TGGAGAGAAAGTAATGAGGAAAAATCGTAAAACAAATAAAGGGATCTTTTTACATTTCATTAATTACTATTTTATCAGACAAGAATAAGTCACTGAGCACGTGAATGAGATTCATAAACACTGAGGAATGCATTTCCTGTGTCTATATTTTTTTTCTCATGTACACCACAATATGTTGCAGTGCACAATATGCAAGTAACATCGCCAGATGAAGGTCACATGACTCCACAAATGTTCTTCTGATTAACTGAATAATAAAGTATGCATAATTAGCTGGAAGAAATCATTTAAGTTGCTACAAAGGAAAATATATTAGGCAGGGAATTATGTACTGAAGTTTTTGTGCCAGATTCTGCCCTGATTTCTACATTCACCTTCAGTGGCATTGCACATGGAGTATGTCAGGTAGAATTTGGCCCTTTCCCTGAAAAGCCAGTTTGCCGGCTTCAATATTCTTACTAATGTAAAAATGGTCAGTTCAATCTTGTTCCTTTTGTGCTTAGTTACTGTTGACCATATAAACTGGCTTGGACCTTTACCTTCAGAGGTGAGTCTTGCAGAAGTAAATGTATTCACGTGCAGTTCAGCAGCTTCTGCTACAGCAGATAAAAAGAATTACCATGCATATTCACTGTAAGGTTCTTAATTATATATCACCTTATCTTCCAGCTCTATGTATGCCTACTTTGAAATACTCTATAAACCTCTATAAAACATCTAAACCTGCTGTTCCATGACAAACAAGAAGATTCATTATTTGGAGGGAAACGAATAGGCAACATACCTGGGTTATTATTAACGTTATTTTTGGGTGGTCTGGGAGTTGGTTTGGGAAGATTTGTTTTGTTCAAAGCTTTGCTAGCAGCAGCATGTTGAGCCTTTTTAATACTGCTCCCTTCTGCTTCCCATGTCTGCTCTCCAAGATTCAGCTGCACTGTGAACATCTTCAAAAACATAAAGAACAGGTGAATAATGGCAAGATTGTCACCAAGGTGAGTTAGAACAGTATATGTGAAACACTACCCAGATGGAGAGGAACTGCGTTCCTTTATTTGTTGTGATACTTTAGGACAAATTCTGCTCTCGGATGTATACACAGGGTTCCCATTGAAGTCACTAGGCAATATTTGGCCTTTAAATGTAAAAATAAATCACACAGCATCACACTAGCAATTACAAAAAGTGTTATAAAAGTCAAATATAGTAACTAAAGTGTATCAACTTGATATTCTTGGAGGGATGTAAAAATTAAATTTAAGAGCCTGATTCCTAAGTCTTGTATCTATGTGGTTACTTACACAAGTGAGAAGTGGGTATGAAAGGTTACCAAATGAAAATAGTATCATTTTATATCCATTTTGTATGGGTATAAATGACTACAAAACTTCAAGAAAAAGAGAATCAGGCCTGAAGATTTTTACCCAATGAGAGTCATATAATATTTGTTAAGTATCGGGGGTAGTCGTGTTAGTCTGTATGCACAAAAACAACAGGGAGTCTGGTGGCACCTCAAAGACTAACAGATTTATTTGGGCATAAGCTTTCATGGGTACCCATGAAAACAATATTATTTCTAACTCAATTTTTCTTCAGAAAAATGAATCAAATACACACAAAGCAAAAGCCCTGGCAACCAAGGGATCTTTTCAACAGTACAGAGTATTGAAAAATTGTGTTGTCTTAAATTAATTTTGTTTCTTTAACATGAACTCTATAATGCAGATTAGGAACTGAAATAACTCATACAGTAGACTCTTGATTGTCCAGGATGATAGGGAAAAAATTAATCCTGGTTAATAAAATCCCGGATAATCACCATCAATAGGAAATAATGCGGGGGGTGGGGGTTGGTTCTCCAGCCATCCTGAGCTGGGGAGAAGGGGTGTTGGTGCACTGGCTGTCCTGCGCTCTGGTGGGGTTTTTTGTGCGTGGGGCAGCAACAAAGCCAGAGCTGGCCTTGCGAGTTACGCGTATTTTTTTTGACATCCTGGTTAATCCACAACCTGGTTAACTCAATCCTGTATAATCGAGAGTCTACTGTATTTAACAAAATTGACTGTTGACAACTCTAAAATCTTAAAAATCAAACAGTAAAGAACAACCTCAAGCAAACAATTCATCACAGAGTAACCACCAAGCATTATAAAGTGTGAAAAATAAATCCTAGAATGTATTTAAAATATTAGGAAGTATCTCTATCATAAACATATAATAATTGTGCCATTTAAATGTATGCAGTTTAAATTTAAAATGCAGCTCTCTCATAATACACCACAAGGGAGGGTAGAAAAACAAATTAATTAATTTTCTTTCAAATATCAAAGTATTTGAAAAAGTATTAATCCAGATTCTAATCTCACATGCACATGGTACATTACAGCTTGTGCTGACAAACATACTACGATAGTTTTGGAGATCCACAGAAATATATACATGAGACTAAAAGGTGAAATTAAATCATTTATTTAGTTGTTCTAAATTTTTTCTTAAAGTGAGTTAAATGTGCTAGATCAGGAGCTACAAATTTAGAGCTGGGTGCAACAAGGTGGGCTCAAAATGTGCATGCATATGCCACACCCACAAAACACTTGCATATGAACATGCAAACTGGGTAACTGCCTGCTTAAAAACTAGTTCTATATTGCATGTGCCTGTACAAATGCATCTTGAATTTGTGAATACATCTCTTTCTCTTAAACTCAGCTTTGAAAATCTGGCCATGTATGTCCCTGAGAATTCTAGCCCAGCTCCCAGTATTACAGTTCACATCATCAATTAACACCTCATTTATCTCATTTATACTCACAATTGCTGGGGGTGGGGAGGAAAACATCCTCATTAACTTGAATTCTGTCAAATACCGATAACAGAGTACTAACCTAGGCATGAAACCTTTATGTGTTTATTTTAAGATAATAGCTATTCAATCAACGTACAAATTGTTTACATAACTTATTGCCAATAGAACGGAAATCTTATTTCTGGATCCAAAGTTAAGGTATTTGTATGACACAAGAATGTATCAATGTAGTGTTTCCATGGAAGAAGCAGATTCTCACATTTCTATGAAAATATGATTGATAAAGGTTTTCTATCCAATCGATATATACATATGCATCTCATCTCTTTCTCCCTAGCCCAGAGTGTTAAGATATAAGAATTCAAGATAATAAATACTAAATAAATAATAATGGTATGCTCAGTTGATTTCCATAGCTTGAGAACTGACTTTCTCACTCAGTATGTTTTAGCCTATCTGATACAAGTCTCCTTCAAAGAACAAGAAAGAGGTGGAAATGTAATTAAAGAGATCAAATTGGCCAAAAACATAGAAAAAAGTCCCAAATAATCAATTAAAGGCTTAGAGACTGGAGGTCCCAGAAGCCAAAGGCTTTGTTATGGTTTGATATGCATTCTGGATAATTTTCTGAGGAAGTTTTTATTCCTTATATCTAACTTAACTACATTACGGCAAAATCTAGAAAGGCAACACTTGTCATGATCTGTCTCCTTTCACTCCACTTCTTTCTCCTGTATGAAGAGCTTTTTCTTCTCCTTCCTGATCCTGCAACATGGTGAGTCCCTCAACTCCCTCCCATTTCTTTGCACTACTGTCTAATCTGTTCCCCCCACCACACACAAGCTTTTTTATTAGTTTATCTCCTAAAACCCACTGACATGGAAGCACAGCACTGGTGTCCAATTGACAACCCAACTTAGAACAATATTCTCCAAAAACACAGTTCAGGCTCATGCAGGGCCTCTGGCTTGCCTATGCTCAAGAACGTTTGTACAGAGGGCAGTTTCCACTCACTCACTGATCAGACCCTCAGGAGGGGCAACCTCTAGCAGTTGTAACTTATTGCAGGTGAGTTCCTCCTTTCTGAGGAGCACCTTTGTTATTTGCCTCTTTACGGTTGATCACAACTGTTAAGACTTACTTGCCAGAAAAAGAAAATCAGAACAGGAAGAAAAGGAAAACAAAGAGTTTACTGTCACCCATGTCTGTAATACAGATTGTCTGCATTACAGTAGATGTCTCTGAAATTTATGAAAACCACTAGAGAAAGGAGCAAAATATATGCAACAGAAAAGTAGCCCGTGGCACAGTGTGTCCAGGCAGTCGCATGGGAGAGGACAGCAGTTCATGCCTTTAGGGCGTAAGTTTTTTCCGTAAGAGAAATTTGCTTTGTTTAGAATATTTTACCTGTTGTAGAGCACCATGTTCAGTAACAGAAATAAATACACAACAGCTAGTATAAAAATATCAGAATAACTTCTATGTGAATGTTTTCTGTGGGCCAAAGCATTGCAACTATGTCTGATTTTATTAACATCACCCTTGTTCTTCCTCACAGTCATGCCTTCCTTGTTACTTGTTGGGTCATTTCTAAATTAGACTGTAAGCTTTTCTGGGCAGGGACCCAGCCTTTTTATAACCAAACGTTCTGTAACGTTCCTGGCACCCTTTTGCGGACCGTAAACATAATTAATAATTATAACAAAAGATAGACATAATAGTGAACAGAGCAAAGCATCAAGAAAAAGTTGCACACTTTCCTATTTGCGCAGATGAACTTCTAAAACTCAGTTTCCTAGATCTATAAAGGAAGCAATCATCAATTTTAAGACACTGGCCTGTTAGGGCCCAAATTAGGAAATCCCCACAAAAGCACTGCTACAGAAATCTAATAAAGGCCCCAAGGTATTTCATTAGCAGTAATTTTCACATAGATGATAAAACATACATATCTGCATTAAAACCAAAGTGAACTATTCTGCACCCTGCTGTGTTTCTGGACTCCAACATGCAGAAGTGAGATTATAAATCTAAAGTAACACAAATCCCTTGATTATTGATGAACATTCAAGGAAGGTACAGGCAAAATGAACCTTCCTGTATGCACCTAACATTTCATAGATTTCTATGGCATAGTAGTTGAATAATGGTAGCATAACATGTAAACAGGAGAACCAGCAGTAGAAGGATTAAAGAAAGAATCAAGTACATGTAAAATGCGAACAACAGAGCCCAAAACTCAATCCCACAAGGTCCTGGATGCCTTGGTAAGCATGGAGTATTTTCATCTCCCACTGATTTTGATAGCATAAGGTTCATGGCAGCTGTGTCTATCATTTACACCAGTGCAAAGTGGATGCAAACCACTGCCAAACCAGAATAGTAGTGTTTTACTCCCAGTTTGAACTGGTTACAATGCAAGGTGCACCATCAGGAGGACACATACAGAACTTCTCAGCAGAGGCTAAGAAACTTGCAGAACGCTGGATGTTATTAACAAGAACTTTGCTCAGCTGCTCTGCTCTGGAGATGCAGAGTAGAGCTAAGAAGGTTCTTGAATATAAAAATCTCATTTTTGCTCTCTCAAGCTGAATTTTTTAGTCATTTTTCTTGTGAGTCTGTCCTTAAGGAGGGAAGAAATTTGAAAACTCTTTCATGTAAATATGCTCCTTTAAGTCCACTGCCATCTGAAACCACCCTGACATGTTCTCACGGATCACAGTTGACTATCAAAACAGGATGTGAGACTAGATAAGGACACTCAGTACTTTAAGACCACTGTGAGCTTTAAAGACCCATTGTTACTGTGAGCTATACAGGGTTTAAAGCAGGGGTGGGCAAACTTTTTGGCCCAAGGGCCACATCAAAATTGTATGGAGGGCCGGGTAGGGAAGGCGGTGCCTCCCCAAACAGCCTGGCCCACACCCTTTCTGACCCTCTCCCACTTCCTGTCCCCCTCAAAATCCCTGACCCATCTACCCCACTGCTCCTTGTTCCTCCAGAGACCCCCGCTCCAACCACCCCCACCAAGACCCCACCCCCTATCGAAGCCCCACTGCTCCTTGTCCCCTGATCGCCTTCTCCAGAGACCCCCCCTACCCCTAGTCACCCCTCAGGACCCTACCTTCTATCCAACCCTCCTGCTCCCTGTCCCCTGACTGCCACACCCCCACCCCCAGGGACTCTCATACCCTATGCAACCCCCGCGTTCCTCGTCCCCTGACTGCCCCCCCCCCGAGACCCTCTGGCCCTTATCCAACCCCCATCCTCAGCCCCCTTACCACGCTGCTCAGAACAGCGTATCTGGCCTGGAGCCAGACATGCTGCCATGCTGATCCACCAGAGCGCGCAGCCCTGCCTCCCAGACAGCTGCTCACGCAGCACGCTGAGGCTGTGGGGGGGGGGGGGGAGAAATAGCGGGGGAGGAGGGAGGAGCTCGTCTCCCCAGCCGGGAGCTCTGGGGACCGGAGAGAATTGGTCCATGGGCCATAGTCTGCTCACCCCTGGTTTAAAGGAAAATATTGTGATAAATACTTTGTGCTTTAAAACACAGATATAATCAGAAGATATGTTATCCATATAACCAACATTATGGAGACTAAATAAAACTGATTAACACAAAACAAAATGGGAAAAGACTAGCCCAGCAGTCTGTTAGTAGTGGGTCTGCATTGCCATGAGAGGGATCCATGTTCAATTTTCAGAAGCAGACTGCTAGGGTTCTGGAGGGGAAGCAGTGCTTTGTGCAGCTCAGCAGCAAACCCGGCCATGAATGATAAAGGAGGGGTGTTGATGGACTCTGAAGAGACCTTTAAGAGAAAAAGATGAAAGCCAAGAAGTATGATCTCCAGGGTCAGAGGATAAGTAAGGCAGAAGGCGATGATGAAAAGACCCTCAGGACTCCAAGAGTGACACAGAAGAACTTCCTAAAAAGCACAACAAAAACAAAGCAAAACAAAACCCCAACACTATAAACCTGATTGTGTTTGACAAGTTCACTTGTCCAAACCATGACATTAGCTGTTCATAACGTATGGTATGCCTCATAACCTGAAACTGTAACCTTACCTTGGCATGAGCAGGCCCTCTTTCATTCAGAAGCTTATACAGGGGTTGAACTCTATTGAAACGGGCTAACTCATTTACCAGACACATTGGAGTTTTCTCTTTGGGGTTTGCCATGTTATCTTGGAGAGGAGCTGTAAATAAAGAGTCTGTAAAGTTTTTGTGGAGAAATATATTCTTCACAACTTTGCAAAAGTAGTAGTATGTTTAAAAAAGCAAAATACTTTGGTGAACAATATCTCATAATACGCTAAAAATATGACATTGAGTTAATGCCAACAGAACTGTACTTTGATAATAAAACATTTAAATACTATTTACATGTTTATAATTTGAGAACGTGTCTTTTATTGTGACCATTTCAATTACATGCAATACAAAAAACCTTTCTAATAAGGAAGACAGTGTAGGTGGACATTTATATATATTTAACTTGTATGTTATACCATGTCCCTGAAAATTCCATTCTGCTCTGTACTCACTATTGAAGTTAATTGTTCTTTCAGTGTAATTTCTAAACACTTAAACACAGAAGACAAACAACTGATGAACACCTGTGGTCCCACACTTGTTTCCCCTCATTCTTACCAAGATTCTTTCAGACCTCTCTGCTACTACTAGTCTCTCTCTGGGTATCTCCCAACTTCATTCTTTCAACAATTTTGCTGATTCTGTTCTGTTTTCCTAAACCCAGATTGTTTATGTACTATACGTTTCTTTAATGTCTTTATCCTCCTGCTATTTCTTTTTTCATCTTTTTATCTATCCCCAGCGCAAACTTGCACTGCTGACTTACTTTGGGGTAACATTTTACTGTATTTTATACCCAATTGAAAACAAGAACTATAGCAGTTATTAGGCTATAAAGGAAATTCCATTTTCTTCCAAATAGACTGAAGACATTTTATTCTAGGGAAGGAAAATGCACGTGGATAACTTCCTGCTGTACTAAAACTTCATTATAAAAGATGCACGTAGGATGTGACAGAATAGTTGTTTTTTGGGGGGTGGCGGGGTGGGGGGAGGGAGCTTCCATATCTCTTAACAATGCTCTATGATAAATCAGAATTCAACTAAAGAAACTAAATTCTGTAAACAGCATTTGAAACCAGAATATTTTTCTACAGAGTTTTGTTTCTTTAGTTTTATTTTCTTTGGTACTTCATCCCCTTATATTAAAAACTCATCAAGTGGATTCCCTTGCAAAATAAAAATAAGCATTTTAAGCGAAACGTCTCCTTACCTGGTGAGTTGCTAGAAGGTGCAGAATCCACAAGACCAGCTGTTGGACTGTTACAGCTGGCAACTGATTCTGAAATGGATCCATTCATTGTGGCCTGCAGTCCCAGTGAACTTGCATTTGTTACTGATGGGGGTAGCACCGGAGGGGGAAGGGTAGGTCCAGAGAGGCTTGCTGTGGTCTGCATTTTAACTTGTGCCATTGTCTATCACTGCAATAAACAACGATTTATAAGCAGAGTGCCTTCAGATTTTTACATTGCTATAGCACCTTTCATGCAAGGCTTTTTGCAAACATTAATGAACGAAGACTCACAACAGCCCTGTGAAGAAGGGAAGAATTACTATCCCCGTTTTACGGATAAGGAAACTGGGGCACAGAGAGGCTGTGACTTACACAAAGCCATATAGCAAGACTATGCCAGAGCCAAGAATACAATCCAAGTTTCCTGACTCCAGGTTCTGTTAACCATCCTAAGAGACAGCATAACCTATGAAAAATACTAGAATAAAATTCCATTGACAGTTTTGCAGGGGAGATTATCAGTGTCAGAGCTTTTTTAGAAACCAGCTCATGGCTATGAAATTTATTTCCATTAAGAGCTCATTACTACAAACCGAACCACTTTCTGGACAAAATGCAACGGCCATCTTTTTGTCAGAGTCTTCCCATTGAGATACAGAGACACATGCATGCATGCACCAAAAAAAAAAAAAAAAAAAAGCACAAAATAACTTCTCACTCCTCAGCCTGTTCTCAGACTGGCAGACAGAATAATAAAAGTAGAAGGGCAGGAAAAAAAGGTAAATTGTTAGATAATTACTATCTGCCTTCAGACTGAGAAGAGAAAAGATAATTCAGGTGTTTGAGTAGACCAATAATATGCATTTCTGTAGCTCTGTAAGTGCTCAGATACTGAGGTGAGCAGCATGATAGAAAGGAGGAGAGAGGAAGATTAGATTTAGGTTAGATGGACAAAGGTAACATGTTTGACTTATATCAGGCAATAGTGCTAACTGATGCCATTACTTTGCAATTTGATCCATGTGGAAAACCCTTACGCCCACATGGAGTCCTCTTGAACCCAAAGGGATAATGTACAAGGTGTCTGCTCTCCTGTATCAGCTTGCTGGATCAAACCCCAAATCATTAGATGCAGCAAACAACACAACTCCTGCAGTTCAGTGAAGCATATAAAATATATGAGCCAATGCTTCAAATGAAAAGTTTAAGCGTCAACACTATTTTTGTTACACAGGTAACAGAAGACTCAGACGTAAATCTTTGAACAGTTAATACAAAATGAAGCTGAGATTTCATTGTTTTCCCTTTTTCTATAGCGAGTGAAATCTTAGAAAAGTAGGCCCCAGTCTTGCAACTGAATCTGTACTAGCACAGAGGTCCACCAAGGCAGGCCAAATTGCAGGATTTGGTCCTAAATGTGTATGAAAATGACACGTTTACACAGATTACAGAAATTTACACATTAATATCCGTAAATAGTGAGACTAGATGCTGACATGGTGTAATATAAAGGTTTTATTGGCATGATTTTGGGATTTCCAAATTATCACTTCTAGCAATTCTGCAATCAAAAAACAAAGAAAACTTTACCCCACAACAAGCCATCACATATTTTGTGGTTGCCACACATTCTAGAGTTAACCTATTTTACAAAAGTTTAAATGAAAACAATGGGCACTGATTTTTGAATCCCTCCAGCTGTAAAGGAAGGCTCGCTTACTATCATGAGTCCAAATATACAGAGCTCACAAGGAGAAACATTTTTATTTAATTAATTTTAAAGCACCAGTCTTTAACATGGGGGGAATATGATATATACTATAAATTTCAAACCTTTCTAAATTAGTGTTTCTGTGAACTATATGGCATATAGAGGATAAACTCTATGTATTTTATAATGGTTTTGGCAATATTCATTTGATAGCCTACACAACTCACTCAATGGCTATTCAAACTCAGCAGAATCTTTCTACCACAGCAAACCATCACAGTATCTGTTTATATCACATGTTGTGAAATACTAGACCATAAAGGCCCTGATCTTTCAAATACATATGTATAAGTTCAATTTTAAGTATGCAAGCAATACCACTGAAGTGAATGGGATTACTCACATATAGGGCTGTCGATTAATCAGTTAAATCACGATTCACACAAAAAAATTTAATTGCAGTTTTAATTGCATTGATAAACAATACCAACTGAAATTTATTAAATATCTTTGGATGCTTTCCTACATTTTCAAAGGTGTTGATTTTAATTACAACACAGAATACAAAGTGTACACTGCCCATTTTGTATTATTTGTATTACAAATATTTGCACTGTAAAATGATAAAACAATATTTTTCAATTCACCTCATACAAGTACTGTAGTGTAATCTCAATCGTGAAAGTGCAATTTACAAATATAGAATTTTTTTGTTACATAACTGGACTCAAAAACAAAACAATGCAAAACTTTAGACCCTGCAACTACACTCAGTTTTACTTCTCATTTAGCCAATCACTAAGATGAATAAGTTTGTTTACATTTATGATAGATAATTCTGCCACTTCTTATTTACAGTGTAACCAGAAAGTGAGACCAGGCATTCGCATCAGACTTTGTTAGTTGGCATTGCAAGGTATTTACATGACAGATATGCTAAACATTTGTATGCCCCTTCATGCTTCAGCCACCATTGCAGAGGACATGCTTTCATGCTGAGGACTTTCATTAAAAAAATAATGGGTTAATTAAATTTGTGACTGAACTCCTTAGGGGAGAATTGTATGTTCCCTGTTCTGTTTTATCCGCATTATGCCATATATTTCATGTTACAATAGTCTCAGATGATAACTCAGCACATGTTCATTTTAAGAACACTTTTGGTGCAGATTTGACAAAACGCAAAGAAGGTACCAAAGTGAGATTTCTAAAGATAGCTACAGCACTGGACCCAAGATTTAAAAATCTGAATTGCCTTCCAAAATCTGAGAGGGATGAGGTGTGCAGCATGCTTTCAAAAGTCTTAAAAGAGCAACACTTCAATGCGGAAACTACAGAATCTGAACCACCAAAAAGAAAATTAACCTTCTGTTGGTGGCATCCAACTCAGATGATGAAAATGAACATGCACAGTCTGCATTGCTTTGGACTGTTATTGAGCAGAACCCATCATCAGCATGGACGCATGCCCTCTGGAATGGTGACTGAAGCATTAAGGGACATATGAATTGTTAGCGCATCTGGCATGTAAATATCTTAAGACACTGGCTACAACAGTGCCATGAGAACACCTGTTCTCACTTTCAGGTGACATTGTGAATAAGAAGTGGAGAGCATTATCTCCTCCAAATGTAAACAAACTTGTTTGTCTGAGCGAATGGCTGAACAAGAAATAGATGGAATAGAATTGTAGGCTATAAAGTTTTACATTGTTTTATTTTTGAATGCAGTTTTTTGTACATAATTCTACATTTGTAAGTTGCACTTTCATGATAAAGAGATTGCACTATAGTACTTGTATTAGATGCACTGAAAAATATTTTTTTTACAATGCAAATATTTGTAATCAAAAATAAAGTGAGCATTGTACAATTTTTATTCTGTTATAATATAAATCAATATATTTGAAAGTATATAAAACACCCACAAATATTTAATTACATGGTATTTTATTCTTAACAGTGTGATTAATCGAAATTAATTTTTTTAATCGCTTGAGAGCCCTACCACATGCTTACAATTAAGCACATATATGTTTGCAGGACTGAAACCTTTAAATCATAATGTTTCAATTTTAGAAAACCTGTTTTCACATATTTGTAGAAGTTTCTAAAAGCTTTTTCTTCTTTTGCCAAGATATCTACAGTTGGAATGGAGATATTAAGGAAGATTTGTAATGGGACATGAAAAATACCATAATTATTTCAAACTCACTCCAATATGTAAAACACACTGCATAAACAAAGTACACAATAGTACAATTTGATGATAAACATCTAATTGGCAGTAGTTTGAGTTGAATGCATTAATCTGAGTTGAATGTTTTTTCTAGCTTCTTAGCTTTCTGCACTTGACTGCACTGTGTTCCACAGTTTCTACTGTATAGACAGCATCTCCTGTTGGTATTCCTTTAAGCTCTGTACAAGTTGTGATATTTTTCTTCACACTTTGAAAAAAAAATCACATTTAACAGCAATATTATCGTCATGAAATCTTCTGAATAAATTAGTGGGATTTTTGCAGTAGCTAATAAATGTAACATTGGTGTACATATATATTCATGTATATAGGAAGCATTCCATAATAGTACCAATGAGAAGGAATTTATCTTAGGTCATGCTCAAGCAATACAACACAAAATAATGGGTCACTCCTATTTATAATTTATATAAAGTGTAATTATTTTTGTCTGCTCTTTGTGTTCACTGCTTTATATCCTTAAATCTCTTGACTTTAAATGAATGCTCCCGTTGCTACTGCTAACTTCTGCTACTGCTGTGCTGTGCAGAAATGACTTAAAATCAAAATGAAGAGAAAAAATAGATTCAGCAAAATAGCATATGGAAGAATGAATAATGGTCAGAGAAAGAAGGTAAAGTCTTTAAATAAACTGTACTTTCAGAGTGTAAAATTAAAAGGACCCTGACAACTTGACATATAGTCAATTTAAAAAGAGTTAAAAGTAGTTTCAGGTACTACATGTGCCCCTGAGTCCCATTGCCAATTTTGGTGATTTTATAATCATAATTCTCTATTTTTCAGTTCCCTGTTGCAACATAGTTAAGCCAACCTAATTCCCATTGGGTTGACAGAAGAATCCCTTCCATCAACCTAGCTATCCGTCTCCTGGGGAGGTGGATAACCTACATCAATGGGAGAACTCCTTTGGTTGGGGTAGGTAGTGTTTACTTTGAAGTGCTACAACAGTGCAACCTCAGTGCAGCATTTGTGCCGTTGTAGTGTTTCAAGTATAGACAAGCCCTGATTACGGTAACCTTAGAGTAACTATGTCAATGTTGTCGCACTGGAGCAAATTTCAAAAATGTCCCTAATGAAGAAAGGCCCTAAGGTAGTTATTACTTTAGCTATTGGGAATTAGTCAACAAATGTTTTTCATCAGAAAATCCCAATTTATCAAAACAAAAACATTTCAAAGGAAAGGATCAGTTTAGATAAATTTCCCATTTAAATTAATTTTTTTAGCTTTGAAATCAACAAAACCTCCTGTTTCAACATTTTTTAAAATGAAAAGTACTGTTTTTTATTCAAAATTACTTTTTGTTCCAAAATTTAAGTATATAAAAGAAATTAAGTTAAAATCAAAACAAAACATTTCAAAATTATCAAAACAAAACATTGCAATTGATCTTGTCTGAATTTGGGGGGGACTTTCAGTATGTTTTTGAAATTTTGACTTTTCATCCCAATTTGCAACATTTTAAAATCTCAAAATTCTTACAAGACAAAAACCTGTTTCTTGCCAAGCTGTATTTGTGAGTTTCATTCAGGGGCTGGACTGCAGCAGCACATAGTGGTATGCTATTCCAGCACTTCTCTGATGCTCTCAACTTATAGAATTAAATTTATTTTTTAAAAGGGGCATGTCAACTAAAAATTTCACATTTCTGTCTGAAAAGGATTTAATGCCTATTAGTACAAATAACAACAAATTAGTAAAACTGCGAAGAGATCTGTGTGGGCATAAGGGTGATTTCTCAGCAGTAGGCCTAAAATTGAAAGGCTTTGTCTTCACTGGGGAAAAAAGGTGCATTTTACAATACCTATGTTACAATCCTAGTGAAGACAAGGGAGTTGTAGCATTAATCTGTTAAGAAAAAGGTATATTTTTAGAATCATAGAAGATTAGGGTTGGAAGAGATCTCAGGAGGTCATCTAGTCCAACCCTCTGTTCGACGCAGGACCAACTCCAACTAAATCATCCCAGCCAGGGCTTTGTCAAGCCAGCCTTAAAAACCTCTAAAAATGGAGATTCCACCACCTTCCTGTGTAATGTATTCCAGTGCTTCATCACTCTGCTAGTGAAGTAGTGTTCCCTAATATGCAACGTATATCTCCATCTCTGCAACTTGGGACCATTGTTCTTTGTTCTGTCATCTGCTATCACGGAGAACAGCCTAACTCTGTCCTCTCTGGAACCCACTTTCAGGTAATTGAAGGCTGTTAACAGATCCCTCCCCACCGCAAACACACACCTCTTCAGCAAACTAAATAAGCCCTGTTCCCTCTGCCTCTCCTCATAAGTCATGTGCCCCAGACTCCTAATCCTTTCCGTTGCCTTCTGCTGGGATCCCTCCAATTTGTCCACATCCTTTCTGTAGTGTGGGGGGGCCAAAACTGGATGTAAAACTCCAAATGTGGCCTCACGAGTGCCTAATAGAGGAGAATAATCACTTCCCTTGATATGCTGGCAATGCTCCTACTAATTTCAGCCCAATATGCCATTAACCTTTTTGGCAACAAGGGCACACTGTTGACTCATATCCAGCTTTTCGTCCACTGTAATCCCCAGATCCTTTTCTGCAGAATTGCCACTTAGCTAGTTGGCCCCCAGCCTATAGCAGTGCATGGGATTCTTCCGTCCTAAGTGCAGGACTCTGTATTTGTCCTTGTTGAACCTCATCAGATTTCTTTTAGCCCAATCCTCCAATTTGTCTAGGTAACTCTGGACCTATCCCTACCCTCCAGCATATCTCTCTCTCCCCCCAGCTTAGTGTCATCAGCAAACTTGCTGATGGTCATCCAGATCACTAATGAAGATATTGAACAAAACTGGCCTAATGGGACACTCCACGTGATACTAGCTGCCAACTAGACATCGAGCCATTGATCACTATCAATTAAGCCTGACAATCTAGCCAGCTTTCTAGCCACCTTATAATCCATTCATCCAATCCATACTTTTTTAACTTGCTGGCAAGAATATTGTGGGAGACTGTATCAAAAGTTTTGCTAAAGTTGTGATATAATGTGTCCACCGCTTTCCCCATATCCACAGAGCCAGTTATCTCATCATAAAAGGCAATCCGATTGGTCAGGTATGACTTGCCCATGGTGAATCCATGTTGACTGTTCCTGATCACCTTCCTCTCCTCCAAGTGCTTCAAAATGGATTCTTTGAGGACTTGCTGCATGCTTTTTCCAGGGACTGGGGTGAGGCTGCCCGGTCTTAAGTCCCCCAGAGTGCTACAGGTTGCCTACCCCTATCCTAGGCCCTTCTCTGCCTATTAGATCACAATATCTCTCTAGCATCCAAGAATGCTATGTGCATTTGAACTACTACCCGAAGTCTGTTGAATCCTTAAAGAAATTGATAGATCATAATGCTAGAAAAGTATACGTGTATTAATATCTGTCACCAATGTCCTTCTGCAATTATGTTCCTTTTATGTAATGGAAACCTAGTCAGTTTTTCTCCAAATGGCAGCCTAAAATTTCAAAAGAAAATCACAAGTCTATGCAGAGAAAAATAGAGGTAGAGGAGGTGATTAATTATTGCAAAAACACTAAACAATTCAGACTTCCAAGATGAGCAAAATGGGGAGAGGAGGGTTTATTTATTTGTTTGAATTGTTTCACAATATCATGTGAGACCAAACAGAATAGACTGGAAGCAGCTTATCTAACAAGTGAGATAATTTTCCAGCATTTTGTAGTATGTAGCATAAATGTCAGCGTAGAGGTAGATATTTGACATAAACACTTTGGTTCTGGTAGGACACTTAGGTTGCTGTGACACACTACAGATAACTTCTATGAAGAGTATGCATGTCAGGTCTCTTACACGCATGATATATATATATGCCAAACTAAATACTGTCCAGGATGATGCCTGGTAAGACAATTTTTTAGATTCTCTACTGAAGCTTTGATCTTTCAGTATAAACATAAGTGTTCTTCAGATAAGACTGTTCCCAGTTAAGAACACAGTCAACTTTAAGGAAAACGTTTAGTATGAAACCTATTTGTTCTCAGAACTCAACAAAGTACCTTGAACTATTAGCAAAAGTCCAAGGTCTAGTTTATACTTAAAAGTCTTTCCACTATAACTATTGCAATTATGGGTGTGATTTTACCAAAAGAGTTATACTGGTAAAAGCTCTAGTGTGCATGCAGTGATACATGTGACATTTAGATTTTAAAAACTAGAAATATACAAAATTAACATGTAATACTTTTAATTAAAGGCTGGCTAATTAACAGATCTCAAAATCTAATTGTAAATGGGGAAACTGGCTCTTGGACAACAATATTTAACATTTTTTATTAATAATCTGGAAGAAAACATAAAATTATCAGTGATAAAGTTTGTGTAGGAGTAGAGAAGCTACTTTACTTGTGTATTTGGCACTGGTTGACTGCAGCTGGAATACTGTATTAAGTTTTGGTATCCACAGTTCAAGAATGACATTGACAAACTGGAGACGGTTCAGAAAAAAACCACAAGAATAATTAAAGGATTAAAAAACCTGCCTTATAGTCATAGACTACAAGAGCTCAATCTATTCAATTTAACAAAGAGAAAAAGTAAAGGGATGACTTGAGTACAGTCTGTAAGTATCTACATGGGGAACAAATACTTAGTAACGGGCTCCTCAATATAGCAGAGAAATCTATAATGAAGATGAATTTTAGCTAAATTCAGATTGGAAATAAGGGGTAAAATTTTAATAGTGAGAGTATAATTAACCATTGGAATTTAAAGATTCTGGTGGATTCTCCATCGCTGTCAATTTTTAAATCAAGACTGGATGTTTTTCCGAAATATAAGCTCCAGGAAATAATTTTTTGGGAAGTTTTCTGGCCTGTATTATACAGGAAGTCAGACTAGATGATCACAATGATCCCTTCTGTCCTTGGAATCTTTGGTACAAATGTGACATATTGGTATAGCCAGAGTGGCATAAAGCACCTGTATACCAATATAATTCCATCTACACTTGGGGGATATACTGCTTTAACAGTATAGTTAGAGGTACAGCGTTCTATGTAGTCAAGCCCGAAATATGCAACCAGCTGCCCAATCTGATCAATGCCCAAACAATTCTGGAATTCTAATTTGCAAAACCCTCAACCACTTGATTTGAGAACATAATATACTTTTTACAAAAAAAACACCCCAAAAGGCATGGTTACGTAGTGCGAACACAGGACTGGGAATCAGTAACTCCACTGTTGTTTTTCAAGCTAATATCTCACTCTGTGATTTTAAGCAAGTCAGTAAATTTCTTTGCTTCAGTTTCTCCATATGTAAAAGGAAGGCAATCTGAATCTCCCTCATAGAAGGATCGTGAGTAATAACATTCATAAAGTGCTTTGAAGATAAAATTTTCAAAGAACTGTTATTGGCCAAGCAAAGTGAGGCCTAATACTCACCTTTCATTTTGTCTGTTATTGATATGAAACTGATTAAGCAACGAAGAGAAGAGCAGCAGATTAGATGATTTAGCAATAAAATATAGGCTTAGTGGCACTATCCTGTAAAATTGCTACAGATTATGAGACAATGTTACTGTCCTTCTGACTACCACCTGCCAGCTCAGCCCACATAAGCAACAAAGTATGCGACCCTTTAGTCATAAACAGCTGCTGGAAAACATTTAGTCTGCAACTCATAAAACCTGCTTTAAAATTACATTACATATTTTAGACCTGGTCTACGCGGGGGGTGGGGGGGAGATTGACCTAAGATACACAACTTCAGCTATGAGAATAGCGTAGCTGAAGTCGACGTGTTTAGATCGACTTACTGTGGTGCCTTCACGGCACTGAGTCGACTGCTGGCGCTCCCCCATCGACTCCATCTACACCTCTCACAGCGGTGGAGTACCAGAGTCGATGGGAGAGCGCTCAGGGATCAATTTATCATGTCTAGACTAGAAGCGATAAATCGACCCAACAGCTCGATCGCTACCCGCCAATCAGGTGGATAGTGTAGACATACCCTTAGAAAGATAAAGTTTTTGGCGGAAGAGCATCAAAGAATTGTAAGTGTACACTTTTATTTAACAAACTAGAGTAGATTTCTTCAACTGTTGGGAGACTGAGTTACTCAGATTAGTAAAGAAATATATAAAGCCTTTCACAGCTTGATAGTCTGAATCTAGCACAAATTGTTTGTCATCAATGGCTGTATAATAGCTTATGTTAAATGAAGTGGTGGCATCAATCCAGTACCTAGTGGCCAAGATCCACTTCACTGTTCGACATCTCCACAGACAGCAGTGAATGAGCATGAGGACCGAGGTCCAATGTAGTAGGTCCCTTCAAAGCACACTTAAGATTCATCAGCTGGGCAGCACTGGAAATCTAGCACTGCTGCCAGATCTCCTTAAGTAAAGCAAATCTGGCACCTTTCATAAACACTAGTCACACAAAAACCTGATCTGCAAAAAAAAGGCTCTGTCTCTGCCATCGGTTCTCAAACTTTTGAAAACCGTGACCCATTTTAGGTTCTTCGGCTGCCGCAGCAGACCCTTGTACATCCTCCGAAAAGCCACTGAATGAATTACTTCCGCATTCGGCGGCTTTTCGGCGGATATGCCGAGTGCTCCCGACTGCAGCTGAATGGAGCACTATGTCCGCCGAAAAGCCACCAAATGTGGAAGTAATTCATTCGGCGGCTTTTCAGCGGTGCAAGAAGCTCGCAACCCCCCTGGAAGCGCTCGGCAACCCCCAGGGAGGTTACGACCCCCAGTTTGAGAAACCGTGGTCGATGCTAAGAAAACTGTTACTGGTATATTAATGTAGTTATACAGAAGCAAACCCTTTAATGCACTGCACCAGCAGAGCAGAGTTTACCTTACTGCAGCTTTAATCGGTAACACACCAGAGATACATCAGCATAAATCCACTTCGCGTCAGCTTACTCATGCAGTATGTACTCACTTATGCACTTATACCTGTGAAAATTTCCTTCCTGGAAGCAGAGCCTTGCAAAGGTATGGTGATTTCTGTAAATTCACCACTGACAGTTCTGTACAGCATAGAGACCCACATTTCTAACCCTAGTAACAGTGAAGCAAACCCTCCAAATAAGACCCAAAGAAACAGAGTTTGCTGTGAAGAAGAGTGTCAATGACTTCCCCATGTACCTCGATTTTCAGGCTAGTTGCACTGCAAGGAAATTCACCCTCAGAGAACAGGGAGAGTCTTCATGAGAGGGTCTCCACAGAAGCCCTACCTGCAGAGCATGCCTGGGAAAAAGTACCCTCTGCTGAGATGTTCTAGACCAGGATGGGCAAACTTTTTTCCCTGAGGGCCACATCTGGGTATGGAAATTGTATGACAGACTATGAATGCTCACAAAATTGAGGGTGGGGAGAGAGCTCCAGCTAGGGGTGCAGGCTATGAGGTGGGACTGGGGATAAGGGGTTTGAGATGCAGGAGGGTTCTCCAAGATAAAACTGAGGGGTTTGAAGGACGGGAAGGGGAATCAGGGCTGGGGCAGGGGGTGAGGGCTCCATCTGGGGATGCAGGCTCTGGTGTGGGACCATAGATGAGGGTTTGCAGGTACAGGATGGGGCTCCAAACTGAGATCAAGGAGTTCAGAGGGCAGGGCTCAGGTGCAGAGTCTGAGTCTTAATATAATGGCAGTCCAAGAGGTAGCGCTTACCTCAAGCATCTCCTGGAAGCAGCAGCATGTCCCCGTTCTGGCTGCTACACAGAGGCGTGAACAGGGGGCTGTGCACACTGCCCTGTCACAGGCACCACTCCTGACGCTCTCATTGGCCGGGAACCACAGCCAACGGGAGTGGCAGGGTGGGGCTTGGGGACAGGGGCTGCATGCAGAGCTCCCTTGCTGCCCTTTTCTGAAGGCGCTGGAGTGGGGACTCCTGCGAGCTTGAGGGCCGGATTAAAAGGTCTGATGGGCTAGATGTGGCCCACAGGCAGTAGTTTGCCCACCCCAGTTCTAAACACACCTCCTCCCAAGCTGATAATGGCAACTTTCCAGTCTAGGGTAACCATATCTCCCAAATGGAAAACAGGACACCAAGTGGGGTTAGCCCAGGGGTGGGCAAACTACGGCCCATGGGCCTCATCCATCTCACAGGACCATCCTGTCTGGCCCCTTAACTCCCGAACAGGCAGCGCTCTGGGTGGTGGGACTGTGCAGCAGCCTGTCTGGCTCTGGTCAGGTTGCACGGCTGCCAGACACCTGCTCTGAGCAGCACGGTAAGGGGGCCAGAGATTTGGATAAGGGGCAGGGAGTCCCGCGGTGCAGTCAGGAGACAAGGAGCAGGGGGTGGCTGGATGGGGCAGAGGTTCTGGGGGTGGTGGTCAGAGGACGGGGGTGTGGATAGGGGCCAGCGCAATCAGGGGACATGGGAGGTTAGGCAGCAGGTGGGGTCCTGGGAGGGGAAGTTAGGGTGGGGAGGTCTCTGGAGGAGGCAGTCAGGGGACAAGGAGCTGGGGGGGTTTAGATAGGGGGTTGGATTCCAGAGGAGTGGTTCAGGGTGGGGGTGTCTGGAAAGGGCAGTTGGGGACAAGGAGCAGGGGGGGTTGGATGCGTCAGGGATTCTGAGGGGGGCAGCTGGGGAGCGGGAAGGGGTCAGACAGGGGTGGGGCCAGGTGGTTTGGTGAGACACAGCCTTCCCTACCTGGTCCTCCATATAATTTTGCAATCCCAATGGGGCCCTTGGGCTAAAAAGTTTGCCCACCCCTGGGTTAACCCAAGCTCTCCCACCTCGCCCGCATGGGGCTGGCCCAAGCCCCCTCTCCTCACCCAGGGCATCACTGCTCACCAGAGCCCTGCATGCTGCCCGCATGAGGCTGGAATTGGCATTGCTGCTCGCCCGAGCCCTTTCCCCAAGTTCCCCCTGTGCGAGGCTGGGGCTGGTATCACTGCTCAGTCAAGTCCTGCCTGTCCCCCCAGTCCAAGAGGTTGGCACCTCCGCTTGCTCCTCTCCCCTCGCACATTCCTCCACACCAAGGTTTTTTTTACAAAAGTAGGTATTTGATTAGTTGGCATGAATAGGAAAAATATCCACTTTTGCCAAAAAAGTCAGGGCTTAAAAAAGAGACTGTCCCAGCCAAAGCAGGATGTATCTCTGCACCATACCAGCCCAAGCCCCCAACAAAGCACATTTGTGAGGGCTTTGCACTGCTGTCATCATGGCTGACTTTTCTTCCACTGGGGACTCCAAAGGCTGGACTACACTGGCAGAAGTCTGGGTAACCTGGAGCTGAATATAGCCCAACAGCACTTAAAAACGGAAAGAAAAACGTGAATTCCCCTCCTGATCTCTGATAGTACTGACTCCTAACCTAACAATGCAACACAAATGTCATTGTTCACTATTTCACTGTGGATCATTTACAGGAGGAAAAATATACATCTATTCTGAGAGCATGGGAAAGTTCAGGCTTGTTAGGAAAGTTTAGGATTGTAGGTGAAGTCTGAGCACAGTACCACTTTACCTTTAATCTACTGTGCAATCGATATAGCATACAAATCGTATACTGTACGGTTTTGTGTATTGTTCTAAACCACTAGATTAATATGGTATTTTGAAATCTGTCTTGAACCTTGGATAACAAATTAGCTAATGGTCTTTTATAAGTAAGTAATTTGAATCATGCTGCAGTGAAATGTGGCAGGGATAGAGCTGAAAAGGCCACACTGGAAAAAAGAGGCATGCTTTGGCCTTAGAAAACTACTTCACACATTTAATACAGGCCTGGTGCAATATGCAGCCATTCCGCAATTCGAGTGGTACTTCCACACAGTAAATAATCAGTCTCCTACCCCACCCCCACCCCCTCCCCGCAATAGCTGAGCTGTTACTCGCCGCAGGGCAGTTAAAATCCGAGGCATTTCACTTGAGCGGGGTCTGAGCCGGGAGGCCGGCTGGGAAAGAAGCTACATCAACCGGTGCATCTGCCGGGGGCGGGGAAGCTGCAGCATCGCCCCCCAAGCGGCGCGGGGACCGGCAGAGGCATGTGGGGGACGCGATCCCCTAAGCCGTGCTCGGCGCTGGGGGGCCCATGAGCGCCCCGTGCCCCGCGGGAGGGGAGCAGCGTTCACCTAGCGGGGGAGGCAACAGCTCCTGCCCGCCCGGTCAGGGCCTCTCCCCACCCCCGGCCAGCGCAATGGGGCCGCGGCGTGACCCGGGGCGGGGCCGGCGAAGCCGCTCGCTCCCCCCCC
>ML677334.1:74797241-74838609 GCA_007922305.1 Dermatemys mawii
GCGCCGGCCTGGCGAGCCGCAGCCAGCGCCCCCTAGCGTCAGCGCCGGGGCCCCGCTCGCTCCAGCAGCCGGAGCCGCCGTTCCCGACTCAGCCCGGGGCCGGGCCCAGCCGGCCGGAGAGCGCCCCGCTGGCCCTGAGCCCGGCCTCAGAGCCTGTGGGCAGCGCGGCTCCCTGGCTGTGGGACAGGCGTAGGGGGCGCCGTGCCTGGGCCTCACGCAGGCCCATGTCGCCATGCGTGGCACTGAAAGCAGGGTCCCGATCGAGTGAGGTCCTGGGCTACGTCCGCCTCTGAGTCTCCCCACCTTATGCTAAGCAAGGGGGGCCCTGGCTCCGAGGCGCAGGAACAGCCGCATGGGCTGTCTGCACTGGAAAAAGAAAGAAAGTCAAGAAAACACCTGGGACTGGATTCGGGCGGCAGCCAGCGCTGGCCTGCCCGCGAAACAGTCTTACCCCCTTGCTGAGTTACTGGGGAGGACCTGGGCCATGGCTCCTTGTATTTCAGAACAACGTTTGAGAACATTTTGATTAGCAATAAGCGTTGGAAAATGCCACAGCAGTGGACTTTCTACGACACATTTAAACAGGGTGCTGTCCTGGCACTGGGCTACCATAGCTTGGGTATAAGAAACTGACTAGACTGCATAAGGAGCTACTCAGTGAAATAGCCTTAGTACATTTATTTCAATTACCAGACCTTTCCCCACACCCCCCTCTATCCCCTCTATATTGAAGACTAGTCAGTGGAAGGCCCAAAGGTGCCACCAGATGATCTAGCCGTCTGTTGGTTTACATGCAATTTACCAGAAAAGAAAGCTGAAAAGTGACTGTTTATAGTTGTTTAAATCTATTTAAACAATATACTATGAACACTACTACCAAGTTGTGTCATATTTTCATTTTCCAGTGTTTGGGAGAATAAACCACATAGATCTAGATATCACCTCCCTTGTCTCCTGCCAAATTGGACTTTAAAAATGCAAATGTTGATAGAAAATCAAGCTGCCATTCCTACGCTAATTTTCTATTTCTTGTTTTTAAAAGACTATGCTGCTTTTTCAGATTTTGCCTGTAATTCTTCCTACTTTTCCAGGGACAAAGTGGATGAAATAGTATCTTTTATTGGACCAAGGTCTGTTGGTGAAAAAGAGAAGCTTTTGAGCCTATCAGGAGCTCATCATCAGGCTGCAACTACACTGCATCCCCCTTCTTTCAGGGAGCATAACATGATATAGACTGAGGAAACATGTTTTAAAGATTTCAGAAAGTGAGTAAACTGTACTGAAATAAAAAATGGTGGGTTTTTTAATATACTGCAGGGGAAGGCAATCTATGACATGCATGCCAAAGGCAGACACAAGCTGATTTTTAGTGGCACTCACACTGCCTGGGTGCTGGCCACCCATCTCTGGCACTCTGCATTTAGAAAGTTTAAGCAGCTTCATTTAAAATTAAAAACCTTATATACTATACTTACAACACTAGTTTAGTTATATATTATAGACTTATAGAAAGAGACCACCTTAAAATGTATTACTGGCACATGAAACCTTAAATTAAAGTGAATAAATTAAGACAACACACCACTTCTGAAAGGTTGCCGACCCCTGCAACCTTTGTATAGGTCTGGTGGGTGATGTACTTCAATCTGTCTCATCATTTATGGTGCTCAACTTTGAAAGAAATATTGTTGCCTGTAGTTCAAGCACTATAGGGCAACCTTTCCCCTTTTCTCCCTCCCCCAAAACATAGCACCCACCAAACTATTTGTCTCAAGAATTATGTTTTTGTTTTCTTTGATATTCTTTTAAAATATTTTTATAACAAGTTTGCCAAGAAGCACTGTAAGAGCTGTTTGATAAACAGAGAAAGTAGCAGATGAAGAAATGATTTATGTCTAAGAACTTTATTAATAATCTTTCTCTCCTCATTTTACATATCCTATGTTGTTTAAAA
Source organism: Dermatemys mawii (assembly GCA_007922305.1). Classification (NCBI taxonomy): domain Eukaryota; kingdom Metazoa; phylum Chordata; order Testudines; family Dermatemydidae; genus Dermatemys; species Dermatemys mawii. Next base: position 74,799,196 of record ML677334.1, read on the forward strand.
TCCAGTCTGCACTACATGCTCAACTATGTAAGAGTTCAATATAATGGAACCCATAATAGGTCTCTAGTTATAGCAGCATCCTATCAGTTTAGCTGAGAGCCCTACATGTTTTAATATGGTGCCAAGCTATATTTAAGGCATTAGCACAATTTATAGAAACTTCAAACAGTTATGTTCCTGCCTGTGCTGCAAGATGGGACTTTTGCTGTAATTATGTGTCAAGTTAACACTAGTAACTGGATGCCCCACTCATGTACCTTTGTAGTATAAACAGAATCCAAATTACCTTAGATAAGTGAAATTAAAAAAAAAAACACTTTTCACTATTTGTAATGTTAGTTTACCTTAAACATAACACATTTTATAGTCAATTTTCCTTTTTTGGTTTCTGAGCACCAGCACAGAGCTGCTATGTTTAGAATCAACAGTTCTGGGGAATATTTAAACACTTTACAATTGTATTTTATAAAGTTCATAAAACATTTGTTTGTTATATTTTGTAAATTCCTTTTTCAAACATCCTAAAGGTTGGGCCCAAACTTTCTCCCTTTTATATTTTTCTGATGTTAGCATACCTTTTTAGAATGTCTGAAACAAACCACAGTGCAAGAACTTTTAATTCACTGCATTCTGCAAAGAGAGACTCTGAAAAAGAAATTCTTGACCCAGGTGATTGTCAGCTTATAAAATCTCTGCTTTGTACCGAATTAGGAAATAGCTTTGGCTAGGCTATGTCTAACACGATACTTAAAGTCCCCCAACTCCACTCCACAACGGTATGATGAAACAGACACTGCAAGTGTTGTGGTGGTTTATTTACTTTTTTATACAAACTATGTCTTCATTTAGAAAGTTTTACTAGGTTTACAGTCTGGCTATATAAATAGCAGAAAACACAATACAATAATTATTAGAGAAAAACAGTGATGCCATCATTGAATCTTTCTACTAACAGGGTGTTACCATGTTAGAGAATGAGCATCTTTATAGTACACATGCCATGCTGTTTCTAGTTATTTTATTAAATTGAGTGAATTCTCTGATTACACATATTGAATAAACCAGGCGTGTCTATCAAATGTTAATATTCAAAAAAATTGGATAGGCTTGCTTGCTTGTGGAGGTTTGGGGTTTTTTTCGGGGGAGGACGGGAGGAGGGTTTACAGATGAATGTACTTTGAGTACTGAATAAATAGTAACCAAATATCTAAGTATCTGTTTGTACCCTGTTTTGCTGGGTATGTAACTGGTGTGTTGGTTGTTATGGGAAAAACTATCTCCATTTTTTTTCAGCTATTCCTCTACCTTGGACTGTGTGTCTTTTTTCCAATAAGAGACAATCACTAGCCCACCTGCCAGTGTTTTAATCACTCTATTCATTAAACCAATTCTCAGCAAGTTTAGAGGACACTGGGTAAAAACACCAGGGAGTTGGTCTCGGTGACTTCCTGAGATCCCTTCCAGACCTTCATTTCTATTATTCGGAAGCCAGATCACACTAGTGCTCCCACTGTGTAGCTGCACAGGCATTATCCACAGTGGGAAATTTCAAAAGTAAAATAACCCAAAAAAACTACAGCTGTCAAGCAATTTAAAAAATTAATCACAATCACACTGTTAAACAATGCAATACCATTTATTTTAAATATTTGTGGATGTTTACTACATTTTCAAATATTAATTTCAGTCACAATACAAAGTGTACAGTGCGAACTTTATATTTTTGATTACAAATATTTGCACTGTAAAAACAAAAATTGTATTTTTCAATTCCTCATATAAGTACTGTAGTGCAATCTCTTTATCATGAAAGTTGAACTTACAAATACAGAATTATGTTAAAAACAAAACTGCATTCAAAAATGAAACAATGTAAAACTTCAGAGCCTACAAGTCCTCTGAGTCCTGCTTCTTGGTCAGCCAATCACTCAAACAAGGTTGGGTACAATTTGCAGGACATAATGCTGCCTGCTTCTTGTTTACAGTGTCACCTGTAGATGCTGTTCTAGGTAGTACAACAAAACCTTGGGTTTTGCACAGAAACAGTTCACCGTGGAAATCTAGCAAGTAGGACAATTCCTCACAGACCAATTGCTCTGAGAGGGACTAATAAGCCCTGTGCTTGCAGCACATGAGGAAGGAAGCAGAGTCTTATCGCTGCCACTTCTGGGAGCAAAAAGGAGCCACTGTCTCCTAGGATCTCTCCCCCCAGGAATTTTAACAACTGGATTATAACACTATTGGAGGAGGCATTACAAGATATTTACGTGCCAGATGCACTCAGGATTCATATGTCCCTTCATGCTTCCATGCTGATGATGGGTTCTGCATGATAAGGATCCAAAGTGGTGCAGACGCATGTTCATTTTCATCATCTGAGTCAGATGCCACCTGCAGAAGGTTGATTTTCTTTTTCATTGGTTTCGGTTCTGTAGTTTCCGCATCAGCGTGTTACTCTCAAGACTTTTTAAAGCATGCTCCACACCTCCTCACTCTGATTTTGGAAGGCACATAAGATTCTTAAACCTTGGGTTGAGTGCTGTAGCTATTTTTAGAAATCTCACATTGGAAACTTCTTTGCATTTTGTCAAATCTGCTATGAAAGCATTCTTAAAACTAAGATGGGCTAGGCCATCAACCGAGACTACTATAACATGAAATATACGCAGAATGTGGATAAACACAGCAGGAGATGTACAGTTCCTCCCTCTTCCCCACAACGTCTATAGTCACAAATTTAATTGATGAATTGCTTTTTTAATGAGCATCATCAGCATGGAAGCATATCCTCCGGAATTGTGGCCAAAACTTGAAGGGGCATAGGAATGTTTAGCATATCTGGCATGTAAATACCTTGCAATGCTGGCTACAAAAGTGCCATGTGAATGCCTATTCTCACTTTTGGGTTACATTGTAAATAAGAAGCAGGCAGCAGTATCTCCTGTCAGTGTCTTAGCAATTGTCTGAACGACAAGCAAGACTGAGCGGACTGGTAGACTCTAAAGTTTTACAGTGGTTTTTTTTTTGTTTTTTTGTTTTTTTGGTTTTTTTTTGAGTGCAGTTATGTAACCAAAAAAAAAATCTGCATTTGTAAGTTATACTTTTGCAGTAAAGAGATTGCACTTCAGTACTTGTAGGAGAGGAATTGAAAAATAGTATTTCTTTTATCATTTTTCGGTGCATAAATTTAATCAAAAATAATGAGTGTGCTGTGCACTTTGTATTCTATATTGTAAATGAAATCAGTATTGAAAATGTAAAGAAATATCCAAAAATATTTTAAAAATTTCAATTGGTATTATTATAAGTGTGATTAATCATGAATAATTTTTTTTGAGTTAATTGTGTGCTAACTGCAATTGACAGCCCTAAAAAAAATGCAAGCTATTGACAGCCAAAATATTGCTTGTTTGCACCCTTCAGATCCTTGCCTATGTCATCTATGAAGGGCAACAGTAAAAGGAAAAAAGGAAGCCTGATCAGCAAGAGACCCACAGATGGCCTAGAATCTGGTTTTGATTGCTTATCTTGACTATTCAGGTCCTAAGAAACAAAGTCTTTGCTTTTCAGAACTGGGTGACTTCAAATCTCAGTCTACTACTGGAAAGAAAAATTGCAATTGAGAAAATAAATCACTGTGGGAACTGAGAAATGATGAGATGGGATGCCATTTAGGCCATTATCTGGACCTGTCTGGGAGAAAACTGTTAGCTCATTTTTACCAAATCAAATTTAAAGCACAGGAGGGTGCCAATAGGTTTTCCTTGAGCAGAGTAGACAGGGCTGAAAGATCCAAGGCAAATTGCTGGAGAAATATCCAAGGTTGTAATAACCTTGCTCTTGATGAGGAGTAGAACTAAGGAGAAATTAAATGAGGGTGAACAATTCCTGGGCAACTTTTGTAGTGAGACACAAGATAGAGATAGAGATCACTGATCACTTTGAATTAAAGAATTAACTTTTTTATACTGTGTAATAGAACAAGTCATTTCACTTATTCATAGTGCTAATAGCATTAAATCTTGAAAAAACACCCCAAATGTGTTAGCCATTAGTCCAGACTTTCAATAACTTATGAGAGATAATTAAAGAATCAATGATATTTTACTTAACCAATGACCATGACAAAGCATGGATAGATAGTGTGCCAGAGACAGTAAATTTTCATAACAGCTTTTTGCAAGACAGCAGTAACCCAGCTGGTTGGCATTTTAATAAATAAATAAATGAATACCCTTGACACTGTCTAACTTCATATATCAGAGGGGTAGTTTGGATCTGCAAAAACGACAGAGAGTCCTGTAGCACCTTATAGACTAACAGAGGTATTCACCCACGAAAGCTTATGCTCTAATATATATGTTAGTCTATAAAGTGCCACAGGACTCTTTGTAACTACATATAGAATCTCTTGCTACTTAATCATTTTATTTGGATTTTTTAGCAGAATACATTTAGCAATTTGAACACTATTTACTGGAGACCACAATAAGTCCACAGACTCCACAATGCTTTGAGAACAGGTTGGGTGGAAAAAGATATTTTACAATTCCATGATAATTTTAAAATCATAACTTGAAAACAAGTTGTAGATTCTTGCTGTTGGCAGTTACAGCAAAGTACAAAATGTCATCTCTATCAGGCTTCCCAAGTACTGATGACCTAACTGCATACCACTTTGATAGTATCTGGGGAAGGACACTAACAAAGGTTGCATAGGTGTTCTGTATATTACAGTGAATAATTTACCACCCACTATACAACTCTACATAATAGAATCTTATCCAAGTATTTTAGAGAGCAAAGTTTGTTCATATTGACCAAAATGATTTTATGTTACTGGTTTAAATACTTTGGGAACATGGCATTTAATACAATTGCATGGTTACATACCCGCTAATCTTTAAATTTTGGTGAGATGTCATCTTAAACTCCTTATCTCCACACCTTCACACTTGTCATTCTCCCTCCCTAGCTTAGTTTCTTTGAAAAAATTGTTCACAAAAGTACATAATACAATTTTCAATGCATTTTTTGCTATTACTTGAAATGAGTATTTGCATTATCAAACATGCTAATTTTTATAAGCCTATTACAAGTATTCATATACTGTATTATAAATAGGGTTAATTCAGTTACTGAATCATCATGCTTTTGTTAATATTGTTAGAGGATTTATAGTTAATCCAGTATTGTAGAAATATGTGCTACCCATTTCCTGAATTATAATAATGTCAAATTACAAGGAAATAAAATCTTATAACATCCTATAATACAGGATGACAGAGTTTCAGTGTCACTAAGATTCTCAGTGTGTCTGAACTTTAATATTTTATACATTTGTGTATTTAATAGTACTGTTTTTATAGTAGTTTTTATAAATATTTGCACATCTTTAAGATTGGTAAAATGTAAAACAAAAAAATGTGCTCTTGTACCGACTACAAACCTGCTCTCCAGTAAAAGACAATTTCCATGTGATAGCTTGCTATATAAAGTTACATTTTAATAGTCTGAACTTTTCTTCAGTAAATATTAAGGAAACCTAGCACACCAGTAAAATGATGAGCTTCATCATGGCTGACCAAAGAAAATGTTAAGAACAGGTGCTTTATTAATTTTAAATACCATTGTCACACTGTTTGGAGTGGTTCATGACTGAGTGGATTACTGTAACAATTTTACAAGGGAATCGCAGACAGTCCCCTTATATTCTCTAGTCTACATTGCCATCTACACACAATGGACTAGTTAGGCTAGAGTAGGCCTCCCGTACTCTAGCCTGACTAGAGCTGGAAGAAAATCCATCTGGAATTTAGGCTTTTGCTAGATTTTAAAAGAGCAGTTCCAAAAATTAAGCACCTAAAATAGCTTTCTTGGGGTTCAGCTTAAAGGTTACAAGCAAACAAAAGCATCTGGAGTTAGCACAGAGGAGAGTCGCAATCCTTAAAAAATAAACAGAAATAAACCTGATCGCGTCTAAACATTCTGATTAATTACAAATTTGGAGTTTCAGATAACTAGTTCTAGGTATGATCTGATGACTTATGATCATACCTGGCTTAAAGCTGCTTACAGCATTGTTGCTCTGTCCCTGCAGCCCAGAGAGACAAAGAAGAGAGAGATAAAGGGAAAGCTTTTTTCCGACTTTAAAAAGTTCTAGCCTTCCCGTTGGCTCTGTTGGACAGGTGCCCCCTCCTTTTTCTTTACCGGGGGACTTTTTAACCCTTTACAGGTAAAGCCAGCAGCCACCAAGAGGGACTTGTATCTTAAAAATATGCAAGTTCCTTCCACATCTCAGTCGCCTAACATTCAATTTGTACATTTTTTTAAAAAATATCATGAGTTACAGAACTATTTAATCTAACCAAGATGAGCTGATTTTATAGTCACAGGCTTTTATCTATGCTCCTTGTTTTTCAGTGTATCAAACTTGAGTGGCCTGACAGCTTGAATTCAACATGTTTCTTCTGCAGAGTCAAAAATCATTTTTTTCTTATTACCCATCTACTGAATGGTAGAAAACAGTATTTACAAGTTCTGCAATTAAAACATGATTCCCCTGTCTACACATAAAAGGTGTACCACTTCAGTTATACCTAGAGTAGTTCAAACTGTACAATCTGCAGTTACACTGGCATAAAAATGCTTGTAGTAGTATAACTTACTCCCACACACGCAGGGGTGTAAACTTTGACAGTATTAGAATATTTCTCTCAGCAGCTACTGTAAGGGTTCTATCAGTATTATTTTCGAAATCACACCCCTGCCAGTTTTACGGGTACAACTAGCGTGTGTAGGGCAGGCATAAGTCTCTCACAATGAATTTGTTTTAGGCTGTAACGACTTGACTGGTTTCGTCTTAACTATTTGTTATTACGTGTACTTACTTACTTACATTGACTTACTGTAGCATCTTCATGGCCATGAGTCGACTCCACCTGTGCCTTTCGTGGCAGTGGAGTACAGAAATCGAAGGGAGAGAGCTCAGGGATCGATTTATCACGTCTAGACTAGATGCGGTAAATCAACCCCCAATAGATCAATCTCACAGCGTCTATCCCTGCTGGAGTGTAGACCTGCCCTCTCTCACACACAAGTTCATCCCCTTGTAGGCAGAATGCTATTGTTTTCAGAAGATAGCTTTTATATGTATGGAAAAATGTATAGGTAACATGAGAAGAAAGTAATTTAACTTGTTCCTGTAAAACACACACCAAAGAACATATGGCTTAAATTAACTGTTTTTTCTATCAGTAGGTTAGAAGTAATTTAGAAGCTCATGTCTGTGCAGTAGCCTGTGCTAAAAAAAATCATCTATGGAAGAGGCTTGAGACCTTGTAGAGTGAGCTATCAGGTTAGCCAGGGTGACATATTAGTGAGGGTGTAACATACACAGTGAAGTTCTTTGTGCTGAAATGGGGAGACCTATCATCCTTTTTGCTATTGCTTTGAACAGCTGAGTGGATCTGCAGAATGGTTTTGTTCTTTGTATGTAGAAGGCCAGGGCACTCCATTCATCCAGTGGGTGAAGTCACTGTTCCTCCACGTTCACATGCAGTTTAGGGGTGAACACGGGCAGAGAAACTGTTTGACAGCAATGGAACTGAGATATCACTTTCGGGAGGAACAACGGGTGTGCTCTCTACAGGACGTTTTCTTTGAAAAAAACCATGTTTTGTGGCTGCGAAGTGAGAGCTCAGATCTCTGAAACTTGTCTGGCCATCGTTATGGTCATCAGGAAGGCTACTTTCCAAGAGAGGTGTAAGTAGCAAGCAGGTTGCCAGTGGTTCAAATGGGGATCCCATAAGCTTCGACTGGACCAGGTTTAGGTTCCATGGGGGGTGGGATTCCTTACTGGAAATATATCCTCTGTAGGCCCTTGAGAAACCTGACTACCAAATTGTATGAACAGACAGAACAGAACAGTTGTTGATCTTAGGCTGGAAAGCCAAGATGGTTGCTAGATGCACCTTAACTGATGAAGGGACTAGTTCTTGCTGACTTAAAAGCAAGAAGTCTAAAATGAGCTGCAGAGAAGACCGCAGAAGTAGGACTCATCGTCATGAAAATCAGATGGAAATCTTCCATCTTGCCAGGTAGGTAGCTCTGATAGATGGCTTTCTGCTGCCCATTAGGACCTCAGACATGCTCTGAGCAAAACTGCTCCTCTGAATTCAGCCATGAAGCTGTCAGGCTATTAGGTTCAGCAACGTGAGCTTCAGATGCAGTAGATGACCTTGATTCCAAGATATTAAGTCCATGGGCAACAGGAGCTGCAAACGGGTCTCCACAGACATGCCCAGGATGGAGAACCAGTGCTGCCTGGGCCATGCCATGTCTATGAGGATGATGTGTGCTCAGTCCTGCTTAATCTTCATCAGAACCTTGTGAATCAGTGGGATAGGCAAGGAAGTGTAGTGCAGGTGTCTTCTCCGCAGTAACAGGAATGCATCTCCAAGGGACCCTGGGTTCTGGCTCCTGAGGGAGCAAATCCATTGGCATTTCCCATTGAATTGAGTGGCAAACAGGTGTATCATGGGAGTCACCAATTATCAAAAGACATCCCTTACAATGTCTGGACAGAGAGACCACTTGTGGTGAGAAGAGAAAGACCTGCTGAAGCAATGTGCTAGCTGGTTCCAAGCCCCAGGAGGGTAGTATGATTCAAGGGTGATGTCATGATCGATGCATAGTAATTGGAGGCAGATTACTTCCTGATATGGGGGAAGAACATGTACCACCCTGCCTGTTTACATAGAACTTGGCCATCGTATTGTTTATAAAGACTGAAATAGATTTGCCAGTCAAGTGGAATAGAAACGTCTTTCATGCTAGATGTACTACCCTGAGTTCCCAGACATTGAGTGTGCAGGGAGAGTTCATCTTGGGTCCACAGGCCTTAGGTTCTGATGGTGCCTAAGTGGGCTCCCCAGCTGAGGGCTGATGCATTGCATACCAGAGACAGGGATGGGTGAGGTCTCAAGAAGGCTACTCCTGTGCATACCGCATGTCTATCCAGCCACCATTGCAGGAAGACTAGGACCTGGCAGGACCATGAGAACTGAGTCCAGAAGATGTCAAGAGGGAAAGTAGACTGTGGCTAGCCAGGCTTGTAGAGATCTGAATTGTAGCTTTGTGTGCTGTACTACATATGGGCACAAAGCCATGTGGCCCAGGAGGCTCAGGCACTTTCGTGTGGTCGTGATCGGATGTCTTTGGAGAGATCTTATCATAGACACAATCATGAGGAACCGGTCGGGCGGAAGAGATCTCACTTACACCAAGTCTAGTACTGTCCCTATGTACTCTATCCTTTGGACAGGGATCAGAGTGAACTTCTGAAAATTTAATAGGTATAATGCATTGAAGGTTGATTGTATGAGCTGGATGTCGGCCTCTACTGGAGCTCTGGACCAGCCCCTGATCAAGCCAGTTATTGAAGTATGAGAACACATGGACTCCCCTTTTTCCTTAGGAAGGCTGCTACTATCACCATACATTTCATGAAATCCTGTGAGGTGGCTGACAGACTGAATGGAGCACCATGAACTAGTAGTGACTTTGGTTCACTACAAACCTTAGGAAACCTCTGTAGCCAAGGAAGATGGAAATATGGAGGTAAGGGTCCTTTAGATCAAGAGCAGCAAACCAATTCCTGGGAACCAGCAAGGGAATGATGGAGGCCAAGGAGACATTGTGGAACTTCAGATTCTTAGTTACCAGTTGAGACTACAGGAGGGAGGTGGGAAGCTAGGGTGGACACAAATTGGATGGTGTAACCCAGTTCTATAGAGTTGAGGACCCATCAGTCTGAAGTCATCTGAGTCCAGTCATTCAGGAAATAGTAAAGGCTGTTGGAAAACACGGGGGTAGCAGAATACAACCTAGCAGGGATTGTGATGTTGACCTCAAGTGTCTCATCAAAACAAAGTGTTTTGACAATTCAGGGAGCCTGGAAATTGACTGTGTAGGGCCTATCAAAGATGACTGAGGCGGCATGCGCTTAAACCCTCTGTTCTTTCTCCTGTTGATCCTGCCGATTATTTGAGGGAAACAACAGGTTGACTACTGCGGTTTATATTTTTTTCTTGTACCTGCCAGTATATAGAGCTCCAAGGATTTCAAATTTGCCTTGGAATCCTTAAGGCCCTGCAACCTAGTATCCATCTGCTCTGAGAAGAGTGATGATCCATCAAAACGGAAGATCCTAGATGGTGTGCCCCAGGGATTGCAAGCAAGAGGTCCTACACGTTGTCACCATTGCTCTGGCTGTGGAGTCATGGGTGTCCAGAGCTGCTTGTAGGGAAGCTCAGGCTACGGTTTTCCCTTCCTCAATAAAAGAGGAAAAGTCTTGTCTGGAGTCCTGGGGGAGAAAGTGTTTGAATTTAAGCAACTACTTCCACATATTAAAGTTGCAGCACTCCAAGAGGACCTGCTGGTTTGCTATATGAAGTTGCAGGCCCCCTGAAGAGTAGGCCTTGAATCCAAAGAGGTCCAACTTTTTAGGATCCTCTGGCTTGGGCATAGAGCTCAGTTGTCGCTGGTGGTCTGTCTCACTAGCTGCTGCAACCACCAATAGTCCAAGGAGATGGGGGTAAAGAGGAACACGTCAAGCTCCTTGGGCAGAACCAATTTACACTCCAAGAGTTTTGCCATTGCTGGAAGGGAAGCAGGGGTTTGACACAGGGTCTTAAGGTCCATGATGGCACTGTGCAGTAGCAGAGCCACTCTGGATAGACCTGCTGGTAACAGAATATCCAGGAGGTCATGTGTCCTCCTTAAGCACTTCTGCTTGGACACCTAGGTTTGAGGCTACCTCCTTCAGTAGGTCCTTATAAGCCTTATAGTCATCTGGAGGTGGAGAGACTCCGGGTGCCAGTATGGCCTCCTCTGGAGAGGACAAGGAGGCTAGAACCAGATGGGGAGCCTCAATTGGTGCCTCAGTGTCAGCAGGAGCCTGCAAGTCTTCTTCATGGTGTTTGATACTATGTTTGGTACTGGAGTCCAGTTCCAGTGCCTTTACATGGTACTGGAGGGTGCTCTAATCTCCAAGACAACCAAATCAGATAGTCTTGAACCAATCCCTTCAAATGGTGGAAACCCCCATGTGTTCCAAAAAGGCACTTAGATGATGGTTGGGCCACAGGGGTACTGTGGCCTGGCCCCCAGAGGTGCCGACAAGCTCGGTGCCGTAATGGAGTGGAAGCAGTGAGGGGAGTAGTGTGGTCAACTGCTTTGATGGTGGAAATACAGTTCCCCACCCAAGTTCTATGAGGATAAAGCGGTGTGCTGTGGTGCAGTGCTGTGCCACTGGGTCCCCACATAGGGGACATTGAGGCTGTCAGCCTAGTTGTCCCCTCGGACAGCTGAGGAGGTGCTGGCACCAATTCCCTATCATTTCGGGCAAGGGTGGGCAAACTACAGCCCACAGGATCCTGCTCAACCTGAGCTGCTAGCTGGGGAGGTCCCCTCTCCCCTGGAGCCATGCTGTTGCGCAAGCAGCGTTCTGGGAGGCGGGGCTGCGCACTCCTACGGGAGAGCAGGGCAGCGCATATGACTCCGGATGGGCCGCCAGAGACGCTTCTCTGATCGACGTGATAAGGAAGTTGAATAAGGGGCAGGTGGTGCTGGCGGGGCAGTCAGGGGACAGGGAGCAGGAGGGGGTTGCATGGGGTGGAGGTTCTGGAAGGGCAGACAGGGAGTGGCGTTGGATAAGGGGCAGGGAATTCCAGGGGGCAATTAAGCGGTTGGGGGTGGATAGGGGTCAGGGAGCAGCAGAGGTTGGATGAGTCGATGGTTCTGATGGGGGTGGGAATTGGGAGGGGGTCAGATTCTGAGATGGGGCCGGCAAACATTTTGCCCTGAGGGCCACATCGGATTTCCAAAATTGCATGGAGGTGTCCTACCCCCTTTTCTCTATCTGACTTATTGCCCTCTGACAGCTCCCCTGGACTCCTGCCCCCATTCAATCCCCCCCGTTCCCTGCCTGCTAACTGCCCTGACCCCTAGCCACACCTCCACCACCTGACCACCATCCCAAACTCCCCTGCCCTCTATCTGGTCCCCTTACAGCAGCACAGTGAACTGAGGCTGCAGGGGAGGGGGAACAGCAGAGGAGGAGCTGAGGACTAGCCTCCCAGGCCAGGAGCTCAGGGGCTGGCCAGGAGGGGCCCGTGGGCCGGATGCGGCCCACAGGCCATAGTTTTTCCCCATCTCTGTTCTGGGAAGTGAAGTAGCCAAGCAGGTTTTGTGCATGGTAAATTAAAGGGTCCATTTGGGTCTAACAACACTACATCACCCAGGGGACTCATTTCCAACTGATCATACACCAGGAACCCCACATCTTTTTCAGAGTCATTGTTTCTCATGATAGAGTCCGTCATCCTATAAGTAGGGACTATGTTCTTTGATCCTAGATGCATACATTTAGATTTAGACATACTAAAAGGCATATTGTTTCCTTGAACTCAGCATTCCAAGTGATCCACTGGCTGTCTTCATTATTTACCATTGCCCCAATTTATGCCATCTGTTTTCTTCCAGGCCATTAATAAAAATGTTAAATAACGTAGGGCCAAGAACGGATTCCTGCAGGAGCCTACCAGAGAAACCTCATTCAATGATGAACACACCTATTTGAGGACATGGTTTGATTCAAGCAGGATTCTTGATGAACCAGTTGTCTAAGTACAAGAACATGTGCACTTCCATTTTGCACAAGTAGATTAGAATTACCAAACATCTTTAAGACATATGAACAACTCCAAAAACATTGAATGAGTAGTGCTGTTTCCCTGTGAAAAGTGTAAGATAGTTGCGAAGCACTAGAAGTATACCCAAGTCCAGACCCAATCACTTTACCAGAGTCAGGATGATGACCAAACTCTTCTTGGACCTGGTGTTGAATCAATTCCCTAAGAGGTGATGAGTCAGAGCCTTCCCATCTTCTAATAGAAAATATCAGGGGGGAAAAAATCCTTTGAACGAGATCCCTGAGGAGACTGGACAGATAGTGTGGCCTTTGTCTCATTTGCCCTTTGCAAAGAGGTCTTCACCTGCTCCCTAAACAAGTTCTCTCTGATGTCAAGTTGGTCCTTGAGTTTGCTTTGGCCCACCCGATGCTAGCAGTAAAGCAGATCTGCTGACATCAACCGAAGACAGTAACACACATCACTGTTACCTGCTTTAAAGAATATCCATACCAGGCCTTGACTATGGTCTCAAAAACTGGACTGGCCAATACGTCATTGAAATGATTCCTAACATTGCAGCTCAGAAAGTGCTCTTGGCCTTCCCTCTAAACATAATGCCTTCATAAAACTATAAGGAGATTCCATGCAGCGCTCTTTAGAAGGATATACTTGTTCTGAACCACAGCCTTTATGCAAGGAATTTGCCACACATTCATTACCAGCCTGAAGAAAGAGCACAGCAATGCTACTTAATCAAAGATTCCTGGGCCAGATACTTCATTTGTGTCAGAAACTGTTTAACTGAAAATCAGCCATCTGACAGATTCTATAAAAACTGAAGAAAGGCAGTTTCTCTCCTGAAATTACTGAGTTGGTGTTCCTCCAAGTATTTGACATCTCAGGTGTCCCCGCAGTTCAGAGTCCAAAGAGCAGCCTTTACCACTGATCCTCAGTCTGACACCATTAAGTGGCTGGAGTCATCTGTGGGAGTGCCAGGAACATCAAAAGCACACTGAAGCACTGACATTGGCCAACCGTCGAAGTGCTGTGTGCGTCAGTGTTGAGCCTAGAACTTCCTGCACTAGAATGTCAAGACTCAGGGAACAAGTATCAACTTAGCGCAAAAAGTGTTCCAACTTCACCAATACAGGACAAGAGGAATGAACAAGGCTGATATCGTTGACCTAAGGACAGCCTCACAGAAGACCAGGAGTGATTGAGCCAGAAACAGTATACATGGAATCACCACTCTCCTCTCCACTTTTAGGACATGAACACAGGAGAAAAACAGGGAATTTGCTAAGGAGCTACCAACAGTCTGAGGCTTAAACACATGCACTGGAGAGCTGCCAGCTCTCTTTCAGCACCTTCTGACTTAGCCTTTTTGTATGGAAGACCTGTCTCATCTGATGAGCTAGGTCTCAGTATCAGAGACTTCAAACACGAGATTTTGAGAGCTTCAGAAAGCCTTCAGAGATGGAGCCACCTCTCTGGGCTTAGTAGGGAAGCTCGGTTTGCACCAACACAGGCAATGAGACAGACTCTCAGAACAGTCTTGGCCAACTCTGATGGGTTTTGCCCCTCACAGCACTAAGGCCAGTCTTTTGCTGGACTAACAGGAATCCAGCACTGCCCACATTTCTTGTGCTCAGGGCAATAGTTGCACATGTATCTTATACCCCTTCACATTGTGGTTGACTTGACCATGTGGCAAATATGATTGCCAGTCTTGGACATTGTTCTAATGCACTGACAAGGTTTGAAAGTGCTAAACATTCTCCTTCCACCAATATCATATCTGAAATAAAAGGGGTAAGTGAGAAAGTACTGCGTCAAAGAAAGCAGCAGCTCAGACAACACAAGCGGCAAGCCCAATTAAGCATGGAACAGTAAGATACCAGGATGCCCAAGTTTGGTATCAGATACCTAAACTCAAGAGAGCAATACACAGAGAATATTGGCAGCAATGCCAAGATGCCAGCCAATTCCCCCTTCCCACCTCCCCAAGAAATTGCCATGGTTTACCTGGGTCCCAGCATTCCTTCAGCCGTCCCAGCTCATGGGGCGAACACTGGGATCCTGTGAAGAGCTGGAGTGAGGTGCAGTCTCACACAGAGAGCTCTTTCACCTACTGAAGTCAAGAATGAACCAACTATCTTTTGGAGGACAACATATACATAGAGCAAAATGTACAACTCCATCGTAAGTTGTTTCCATGATTGCTCTATGCTTTTTAATTGTCCTGAGATAGGTCATTCTTTGCCCTTCACGCCTTCTCTTCCCTTCAAATGGAATCCAATTTAAGACGTACCCTGTGCTTCTACCATGGGGTAGCCTGATGAAATGACCAAACCACATCATCTGCATCCAATCATTCAGCCCACAGTTTGCTGACCCTTGCAGTGCAGCACTTCCACATTGAGTACACAATCTCTCCAACGAATTTACAATATTCTTCTTAAACATCACCTGTAGAGTATATTCAGCTTTTTTTTGTGTACTTTCACCATCTGCCACATTTCTGAGGTGTACAATAATGCTGGAAAGACAACGGGATTGTACAATCTCATTTTAGAGTGTAGATACTCTTACTCTTCTACATGTTTAATAAATAGGACAACGATACATTGCCTTTACCAATTCTTGCCTTCACTAACATAGGGAATTGTTTTCCAAGGAAGCAGTTTCACAATGTCTATTTTCAAATTATGTTTTTAAATGATCTTGCACTATAAGTTTATTTTAAAAAAGGAATACAACATAAAAATCTCCAAAGACGTTTAATCCACAACAGAAAATTAAACTAAGAATGCCCAATAATCTGATGAATATCCTTTAGAATATAGAATAGAGGATCATAACAGGAAGAAAAATAAAATGAAAAATATGTAAGAACCCAGAATATACAGTACTGCTATTGAAAAAAATCAAAATTAAAATATAGCAGCAGTAACCAAACATTTTAAAATTAGTAACATTGAATTATTTATTTTGAGAGGTTAAAGCACATAATACCTTTATAATCTCTTCCAATTTTATAAAGATATCCAAAATTCCATTCCCTTTAAATTCCCGTTGTAGGGGTTGTGGAAACATTGGGCTGCCACACGATTACATATTAACAACTAAGGGTACATACATACCAACCGAAGTCAACCTCTCTCCTCTTCCCATTGCTCAGTTTAATTAACTTTTGATCCTTACAAAAATGAGTTGTAGAAAACAGAGTTCAGCTGCCATTTGGTTTCTATTTTAGAACTCAGAGTAAAGGTCACTTTCATGTGCACTGATCTCAAATTTTAACTATGTTTGTTAGATTTTAAGAAAAGAAAGGTAATAAACTACAAACACCAAAAAAAATCTAAAATATTTGTCATCAGTAATCAAATATTTAAAAGACGTTACTTTTCACAGAATTAGTTTTTGGATACCAAGATTTTTCCTTTTTCCTCTAAAGTGGAAGATGAGTTTACATGCCTTTCTGAAGTAGGAACCATACAAAATTATGAACAAATTTACTGATGTGATGCAATATAAATGTCTTCCCAGAACGGTCCAAAAATGTACTCTGAAGTAAAATAATCTTTCTTCCCACAAAGTAAACAAGAGTCTACAATATTTCTACTCCCCACTGAGTATTTGAAGTGCTTGACAAAAGGACACCAAAACAATGACATAAGTATATATAAATATCTACACAAACTAAAAAAAACTAAAAAAATAGTCCCAAAGCAGCATGATAGTCTAGTGGATATTCTCCCTTTCACATTAAAGTATCCAAATTTAAAGAAAGTATGTCCTTAGGCCTTTGCAAAATATAATTGAGGAGGAAAAGGTTAAGCACATCAGTGTTTCGTAAACTCATGCCAATTTCCATTGCATCATTTTGCAATCACTGACAGCTCTGTGTCAGACAGCTAAACAAAAGTACAGGAAATGCTTCTCTACTTCACACCATGTAGGGGTCACACTTATTTCCATTCAAGGGCACTGATCTATTTTAAAAATAAGTATTTATTGTGTTATGGTATAAACACACTAAACACAAAACAAATGTATAACAATTTGAATATTGATGTAAAAACAAAGCAAGGTAGTTTGGAGCAAATTCTGTTGCCACTTCATATGAGGAACTCCCACTGACAGAGTTCAACACAGGCTAAAATTCACCCATGGGGACGGCCAACACCATTTACATCTAACGTAAACCCTATTTTGAGACAGCACAGCAGTATCAGAGTAATTTCACTATTTTCAGGACTTATGTGGTGCATAGGTTTTGTGCTAGTCTTTTCTACAGGGTGAAGTTTATCTACCAAACAGCAACAGAACTCTGACTCCAAGACAGTTAACTTGTTATGCCTTCTCTAATATACCTCACACTTTTTTGGTTTTAAATAAGAATATCCATGTTACTTTAACACAGTTTTCATATTTTCTTTTGTTTTAAACAGCAGCAAAAAGGAGGCCAGCTATTTGATTATTTACTTATTCATCTCTATGTTAATCATACAATGGTGCTGATAGGTGAATCAAAGTATAATGCTAAACACTACAGCCTGTATCTTTGATAAGATACAATACATTATAAAGCTTCTTCAAACCATTATATTGTATTATCACAATCCACAGTATGGAAACAATTACATTAATGTTTGACATGATGCACTGTAACAATTCTTTCAGAGGCATTAAGTTGTGTCATAGTGCTGTTTCTTTACTGTGGATTAGCAAGTGAATATTTGACATGATCCATTAGGTGAACCAGCTGTATGAAGAGAAATACATGGAATTCTGCAAGATACATCAAGTCAATCAGAGCAGGTATGTTAATAAATAGATTAAATATTCATAAAAAGTTACTGCTCATGCATAGTAACCATTTGCAGATATTAATAACTGGATTGTTATGATTACCTTACATCTGCAAATTCATGCTAAATAAAGTTACTTATAATTAGGAGCACAACTGTTTCAATTCTCAAAATGATTTTTGGCTCAAACAGATTTTTTTTCCCCCTTTTTTAAAAAAACATTCACTGTGAAAGTAAATATACACCAAATTTATAGTCACAACTACTTTTTACTGTTGAGTTTTAAAGGGCAAAAAGGGATTCTAATATAATAGAAAAGATAGTAGAGTAGCCCTACTTTACTGAGAATATCCATAATTCAATAGCTGTACAAAGCTGATCCATTTGAGTTCTACCCACCCTGAGTTCAGCATTTACATTTTAAAATTTATGTTTTAAACATTAGATAACATACAGAAGTATGTACAAGGCTATACAATTTGTCAATTATACAGCAGTAAAAAAATATTTGAATATTTTCAGCCAATTTGTTGTTCTATTTTGTTTTATTAAGTTTTGCTTATTCTGGTTCTTATTTTAAAAATAAAGTAAATAGTTATTTGATTTAGACATTTGTTTATTGGCTACTTTTTTTTTTAAGGAGTCAACAATAAGGCAACAGTAAAAACAGCATTGTTATAGAAATGTTGCATATGTGTAAAGGTAGTAAGTTTATAAAAGACAGCAGTGCTTCCTAAAAAGACAGCCTAGTTGTAATATCATAAAATTACACAGTGGTGAGAACAATTACCTATTTTTCAACAATTATTTCTCTGTAGAAAAAAGTTAACCTAGCTGTAATTAAATTTTTGTGAAGAAAAAGCTGGAAAAAAATTATTATGCCTGTAGGACAAGCAAGTTAAGAAAATATACTTTTGTCTAAACTTAAATAAAAAGGTCCACACTTTTGTGTCGAAACATTAAGCCTCTGTCAAAAATGTATTTCTTTTTTTATAATACAGGATTAAAAGACAAGATGATGCTTACAAGATAAAGAAATATTTTACAAGAAAATATCTTCTGACAAAGTTTTTCAATCAAAATATTGTTTTGTAACATTCAAACATGACATACAATGCAGCAAAAACAGCAAACAAAAATGTTATATGGATTGTTTTCAAACACATAAATAAATGAAATATTGTTTAGGCAGTAGGGCTCATGCTGATGGCTAGCAGGAAGTAACAGTGTGCAATCTACATGGAAAAAAGTTCTAATGTACAAATTATAGGTCCAACTATGGAATGCAGCAAATTTAATTATATCACTGCCATCTTCTTGTATCTTGAAAAATAAGTCTTGATTAAGCTACTCATACCCAATTATTACTCATATCTTTGCTTTCGAGATACGAGTAACTACCATACAAAAAAGGTATTTTTATTTCACCATAGGGATAACATTGTACCTCTCTCCCAATATCACTAGAAAACCTTCCATGTCAAAACAATTTGACAGCAGATAAACAATTTAATAAATATGTAATGATCTTATTACAGTCCTTTAGCTAAGCATGTTAATTATGCTGCTAGTTTTATGATCACAGTGCACAGAATCCAAATATAAAAGAATGGGATGGTTTCAAAGTAATGTTGGATTCCTTGCTTATAATCCCAATATATCTGAAACCTTCCATAAGCGCTACCATCCAATCAATTTATTTTGCAGCAGGATCAAAACTTTTTCTGGTATAACATCCATTGCCGGCAATGGATGCCATAAAACCTCCAAGGAGTTCAACTGTTATTGCACAATACATGAAGACCTGGAATTCTGCCAAAAGCTTAAAAATAAAAATAAGTGGAATTTTTCTGACATTTCCTGACACCTGCATTAATACTGTATGATTAATAAAAGCATGTCAGTTGCATGGACAGAACCAGCGATCAACATGCGCCCAGAATCCACACTAGTAAAAATGCAGTCAAAGGAAGTAGTCTTCATTGTCTATAGGTCACTTCCAGTCAAAGGTTAAAGTTCAAAGACTGAATGATCAAAGTGCTCATTTTCTCAGTAGGACAATCTTCTGCTAGGAGGATCACAAAATGGTGGCATCAACAGGTGTCATCTTTAAAAGAAAAAAAGATTTATGGAAAACAAATATACATTCAAATCCCAATTTTCTGAGAGGTACAGACGCAGAAGCAACTCCTAGCATATATGTTACCACATACGTGAAAGTACAACAAATTTAACACTTCTGTTTTAAGGAAAATGAATACAGATTACAAAGCAAGATAAACTATGAAACTTTACCCAGTGCTACACAGTGACTTAAGAAAAAATGTGTTTATCAAAAATATGACTTAGTGTTGGTATATACTAATATAATTACAAAATAGTTATTTTTCATATTAAATATTTTGTATTCTATATTTAACAATCCACTGTAAACCTGAAATTAAAAATCTGTTTCCTCTCCGCATTTTGCCCCTTCACTGTACACACTATGCATCTTAGTTTTGATGCTTTGAGCTTTTGATGACTAAAGAAATGCTCCTAAGAAATTAAAGAAATACACTGACTTTGCAAACAGAAGAAAAAAATACAAGGGAGGCCACATTTTGAGCAAACCATACTGTCACCTACAACTGAGTTGAAAGTGCACAAGATTTTTCACCATTTATTTGAAAAAAGTTATTTGACAAGCTGGATTACTCAAGAAGTGGCTTCTTGACCAATATTGGCAAGATACATTACAAAATTACATGCAGTTGTGCAAGAAGGTGGTAAGCATAAACTTCTATTAAAGAAGAGAAGATTGCTATTCTCTGCCACAGATGAGAGTGTCTTAGGAACAATGACAAAAACTGTAGTTGGTGTAATACAAGGCAAACTGTAATAAAGCTGACCTTGTAAACCTAAAGTCTTTCACACTGAATTGATGAGAAAAAATTCTACGTATGTAGTGGCTCCCATACAATTCCCTAGCAAAACACACTATTAATGGCAACACACTAACTTTTTTTTCTTGTTTCCCAATATTCCAAAAGTCATTTGAAGACTTTCAATATGTCTGCAAAAATAGTCTAAATGATAAACAGTTGAATAAATTAAGCTTAAAGATGGATCTGTCTCTCAGAGGATATGCCTACATGTCAATAAAACAGCTGTGGCTGGCCTGCATCACCTGACTTTGGCTCACGGGCTCAACTTGTGGGCTCTGGGATCCCACAAGATGGGATGACTCCAGACCCAAACTCCAGCTTGAGCCCAGATGCCTACATTGCAGTTTTATAGTTCTGCAAGCCCAAGTGAACTGACATGGGCCAGCCACAGATGTTTTACTGCAGTGTAGACATACCCTAAAGCACACGGGGGACGGGGGGGATGGGGACCCATTCATACTCCAAAGCAAATGCCAATTTTCTCAGGCTCTCTTTTCCCTCTCATAGTCCCCAATGCTACTGCAGATACTTTTGCCTGAAAAACTGCCTTTTAAAATCTCTTCCAAATCTCATTTTACAGTGGAGTTATTCACCCTTTCTTAGCGAATTGTGTAATGAATTGTGTTACTCAAATATAGATGTCAAATAATGTTAGAGAAATGAATGTTATAAATGTAGTATTATAAGAATATATAAAGGAATTTTAGCTTTTTGAATGTGTTTCTACTAATGCAGCATTTCAGAACTCAGCTGAAACTGCTTCAAGGTTGTGTAAACCGTGACACTTGGTGTTTGTGTCTTTTTGTGAAACCTTTGGTCTATGTAAATAACAAGATGAAGCAGAGTGACAAGAGAGCTCCAGGTGTGTCCCCTGCAAGAAGACAAGCTAACAAGTAAAAACTCAAGGCCATAAAAATAAATCATTCTCTAAGAAGGATAACTTTTATTGTAAGGTAAGAACTGGATAGAGCCAGAGGGGGTGACAGCAGAGATAAGATAGAAGTGGACAGATAACAGTAAGTTTTAGCAGGATAAGCAAAAATATATTAGGTCAGGTTAGTTATTGTGATTTATGCCTGAGAATATTTTAATTATATAGGTACACTGATGAGGTAACTTGGTAAACGGAGTCTATACAACATTATCGAACCAGGAATACAAGATAAGTGATTAACAAGAGTGTGAAGATGACACCGGGGAAAATATGCCAGAGATCTGAAGAGAGTCTCACTGTCCTCAGGAATGGTAATTTGGCCATTTACTTTTCTTGCCTTATCTGTTTTTATATGTATACTTAATTCAGAGGTGAGAACAGTATTGTCTTAAAATGTACATAAATAAAAGCTACACGAAACTATTTAAACCTAAATAAAAAAATAGTGTTGACCTTATCAATATTTCTGTACTCTTTAAACTTAAAAAAATATATTTTAAATCAAATATACTCCCTACTCATTCTGACTGCAAGATACTCTGTTCTCGATGATAATACATGAAAAGACGACTTCATAGCAACAGAAGGAGGGTGAAGAACTAAAACTCTTTGTTTACAAGATGGACAGGATACATCAGAGGTAAAGAGTGAGTATCTGAACCATCTACATATAGTCCTGGAGGGGTGTCAGGAAAAGCATTTCCCAGGAAAAGCAGCAGCAATCAGCAACACTGGTTGGGGACAAACACTATCCTGCTTCCACAGGAATCTCTCTCTCACCTACATAGGAGAGGCTCAGGAACACACATCAAACACCTTGAGTGACACTGTTTTTCTGGAATCAGAGACAAAATCCCCAAAGAGTCACAGTCAGACAGGGTGAGGGCAGATCTGAGAACAACCATATGCCAGTGTCACTATAAAGGCTCCCACTTGAGCATTATTCCCCTACATGCATGGCAGTGATCTGAATACCAACTACTTCTTGGAGAAGGGGAAAATGTTTGTTCCCCTGCAATAAGAAGATTGAAAAATGGGACTATTGCTTCCTCTTGCTTTGAAAAGTGCAGATCACAATGACTTCTTAAGAGTATAAGGCTGAGAACAGCTCTTATGCAGAAGCAGGAAGATCAGCTCTCAAGCTAAGTTTCCCAACTTCCCACAATCCAGAACATCTTCAATCAAAGGAATTAGATTTTAAACAATCTCTTTCTTACTCCCTCTGCTGGTGCCATTGTCATATAGCAGCAGCAGCAGTGGATTTTAATTACAGTACATGCAATTAAGAAGAGAGGATAGTAAGGGCAATATACTATACTCCTGAAGGAATTCTAGACCAAAATATTAAACACTGTGTGGAAAAAAATAAAATTTCTGTACATAATATTCTAAAATTCTGCAAAAATCGGCATATTTTCATCAATAAACGTGGAGGCTCCAGCATAGTAGTGGGGGGCAAAGGCCACTGGCTGCACGTAATGGGAGAGCACCCTGCAGCCCCTCACCTCCCACCGAGGGACAAAGACTCAGCCATGAGGCTGCACCAGACCCTGACACAATACAAGGGCTGGGTCTTCCACAGAAACATCCCAGGGCTCTGCCCCTCCATGCCTGGTGCACCAAGATAGTAAATGAGAGGGACAGTCTCACACTTGCCCAGGTATGGGGCAAGAAGGCTCAGGCTGGTAGGATCCAAATGTGAAGGGGCTTAGTGTGGGGAGGGGAGGGGGATCCAGGTGTGGGGCAAGAGAGTTGCAGGGGGACAATCTGGGTCTGGGAGCATCTGAACATACAGAGACTTGGTGGTGTTCTGAGGGCAGGGGGAATGTGAGTCTGCAAGGGGTCCAAGTGAAGATGGTTGGGGCTTAGTAGGGGATTGTTTGGGTGTGAGGGGATGGGGCTCAGTGGGGAGAGGGCTCTGCATGTGAGGGGGCTCAGCAGGGATGTCTGAGTGCTGGGGGGAGTGGAGGTCCAGGTGCAACTGCTTAGGGCTCAGTGGGTGAGGCTTCAAGTGGGGGAACTCAGTACGGGAGTGGTCTGGGTGCAGGGGAGGGGCTTGACAGAGCTCTGGATGCAAAGGGTGGTGGTGATCGGCAGGGGTTGAGCCCAGTGCAGGGGGCTCTGTAAGGATAGGGGGAGGCTCGGCAGCGGGGAGGTTCAGAAGAGGTGGACTTGGTGTGAGGGGGGTTCAGACACACAGGGATTTGGCGGACAGAGGATCAGCTCCCTGTATAGTGACCACTTGTCCTGTGGCTGAAAATGGGGACAGGAAGTGGCCGGGGGAGAGAGAAGAGGAGGGTAACTTCCTGCAGCCAGGAAGGTTTCAGGAGGTGGGTCTGACCCAGCCCGGGCCACTCCTTGCATGGGAAGAGGAAGTCCTGTCTTCCCCTGCACCCAGCCCAGTCACGACTAGCAGCTGAGCCCAATGCAGGGTAAGAGCCAGCAGCCAGGACATCCCCAGCCCCACTCCCCTCCTGTGGTGATTTACCTCTCTGACAGCTGCTGCAGGCGCCTGAAATGACACACCCATGCTGCTGGTGAAGGGCACATAACTGCTCTTGCAGCTTCCCTTTGCTTCCCCATCTTTTTCCGCAAGGAAGCAAAGTAATCTGCGGGGGACATGAATTCTGCACGTGCCCAATGACACAGACATCCCCCAGGAGTAACAGGTTCTCTTGGAAAACTACAGCACACTACAGTACATTTAGTAGTCAGTAGCAGGTTTCACATTGCCAGATAATTTACAGCATACTAGCTTGCTGTGAACTCACATCCTGGATTGCTACGCAGACAGATAAGCTCTGAGACAAGTTTAAAATTTAATAGTCCAGTATTGCCCCAAAATTTACATTTATTTTTAAAGAACTGAGCAAAGGGATGTGATTATCAATTATCACATCTTTGATAATTAGCATCTAGGAAAGGAAGTTAAAATTGATATAAGTATTATACATGTGAAAAATTTCCAATTTCAGCAGCATGAGTCATTTTTTAAACAGGTTTGTCCTTTCCTGACTGTAACCTTCCCAAGTTTGGGTTGATCTCCTTCTAGTTTTATCTACTGTTACCCAGTTTTATTCTGCAATTACTCAATTTTTCTGCCTTTCAACCAGAAAAGAATGGCTGGAGAATTTTCCACTGTGTAAAGAACTATTTGATGACTAGTTGAATAGAAATAGAAGGTTAGCCACTATACAAATGCTAGTAATCAACTTTCAGAATCAGATAATGTTTATTTAGATTTTCACTTTCAAATCCAATTTGTCACTTGCAGAAAAACTGAAGTAGCACCTAGAGACTGCTACCCTGCAGAGACTTCAGCCCTAAATCCTAAAGAAGAGTTTCATCTTCTGACACAGATTAAGATTAAAATTAGAGCAGATTTCATCACAAAATGAAAACCATTGAAGAAAAACTCTTAGCTAGTCTTCTTGGAAGATGACTACCAAATGGAAATAAGATAACTTAAGAAAAAAAATTCTTCCTTGTTTCAATTCCATCAAATCCTCTGGCTTTTCTTTCACATCAAATCCTAACATTTTCCTTTATGACATCCCTCCACTTCTTCTTGGGTTGACCTCTTATCTTTTTCCTTTAGTCTTGTTCTGTTCCTTACCCATTTAGTTGTCAGAACTGCTTTTTACAGGACCAAGCCACATGAGCCTGCACTGCCTCATTTTTTTATTTATAGGCATTACCTTCGAGCATGTCTCAACACACACATTCTTCACATGTTCTTGGTTACACCACTCATCTCTCACAACCTTGACATTTCTGTAGACCAGATCATTTACTCATGTTTCTTTGTTGCTCAACACTCAGAGCCATACATTAAAAACGAAAGTTTTATAGACTTTCCCTTTCAATCTTACAGATCTCATCCTGTAACATATTACACCACTTATCACTCTCCATTTGAGCCAGGCATTTATCTTAGCTCTAATTTTATCCTTCATTTTCCCAGATTCTGGAATCCACACACTTAAAACTTTGCATTTTTGGTATTGTCTCCCATCTAGTTTCAGGGATAATTCTTCATTGTTCACATCCTCAAGAATAAATATTTTATATTTCTTCACAATTAACCAGAGCAACAGAAAAAACATGTTACAAGAGAAAAAAGGGGATGTGATTATTGAAATGTTCCTGAAACATCACATTGGTCTTGTGGATGACAGGATTTGCTATCCTTTAACTCTGGGCTCAATTTTGAAACTGAAAATAAAGTAAAGTAATGTACATGCAAATGATAAACAGATTAAAGATACCTAAATATAGATCAGTGCAATTGATATGGTTAAATTCTCATTGGAAAGAGAGGAATACCTTACATCAAATTCTACTAGAAAAGAGTATTTAAACTGAAGAACCTTAGGAACTCTAATTCTGAAAGTCAGGGGAAAACAGCTACAGGGTGCACTTTTTTTTTCTTTTGGAGTTGCAGCAAGTCTTCCGATGCCGAGTAATGATAATCATCCAGTATATTTATTCTTCAATTAAAATATCCCATATACACTTATTTCAGAGAACATAGTATTAAATGTACTTTACCAACACATGATCTATTGTATTTAACAGATCAGGGTTATCATATTAAAATAATTACATACAAAAGCATTCTGATTTTGCTAACCTCTTTACTTTTTAAGTGCTCATCTAGAATTGCTATAGCTAAGATCTTTGCTCAATTTGTTCCCAAACAACTTTAGAAGCACTAATAATCATACATCATTTCTTCTTCATGTCTTACTTTCGGCTTCTTTTTATTTGTATTAGCAATTTCCAAAATCTGTTGCTCATAAAAATTCACAATGCAAGATCAGGCAATTATTCTGATTTTCTCCTCTCTTCAACTTCTGTTTTACATCCTGATCTGGCCTACAAATATCCATTTAAGTTTGCATATTTAAAATCCTAATCAGTTTTCCTACTACGATGTAATGTATTCCTTTACAAAAATCTTTTAGTTTGTGTCCTGGGAAAAGTTTTTATGTTCCTAATTTGCTAAGCTTAAGTGTTTAAAATTACTTAAAATCCTACTTTGTGTTGTTACTTTTTTGCACTCGGCCTAGCAGTTCTCTGAAATTCCTACTCCAAATTAAATACTTACCATGATACCACCATTTTGTTTTCTTTGGATTTTTGTTACATGTTCTTACATAAAATGAATTATCTGGAGGTCGCCTCTGCAATAGAAAAAAAACCTAAAAATAATCAAATAATCAATATATCACTTACAGTATATCTATTTAAGGTTTTACATTCAAAGAATAAATGCCATACATTTTGTAAAATGTATTAAAAGTAGGACTAGGCTCTGTCTACACTGATCAAGGAAGTCACTTTAGCACCTTTCTAGCAAGAACTTTAAGCAGAGATACCCAGACAGAGCTAAAATACTTCTGAAACTTGGCTTCTACGTGTCACAAGTATAGTTTTGAATCCCAGTCTATATGAAGTCTCTCATAGCTTGGTGAGATAACCCAAGTCCATCTGGTCAATGCCTTCACTCATGAAGATCTGCAGCCTGTCAATAGCCAAATGAGCAGAGCAGTTTTCTGAAAAAAGTCACAGGCTGGTCACAGTGAAAAGGGAAAGAGTCACAAAAATAATAGTTATAAGCATTGTTTTGTACCCCAATAATATACATTTTCATGCAAATAATTAGAACTGAAATTGTGATGTGGCAAAACAGCACCATACCCAAATCTGACTGCTGTAAATCAAATCTAACTCCAATTTCAAGTATGATCTTACTCTGAGAAATGTTTACGTAAAAAACTGAGCTTCAATGATCTGCTCCAAGTGCCATATCTGCTTACTTAAGAGACAAAAATGTACTGTCAGCTGTGTGGTTCTCCTGTGCTATGAGAACAAACTAGAAAAATTAAGAATGAGAAAAAAATAACCTATTAATGTACCCTACTGGGATTAATCTGGTTCTTTACAAATAGAAAATTGTTTCCTCCTACAAAATCTTTATAGCAAGTCCACAGCTGCACCACTCAATGTTTCAGTGTTTCAATTTATGGTATATTTGTTTGCATATTAGAAAAAAGGTAACATTATTCAAGTGTTGGAAATATAGACTTGGAAAAAGTAGGAAACTTGCAGCTTTCATTTATTTTACTCTGAGTGCATTATAAAAAACAAACATACCTTTTCTTTGCAGCTGGAAAGCATGCTAATAATGCTAAGACAAACCGATTGCACTGAGAGAGCTGGGGACCAGTCTTCTGTTAGAATGGATAAACAGATATGACCATTGCTATAAACATGAGGATGAACAGGAATATTGTCACCAGTAAACATGACCTAAAAAAGAATAAAATACAGTTAGCATTTGTTATTAACATTTAATTGAGAAACAGATGTGCTTTTCTCTTCTGTAAACAGTAATGCCTTATATTCAAAAGCCAGATTGTGCCATCTTTTCTTACACTGAGTAGTATCTTACTCTGTCGTTCCATTGATTTCAGCAGTACTTTTTGATGAGTAAGGTACTAATAACATAAGGATGGCAGAATCTGATCCAAAATAACTTGTGCTTAGGACAGAAAGAAATAGTCTGAAGAACTGAAAGGTTAAATGAAATCATTACTTATAAACAGCACTGCAGCACAGAAACGTGCAAAGACAGCTTCTCTAAATTATAGCAATACGAAGACATTACAAAGCTTTCATGAAAGTTCTATCAGTCTTAAAGCCTCATCTTATTCTTCTACAGAGAATAGGACTATGGACTAGCTGCCCACCACCCTGTTTCAATGGTTCCATAATCTACAACATTATTCAACTGGAAATACCATGAGATTCACAAATGAGTAAGTCTCCTTACGACCACAAATACAATAGAAATCTAAGTTTTAGGAAACTGATGCAGGTCCCAGCAGAAAAATAAGCTTGGTAATTAGTCTATTGCACTAACAAAAAGTTGTGATTTTTATAAATCACAGCATGCTGCCACATAGAGTATAATCTAAAATTATATATCTCCTATCTGAAGGATGATTTTGAGGCGGACAAAACAACACTAAAGGAAAAAAAGCATTCAGAAATAGACAGGAATCAAGAGTCACAGTGCCATGGTCAAAACAAGAAAAGAAGAGTGACCATTGCAATTACTGCCTGTATATCAAACTTATCTCTAATCAAATATAAAATTGATCCAGAATTCAAGAAAGAGACAAGGGAAGTGGAGAGAAAGAAGCACTCTCAGCAGCCAGCACTACCCACTCAACTCTTCATTCAATCTCCTCACCCAACAATCAGCAATTTCCCACATTATTCATCCATCACGAGATGATATAATAACTCCCTTTATCTATACATTTTTATGGCCTACATCTGAGAGATTCCCAAATATTTTATGGATAGATTCTCACAACATCCCACAAGGTAGGGAAGCACCCTCATCACCAGTTTACAGATGGGGAACTGATGCAGAAAAATTAAACAAACAATCTGTGCAATGTCCCCTAGGACTTTCCTGTGGTAGAGATAGGAAATGAACTCAGATCTTCTGAGTTCCAGCCCATTGCCTTAACCACAAACCACCCTCTGCACTTCACTTTGAATTTCTATACTGCCATTACTGTTATTCCTAAAATACTGAAGGTCTTATTTTTTCAGTCAACCAGCAATATATTTCTTTTTCAAACTAATGTCTCTCCTTTCAAAAAATAAAAACTATGCACAACTCCGTAAGCAAATGCATGCACACTATGAGACAACATACATTTGAGACAGAAAACAACTGAGTGCTTAAGTGAGAGAAGTTTAAACTGTTATTTTACACTATAAATGCACTTTTATTAGAATTAAGGTGTTAAATTATAGAAGATGCATTTATTATATGGCAGAATTTTTATTAAAGGAGTTCAGGCTATCTTCAACAGTCAAGCATCCATTACTTAAATACTTAATTGTTTTCTGTACTAACCAGTGTACATGTATTGGTCTGTTTACTGTTTTACAATCAGTTGCACAAAGCCACACACACACTGGGTAATGAGTACAAAGAGTACCTACTTGGAACCAAATGAAAGTGGCTACCCTCTTGCGGATCACCTATGAGTACTTCACTGCAAACCTGATGGTGCAGATGTGCAGGTGCCAGTTTGTTCCTTAAAACCTAAGACTGAAAAGTCAGCATTCTAGTTTTTACCAGAGTACCTAAACATATCTTTGTGGTTAAGCTTTTCGTATGGCTTTTTGAATGAGTTGCAATAAATGTGTCTCCACAGAAACCACCACAATTAGTAGTAAGTCACAAACTCAAAAGTTGCAGCTGAGAGGTCAAAACTGAATGGACATGAAGATTAAAGTACTCTCCCTCTAGGTTTTTCCTCCTTTTTTCAGGGGGTAGAAGGAGGGTCTTCTGCCTACCCACCTTCCGCTTGAAAGCCACACTTTGTAACCCCCTCTGGTTGCAGAGGGTGAATGTAGCTGAACATTGATATTGCTTCTTTAGTTGGTTTGATGTCACTAGAGATCAACATAGTAACCTTTCCAACAGGATAGTGCACTTCCTCTGCAGCTCCTGCTGCTGATTCAAGAAAAAAGTGAACCAAGTTTGTTCCTTAACTCATGTAGTACCACTACATCATCAAGCCTCTCCTACCATGCCACAACACCTACGTTTGTGCTCCCCTGCCACAATCATAGCTGTGGTCCTACCTACAGTACTTCCCCAGCAGTACTAACAGGAGTAGCAGAGAAACTACAAGGAGAGTGACATTAAGGAGCAGCACTGGGGTTTGGAGGCAAGAATAGAGGAAAAAAAGTTTGTCATCCACTCTATTTCTACATTCCAAAAAGCAGATAATCACTGCCCGTGTTGTTCTTTCATTGACCATAAAAAATCCCCAAGAGGATTCAAGTGACACTCAAAAATGCCAGATTTACTCTGTTCTTCATATGAGAACAAGTGGACATATTTCTCCATTGTAAAAACATTTTTAAAAGAGGTGGCAACTGCACAATTGAGTGTTACAATCGAAACCCATGTAACTAAGACAGAACCTTAAAATTATGAGAAGTGTGAACAATGTTACTATTCAGAATATGCCATGCAGCTATAATCTGAAAAATGGGAGGTAAGCAGGAAGGAGAGAGACAAACTAATTACCTGAGGAGAATCAAAGGGATATCGACCACTGAACTTAAATAAAAGCTGAAATTTCTCCCCTTCATACAAAGTACCTGGAGCGCCTTCCATATCTACGATCCACCTTAAAAAAAAAAAAAAAAATACAAATGTTTAGTAACACAATCCAGCAATTTAAAATAAAACATAAAAGAATAATTGAATGAACTATCTAATATGGCACTACTAGCTGAACTATGCTTCAGTATCACAGTGACCATGAAAGCAAAAGTAAATAGAACATGGAAATTAACACCAAACCTCCTTATGAGAGAAACAAGTTTAGTATTTTATATACTCAATTGTTGCTACAGTGTTGTAGAATATACAAGCAGCAATGCCTCAGGAAACACATACAAATGTTTTCCCCCTATAAAATGCCTATTTGTACTCATAAGAGACAGAAAAGCTCAAGTTGAAAGATTGATTATATGTCCACCCCCAGCCTCATTAGCAAGTCTACAACTTGTGTGATGATTATTTCTATCCTCTTCCTCAGATGGGAGCAGACTCCCTTTCCATTTTATTTTACTTTTCTGCCAGGGAGACTTAAGAATAATAGAAATGTCACAAATAAAATGCAGCTAACTAACTTTAAATCAGAATCAAAAGGGGCATGCTCCTTTCCCCGACTCTCATCTGCAAAAATGTTACTTGTGGTGCTATATAGAACTTAGCAACTAAGAGAATGTGAAGGTTAGCAAGACAATAGCATACTACAAAAGTTTAAACTGATTTGCAAAATAATCTACTTTGACCACTGAGCTCCTCTTTAAAGGCTGTACAACAATAAAGGAAACTGATAGGCCAAAAAGGTACCTGTAAATATATAAATATATTTAATCAGTAACTTAAAGAAAAAAAAATTTACTGACTATGCATTTTCTGCCTTTTAGACAGAAGTCCAACTATTTCGAAAAGTAACTCAAAAAGGTGTCAGAGGACTATACTTTCCCAATGATACATATCAGATGTGCTCCGAGCTTCATCAACATTGCCTTAGGATGACCTACATATCTCGCTCACGGCTGTGCTGCTTAAAATAATGGACATCCCACACTGATTCCAATAAAACCTTTCTAGTGTACACATTTTGTTCAGACATATAGATATAATGGCAAATAAAAGCATATCCAGCTTATACTTTATTTTTGAAAATATTCAAATCAAACTATCATTCTCCATAATAGTTAGTTTCCTGAAAGAGTCTGAAGATTTGCTCTTGATTCCCATCATCTTACCCTCAAGTTATTTTAATATTCATGTAGACCACTCATCCACATTTGCTGTAGTTCAATATTTTACTCTATTCTTTTAACCCATTGCCACATGCTACAAGGGCCATACAAAACATGGACCTTTCTCTGGATCATACAATAACCATGTGACATTTCATTAAATCACAATATTTATTTTCGTATGCTTCAGTTTCCCCCACATCACGATTTAATGTCAAATCTACCTTGATGACAGTGACTGATTTATTTAGGAGTGAAAGGTATAGTTTGCTTTATAGTCAAAGCATTGAGTAATCTCACATCACCTCTGCAGTTTTAGATAAAACTTGAATGCTTAGCATCCCTTCAGATTTTGCTCTCCTGAGTTCAAAATTGTTTGGGCACGCCGAACAATCAAAGGAAATCCAAATGAGAGATTGTTGACTAAAAGGGATCCCATCTTGATTTAATGCAAAATGTAGATAATATCAAACTACGTTAGACTAATAGTTTTGATCTAGAATGGTTTGCAAGAATTTAATTCTGCTCTGTCAGATAGTGTGTAGACACATTTAGGCTGATTTTCAAAAATTTTAGACAAAAAAGTTTTTTATTCTATAAAAAAAGTGCAAGCATCATTGATCCAGACAGTGAAATGTATTATACAGTACATTATAACCCAGTTTATCAGTTACTAGCAAATTTATTAAAAGGTGTACTTGTGAACCATATCACTTTTTTTATATCCATGGATCAACAGAAGCAAATATTATTCTAGAAAAAACATTTCACTCGTCTATAATTTGAGCTAATATAAAAAATATGAAAAGTATTTACACACTCACTGTGTAATTGAATTTTGAACACTCTTTTCATTTAAAGTCATTCCTGGAGGTGGGTCATTCTGCAAAGCCAATAGTTCTTTTTGTAGTCTCTTCTAAAAAGAATATAAATAGAATTTGAAATATTGCATAAACTATATATTACAATAAAGCTAATTAATTTACAGTACATTTTGCTGTTTAGTAAAAGTAAAAGAACAAACTCATATTTTGCCAACTATCTACTCAAAACCTGAAGTACAGAAAATGTGCCTGAGGATGAGGAAATGGAGCGTCCTGCCACAAAAATTAAACAATCTATTATAATTGGTTAGATTCAGAGAAAAGTCATAAGCCTCAAACTCAGTCATGTTATCGTTTATATAAATTCCAAATATATATCCAGTTTTACACATAAAAGGCCTAATCAGGTGCCAGATTAATCCACTTATGGCTGACAAAACCAATTTGAGAGCGAAACAGCTTGTTACAAATATATTTACAATGTATCAGAACAAGAGAAGCAGATAGCATAATGGTATTTAGCAAAGACTTTGGCACCTCCATATTAAGAGCAATCATAGCTCCTTATTTAAGGTGGAATATCATTTTGCATTTAAAGCAGTGATTCAAACTAGTGTATAAAAATGCAGCATGTCCTCCCAAGTTTAAAGCACCGAACAGAGAATGTATTCTGCAAATTTAGAAGAACATCTATCAGTTTCGCTAAAAGTGAAAAATGGGTTCATTAAGAAGTTTGGCATCTGCATCAGTCTTTTCTTTACCCTAATAAGCCTAACAGAATAACGCTTTTCAAACGTTCCACAAAAATAAATTAAAATCTTGTGCATACGTCAAAAGTAAAGCAATTAGGTCATAACTAAGCTGTTATTAACTATTTTTGTATCTAATTATTATGCTTACATAAAGTACAATTGAAGTCAAGATAACAGCTCTTAAATAGAGCCACTGTGACTGAGGTAACAATTATTACCATTCCTCACAGCTATGGGATATTCTGATAAGGGTGTCAATTCCTTAGGGAAGCTATTCAAAAGGTTATA
Source organism: Dermatemys mawii (assembly GCA_007922305.1). NCBI lineage: Eukaryota > Metazoa > Chordata > Testudines > Dermatemydidae > Dermatemys > Dermatemys mawii. The sequence continues at coordinate 74,832,816 of ML677334.1, forward strand.
AACAGACATTGGAACAGGGATCTGAATTTGGGTCTCCGACACTGGAGCAGAGTGCACTAATCCCTTGGTTACTGGGTAGTCTGGGGTGCACCTTTCTCAGCCTTTCCTGCTTAAGCTATTCCACTTTGCATAAGTAGTCAGTCACTGGGCCAGAGAGAGAGAGAGAGAGAGAGAGAATGACAACCTGGTAGTTTAGGCACTTACCCAGGAAGTGGGAGACCAAAGTCCACATCCATGCTCCAGTGACTGACTATTTATACCCAGCAGAACAGCTTCAACAGGAGACACACAGACATCACAATATCCCCTAACCTACTGTTTAGGGCACTCTCCTGCAACATGAAGATATCTGAATTTGCATCTTTCTCCATGTTAGTACGAATGAGGAACTGAACCTCTCTCTCTCACATCCCAGCTGAATGCACTAACTGCTGAGTGTAGAGTACCACCACCACTTCTTCCTGGCTTTTTGTAAATGGTACCCCTGTCCCAACAAAATATATTTGCTAAAATTATTTGGCAAGTTGGTATTAAATTCACAAATTGTTATGGGGTACTGAAACCTGCATTTTTCAGCTAATTCACCATTTGCTGAAAATTTTTTGCCCAGCTCTAATTGGTAGACTACTTAACGTAACTGTGTTTGCTCTCTAACTGTGCACATCAGTACTTAAAAGTCTTTAAGTTAAATAAATTAACACAGAATTATCCAAAAATCAAGTATTGCAAACTAATGAAGTCAAATGTAAGGTTACACTTACAAGAAATAAAGGCATGTTAAGATACAGAAACACAAAGGAGAGAGATTAATAAAGATTGCATAGGCAACCTAATTTATTACTGTCTGATTCTGCAGCCTTAAAATTATTGTAATGTAGTTTAATATGTTGTTATTTAACAGAAGAATGTACAACTTGTATATTCTTCTGAAGGTAATAAAAACAGTTTGAAATTTAGAATTGCCTCACATTTCTTTCTATACTTACTTACTGTAAATAAGAATATAAAACTTCCAAAGTGTAACAAAATAAGTATCTTTGTATAGTAACTGAAGTTTGAGATAATACTATTACTCAACACATACCTAGGAACAGGTTAATTTACCTGTTTCCTATTTTGCCAGGATTAACCAAAATCCTGGCAAATACTTTCAAGTTCTAGTGATACTTTGCTTTAGTCAAATCCGATGAATTTCCTATTTTATAAGATTCCACCTGTACCTGAGGTAAATGGTGCTAATGAACTTCTGATAATAAACAGTGTTTTTGCGGGAGTCCAGCACTCAGTTGTTTCAAATAATCTGAGAACTGGCCCACAAATTGTCAGCCTGCACAAAGATTTTAATGAAAATATATTAAACAATAAAGCCACTTTTTTGGTAGCTCCAGACCAATCATTTAAAATAATCTCAGTGTTGTTATTATTCTATAAAAATTCCACAGCCCACCTGTGCCACAATTGTTTTTCTGCATATAAAAAAGCAGGGCCACTGTTAGGGCCTCACACCACAGGGAGCCTTGTAAAGCTAAGGGCTAGTCTACACTGGCAACGTTAAAGTGCTATTGCGGCAGCACTTTAACATAGCTTGTGTAGTCAAGGCAGAGTTCTCTCCCAGCACTCTAAAAAAAACAAAACACAACCACCTCCACAAGGGGCGTAGCAGTGGTCGTGTATTGTCTACACTGGCACTTTACAGTGCTGAAACTTGAAACACACAGGGTGTGTTTTTTTACACCCGAGTGAGAAAGTTGCAGTGCTGTAAAGCTCTGGTGTAGACAAGCCCTAAGTTGCTTGGGCTTCAGCTTCGGGTGGCTTGGCTTGGAACTCCAGGCTTCAGCCCCATGTGTTGGGGCTTTGGCTTTCTGCCCTGGGCTACAGCAAGTGTAATGCAAGCCCTGATTGGCAGACCCCTTGAAACCTGCTCGGGGCCCCAGGCCCTTGGTTGAGAACTACTGGGTCTAGATAATACTTAGTGCTGTCATGAGCGCAAGGGACTGGATTAAATGACCTCGTGAGGTCCCCTCCAGTACTATGATTCTACAATAATATTTACACCTTTTTTCAAAGACATCATCAGCACAGAAGAAATTGCATTAGTCCTCCAACCTTAAATAATTCCCTATTACCACCTTACAGGTGCTTGAACTACAAAATGCACATATAGAATCAAACTCATGCAGATCACACCAGGTGCTTTCAAAATGTATGAAATCAAATGGATAATCCAGAAAAAAATTGCATAATACCAAGCAACCCAGGAAAATAATAGAAGCTTCCAACCCAATATTGAGGTTATATGTACACTGTTTTAAAAACCCATGGCAGCAAATCTTAAGAGCCCAGGTCTACACATTTGAGTTTGCTCTTTGGCATTAAAACCACTGTGTAGACCCTCCTCCCACATCCCGCCCTGAGCTTCAGAGTCCAAGCTGCAATATCTACACAGCTGTTTTTAGCTCAAGCATGAGCCAGAGTATATAGATGCTGGCACTAAGACTTGCTGCCACAGGTTGTAAAATGTAGTGTATACATACCCTTAGTTGACACTACTGGAAAGACGACACTATGGGTTTTCAAAGACAATAAGCAAACTTTTTTCAAATGTGCTGGTCCAAACCAATAGCTCATGTACAGTCATTAATTTACGCATCCAGCTGCCACTAATTACCAAATGAAAAATCCCCACTTACTTCTATATATGAATAGCTAAATGTATATCCGATAGAATATTGATTTGGATATTCTGATTTTTAAAAAGCAAATAGAGCAAACAGTGCAAGCCCAGGAAATGATCAACCCTTCAATAAAGCTAGAATGCATATGAAATGAAGAAAATGTTTTCTAAAAGATTTTAGTTTGAATTTTCCAAAAGTTTATATTAAAGGGACAATGGAGGCGAGAAAGATTTTAAAAATAAGAGGTAGCTAGTTTTGTGGTCTAGTTAATTCTAACAGTGTTCTGTGCTGCCAGGTGGCAGAACTATGTTATTTATTATTTGTATTACAACAGTACCTATGAGATCCAGACAGGGACCTGGACCTCTGGAAATATACCTGCTATGATATGGGACAAAAAAGGTCAAAACCAGTGTGAAATACAGATTTTTAGAGTGACGTGATTAATATAATTTATTTAACTTTTAAAACTACTACTTCATACATCTTTTACTAAGCAAAAGTCTACGTTAGCATGGATATGTTGCACACTCTTATGGATAAACAGGACCACGCATCAACAATTCTATTTCATTTACATGTTCTTTAATCAAGTCTCGAGGATCTGATGCAACACTAAACTTCCAAAAATGCTGACATTTCAGTTTGTAATAAACACACTAGCACAGAAGCATTTCACACATATCTGTATCTAAACATATATAGATATATATAAAAATATGGACCACATGCAGAGGGAAAAGGAAACTGCAAAGGTTAAAATAATCAGTTACATTATAATAGCAAAAATAATGAATATTGCCACTACAGCAACATACTGCCTCACTTATGAAACACACAGCCATACTTAGTTCTGAAAGATTAGTACACAGATGTAAATGAGTAAGTTCAAAATATAAAATACAACATGACAAACTTATCTAGCTAGAGCTTGCAATCAGATATATGTGGACAGATGCTTCTACCCTCAAAGAGACCTGCTATTATTAACAAAGATCTAACAGTAGAATCATAAATCTGCTTAAGTTTCTTTATACATATAAATTGAACAGAATCAAAGTTATTTTACTTTTAATCTGCCCACCAATATAGCCAGGTGATTTACATTTTATTTCTGAAAATATTTAGAAGAACTGGTATTTTTCAGATTGTTCTTTCCCTGCTCCCCCCGCCACCCTCCCCCTAAGATGAAACAACCAGTAACTGAATGTTTCTTTCCCTGATAATATACTAAATTTTCAGCCGTTTTTATTTAGCACAGTAAAATATTGGAGTTAGGTAAGTAGGTCAAATGAACTATTTGAAGACAAGGTTTCTACAAACTACTAAGGATATGCAGTGGCTAGCTCGGAGCGTGGGGGGCAAACTATGGACTGAGGGTCCTTCCTGACCGACCCCTGAGCTCCCGGCGACGGAGACTGCTCCAGCCCCTCCCCCGCTGTTGTCCCCTCTCCCCAACAACCCCAGCACGCCGCACGAGCAGCGCTATGGCCCACCGCTATGGCAGAGCAGCGCTGCAATGACAGGGCTGGCTCCGTCAGGGCGTGAGCTCCTGCCACTCTGAGCAGCATGGTAAGGGGGTCCGGGCCGGGGCCTTGGATAAGGGGCAGGGAGTCCTGGGGTCTGTGAGAAGGCAGGGGTGTGGATAGGGGTAGAGGCAGTCAAGGGACAGGTAGCAGGGGGGCTTAGATGGCGGAATCTCAGAAAGGGGCAGTCAGGGGACAAGGAGCAGGGGGCTTAGAATGGGGTGTGTGGTTCCTGGGGCTGGTTAGGGGCAGGGGAGGGTGGGGGTGTCAGAAGAGGGTGGTCAGGGAAGGTTGGATGGGTTGAGGGTTCTGAGGGAGGTGGGAAGTTAGGCAAGGTAGGATGGGGGCGGGGCCAGGCTTCCCTATCCAGCCCTCCATACAATTTTTAACCTCGATGTGGCCTTCGGGCTAAAAAATTTGCCCATGCCTGGGCTAGTTACTGTAATCATGCAACAAATGTTGAAGATTTATTATGCAGTACTATTTTTAAGTGAGATAGCTTAAAATTCATACCCCTTTACCACTGCATCACTATTCATAACAGCTGAACATAGCAGTTCCCAAAAAGCTTTGGTTATCTTAAAATAATTCTAAATCTAAAAAAACTGCATATCCCACACTCTTGGAAATGCATGTACAAAATTATAGGTGCAGTTACAACTGGTCATTTGATTCTTTTTCTTCAAGATATTTGCAAATACAGTGACTGAATGCACTCATGCAATATGTAAACGTGCATATTTTTATATGTGCAATTCTGAAACACCAGATGTACTCTAATTTTTTAGATTATATATTGCATACAAATATACATTAAAAACACACTATGGCTGTAAAATTAAGCACTCAAAAGTTAATAAGTGCCAAAATCAAGGCTGCCTGTGCAATTTCAATTCAGTCTGCTTCCTCAAATAAGTTATGATTGACTTGGCCACATCATACGTCTACACCAGAGCTAGAAATGGAACTCAGCTCTCCTATGTTCCAGTCCATTAAAGAATGTTCTTGTGTGTTTTCTCTTCTTGCAACTCTATCACATTCACTGTCCATCCTGTGGCACTTAAGGCAAGGGTCTGTATAATTTCCATTTCCTTAACTGAGAGTAAACACTGCAACTTAACATTCTTTTAATGTAGGGTGGTGGTTGGGGTTTTTTTGGGGGGAGGGGGTCATTTCCTAGATATTTCTAAAAAAACTAACTGGAAAAAAAAAACAGAAATTCCATCATAAAGAACTATATGAACCACCACAGGGGCAACCAAGAGGATTGGAAATCAAGACCTTTAGATTCACGGCATATACCACTACCACTTCAGCTAAAGGAGAAGACTGTAGCAAAAGTAGATTGCCATTATCCTCCATGGGAACCAGATACTACAGGGGTGGGCAAATTTTTTGGCCCAAGGGCCACATTGAGATTCAAAACTGTGCGGAGGGCCGGGTAGGGAAGGCAGTGCCTTGCCAAACAGCCTGGCCACGCCCCCTGCATTAGACTCCCACTCACTTCCCACCCCCTGACAGCCCCCCCAGGACCGCCAACACATCCAATCCCCCCGCTCCTTGTCCCGACTGCCCCCTCTGGAGATCCCCCCC